>CM035836.1:172407703-173007703 GCA_020510985.1 Pholidichthys leucotaenia
GCACCCCAAGACAAGACACCAGAAGAGCAGTTACAACTGAGCTAAAAAAAACACCAAAAAATGCCTGTAGAGGAAACGAACCCTGAACCCTTCGAGGCTGCTGAACTGGAGAAAGTCCTACAGGGCCTGAAATGTGGAAAGGCAGCAGGATACGATAACATCTTCCCAGAATTCATGAAAAATCTTGGCCCCCGAGCCCTAACATGGTTGACACAATTCTACACAAGCATCACACAAACGAACTCGATCCCAAAGGAAATGGCGGGCAGCAAAGGTCATTGCCTCCCAAAACCTGGCAAAGACCACAAACTGCCAGCAAGCTACCGCCCAATCTCCCTACTCAGCGTTCCTTACAAAATCATGGAGCGCCTAGTACTGCAACGCATTTTCCCCAGAAATAGAGGAATATTCTAAGTGTGGATCAAGCAGGTTTCCCGCAAGGACCGCAGTACAGGAGAACAAGTACTGGCCCTAACCACCTTCATTGAAAATGGCTTCGAGAGCAGACTGAAGACAGGGGCTGTGTTTCTCGATCTTACAAGCCGCCTATGATACGGTCTGGCACAAAGGCCTCCTCCTGAAACTTATAAAGGCGATCCCTGCTTGGGCAACAGCAATTATAAAAACCCTGCTGACCAACCGAGAGGTTTCAGAGTCCACCTCAGTCAGAACACAAGTGCATGGAGAATGCAGAAAAACGGACTCCCACAAGGCTCAGTTCTAGCTCCAACTCTGTTCAACCTCTACATAAACGACCTGCCTACTACAAAATCCCGCAAATTCATCTATGCAGACGACATCTGTTTGGCATTCCAAGCACCAGACTTTGAACCACTGGAACGGGTGCTCACGGAAGATCTTGGCTAAACTGGACCAGTTCTGCAAAATCTGGCGCCTAAAAACCAAGCCCAGCAAAAACCGTCTCCAGTGTATTTCATCTCCACAATGCAAAAGCTGCCAGAGAACTAAACATCCACCTGAGCAGACTCAAGCTTAAGCATGCCCCAAAATCCAACTTATCTTGGAGTGACCCTTGATAGGACCTTATCCTTCAAGGAACATCTAAAGGGGACGGCTGCTAAGGTGAAAGTACGAAACAATCTGCTCTGCAAGCTCGCTGGTGCAAAATGGGGGGCGGCAGTCTCCACCCTGCGCACCTCAGCACTGGCCCTTTCATACTCTGTAGCAGAATATTGTGCCCCTGTCTGGTCCAGGTCATCTTACACACACCATGTAGACACCCAGCTCAACTCAACCATGAGAACTATAACTGGAACAATCCGCTCAACACCACTCCCCTGGCTCTCTGTACTGTCAAACATAGCCCCTCCACACATCCGGCGAGCAGCATTAACTCAAAGGATGCTCCAAAAAGTTAAAGATTTCCTCACTTACCATCCATGCAGATATCTACACCCCACCCACTGCCCGACTTTCATCCAGACGGCCGATTTGGAAAAACCCTCCCCCAGCTGACTTTACCATCCAGACAGCTTGGCAAGAGGAATGGGAGACCAAGGAGGTCCCAAACAAACAGCTGGTGATAAACCCCAACCAACAGGTCCCGGGCACCAACCTCCCAAGGAGACAGTGGTCTACACTCAATCGCTTCAGGACTGGACATGGCCCCTGCTTGGCCAGCCTTCACAGATGGGGCAGTAGCCCTAGCCCACTGTGCGCATGTGGAGAGGAGCAAACTATGGAACACATCATAGAGGCTTGCCCGCTCCAAAGACTGGAAGGAGGATTACACACCCTCCATACAGCAAACCAGGAGGCAACTGCTTGGCTTAAGGACTTTGCATTCGCTAAATAAATAAACTGAGCCCAAGACAAATTTCCTTTCAGGGACAATAAAGTTTATTCTATTCTATTCTAACTGTTGTAACAGTTAGAATAGCTTAATGCTTGCTAACAAAGCAAGCATTAAGCAGCTATCAGTAGTCCACCTTTTCAACTAAATATGACCATGTGACCATGTGGCCAAAACAAAGAAGATACCTATAACTTACTGTAAAGCTTCACAATCTGTGAGTAGTGACACTTTTGCTATGTTATTACTGTGTTATTGCTATTTATATAATCTGTGATAACTGTAAATGTATCATAAGGAATCTTTACAAAAGAGCATGGGATTGACCTTGGACATGCAAACAGTCAGCCAGGAGTTGACTTTGGGCTGAAAATACCGTCACTTCAAACACTGCTAGCAAGTCAGTATAATCACATTACATATATTTTATATTGTTTGATAATATAAACACAAATACCAACTCATGCTGAAACTCAGATTAGTACTAAATGCATATAATTTATCTTATTTTCTTCAAATGACAGATTGCATGTCATCTGCTGCATATGTGCGATATTAGGTTTTCATGCTTTAGCTAGGCTCTTTGAACTGAAACAACTGCAGCAGATGCCTGCCTGTTGACATCAAAGGGAAGTGCTTGTATTTGCATGTAAACATCATGAGATGCTTGAGGGGTTTCCCTGAAATGGATGCTTGTCTAAATATAGATTGCTCATATAGCTGAGGTACTGAGGTGTCAATGCCTCTGAATCATTTGTCTTTGGAGTTAAGACCCTTTCATCAGCAACACTACTATCAAACTCAAATCATTTTTCTTTGTCATTTTTGAATTAAGAGTTCTTTCTTTAGAATAACCTTTTTATTACATGTATAGTGGATATAAAAAGTCTACACACCCCTGTTTAAATGCCAGGTTTTTGTGATGTAAAAAATGAGATCAAGATAAATCATTTCAAAAATGTTTCCACTATTAATGTGACCTATAACCTGTACAACCCAATTGAAAAACAAACTGAAATCTTTTAAGTGGAAAAATAAAAACTTACAATAACCTGGTTGCATAAATATGCACACCCTGTTATAAGGGGACGTGGCTGTGTTCAGAATTAGCCAATCACATTCAAACTCATGTTAAATGGGAGTCAGCACACACCTGCCACCATTTAAAGTGCCTCTGATTAACTCCAAATAAAGTTCAGTTGTTCTAGTAGGCTTTTCCTGACATTTTTGTAGTCACATCTTACAGCACAAGCCATGGTCCGCAGAGAGCTTCCAAAGCATCTGAGGGATCTCATTGTTCAAAGGTATCAGCCAAGAGAAGGGTACAAAAGAATTTCCAAGGCATTAAATATACCATGGAGCACAGTAAAGACAGTCATCATCAAGTGCAGAAAATATGGCACAACAGTGACATTACCAAGAACTGGACGTCCCTCAAAAATTGATGAAAAGACAAGACCTTCTTCTTCCGGCTTTCAGAGAGAGCAGACGCATTTCTTCCCCTCTCCTATCCTCCTCCCTTCACTGATCCCAGCTTGCTGTGTCCTGTATGTGTCTCGCTCTTTTTCTGGCTGAATCTCGATCCAAACGGAAAATTATGGATTTGGTAAGCTGGGCTTTAAATGCAATTGACACCACCTTCTCAAACAGAAAATCGGGCCCGGGGGAGCCCAATTGTCCTGCAGGCACTACGGCTGCGGGTTATGTGAGAGACACAAACAATTGGAAACTTATGTGTCTGTGCGACCTTTCGATTGAAGATGTGGAAGACATCTACCTGTTTGGCCTTATGATCACGGGATTCCTACTGTTTGGCTTTGGAGTTTTCCTGGTGTATCGAAAACTAAGGAAGTTGGAAAGAGCTAATCAAAATGCGGACCCGGCGAAGTTCCTTCAACAATTCAACCGGTTGGCGAGGGCACTGATAGCGGCTAATGGTGAACTGAATAGGAAGATGGGTAACATCTCGGAGTCGCTGGGTGCTCTCCAGGAAATGATTTTAAAGCCTGGAAATGTATATGGAAATGTACATGCAAATTGTGATGCACAGAATCGCATGAGAGGAGAAATTTCTATGCTCTAAGTGAACTGTGCCTATCAGGCCTTGATTCGGCATCCTTGAGAATCATTCCTCCAGGAGAAAAGATAAGGCTGAAGGGAGTTTTGGCTTGGCTTCTCTTTAACCCAAACAATTGCTGATGTGCAACAATCTGAACTCTCCAAGGACAGCCATGTGACTAACATGGAATTTTACCATCTGGCATGAACTGAAGAGAGATGAACTCTGGGGACATGTTATCTATGTTTTAGGACACTAAGGACATAACATCTAGCCGTTGCCTAAGAGACGATTTTTGTTGTCCACCGGTAACTGATACTTCACACACTGCACTCACACTGATATCATATGACTGACATACACACACTGGTCTCTCTCTTGCTTTGTTAATGTGTGGATCTGTATTGTCTGCTAAGTGTGCTTAGAGGGTTTTTTTCTATGTGATAACAATCTTGCTCACTCGAGCCATATTTTGATAACTATGTTTTTTCTCTCTGCCCAATGTGTCACCCCCTTCCCCCCTCCCCCTCTTTACCCCCCACTGCATGAGGCGCCTGTATGGCTGCTGCGTCATTAGGGAGCGCTTAATAATGAGCGCACCTTAGTGATAAGTAAAATTCCTTGTTTGTGTAAGCATACTTGGCAATAAAATTGATTCTGATTCTGATTCTGAAAAGACAAGAAGAAAACTGGTCAGGGAGGCTGCCAAGAGGCCGACGGAGTTGCAGGAATTTCTGGCAAGTACTGGCTGTTTAATACATGCGACACCAATCTCCCGTCTTCTTCATATGTTTGGGCTATGGGGTAGGTGGCAAGATGGAAGCCTTATCTTACAAAGAAAAACATCCACGCCCGGCTACATTTGGCAAAAACACATTTGAAATCTCTCAAACGCATGTGGGAAAATGTGTTATGGTCCATTGAAACAAAGGTTGAACTTTTTGGCCATAATTCCAAAAGGTATATTTGGAGCAAACAACACCGCTCATCACCAAAAGAACACCATACCTACAGTGAAGCATGGTGGTGCCAGCATCATGGTTTGGGAACGTTTTTCCTCAGCTAGAACTGGGGCCTTAGTCAAGGTGAAGGGAATTATGAACAGTTCCAAATACCAGTCAGTGTTGGCACAAAACCTTCAGACTTCTGCTAGAAAGCTGAAGAGGAACTTCATCTTTCAGCACGACAACCGGAGTGGTGGCTCAGTTGGTAGAGCATCCGCCCCACACCCAGGAGGCAGGGGTTCAAATCCCGGCCGGGTCATGCCAAAGACCATATAAAAAAGTGGAACTTCCTGCCGTCCAGCTTGGTGCTCAGCAATAATGGAATGGAGGAGGGAAATCTGTGGCGGTGCCTTGCATGGCAGCGGCCCTCTGATTCTACACATGGGGTGTGTGTGATTAACACTGTAGATAGGTAAAACAATTTCATTCTACTGTACATGATTGGTTGTATGGTTGAATGACAATAAAGGGTGATTTGATTTGACAATGACCCAAAGCACACATCCAAATCGACAAAAGAATGGCTTCACCAGAAAAAGACTAAGGTTTTGGAATGACCCAGCCAGAGTCCAGACCTGAATGCGATTGAACATCTGTGGGGTGATCTGAAGAGGGCTGTGCACAGGAGATGCTCTCGCAATCTGACAGATTTGGAGCTTTTTTTGCATAGAAGAGTGGGCAAATATTGCCACATCAAGATGTGCCACGCTGATAGACTCCTACCCAAAAAGACTGAGTGCTGTAATAGAAGCCAAAGGTGCTGCAACAAAGTTATTAGTTTAAGGGTGTGCATATTTATACAACCAGGTTATTGTAAGTTTTTTATTTTTTTATTTTCCCCCTTAAAAGATTTCAGTTTGTTTTTCAATTGGGTTGTACAGGTTATAGGTCACATTAATGGGGGAAAAGTTTTGAAATTATTTATCTTGGTCTCATTTTTTCACGTCACAAAAACTGCATTTTAACAGGGGTGTGTAGACTTTTTATATCCACTGTAAATCAAACTGTCAGACTGCTTCTAGCCTCTTAAACATGGTTCAAACTACAGATTTTTTTTTTAACAAATCAGACTTGCTGCCCAGTATATAGTAACATGCCACAACCCAAGAGACAGTGAATGACATGGTCACACTCACACACATGCACATGTATGTATTATAACATTATTCATAAAACATAATGAATTGAATTGCTGCTTGGAAACCTAAAAAATGACATTTTCATGGGTTTTTCAAAGTGGGTAGTTGAGAACTTGAGGTAAGCTGCCAAGAAAATTAGTCTTTATAATGTAGATAAACTAGTTTGCTAACATTATCTAATTAGCAAACATTAACATTGCTAGGTTCACCATATATAAAGACAAGGTCCCCAGGAGAGAAAAAAATGTGCATGCAGCTGTCACCCTATTGGTCACTGCCAGGAAAATGCTGAACATTGTAAGAGACTGTCAGACAAGGTCATAAAGTACAAACAATTCCGACACGCTGGTCTCGTTGAATCGTGGTCATGAAATGTACTAGTTCAGTTCAGTTCATTTACTTGTAAAATTTATCCAAATTATTTGCTCACCGAATCACTCAGTGCACCTCTTGCACGAGTGATGCACTTCAGTCCCCCCCCCCCCCCCCCCCCGCAGCTCTAGTTCCACTATACAGTATTTGCCCATTACGTAGTGCTTTCTGGTCAACAAATCAATTTCATCACTTTTCACTGATCATTGTACACCAGGGCTTGACATGAACTTTTTTGCTCACCAGTTACTGTGGCTAATGATTCTCCAAAGTTACTAGCCACTCAGCCTTTTCACTAGCCACAATTTTGTGGTTGGAAAAATTACATTTAATATGATCAAATTTGATTATGACTTGCTAAAATTTACTTGAACTAAATTTACAAACATGTTAAATGTAAATGACCCTTATACATACATAAAAACAGCTAGAGAAACACTGCATAATTATTTATTAACAGTAGTAAATATTGTAAAACAGTAGAGAAAAATATTTTCAATGTAAGATTGAAGTACAGGTAGATTTGGGGTCCGTCCCAGTTCTTATATGTACCACTACTCCTTCAGGCTGCACTACATAATTAGTAGTTGCTGATGGACTTAACTGAAATGGACACGTTTTCACCAGAAAAAAGAAGTGAAAGAAAACTGATGAGGAAAAAAGTCTCATCTTAAACAAAAAATGTCTCAAATTTACATGAACAATTCTAATCAGTAGAAAAAGTCAGAATTTTACTAGAAAGAAAGCTGTAAATTCAGAAAAATTTGGACCCCCTGGCAGATCGGTTATGGCCCACGGGCCACATGTTTGACACCTCTGGACCAGCCCATTGAAAATACATATTTAGAGTATTTATTTCCATGAAATAACTGCATATCACAACAGCATGTAAATGAAGAAGATAAAATAGAAATCATAGATAAATGAAAGTTCGCTGCCGAAGAAGCTTCATTTGTTTTTACAGCAACATATCAAAGTGCAGCCACTTTTTCTCTCTGTCCTAAGAAAACTTACATTTGTGTAAGTGTGGACAATAAAGAGACTTTCTTGCTATAAAAATAATCATGTTTAACCACAGAGGTCGGAGCTGATGTGGGGGGAGCACAGGGATTTATTATTAGCTACAGTACTCACCGCTGGGACAACGGGGGATCAAGGGCAGTTATTAATGATGGATCTACAGTTCACTAAAATGTACTGAATCACTTCGGTTCGTTCACTAAAAAAAAATCTGTTCTGAAGAGTCATACACCAAACGGTATGTCGGTCTCTGCTCCTCACTCAGTACACGTTCATGTACTGAGAACGTGCAGGAGGCAGCTGCTGAACAAAGCAGCAGCCGGGCAAGGTGGCTTGGATTCGTGCTGTGCGTTTAAACATGGTAAACAGATGTAACGGATTATTATTATTATTATGCTGGATTATTTTAAGAGTATATTTTCTTCTTCTTCTTTCAGCTGCTCCCTGTAGGGGTCGCCACAGCAGATCATCTGTCTCCATCTCACCCTATCCCTTGCATCTTCCTCTCTAACACCAACCCTCTCCATGTCCTCCTTCACTACATCCATGAATCATCTCTGTGGTCTTCCTCTTTTCCTCCTGCCTGGCAGCTCCATCATCAACATCCTTTGTCCAATATCTCCTCTATCCCTCTTCTGCACATGTTCAAACCATCTCAGCCTTGCCTCTCTTACTTTGTCTCCGAACTGTTCTGCGTGAGCTGTCCCTCTGATATACTCATTTCTAATCTTGTCCCTCCTAGTCACTCCCAATGAGAATCTTAGCAACTTCAACACTGCCACCTCCACCTCCTGTCTTTCTGTCAGTGCAAACCATACATCATAGCAGGTCTCACTACTTTCTTGTAAATCTTCCCTTTCACTCTTGCTGCTACCCTTCGGTCATAAATCACCCCTGACACTCGTCTCCACCCACTCCACCCTGTCTGCACTCTCTTATTCACCTCTCTTGTGCATTTTCCATTGCTTTGGATGGTTGGCCCCAGGTAATTAAACTCTTCTACTTTCACTACCACTAGTGAACTCTGTCCATCTTCACTGTTGCACCTGCCTCCCTCTCATTCACACTCATGTATTCTGTCTTGCTTCTACTGATTTCCATTCCTCTTTTCTCTAGAGCATACCTCCACCTCTCCAGGTTCTCTTCCACCTGCTCTCTACTCTCACTGCAGATCACAATGTCATCTGCAAACATCATGGCCCTCGGAGACTCCCGCCTAATCTCATCTGTCAGCCTGTCCATCACCATGGCAAGCAAGAAAGGGCTCAGAGCCAATCCCTGATGCAATCCCACCCCCACCTTGAATCCATCTGTCACTCCTACAGCACACCTCACCACTGTCTCGCTGTCCTCATACATGTCCTGCACCACCCTCACATACTTCTCTGCCACTCCTGACTTTCTAATGCAGTACCACACTTCCTCACTTGGCACCCTATCACATGCTTTTTCTAGATACACAAAGACACAGTGCAACTCCTTCAGACCTTCTCTATACTTCTCCATCACTCTTAGAGCAAACATTATATCTGTTGTACTCTTTCTTGGCATGAAACCGTACTGCTGCTCACTGATTGTCACCTCTCCTCTTAACCTGGCTTCAACAACTCTTTCCCATATCTTCATAGTGTGGCTGATCAACTTTATGCCTCTGGAGTCACTACAGCTCTGAGCATCACCTTTGTTCTTGAAAATTGGTACCAAATCACTTCTTCTCCACTCCTCGGGCATCCTTTCATGCTCCAAGATTGTGTTAAACAATCTGGTTAAAAAGTCCACCGCCATCTCTCCTAAACATCTCCAGACCTCCACAGGTATGTCATCTGGACCAACTGCCTTTCCATTCTTCATCCTCTTCAAAGCTGCCCTCACTTTCGCCTTGCTAATCCTCGGACTTCCTTGTTCACCATCTTTCCTTTATCCATCCTGCTCTTTCTTTCATTTTTTTTTATTCATCAGCACTCTCGTCATTTGTCAGTACATTACCATTTCTGTCCTTAATCAATCTAACCTGCTGTACATCCTTTTCACCTCGATCTCTCTGTCTAGCCAGTCGATACAAGTCCTTTTCTCCTTCCTTAGTATTTAGCCTCTCCTACAACTCACTACATGCCTTTTCCTTTTCCTTTGCCACCTCTCTCTTTGCCATGTGCCTAGATTCCAAATACTCCTGTCTACATTCTTCATCTCCCTGACTATCCCACCTTTTCTTTGTTAACTCCTTCCTTTGGATACTTTCCTGTACCTCCTCATTCCACCACCAAGTCTCCTTGTCTTCTTTCCTCTGTCTACTGGATACACCACATACCCTTCTACCCGTTTCCCTCAATACTTTTACTGTACTTTCCCAGTCATCTGGTAATTCTTCCCTACCACCAACAGCCTGCATCAACTCCTTTCTGAACTCTGTGCGACCTTCTTCCTTCTGTAACTTCCCCCACTTAATCTTTGGCTCTGCCTTCACTCTCTTCCTCTTCTTGCTTTGCAAAATCATCCTACAGACTACCATCTGATGCTGTCTAGCTACATTCTCCCCTGCCACCACCTTGCAGTCTCCTATCTCTTTCAGATTTCTCCTTCTGCATAAGATGTAGTCCACTTGTGTGCACCTTCTTCCACTCTTGTAAGTCACCCCATGTTCCTCTTTCTTCTTAAAGTATGTGTCCACCACAGCCATTTCCATTCTTTTAGCAAAATCCACAACCATCTGTCCTTCCACATTTCTCTCCTGAAGACTATACCTACCCAGGACCTCCTCATCACCTCTGTTCCCTTCATGTACATGCCCATTAAAGTCAGCTCCAATCACTACTCTCTCCCTTCTGGGAACACTCTCTACCACTTCATCCAACTTACCCCAGAATTCCTCTTTCTTTTCTACCTGACATACAACTTGTGGGGCATACGCACAGACAACATTCAGCATCACACCTCTGACTTCTGGCTTCAAACTCATGATTCTGTCTGACTCCCTCTTTACCTCCTGAACACTTTTCACATACTCTTTCTTCAAGATTGCTCCTACTCCATTTCTTTTCCTATCTACACCATGGTAGAACAGTTTAAATCCACCTCCAATGCTCCTAGCCTTGTTTCCCTTCCATTTGGTTTCTTGAACACAGAATATCTACCTTTCTTCTCCATCATATCAGCCAACTCTCTGCCTTTACCAGTCATAGTCCCTACATTTAACATCCCTACTCTCACCTCCACACTTCTACCTTTCCTTTTCTCTCTCTCCCTCCTAACACACCTTCCCCCTCTCCTCCTCTTCGATCTTTGACCAACAGTAGCCCAATTTCCATGAGCACCGTGTCGGTTAACAGCACCGGTGGCGGTTGTTGTTAACCCAGGCCTTGACCAATCCGGTATGAAAGTCTCATTCGTCATGATCCGCATGTTTGATTTGGCAAAGGTTTTACGTCGGATGCCCTTCCTGACACAACCCTCCCCATTCACCCGGGCTTGGGTCCTAAGAGTATGGTGGCTTGTGCACCCCTTGTGGCTGGGTTTAGTACTTGGGGGTTTTATGCATTTTATTGGTTTTAATTGAGTTTGTTTTTCTTTTTGTTTTTTAACAGTTGATTTGTTGCATGTTATTATTATTGCATGTTTTGTTGTGGTGTTTTGGTGTTTTTTTTTAAAGGATAACTTTAAAAAAAAAAAAACAAAGATTGTAAACTTGTGTCATGTTCTGAGCTCAGACTCCTCTGAGCTCAGACCTTTACTTTATGTTTCAGTATTATTTATCAGTAAAGTCTGTTTGTGGTTATACTCTGCACTTGTGTTTTGGTTTACTTGCTTGTTTCTTGTCAGAACTCTGCTCTCATCCCACTGACACACTTACCAGCTGATTGCTGTGCTTCAGGTTCCTCAGGTGCCTCAGTTGGTCATTAGGTCACCCTGCCACTTGCTCTTGCAGCTCGTTAGTGCCCCACTATTTATTTGTCTGCTGCACTCTCCTCTGGTGCGGCAGCCAACCATGAAATTTGGACTGGACTAATTTATCTGTGTTCAGTCATCCCCTCCAGTCCTCCAGGGATTTCCAGCCCTGGAGGTATTCATCTGTGTAAGTTTGTTGTTGCCTTTTTTGTTTGTGTCTACACAGTTATTGTTTTTGGACTGTTATGTTTTTCTGTTAATAAATGTTCCTCACTTCAGTTAAAGCACTTGAGTTTGTCTTTTGCCCTGGAGGGGTTTTGTCTCCCCTGCCTCAGGGAGGCAAGAAATCATGACAGATGGCTGCCGCCCTTTAAAAAAAACTCAGCTTCTGCAGTGAGGCATTTTTTCAATTTTTGTGTTTTTTGACTCACCTGATTTTGAAGCTATCAAGCCCCCAGCGCACCGGCTCTCAGCCAACAGAGGAGGATCGGTGGCCAGGAGTGCCAGCCTGGAGGAACAGTGGGGGTTCTCTTCATTCAGGACTGTGTCTCCAAAGCTCTCGCCTCACGAAGCCCGAGGAGAATTTTCCAGAATGTGGAGGCAGCGCTCAGGAGACTAAGTGCCTTCCTGGACTGAAGAAATACCCGGAGTTCGCGAATGTGTTGGCTACACTCACTGACCTACAACGGTCCTTCCCCAATCTGACGTGGGGAGAGCCTCCAGCCAGGCTGGTGCCCACACAGAAGCACACTCCATGGTGGAACTGCTCTACTCCGCCTGCTCCTGCTCCAGCCACATCAGCTCCACCACACCAGCGTCATCCTGTCCCGGACCGCCGGAAGAATAATCCCTCCTCATTGGCAGCCTCGACCCGAACACCGAGCCCGGCTATTCCCGCAGCAGACTTTTGCTCTTTTTTCTTTCTCATCGGCAGTTTCGCCTGCCCAACCTTCTGCTACTTCTGCTGCAAGGCCATTCCCCTCAGTGTCTCTTCCTGCCACCAAGAGGTGCTCCATTTCTTCAACGGCTACTCCCGTTCCAGTGGTTTGAGGGGCGGCTCCTCAACGGTCCACAGAGGGGCCCAAGACCACCTTAGCCACACTGAAGGATGACACTCAAAGCACAGCAGCAGACAACATCATGATCCGGGAAAGCAGGCAAGTTTTATTTCATTCTACTCCTATTTATGATGAAATGTCTTGCCTGACTACTGGTAGGGAGACTCAGAGAGAGCAGTCTCCTGAGTTACATTACATTGTAACTCAATGTAAATACATGAATAGACATGAAATCACCATCTGAGTTAGATGCAGACAGGTGAAGTTGCCCTTATAACTTCTGCAGCAGTGTTCACCCTGTTGTGGAAATCCCCCCAAATAACGTCATGCTTAGGTTTACATTATCCGATGGGGGGCTCACCTGAAAAAGCTGTCCCTGCCTTGAAAACTTAATGGGTGTTTCAGTTGCTAGCTTGCTAGCCTTGTTAGCACATCTGTGGCAGGAATCTGTGGGTAAGTAACTCCGACATCCTGATTTAGTTGAAGAGCTCCAGGTCCTTCTGTCTTCAGGTGAGTGTCAGTCTCATTTTCAAACTAGTTCACTCTCCAGTGTTGATACTTTTACTCAGATGATGGCAGAATCTCAAAGCCAGCGCTATCCCTCCGATGTGAATGTGCAAATGCGTGATTTCGCGTGTGCTTGCCTCTTTCCAATGATTTTGTGTGGATTCGTGCCGCCCGTTCACGTTTGGTGTGAAGGCACCTTTAGACTTGCTAAACCCATTTCCAGCAGTTTAAGCAGCTGTCTCAATCAGAGCTCACATACAGTATGTCGTTTCCTTGCATTGAAATTTCCTTATTGTCCCCCTTATTGTCATATTACAGATTCTACCATGGAGTGTAAACAGGGAACGAGGTGAGATCAGAGAGTGCATGCTTTTTAAGTGTAAATAATTGTTGAACGAAAACCACTCTTGGCGGGTTTTTACCACCCTGGCACTCCCTATTCATTGTCTATGTGGAAAGCTTTGTGGCACATTTTGGGCAGGTCGCGTGCAATTTTTTTTTTTTTTTTTTTTTCAGCTAGTGAGCTGAGTCAACTAAAAACTTTTAAATGAGCAGATGTGTGTGTCATATAAAAACAGGCTCAGCAACTAAATGATATGCTGTATTTCTCACTTCAAAATCACTTTTGCTTTTTCATTTCGCTGTGTTGCATCCATCCATTATTACTTCCTGGTTCCTGCAGGCCAGGCAAGAGGATCCTTTCGTGAATGACTCGTCCAATAAAAGCAGCTCCTTCCAGAGCTCTAGGTTTGTGAGGCTGTAATAGGCTGTAGAAGGCTAGGAGAGGTACCGGTCAATGACGTGTACATGATTCAGAAGCGGGAGATGAAATGGCCACTATTTCCTAAGTGATTTGTTCAGTTACGGTGAGTGATTCAGTACAGTTCATTCACCCAAAAGAACTAGTACACTCGAACGAATTGTTTGTGAACGTTCCAACTCTAGCAGTTATCCTGGTGAACTGATCACTAAGAATGGGGACAGGTGTGTTCTGCCGGCTGCTGTCTGCTCATTGCCGTTTCTCCAGTCCAGACTGGTTGCAAAATGAACTCACCATGGACGGAGTCTGGCTCTTGAGAAGCCACCACCCACCACGGCATTTCTTCCCACCAGGCTGTGGTATGAACTGGGGCACGACAGGAGAGACCACCTGCGGAGCAGACCATCAGCACCTTCTCCTTTACCAGGCTGGGAGATGAGCCTGACTCCAACCAATGATCACACACTGTGTGCAGATAGTACTTATGGGAGTTGTAGTTTTGTAGTCTCAAACTGATAGGTTTATTATTATTTTAGATGCCATTTGAGAAAACTACAACCCACCAAAGTGGCTAGTGGGAGTCTATGTCTTACCAGCCACTGCTCTAATTTACCAGCCATTGGTGGGTGGGGGGGTGTTAATGTCAAGTCCTGATTGTACATATTGGAAATAGTGTATGGGCAGATTGTTTTTTCATTTTAAAGTTCGTATTTCACATTTTGATTGTTTTTGTAAACATACTGTGCCATTTCATTAGTAGTACCGTTAGCATAGCACAGCTATCCTGTTGTTTATATCGTGTTTTATGCCTCTCCCATTCCAAATACCACTGCATGGACTGTAATGGAAATGTGAAACTCACCGACAAGTATGTCTGACTCCCAGTTGTGGTGGAAACACTTCACTTCCGCTCTTCAAGGAGAGTAGACGCTTCTCTCTTTTCTCTCTGCTCTAGCTCCCCACTTCCCTAACTAACTGGATCCCAGCTTGCTGTTGTCTGTCTGCGTCTACTGCTGATTATTGAAAGAAATTATGGAATTGATAAGCTGGGCTTTGAACGCAATTGACACTATTTTTTCAACAAGGAATAGTGCTCCGGGGGAAGCTGTTTGCCCCGCAGGGACGGCTCCAGCGGGCTATTTACGGGTGACAAGTGTTTGGAGGATCTTGTGCCTGAGTAATCTCTCTATCGAGATATTGAAGATTTGTATATCTTCGTAATAATGGTGACTGGGATCGTTCTGATTGGAACTGGGATTGTCCTGGTGTACCGCAAATTGCTGAAGATGGATACAACCTATCAAAATGCTGGCCACGCGAGGTGCATCCATCAAATTGGAAAAATGGAGGAGACTTTGATAGCGACAAATGGAGAACTGTCTCGGAAGGTGGATTACATCATGATTACGCTTAAGTCTATCCACGACGGACTCAAAGCCCCGCAATGAAGGATTAAGCACTGAATCTGCAGAAGAAAATAAAGTTCTTTCTCTGTGTTCAGTCTATTTGGCTCAATTTCCCTTACAAAAATCCTCCTGATAATCCCCAGTCTTTGTTTTTCAAAACACTGAGCACACGGCCTCTGGACAGTAGCTGCTTGGGACAATTGCCAAGGACAATTGCTGCAGCCAGACAAAACATCTTCTGCCAAAGTGTCCTTGTGCTCATATTGATACAACATTGCTTCAACACTACATCCACACTGACCCAGAAACTGACAACAACATAACATTCACTGCTCTCCTTGTGTCCTGTGAACTCTGGTCTTGAATGTGCATCGTGGGCTTTTTTTGTCTTTGTAATCATAATATTGATTACTTATGGTCAATATTCTGAATTCAATGATTTTTTTGCTCCTTCCTATTGTATGATTTCTTATCTGTACCATCCTGTTGGCAGGCACGTTCCCGATGCAGCCGTGTCACTGGAAATGCAGGTTCATTTTCTGTGTCAAGTCAAATTCTCTCGTATGTTATCAGTGATCTGTTAATGTACTTGGCAATAAATCTTTTTCTGATTCTGATTCTGATTCTAATATTGATCCACCACAGTTATGGTAAGTGATTCAGTATAGTATGTTCACCCTTAAGTACTAGTACATTCAAACAAATTATTCAAGAATGTTATATCACTAGTCAATAGGCAACCCAGCACACCACCATGCTGTTCATGGATAATATTACACAACATGGCTGTTATTTGTGCTTGACCTTTATAATCATGTAGAGTGCAGCAAAATTGGGTCATTATCTGGCTGAATTCCAATTGTCAGAACCACGCATTAAACAATAACTGCAAAGGGCACCCAAGGACATAAAAATGTGTATTAAATAAGAATGTCTTAAAATGAAAATGTAACTTTTTTGCCTTTTTGAACATAGGACATCATATCAGATTATATCAGATTGTTTATATCAGACATAACATGATTTTGTCTACAAGTTAATAAAAAGAAGCTTGAACTAAGTATAATACAATGACAATCTAGCAGAGTCAAAGAGTTAAAAATCTGCAGTTGAAAATGAAGGTAAGATTCAAACCAATGAGAAGTGTGTATTACTTACTTGCTTAAGAGGCAGTGGGCTGCAGAGACGATCCAGCAAGAGGAGATCAGACTGCCAGAGCAGAAGGTCGACTCGCCAATATAAAGAGCTGCCATCCATGGGTGAGTACCTGGGAGAGCAGAGTTTCCGCCCAATATCCGCCCTCTGGGTATCGATAACCTCTTCTTGTGTTTTGTCCCACACACAGGGCTTTTGGACTTCTTGGGAAGTGTGGGTTGTTTGACAGTGGGCCAGGTGTTGAACTGAATAATCCTTCGAGAAAAAGCTGAAATAAATTACAGCAGGCCATTATTTCATTGTTACATTGCAGTTATTACAACCCCAATTACGGTAAAGTTGGCACCCTGTATAAAACATAAAAAAAACAAACTATGATTTAAAATCCTTTTCAATCTATATTCAGATGAATACACTACCAAAACAGCATATTTAATGTTCAAATTGATAAATTTTATTGTTTTTTAAGCAAATATTAACCCAGCCACAGGGGGTGCAAAAGCCAGTTTACTCATAGTACTGGTCCCAAGCCTGGTAAATGGAGAGGGTTGTGTCAGGAAGGGCATCCAACATAAAACCTTTGCCAAATCAAACATGTGGATCATGACGAATGAGACTTTCATACCGGATTGGTAGAGGCCCGGGTTAACAACAACCGCCACTGGTGCTGGTAACTGACAGGGTGCCAGTGGAAACTGGGCTACTGTTTGTCGAAGATCGAGGAGGAGGCTAGGGGGAAGGCGTGTTAGGAGTGAAAAGGAAAGGTAGAAGTGTGGAGGTGAGAGTAGGGATGTTAAATGTAGAGCCTATGACTGGTAAAGGCAGAGAGTTGGCTGATATGATGGAGAGAAGAAAGGTAGATACAGTGGGGTAAAAAAGTATTTAGTCAGCCACCAATTGTGCAAGTTCTCCCACTTAAAAGATGAAAGAGGTCTCCAATTTTCATCATAGGTATACCTCAACTATGAGAGACAAAATAAGAAAAAAAAATCCAGAAAATCACATTGAAGGATTTTTAATGAATTAATTGGTAAATTCCTCGGTAAAATAAATATTTGGTCAATAACAAAAGTTCATCTCGATACTTTGTTATATACCCTTTGTTGGCAATGACAGAGGTCAAACGTTTTCTGTAAGTTTTCACAAGGTTTTCACACATTGTTGCTGGTATTTTGGCCCATTCCTCCATGCAGATCTCCTCTAGAGCAGTGATGTTTTGGGGCTGTCGCTGGGCAACACGGACTTTCAACTCCCTCCAAAGATTTTCTATGGGGTTGAGATCTGGAGACTGGCTAGGCCACTCCAGGACCTTGAAATGTTTCTTACGAAGCCACTCCTTCGTTGCCCGGGCGGTGTGTTTGGGATCATTGTCATGCTGAAAGACCCAGCCACGTTTCATCTTCAATGCCCTTGCTGGTGGAAGGAGGTTTTCACTCAAAATCTCACGATACATGGCCCCATTCATTCTTTCCTTTACACGGATCAGTCGTCCTGGTCCCTTTGCAGAAAAACAGCCCCAAAGTAGGATGTTTCCACTCCCATGCTTCACAGTAGGTATGGTATTCTTTCTCCTCCAAACACGACAAGTTGAGTTTTTACCAAAAAGTTCTATTTTGGTTTCATCTGACCATGTGACATTCTCCCAGTCCTCTTCTGGATCATCCAAATGCTCTCTAGCAAACTTCAGACAGGCCTGGACATGTACTGGCTTAAGCAGGGGGACACGTCTGGCACTGCAGGATTTGAGTCTCTGGCGGCGTAGTGTGTTTCTAATGTAGCCTTTGTTACTTTGGTCCCAGCTCTCTGCAGGTCATTCACTAGGTCCCCCCATGTGGTTCTGGGATTTTTGCTCACCGTTCTCGTGATAATTTTGACCTCACGGGATGAGATCTTGTGTGGAGCCCCAGATCGAGGGAGATTATCAGTGGTCTTGTATGTCTTCCATTTTCTAATAATTGCTTCCACAGTTGATTTCTTCACACCAAGCTGCTTACCTATTGCAGATTCAGTCTTCCCAGCCTGGTGCAGGTTTACAGTTTTGTTTCTGGTGTCTTTTGACAGCTCTTTGGTCTTGGCCATAGTGGAGTTTGGAGTCTGACTGTTTGAGGTTGTGGACAGGTGTCTTTTATACTGATAACGAGTTCAAACAGGTGCCATTAATACAGGTAACAAGTGGAGGACAGAGGAGCCTCTTAAAGAAGAAGTTACAGGTCTGTGAGAGCCAGAAATCTTACTTGTTTGTAGGTGACCAAATACTTATTTTACTGAGGAATTTACCAATTAATTCATTAAAAATCCTTCAATGTGATTTTCTGGATTTTTTTTTCTCATTTTGTCTCTCATAGTTGAGGTATACCTATGATGAAAATTGGAGACCTCTCTCATCTTTTAAGTGGGAGAACTTGCACAGTTGGTGGCTGACTAAATACTTTTTTTCCCCACCGTATACTGTGTGTTCAAGAAACCAAATGGAAGGGAAGAAAGTCTAGGAGCATTGGAGGTGGATTTAAACTGTTCTACCATGGTGTAGATAGGAAGAGAAATGAAGTAGGAGTAATCTTGAAGGAAGAGTATGTGAAGAGTGTTCAGGAGGTAAAGAGGGAGTCAGATAGAATCATGAGTTTGAAGCTAGAAGTCAAAGGTGTGATGTTGAATGTTGTCAGTGCGTATGCCCTACAAGTTGGATGTCAGGTAGAAGAAAAACAGGAATTCTGCAGTAAGTTGGATGAAGTGGTAGAGAGTGTTCTCAGGGGGGATAGAGTGGTGATTGGAGCAGACTCTAATGGGTATGTAGGTGAAGGGAACAGAGGTGATGAGGAGGTCCTGGGTTGGTATGGTCTTAAGGAGAGACATGTGGAAGGACAGATGGTTGTGGATTTTGCTAAAAGAATGGAAATGGCTGTGGTGAACACATACTTTAAGAAGTAAGAGGAACATGGAGTGACTTACAAGAGTGGAGGAAGGTGCACACAGGTGGACTACATCTTATGCAGAAGGAGAAATCTGAAAGCGATAGGAGACTCTGCCATGATGGAATTTGGTGCAATATACAGCATGATGACGCAGCCTACTGATGACGTCATCACGCCAGCATATATATGGGAGAGTCCGCCATTACAGGACGCTCTTGCCCAGGCGACTCAGTACGGTACAGTGTATGTGATGCCGTGTACATAGTATGGTAATAAAGCCCAGTTCCAGTGCAGCACCCTCATCCGTCTATTTACTGCCAGGTTTGTGGACATAAAATTTGGCGACGGAGGATTAACCATGGAGACATGTGTAACACCACTGCGGCCTTTCCTTGAGCTCCCAGGGGAACTGCCAGCTCCATGGCCATGATGGCTGGAGGCATTTGAGGTTTATATTACAGCATTGGATATGGGAAAGTTGGATAAGATGAGGATGCAAGCGCTGCTTGTCCACAACCTAGGCATGGAGGGCCAAAGGATTCTTCACACACTTGGCACCACAGACTCATATGAGGAGGTTGTGGAGCTAATAGCTAACCATTTTGCTACACCAGACAGTGTGACGGTACGACGGATTCGCTTTCGCCAGAGACAACAGTCGGTCAACCAATTCAGCAGTTTGTCGCTGACCTGAGACAGTTAGCTAGTGTATGCTGTTTTGGGCAGCTGGAAGATGAAATGATGTGGGACCAATTGGCTGAACACACATGTATCCCTGGGCTATGAGCTAGGTTGCTAACGGCGCCTAATAACTTGACGCTAGCGAGAGTGGTTGAGCTAGTGCTCCAGCTAGAAGCAGCAGACAAGTTAGCCACGGAGCTACAGTAAATGGCCACCAAACACAGAGGCTACCCGGACAGTTGACGCTAGCTAATGCGGTGGACATGGAGGACGAAGAATACACAGCAGAAGAGTACGAAGCGTATGCAGTGAGCCGAAGGTCCGCTTTGAGAGGCCCCATCTGCAGGGGTTGTGGGTCCCTGACGCACCGGGACGGAGCACGAGTTTGCCCAGCAAAAGGAAAACGGTGTAACAAATGTGGGCGCCTGAACCATTTCGCCAGGGTGTGCCAGTCGACAGCGCCATAGGACCCGCTAAGTGAGCCAGCTCGCCCGCCAACAATGACCATTCACTCGGTGAGCCCCGACGTCAACGGTTATTCGTACTGTACAGTTGAATTGGACAGAGTAGCCATACCACTCCTGCTTGACACGGCAGCGGTGCAGTCGATATTAAACTGCGCCATGGTGAAAAAGTTTTTCCCCAACCACAGAATCAGAAAGAACCCAACGCCGCTGTACGGGTACAGTGGTCACAGACTGTGCAATGTCAGAACAGTGGAACTGACTGCTCGCTACAAGTCCAAAGCTGTGCATGACTTCACGTTACAGGTGACAGTGCACGGTGACAACATTATGGGGTGCGACCTTTTCTATGGACTAGTCTTTGCCATTAGGGACAGCGCTGAATGGCCCGGGTGCGGCAGTTGGGGCTCACCAGACCTGGAGGATGACGTCATGGTGTGGGATGAGGTACTTACGGACGGTACAGACAACAAAGCGTATATTTCGCATGCACTCTCGGGAGGAGATTTGCCCAGAGGGGGAACTGGACTTCTTCAGTACCCGCGCTCAACCAGCTACAGTGGGGGCGACCGAGCTGACGGGTGAAGAGTCCACCTTGACGAGCAATGCCAGGGAAGCACCGGACACCTTCAGTACCAATGTCGAACTTCAACCAACGACGGAGACGACGGGTGAAGGGTCCGCTGCAAATGCCGTGATTGCCGAGCCGCCTCAGCATGACAGAGGTACCAAGTCGAATGAGTGCACAGAGCCACTGGGAGCACATAAAGCCAAGCAAGGTACTGCTCAAGGTCATGGACTGGGTTTGGATTTGTGCCGACGAGAGACCGGGGCAACGACTGGCCGGGCCACAGCCGGTGAAACAACGAACGCCGCTGAGGATCGTGGTGAAGCTGGGGACGGCATGTTTTTGGCTGACAGACGGCTCGATTTGAAACGCAAACCAGCTGCAGCATGTCCAGGTGGCTGCTCTGGGTGACGAGGCTGAGTGGGAGTCAGCGGATGTGGTGTGGGATCCGGGCCCCTACATTATGAAGATCGGTCCTTGTCTCAAGGGTCTGGCACTTCCCGCCTTGGGGCCACTGCCCCCCCCCCCGGTAGAGCCACCCTTGCCATGGAAGACTGTAAAAAAAAGAGAGACTGTTTAAGTAGGAGTGCGGCTAAATGAGTGGCAGAATACCCCACTTAGCCATGCCAGATCTGGCGGCAGTCTATCCACGGACCCTAGTTCCAGGTTTTGTAAGGAGTTTTATAAAGTGTGTGTTGAATGTTTGCTAATGTTCCAGTATGCTAAATGGGGTTTCTGATATACCAAACTGGAGAGGGTCTGAATTGGGTGTGTTCTGTGTTTTGCAAAGGATGGGGGGAATGTCATGATGGAATTTGGTGCAATATGCAACATGATGACGCAGCCGGCTGGTGATGTCATCACACCGGCATATATATGGGAGAGTCCGCCATTACAGCGTGCTCTTGCTCAGGCAACTTGGTACAGTACAGTGCATGTGATGCTGTGTACATAGTTTGGTAAAAAAGCCCAGTTCCAGTGCAACACTCTCGCCCGTCTCTTTACTGCCAGGTTTGTGGACATAACAGACTGTAAGGTGGTGGCAGGGGAGAATGTAGCTAGACAGCATCGGATGGTAGATTGAAAGATGACTTTGGAAAGCAAGAAGAGGAAGAGAGTGAAGGCAGAGCCAAAGGTAAGTGGGGGAAGTTACAGAAGGAAGGTTGCACAGAGTTCAGGAAGGAGTTGATACAGGGTCTAGGTGGTAGGGAAGAATTACCAGATGACTGGGAAAGTACAGCAAAAGTATTGAGGGAAACGGGTGGTGTATCCAGTAGATAGAGGAAAGAAGACAAGGAGACTTGGTGGTGGAATGAGGAGGTACAGGAAAGTATTCAAAGGAAGAGATTAGCAAAGAAAAAGTGGGATAGTCAGTAGACAGGAGTATTTGGAATCTAGGCACATGGCAAAGAGAGAGGTGGCAAAGGCAAAGGATAAGGCATATAGTGAGTTGTATGAGAGGCTAAACACTAAGGAAGGAGAAAAGGACTTGTATCGACTGGCTAGACAGAGAGATCGAGGTGAAAAGGATGTACAGCAGGTTAGATTGATTAAGGACAGAAATGGTAATGTACTGACAAATGACGAGAGTGGGTTAAGAAGGTGGAAAGAGTATGTCGAAGAGCTGATGAATAAAGAAAATGAGAGGGAGAGGAGGATGGATGAAGGAAAGATGGTGAACAAGGAAGTCCTGAGGATTAGCAAGGCAGAAGGGAGGGCAGCTTTGAAGAGGATGATCCGGAAAGTATCACAGGTCAACAGATTAATTGGAAACAGGTGAATGTCATGATTGGGTATACAGTGCATCCGGAAAGTATTCACAGCGCTTCACTTTTTCCACATTTTGTTATGTTACAGCCTTATTCCAAAAGGGATTAAATTATTTTTTTCTCAAAATTCTACACACAATATCCCATAATGACAACATTTTTTTTTTAATTTTTAATAAATTTGCAAAAATCTCAAAAACTTTTTTCATGTTGTCATGAAAAAAGAAAGAAATCACATGTACATAAGTATTCACAGCCTTTCCCATGAAGCTCAGAATTGAGCTCAGGTGCATCTCGTTTCCACTGATCATCCTTGAGATGTTTCTACAGCTTAATTGGAGTCCACCTGTCGTAAATTCAGTTCACTGGACATGATTTGGAAAGGCACACACCTGTCTATATAAGGTCCCACAGTCGACAGTGCATGTCAGAGCACAAACCAATTGTCTGTAGACCTCTGAGACAGGATTGTCTCATGGCACAAATCTGGGGAAGGGTACAGAAAAATTTCTGCTGCTTTGAAGGTCCCAATGAGCACAGTGGCCTCCATCATCCGTAAATGGAAGAAGTTCGGAATCACTAGAACTCTTCCTAGACCTGGCCGGCTGTCAAAATTGAGTGATCAGGGGCAGAAGGAAGTTAGGGAGGTGACCAAGAACCCAATGGTCACTCTGTCAGCGCTCCAGTGTTCCTCTATGGGGAGAGGAGAACCTTCCAGAAGGACAACCATCTCTGCAGCAATCCACCAATCAGGCCTGTATGATAGAGTGGCCGGACGGAAGCCACTCCTTAGTAAAAGGCACATGGTAGCCCGCCTGGAGTTTGCCAAAAGGCACCTGAAGGATTCTCAGACCATGAGAAACAAAATTCTCTGGTCTGATGAGGACACAGAACTCTTTGGTGTGAATGCCAGGTGTTATGCTTGGAGGAAACCAGGCACCACTCATAACCATGCCAGTGGTGGTGGCAGCATCATGCTGTGGGAATGTTTTTCAGCGGCAGGAACTGGGAGACTAGTTGGGATAGAAGGAAAGATGAATGCAGCAATGTACAGAGACATCCTGGATGAAAACCTGCTCCAGAGCGCTCTTGACCTCAGACTGGGGTGGCGGTTCATCTTTCAGCAGGACAATGACCCTAAGCACAAAGCCAACATATCAAAAGAGTGGCTTCAGGACAACTCTGTGAATGTCCTTGAGTGGCCCAGCCAGAGCCCAGACTTGAATCCAATTGAACATCTCTGGAGAGATCTGAAAATGGTTGTGCACCACCACTTCCCATCCAACCTGATGGAGCCTGAGAGGTGCTACAAAGAGGAATGGGTGAAACTGCTCAACAATAGTTGTGCCAAGTTTGTGGCATCATATTCAAAAAGACTTGAGGCTGTAATTGCTGCCAAAGGTGCATCAACAAAGTATTGAGCAAAGGCTGTGAATATTTACGCACATGTGATTTCTTAGTTTTTTATTTTTAATAAATTTGCAAAAGTCCCCCCAAAACTTTTTTCACATTGACATTATGGGGTATTGTATGTAGAATTTTGAGGAAAAAATGAATTTAATCCCTTTTGGAATAAGGCTGTAACATAACAAAATGTGGAAAAAGTGAAGCGCTGTGAATACTTTCCGGATGCACTGTATACCCAATCATGACATTCACCTGTTTCCAATTAATCTGTTGACCTGTGGAACATTCCAAGAAGGTGGGCTTTATTTTTTTGAGAATTAATCAACTTTCCCAGTCTTTTCTTACCCCAGTCGCAGCATTTGTGGAATGTGTTACAGGCATCAAATTCAAAATCAGTGAATATTAGATAAGATAAGATAAGCATTTATTAGTCCCACAATGGGGAAATTCCAGGATTGCAACAGCACAGGGATAGCAACACTCAGAGCAATAGTTAAGAAGATACGGAAGATATAAATAAGAGCAGTGGATATACATACATACACATAAATATATAAATATATATACAAAGTGCGGAGCATTGTAGCAAGATGGAATAAACAGCATAACCATCTACTTAGTTATCCTACATAGTATGAATATGTACCCATACATATTGTCACCCTCCGTAGCGACCGATACCCATTGTGTAAGTCTATTGCGTCTTTTGCATTTTGCATATTTGCAACTAAACAATAAAGTCTATCAGTTTGAACAGTAATTATCTTGGTTTCTGTATTGTATTCAATTATATAAATTGAAAAGGATTTTGCAATCATTGCTTTCGGTTTTTAATTTATGTTTTACACAGCATCCCAACTTCACCGGAAATGGAGTTGTATCACCTTGCATACAGCTACTGTATGTACAATCAAGGCTTGACATTTAAATTCATCCCCACCAGTCCTTGTGGCTAACAGTAGCGCTGTAGTCAAGACCAGAGTGCCGAAAGCGCAAGATCACTGTGTATTTAGGACTTGGTCTTGACCCCTTATAGTCTTGGTCTTGTCTTGGTCTGGTCTTGACTACAACACCAGCAAATAGATTTCCAGAGTTGCAAGTTGGCCAGCATTTTCATGAGCCAAGGAGTCAACAAGATTTTCCTTTACAAATTTGTGTTTTTTTCTTTTTAACTCATAAATTTGCAGTTTTTTTATGTGTATGCTGGGTGAGTACTACTGTCAAGCCCTGTGTACAACTAAAAGAAGCTTTTACAAAGCACTACACTACAAAGCTACAAAGCTATCACTCTACCAACTATATGTTGTTTCTAGCTACCTAAGTATCTCTTCTGAATTTTTTGGATTGTGCCATTGGATGATTTCCCCCTGCAAGATGCAGAAAAGTGGACTTATAAGGTAATTATAAGTTGAGGACAGCACAGGACAGCATGTCAGAGAACCCTGAGAATACTTTTGCGTACCCTTGGTATTATGACAGAAAGCCAACTGTGCTAAATCACACTCACAGCAAAAACATTTGGCTCCACCTGGCATGACTTTTTGACTCAGTGTGAGTCATGCCTTATTATCCCCCCACCCATATCTCATCGAGCTCTCAAAAAAAAAAGCTCCTTCACAAAATTGCTTGATTTGCCTGAAGTCACCTATTGAGAGTGGAGCAACACACCAGAGATTAGATGCATTCTCTCTGTTTTCTTCTTCCTAACCTCAAGTGCGTGATTTTTAATGAAACATGGAGGTTTTTAATGAGCTGCTTAGTGTTTCTCCAGTGAAATGTGTCACAGCTAGTATGATACAATCAAGAGTGAAGGTATTTATGGACAATTCATCATCCTTCATAAGGTTGATAGGGAAAAACAGTAAGGCAAAATAGTGGAACTGCATTACCAAAATATAACATGAATACAGATGATGAAAATGCATTCTTTTCCATTCTGCCTTCTAGCTAACAACAAAAGACCAAGAGCCTTTGTCCTGTGTACTTGTGACTCACACACAGGCATCACACAGGAAGGGACATCGCAGTACTCCCAGGAGATGGCGCTGTCATTTAGTGTGTAGCACCACGGCTTCTTGTCTCCATCTGGGTTTCTGCAAATAAACACACAAACATAGAATGGGTGTTAGTGCTGCTGTTTATCTCTAACAATTCAGATACTAAATGACCCTATACTCAGTTTGTGAGGTTAAGGTTGTTGGGGTTTTTTTTATTTATTTATGGCTGAGGCTGATACATTCCTACAGAAATGCCATTTTTTTTATCAGTGTTGGAATGATATGAAATGCAATCTGAAAATGTTGAAATAACTAAAGCTAAGAATGACCTTATTTAAAAACATGTGTAAGCAAAAACAGAATTCCATAATTTGCAAACACCTAAAGATGAATATTAAATTAATAAGCAGGATAAAAACAGCATATCAAATGGTGAAGGTAAAAGAAAAGGAATTTTTTAAAGCCAATGCCAAAAAGTGGGTACAGAAGTGATTTTCCATTTCTCTTTCCAAAGCCTAAATTGAACACCAATATGTAGCTGGAAAGGGGACCGTTTCTAATATTTGTTCTTAGTTTACTTTATTGGTTTATTGGTCAGAGACCATGTACAGAAAAAGCATTAAACACAGGGTAAAGATACTCTGTACCAGATTATAGCGTTCTCACTAATTTCCATCTGTAGTCCCTGAGGCAGGCAGGAAGATATTAAAAGAAAAACACGTGATTTCTCACAAGGATTTCTTCTGCGGTGTATACTTCATCTTATAAAGCTCCAAATGTTCTCGACTGAAATTGACATGATCTTGCTGAAATAAGCAAAGCCTTCCCTGAAGACAATGTCATGATGGCAGCATATGCAACTTCAAATTAGGAATGCATGATATCATTGGCACATTATTGGTAACAGTCGATCAAATGATCCTGAAGGACAAGCTGCTGTGCGCAGGGGTGGACCAGCACCTGTCATCATGGATCCTGGACTACCTCACAAACCGGCCACAGTTTGTGAGAACCCGGGACTGTGTGTCTGACACGATCATCGGTAGCACGGGGGCCCCCCAGGGAATGGTTTTGGCTCCCTTCCTGTTCACCCTTTATACTGCGGACTTCTCACACAACACAACACACTGCCATCTACAGAAGTTCTCTGACGACTCTGCGATCGTTGGCCTCATCTCCAACGGAGATGAAGCTGAGTACAGAGGGCTTATCCAGGACTTTGTGGACTGGTGCCATCAGAACTGCCTCCAGATCAACGCGAGGAAAACTAAGGAGCTGGTGGTGGACTGCCGCAGGCAAGGACAACCCCTCACAACACCAGTAAACATCCAGGGAACAGACATTGAGATGGTGACATCCTACAAGTACCTGGGTGTTCATCTGAACAATAAACTAGACTGGTCACACAATACTGACGCACTCTACAAGAAGGGACAGCGCAAGCTGTTCCGACTGAGGAGACTCAGGTCTTTCGGTGTACAAGGGGCACTACTGAAGACATTCTACGACACGGTGGTGGCATCAGCCATCACTTTTGGAGTGGTCTGCTGGGGCAGTGGCATTACAGCAGCCGATAGGAAGAGACTGAACAAACTGATCAAGAAAGCTAGCTCTGTCCTGGGGCAGCGCCTTAACCCAGTGGAGGAGATGGGAGAGAGAAGGATGGTGGCTAAACTGTCATCTCTGCTGGAGTCCGAGTTCCACCCTATGCAGGACACACTGAATGCACTAAGGAGCTCATTTAGCAGCAGACTACATCATCCTAGGTGCACAACCGAGAGGTTTCGCAGGTCCTTCCTACCAACAGCTGTCAGACTGTATAACCTAAGCACGGCTGCTCACAGAGATAGCAAAAAGATGTGACAACCTAATAGTATTGAATGCAAAAGATGCAATAGACTTACACAATGGTCCCCTCCGGTATACAACTAGGAAAATACCGGTAGCTACGGAGGGTGACAATATGTATGGGTACATAATCATACCATGTAGAATAACTAAGTAGACGGTTATGCTGTTTCATTCCATCTAGCTGCAATGCTCCGCACTGTGTGTGTTTGTATATTTATATATTTATCCCATCTAGCGACAAAGCTCCACACTGTGTTTATATATTTACATATTTATTCCATCTAGCTACAGTGCTCCGCACTGTGTGTGTTTATATATTTACATATTTATTCCATCTAGCTACGGTGCTCCACACTGTGTGTTTATGTGTTTGCATATTTGTTCCATTTAGCTACAATGCTCCGCACTGTGTGTGTGTTTATATATTTACATGTTTGTTCCATCTAGCTACAATGCTCCGCATTGTGTGTGTTTATATATTTGCATGTTTGTTCCATCTAGCTGCAATGCTCCACACTGTGTGTGTTTATATATTCACATATTTATTCCATCTAGCTACAATGCTCCGCACTGTGTGTGTTTATATGTTCATATATTTATTCCATCTAGCTACAATGCTCCGCACTGTGTGTTTATGTATCTATATATTTATTCCATCTAGCTGCAATGCTCCGCATCATGTGTCTATATATTTATGTTTATATGTACATATGTATACTCGCTGCTCTTGTTTTTTCTCTTGCCTTCTGATTGTTGCTCTGAGTGTTGCTATCCCTGTGCTGTTGCAATCCTGGAATTTCCCCATTGTGGGACTAATAAAGGCTTATCTTATCTTATCTTATCTTATCTTAAACATTTAAAATTATTTATTGACATCAACAAAAAATAATATTTACAGTTGATAAAAACATGTGGATCATGATGAATGAGACTCTCATACTGGATCAGTCGAGGCCCGGGTTAACAATGACCACCACCGGTTCTGTTAACACGCAGAGGGAGAAAACTAAGAAAACAGCTTTTTTATTTACTGGTTTGTTTTTTTTTCTTGCCACAACTTTCTGACCCTGCAACCCCATATCCATCACGGACGCCAAGGACACATATATCACCACACTGGCGTTGATATTAGCCATCTTTCAGCTCCTTTCGCCAATGACTCCCGACCCAGTGAGCGTGAGAGCTATTGTTTACAGTAGGAGCCAGCTGTTAGCATTGGGCTGCCCCATGGTGCTAATGCAAAAACTCGATATCCCAAAAGAAATCAGGCGAAAATGATGGGAATGTCGAGCTGGAGTGAAGCAATGCACGAGGAGAATAAGGTACAGACCCATCCTTCCATCCGTTATTATGGGAAATGTGAGATCGCTGCTGAACAAGATGGATGAACTAGTGGCAATGTCTCGGTATGAGAGCGTCTTCAGAGAGATTAGCATTATGTTGTTTACTGAAACGTGGCTAACAGAACTAGCAACAGATGCTAATATTGATCTGTAGGGTTTCCATGCAATACGGGCAGATCAGATACCAGACAGCGGAAAGAGCAGAGGCAGGGGGCTGGAAATGTATGTGAATAACAGATGGTGTAATCCTAGGCACATCACGGTTAAAGAACAACACTGCAGCAAGGACACTGAGTTACTAGTGGTTAGCATATGACTGGCATACCTCCCCAGGGAGTTCTCACATGTCGTCGGGATTTTTATTTATGTATCCCCCTCCGTGAGTGCTGAGGTAGCGTGTGACATCATCCACTCAGTCATGAGCAGGCTGCAAACATAACACCCAAATGCTCTCCTACTCATCTCTGGTGATTTCAACCATACTTCACTGTCCTCCATTCTGCCCACTTTTACCCAGTATGTTACATGCCACACCAGAGACAAAAAAACACTGGACTTATTTTTTGCAAACACCAAGGAGGCTTACACCATATCCCCCCACCCCCCAGAAGGTCGGACCACAACTTGGTTCACCTCTTGCCTGTGTACAAACCCCTGATACACAGACAACCTCCTGCTACCCGCACAGTGAAAGTTGGCGGAGGACGCTCTGAAGGGTGAATCCACTGTATGGGAGCAGCTTTGTGATCCACATGGTGAGGACAGCGACGGCCTCACACACACCATCACAGACTACATCAACTTCTGTGTGAACAACATCGTACCCACCATGACCATACAGTGTTTCTCAAACAATAAACCCTGGATCAACCCTGAGATAAAGTCACTGCTGAAGGAGAAGAAAAGAATCTTCAGGTCGGGAAACAAGGAGGAGCTGAAGTCCGTACAGAGGGAGCTAAGGAGGAAGATAAGAGAGGGGAAGGACAGCTACACGAGAAAGATGGAGGACAAGCTGCCACAGAGTGACATTAGTGGCGTCTGGAGAAGTCTCAAAACCATCTTTGGGCACCACAATACCTCCTCCCAGGCCACGGGGGGTAGGGAATGGGTGAACAACCTGAACCTGTCTTTTAACAGGTTCGACCAACTGCTGTCTTCTCCACCTGCCCACTCACCACTGCTGCCTCCACCTTCATCTAGTCCCGCTGTCCACGGCCTCCCCCCCCCCTCAGCACACAGCCCCCCTGCCCCAACCTGACCCTCACTAAGAACCAGGTGAGAAGTGAGCTGAGGAAGATCAAGGCAAAGAAGGCTGGGGGTCCGGACGGCATCAGCTCAAGGCTCCTCACGTCCTGCGCAGACCAGCTGTGTGGGATCGAGGAGCACATCTTCAGCCTGAGCCTGAAGCTGGGGAGGGTATCACAGCTGTGGAAAATATCCTGTGTGGTACCCGTACCAAAGATCCCTCACCCCAAGGACCTGAATACACTTGGGGCAGTGTGGTGGCGCAGTGGTTAGCACTGCGGCAGCACAACAACTCACCCTTGGCCATGGGATCCCTGGTTCGATCCCAGCCCCCGACCAACAGTGATCTGTGTAGAGTTTGCATGTTCTCCCCGTATCTCCGTGGGTTTACGCCGTGATTTCTTCAGTTTCCTCCCACAGGCCAAAAACATGCAAGTTAGGTTAATTGGAGACTCTAAAGTGGCCCTAGTTGTGAATGTGTGTGTGAATGGTTAAGGGATAGTGCCATACCGTGGCTGCTTCATCCATCCATGTGGATGCCCTCAATTTCCCCTCTGGGGATCAATAAAGTATACAAAATCAAAAAAAAAAAATAGCTACAGACCAGTGGCCCTCACATGCTGAAGACCCTGGAGAGGCTGCTCCTCGCCCACCTCTACCCCCTGGTGGGACCAGCGATGGATCCACTTCAGTTTGTCTACCAGCATAGCATCGGGATGGAGGATGCAGTGATCTTCCTCCTACACCATCCCCTGTCCCACCTGGAGAAGCCTGGGAGCACTGTGAGGATCATGTTCTTTGATTTTTCCAGTGCTTTCAACACCATTTAACCAGTGATCCTGAGGGACAAGCTACTGTGCGCAGGGGTGGACCAGCACCTGTCATCATGGATCCTGGACTACCTCACAAACCGGCCACAGTTTGTGAGAACCCGGGATTGTGTGTCCGACACGATCATTGGCAGCACGGGGGCCCCCCAGGGAACGGTTCTAGCTCCTTTTCTGTTCACCCTTTATACTGCAGACTTCTCACACAACACAACACTCTGCCATCTGCAGAAGTTCTCTGATGACTCTGCGATCGTCGGCCTCATCTCCAACGGAGATGAAGCTGAGTACAGAGGATTTATCCAGGACTTCGTGGACTGGTGCCATCAGAACTGCCTCCAGATCAACGCGAGGAAAACTAAGGAGCTGGTGGTGGACTGCCGCAGGCAAGGACAACCCCTCACAGCACCAGTAAACATCCAGGGAACAGACATTGAGATGGTGACATCCTACAAGTACCTGGGTGTTCATTTGAATAATAAACTAGACTGGTCACACAATACCGATGCACTCTACAAGAAGGGACAGCGCAGGCTGTTCCTACCGAGGAGGCTCAGGTCTTTTGGTGTACAAGGGGTGCTCCTGAAGGCCTTCTACGATTCGGTGGTGGCATCAGCCATCACTTTTGGAGTGGTCTACTGGGGCAGTGGCATTACAGCAGCCGATAGGAAAAGACTGAACAAACTGATCAAGAAAGCTAGCTCTGTCCTGGGGCAGCGCCTTGATCCAGTGGAGGACATAGGAAAGAGAAGGATGGTGGCTAAGCTGTCATCTCTGTTGGAGTCTGAGTCCAACCCTATGCAGAACATATTGAACGCACTGAGGAGCTCATTTAGCAGTAGGCTACATCATCCTATGTGTGCGACCGAGAGGTTTTGCAGGTCCTTCCTACCTACAGCTGTCAGACTTTAAAACCTAAGCAGGGCTGCGTGCAAAGATAGCAAAAAAACGTGAATGCAAAAGACGCAACAGACTTACACAAAATGGTCCCCTCCAGTATACAACTAGGACAATATCAGTCGCTACAGAGGGTGACAATATGTATGGGTACATATTCATACTATGTGGGGTAACTAAATAGACGGTTATGCTGTTTATTCCATCTAGCTACAATGCTCCGTACTGTGTATACATATATATATATATATATATATATATATATATATATATATATATATATATATATATATATTTATATATTTATGTGTACATATGTATATTCACTGCTCTTATTTTCTTATCTTCTAAATTATTGCTCTGAGTGTTGCTATCCCTGTGCTGTTGCAATCCTGGAATTTCCCCATTGTGGGATTAATAAAGGCTTATCTTATCTTATCTTATACCACCTTAACTGACTCCTTTCAATGTGGAGGAGCAGCAGTTCTACTCTGAGCCTCTCCCGGATGACTGAGCTCCTCACCCTATCTCTGAGGGTGAATCCAGCAATCCTACGGGGAAAGCTCATTTCAACCGCTTGTATCTGCGATCTCGTTCTTTCGGTTATTAACCAAAGCTCGTGACCATAGGTGAGAGTGGGAACGTAGACTGACTGGTAAATTGACAGCTTTTCCTTAGAACTCAGCTCCCTCTTCACCACAACAGACCGGTACAATGTCCGCATCACTGCAGAGGCTGCTCCAATCCGTCTGTCAATCTCTCACTCCATTCTTCCCTCACTCGTGAATAAGACCCCAAGACACTTAAACTCCTCCACTTGGGGCAGGAGCCTGTCCCCAACCCGGAGAGGACAATCCACCTTTTTCCGGCTGAGGACCATGGACTCGGACTTGGAGGTGCTGATTCTCATCCCAGCCACTTCACACTCAGTGGCAAACCGTCCCAGCAAGAACTGTAGGTCATTGCTGGATGAAGCCAACAAGACATCATCTGCAAACAACAGAGATGAGATCCTGTGGTCACCAAGCATGACAACCTCCATTCCCTGGCTGCGCCTAGAAATCCTGTCCATAAAAATTATGAACAGGATCGTGACAAAGGGCAGCCCTGGCGGAGTCCAACTCTCACTGGGAATGAGTCCGACCGAGTGTTGGCAATATGAACCAAATTCTCACAATGGTCGTACAGAGACCGAATAGCTCGTAACAACAAGCCCGATACCCTATACTCCCCGACACCATATACCCTATACTTTTTTATTAACATTTCATTGCAAAATCACTTAACTACACTACTCACAAAAAATTAGAGATATTTGGCTTTTGGGTGAAATTTATGGAAAATGTAAAATGTTCACACTACAGTGATATTATATCATGAAAGTAGGGCATTTAAGTAGAAGCATGCAATGATGATTTCCTCATCTCAAACAATTTAATGAAACAAAAGCCAACATCAATGGTGGGTATACCACAACAAAAAATGTCAGTGTCTCAACAACTTGTCATGTGCCCCTGAGCATCAATTACAGCTTGACAACAACATCTCATGCTGTTCACAAGTCGACTTATTGTCTGCTGAGGCAAGGCATTCCACTCTTCTTGAAGGGCGGCTCTCAGGTCACTGAGGTTGTGGGGTGCAGGGTTGTGATCCTCTACACGGTGACTCAGCTGGTCCCATAGGTTTTCTATGGGATTCAGGTCTGGAGAACGTGCAGACCACTTCACTTGCAGTACCCCAGCTTTCAGGAGCTGTTCCCTAATGATGCAACCTCGAGCTGGAGCATTGTCATCCATGAAGATGAAATTAGGCCTGTGTTTTTCATGCAGTGGCACAATGACTGGATTAATGGTGTTATTCAGGTAGTGTCAGCTTGTCACTATACTATTCACGAGGTGGAGGGCAGTTCTGTATTGAGTAGACACACCTGCCCAGACTGTAACACCACCACCACCAAAGGCTCATCTGGTGACAACAGTGGCTGATGCACAGCGCTCTCCTTGATGTCTCCAACATCGTTGGCAGCCATCATTTCTGCTCAACGTGAATCGACTTTCATCAGAGAACAGCACTGAGGCCCACCGGTTCCTTGTCCAGCATAAATGCCCCCTTGCCCATGCAAGACGATGACGCCTGTGCCTGGTGGTGTGGTCAGGTACCCTTGCAGGTCATCTAGCACGCAGACCACACTGATGTAATTGGTTTTGAATGGTCTGATGTGACACTTGGGTGCCTCTCACCTCCCTTAAATGTGCCTGGAGTTAAGTGACATTCATCATCCGGTTCTGCAGGGGACTGTTCACAATGAAGCAGTCATCAGCGTGGGATGTGGCCAAAGGACATCCACTTCTATATCTTTCTGTGACCCCAGTCTCTCTGTATCTCTGCTATAATGTGCTGATGACACTCTATGACACTCAAAGCTCAGTGGCCACTTCCCTCTGAGAACATCCTGTTTAAAGCCTTACAATGGTGAAGGACTGTTGATCAATTGTTAGGTGTTGTCTTGAAGTGAATATAAATTATTCAAACTGTTCAATACTCACATGTGATTTTTTTGAAAGCATTACATAACAGCATTACATTACATAACCACCGGAGTGGTGACCTAGTTGATAGAGCATCTGCCCCACAACGGAGAGGTTGGGGGTTCAAGTCCCGGCTGGGTCATACTAAAGACCATATAAAAACAGTGCCTTCTAGCTTGGTGCTCAACATAATAGAATGGGTGAAGGAGAAGTTGTTTGTGGTGGTTGCATGGCAGCAACCCCTTTAATTCTACAAGTGATTAACATTGTACATAGAAGAAATGTAATTTCATTCTACTGTACATGACTGGCTGTATGGACTGAATGACAATAGAGATGACTTCTTTTTGTGTTTTCCACAAATCTAATTCCAAATAAACATTTGGCAATTGGGGTGGATCTAAATTGTGTGAGTCTTAAATTTGTGCATAAACCCATTATTTAGACATTTAGGGATATGTGATTTGCTGGCAGTGTATTTTACTGCTCACGGGTTGTCATAGAAACAAAAATTGCTGAGGAAAGAAGAAAAATGGAGAAGTAAATGTGTTATAGGTAAGAAGTGCTATTTTTATACAGGCTACATTGGCCATGTGCTGCTTTAATGCCAGTTGTGGTTTTAGGGTTGCCCCTTAAGAGGATGACTGACAAGTGTTGGCACATGCAGCTGACAGATAAAGTGCAGCTTCTACCAGCTCAGGGCAAAAAAGTTGACAATGCATCTTTAAAAATAGACATACAATAGGATGAGTGTAAGAAAGTCTAGGATAAGACAATTGGAGACTGTGAACAAATGTGAAATTTATGTGTGGGGGTTTTTTGTCTGTAAGGGTAGTGCATGCTTTTAAGAACAGGCTCAAGACCCACCTTTTTAATTTGGCTTTTAACAAACCTGTTTAACTATTATTGAAGTAGTCATTTATTTTCCACTGTTTTATGTTCTTCTTAGCTCCACTTGTTTTTAGATTTTCTCATCTCTTTTTATTACCTCTGCCAAGGAGGTTATGTAATCGGGGTGGTCTGTCTCTCTGTCTGCTAGCAGGATTATGCAAAAAGTAAGATAAGATAAGATGAGATAAGATAAGCCTTTATTAGTCCCACAATGGGGAAATTCCAGGATTGCAACAGCACAGGGATAGCAACACTCAGAGCAATAATTAAGAAGATACGAAAAATATAAGTAAGAGCAGTGGATATACATACGTACACATAAATATATAAATATATATACAAAGTGCGGAGCATTGTAGCAAGATGGAATAAACAGCATCACCGTCTACTTAGTTATCCTACATAGACGTACTGGACAGAAGTACTGGACAGATTTGGATGAAATTTTCACCAGAGGCAACTCTTGGGCCAAGGATGAAGCCGTTAAATTTTGGTGATGATCTGACAGTGCATACCTCCACCAAGGACCTTATTTGTATTTGTGCAGTAAGATTATGCCAAAACCACTGCACGGATTTGGATGAAATTTTCACCAGAGGTGGTCATTGGGCTAAAGAGGAACCCACAACATTTTGGTGATGATCCGAGAATGCATACCTGCACCAAAGCTTTTATCTTCTCACACTGTGTTAGCAAGAACCTTCCAAAACAAACCATTACATTTTGGAGGTGATCGATGAGGGACAGAAGGAGCCTTGGTGGAGGTATGCAATCTCTGAGTGCTTTTCTAGTTTTGATGTGTTTTTAGCACAGTTTATAACTATGGGTTTTTAGTTCCCGTTGTTTTATGTGTTCTTATTTTTATCTTGTATTTTATGTGTTTTAGCTCCAGTGTTTCCTCAGTGAAGACCCTCATGCCGGATGCTGCTTGGCCCATCTGCAGGGGTGTTGGTCTCGTAGGTCACTCTGGCTTGGGTGGGTGAGGGTTTTTTGCCATTGCCTTACAGTTGTGGTGTGGGCCCCGGCCTATCCTGGTCGGGGTGGCCTCTGTGGCACGCCCTGTGGTTACGGGCTATGTGGGGGGCTCCAAAGGATGGTTGCTCCTTCACATGGTGCCTCGGTGCCGAGCTATGTCTCTTTTATTTTATATGTCTCTTTTATATTCTATGTGTGTGAGAGTCGGGAGTGGTGCATGTGTCTATGTGTGTGTGTGTTTTGTGGGTGTGTGTATGGGGGGGTTGGAAGGGGTGAACTGTATCGTGTAAATATATGTAGCTAAATTTATCTACTGCTTTTAATCTATGTAAAGCATTTTGCACAGCCTCCAATGTTTGAAAAGGACTATACAAATAAAGTTTGATTGATTGATTGAAGTGGAACTGCGGGGTCCACTTTTTACCTATACAGCCACTAGTCAGTTATGCAGCACATACATTGGTGATGGGGGCGGGGGGGGGGGGCTGTTTCTAGCTTTTTGGTAGGCTCTATTTTTTAATCGGGAAAGTTCAGACACTTTAAAAAGGGGGAAATAATCTGAATGTATATGTACCTATCGCCCTTCTCATAAAACACTGAAAGATGAAACTGAGTCATTGTCTAGATGAACAGAAAAAAATTAAACCTTTATCTAGCTCCCACAGGTCTTAATGGAATATTTGTGACACATTTTGATAAAAATTTCTTTAACAATTTAATTATTGCAGCATATTTGTGAATCATCTTTTGCAGTCTTATTCAAAACATCAGCCATGTTTCTTTAAACGCCTTAGAACCGCTGTAAACTCTGCCTTCCCTCTTACATCGCTATTGCTAATCTTAGCTGGCTAGCCACCCTGAGCCAACATAAATTTGTCTTAAAGAATCAATGAAATAATGAATCACTGGTGGACTGGTGGTAGATAAGATATGACAGGTCCCTGGAGTACAGTAAGCACACAAACATTTGCGAACGAGTGAATGGTGGCCCAACGCACCAAGCTGAAGCCCTAAGCACCTAGCTGATGCTAGGCAGTTAGCAAATGCTAAAAATAATGTCTGAGAGTGACATACTGTATATTATAATGCAAGAAATGTCTGTCTCTGTGTGTGTGTGTGTGTGTGTATGTGTGTGTTCCGCGCGTATCTCCCAAACCGTTCGTCAGACTGGCCTCAGATTTTATACGTGCTTTGCTGAGGTTGAGGGTGTGCATCCCCAAATTTCAGCCCCCACGGATATGCGGAAGTTTAGGAGGGGAAATCTTTAATGAATGTCCATAGGGGAACTGTGGACGTCATCGTCACCATGGTTACTGTGATGTCATAGATCAAAGGCAGGCATTCACCATGGTTACTGTTGCCAGGCAGACACATCATCAAAGATCAAAGGCAGGCATCAAAGATCAAAGGCAGGTTTCACTATGGTTATTGTTGCCATGGTAACCATGTCAAAGATCAAAGGCAGGCATCACCATGGTTACTGTTGCCATGGTAACAGTAACTTTCTACGGGCATGCAGAAATACTTGCTTATACTTGGTTTCAACGGGCATGCATGGGTATGCACTAGTATGGTCAAATGATGGTAGATGAACAAGGATAAGTTGAGGGTGAATAGAATTTATAAAAAACAGCGCTCACAACTGGCCAGATTGGCAGTGAAGCTAAAGCCAGGCATCCTGTCCGACCACCTAGCCAAGCTGATGCTAACAGCTCAGTGTAGCATCACGTCGAAAATATAAGAAAATAAACGAGAATGACACCAGATATATTATCAACTGTGGATTAGTGAACCAGGTGGAAACAGGGACGTCTATTAGGGTGCCTGAAATCTAAGTCTACATGACAGGCTGGTCAATAATACATTAACGGACAGGTATCAAGGACTGCGCTGGGCTGGTTTTACCATTTTATAACATCTTGTGGCAAATTCAGAAGAGTTAAAATGACTAATCAAACACAAAAACTATATAAAAGCTGTGTGTTTTTTTAAGAGAAGTGAACATTTTGATATTTTTTCGATAATCATGTGACCAACAGATGCATTTCAGAAGGTTAAAACCTACAAAACACAATTTTTCAGTCAATGACCCCTTTAACAGCAGCCATGTAAACTGCAAAATTACAAGAGAAATTTTAAGTTGTAACTTTATGAGGGGAAAAAGCCATCTTTTGAAAAAAAAAAAAAAAAGAATTTGAGTTGTTTTAGTTTTCAGTTCAGCCCACCGCCACAGGGCAAAGATAATGTGTCGGCTTCACTTCTTTAGAGCTCTCATGCCATCTATCTTTATATACAATCCATGATTATGACCTACATATATGTACAGTTTTAAATTGAAAAAGTGGCCTCTTGTGGTTGTGTAAATAATGACATGAAGTGACATGGCAGAATGTTACAGCTCTAATGTCCATTTTCCTGTCTCTAACCATTTACCTATCTCTAATCAAGTATTTTAATGCCTAACCCTATCTACATACAGTATAGTCATATTGGGAGGTTGGGAACACACAATGTATGTTTATATAACAGCTGGATGACTTTTTGCCCAGTTGGAGGTGTAGCAGTCAGTGTGTATCTTTATATATTATTTGGGTTTCCAGTTTTGGAATGTTAATAATAAAAGTAAACCTTTCAAAACTTTATATTTTAAATGTAGCTACATTCAGTGGTAAAACAGCTATCTATGAAGCAGTATGTTTCATCACTTAGACACACACACCTACAGTAGGCATGTTCCCCGAGGCCTTTACGAGGCGACTCCTTTACGGTGCCCACATGGAGCTCATTATACAGCAGGTCTGAGTTCCACGGAAGACAACGGGCCCCCGACACGGCGGTACTTACGACCCCTCTGTAACCTGTGCCCCTGCTGTTGTAGCATTCCGTCTCTGGCTCTGTAAACACACAGCACAGGGAGAGACGCACAATTACTATAGACAATGTTTTCACAATAAAAATAATAAGGTACAGTATGGAAACAATGTGGACACAATCATACAGCTTCCAGTTGCAGAGGAACATCTGTGTGATGACAGAGCTCTTCTGTTCGAATGGGAATCAGTCTGAACATGTTTTTAGACCTCACTACATGTGCTAATGGCAGCTGCTACCACAGCTAAGTAAACATTTACCCGCATGTCTTCACCTGCTGCTATTAATCAAACCACTATCGTATACACATGCACGAACATGAACACATTTAGACAATCTTATTTCACACTATATTTAGCCTGATACAAGCATTATTTGGTTTATGTGAACTCTTATCTTAAAATATTTTGCATTTCGAATTGAGTGAAAACAACGTAACATTACCAAGGCTGCAGTAAGGCCCACTGAAGCCCATTCTGCAGTTGCACACTTCCTTTCCTGTTGATATGATCATTCGGCAAGTCCCATCATTCTGACAGAGGTTCCGACTGCACGCTGGACACATGAAGAAATGCAATGTCACACCTTCATATCATTAACTGTGTTATACTGGTGTCACTCTCAGTATTAGACAACAATATACAAGTATTGACTATGTCAACATTTTTTCAGTACTTCCAATGAGGCAACTCACATGAAGTTTTCACAAGATGTTGTTATTAACTCAAGATATTCACAAATATGAGAAACCAAAACATTTCAAGTTCGTAAGTAAAGCTATTTGTGATAAAGTAGAATGAAATAAGAAAAAAAAAAAAGCATGCCACAGGTTTCAAGCAATATGGGGAAGAAAAAAGGATCTCTTAGCTGCCGAAAGCATCAAATAATGCAATGCCTTGGACAAGGTATGAAAACATTAAAATATTTCACAAACTTTAGCATGATCATCATACTGTGAAGAAATTTGTGGCTGATTCAGAGCACAGACAGATTTTGTAGAGATAAAGGCATAATGAGGAAGGTTTCTCCCAGAGCAAATTCATCAGGATTAAGAGAACAGTTGCTAAAATGCCATTACAAAGTCAAGGCAAGGCAAGGCAAGTTTATTTGTATAGCACATTTCGTGTACAAGACAGTTCAAAGTGTTTCTATAAAAACATTAAAGCATTACAGCAGGTTGCAAAAGGAATACACAAGAATTTAAAAACAAATTAAAAAATAAATTAACGAGAAACAAAACAAAGCAGCAAACACGTATTTGAAGCTGCTGGTGCCTCTGGAGTCCCATAAACCTCAAGGTGCAGGATCCTCCAGAGGCTTGCAGTTGTGCATAAACTTGCTATTTGGCCACCCCTAACCAATGCTCACAAGCAGAAACAGTTCCAGTAGGCCCAGAAATACATGAAGACTAATTTTCAAACAGTCTTGTTTACTGATGAGTGCCGTGCAACCCTGGATAGTCCAGATGGATGGAGTAGTGGATGGTTGGTGGACGGCCACCATGTCCCAACAAGGCTGTGACGTCAGCAAGGAGGTGGTGGAGTCATGTTTTGGGCCAGAATCATGGGAAAGAGCTGGTAGGGCCCCTTTAGGGTCTCTGAAGGTGTGAAAATGACCTTGGCAAAGTATATACAGTTTCTGACTGACCACTTTCTTCCATGGTACAAGAAGAAGAACCATACCTTCTGTAGGCAAAATTATCTTCATGCATGACAATGCACCATCTCATGCTGCAAAGAATACCTCTGTGTCACTGCTGCTATGAGCATAAAGGAAAGAAACTTGTGGGTGCCCCCCATCCTTCCCTGACCTCAACCCCTATTGAGAAACCTTTGGAGCATCCTCAAGCAAAAGATCTATCAGGGTGGGAGGCAGCTCACATCAAAACAGCAGCTGTGAGAGGCTATTCTGACATCTTGCAAATAAATTCAAGCAGAAACTCTCCAAAAACTCACAAATTCAATGGATGAAAGGATTGTGAAGGTTATATCAAAGAAGGGGTCCTATGTTAATATGTAACTTGGCCTGTTAATTGAAATAGCTTTTGATTTCAGTAAATATGACCTCCTAATGCTGCAAATTCAAGAAATGACCATTTTCAGTTCTTTACAACCAACAAAATGTTTTGAAACTCTGTTGTGCATAATAATTTGGAACAGTACATTTTGATTTTTTTTTTTTTATTTTTGCAAAAAAAAAATTATTGGAGATTTGTTCAATAAAATTTGAATTATGCTCTAACAATTATACTGACTGTCATTTACATCTACTATTTAGGAAAATCAGAGACAAAGATCATTTGCATAATAATTTGGAATGCGGAGTATATTTCATTCAAAGCATCCCACAATCAATCTTGAAAATTTGCATACAACCAATTGTCAGTAGATTGACATGGATAGCAAACAGACGAGAGAAAGGACTGTTTATTTGAGATGAGATGAGATGAGAGATAGATTCAACTTTATTGTCATTACACATGTATGAATACAAGGTAACGAAACGTGACTTGGCATTTGGGCACGCTCTGCAGAGCGCATCCAAGGCCGGGGCAGCCGCTAGGTGCCAGTCATAAAAAAGAAAGGAAAAAAAAGAAATGCACCTGCAACAACCTTTTTGTTCACAGTTTCTGTTCTTACCACCAACTGTTGTAGCACTACGCTGCTGTTTTTCAGCAAAAAAACCCTGCGACCCGAAAAGGATTAAGCAGAAGAAGATGGATGGATGGATGGAACTCTCTGCTTCATGTCCAGCACTAAATGGCTGATATACTACAAAGACAGTGACTGGTCAGAGACCCCCCGGGGAAAGAACGGGTTCAACCTCTGCTTTGGTGCTCTGGAAAGAGACATTTTGAGCAGGTTTTGCTCCAAATAAAATCAGCACGGAGCTACAAAATGTATTTGAACCTTAAAATGAAGGTAAAACAGCTGAGTTAGAAGTATAGACTAGTGTGATGTTTTTTCCTCTTGAATATGCAACTTTTCTCTCAAAAATATGTCTTCTTAATTTACAACTTATCTTGTACATGAGAGGATTTTCTCCTAAATTTGCATTTATTTTACTTTACAAAGGTAAATTTGCAACTAAAAATGTGAGAATTTTCACTTCCGGTTATAGCGGCCACGTAGGAAGACGTGTTTCGCTCTGCTCTACTCCTAATAATAAAAAAGTAGACTAAAACTCTCCCAATTGGAGCAAAAACCTATCCTAGCGTTTAGGCGCGGATATGGTAAAAACCAAGGCTGTGAAATCAGGTGGAGGAAAAACTGATTCGTCGAGACAAGCCAAGTTAACAGATTTCCACGCTCGTGACGAAGCAGATAAATCGCCAGAGACCATGGCTGAGGACAGAGCTACCGGCGGGGCGGTGACTACCGAGGGAACGAATGCGGTCCTTGCTGCTATCAGCGCTATGAGAGCAGACTTTTCGTCTAAGTTTGATGGGATTATAGCAGCGATAGAAGCCATGAGAAAAGAAATAAGCGACTGTATGGAGTGAGTATCGCAGGCAGAGCTCCGGATCTCCAACGCTGAAGATGACGTCACCAGCCTGCAAGTAAAGGTCCAAACATTGGAATTAAAAAATAAACGTCTGGAAGATAACGTCTTGGACTTAGAATCCCGGTCGAGACGGAATAATTTAAGGCTGGTGGGCCTCCCGGAGGGTTCAGAGGTTACAGGATGCATGTTCCTTTTTGGAAAAGTGGATTCCAGAAGCGCTGAACAACGCAGATCTGCAGTCATCGGTCGTCTTGGAGAGCGCACACCAAATCGGCCCATCGAGAGATAATAAGACACCACCGAGGACGCTGATTATGAAGTTCCTCAACTACAGGGACAAGATGACGGTCTCCAACGCAGCGCGTACTAAAGGAGAAATTAAATACCAGGATCAACAGGTGCGGTTCTACTCAGATTTGGCCACAGGAATCCAACAATTAAGGAAACAGTTTGACCCCGCCCGTAAAGAGCTGCGCAGCCTCGGGATTCGTCACGGAGTGATTCATCCAGCAAGACTGCTGGTCACGTATAAAGGGAGAACCCATATCTTCAAGACCCCTCAGGAGGCACAGGAACTCATTAAGCAGATCCAAGGAGAGACTGGCGGGAGCTAAGCATGAAGCAAGAACAAGATATAAAGGTAGAATATTTGAGCATGTGTACAAGTATCTGACTGATTTGAAACATATAGCATGTCTACAAAATATAGATTGTATTATATATAAAAAAAAAAAGCTATGATGTACAAAGTTGCTATAAAATTTTGGAGTTAAGTTGGAAAAACTACAGAAGAGAGTTATTAGTCATGTCATTAAAAGTAGCAGAGTCAGGGTGATTGAGAAGAGAAAGACGTGAGTGGTTTTGACTGAACCTCGCGGGTGGAGGAGCAGCCACTAGCTATAACAGGAGACAGAATTTTTTTTTTTGATTTTGGGGGGATTACCACGAATGTGAGGAGGAGGAATTTGTTTTTGTGTAGTTTGTGGATGAATGTTAAACCATCCATGTTTTTGCTTCTCTGTATGAACAAGCTTATTTTGCAAGGTAATCTCAAACTCTTTATTGATCATAGACCAAAGCGTTAATCTTAATTTAACATCATGGAATTGCAGAGGTCTACAAAAATCTAAAAAAATCTTAAACAAGTTTTGATAAAATAAAAGACATAGGTTCAAAAAATTGTGTTTTTACAAGAAACTCATCTAATAGAGGAGGATGTAAAAAGAATAAGGAGTAGATGGCAGGGAAGTGTGATTCTACCTCATCATTTTCATCCCGAGCCAAGGGAGTTATGACTCTCATACATAAAACAGTTCCATTTCAAGTGAAAAATGTAATTGGAGATAAATTGGGAAGATATCTAATCATCCAAGGGATCTTTGTTATTAGAAAATATAAATCTGGTGAACTTAATGGTCCCAATATAGATGATCAAAACTTCTTCGTTAATTTATTTCTTACTTTAGCATCACTCACAGGGCAACATATAATAGCAGGGGATTTTAATTGTACATTGAATCCAGTATAGATAGATCAACAGGACAGACTGTACGCACAATGGATGTAGGATGACCATTAATCATTTTATGAAAGAATTGAGATTGCTAGATATATGGAGAGAAATGAAACCACAAGTCAAAGCCTATTCTTGTTATTCTAATACCTACAAGACATTTCACGTATTGACTATTTTTTGATCTCCACAGAATTAAGGTCCAAGATTCAAAATTGTTTCTATGATAACATTGTGATCTCTGATCACGCACCCTGCTGTCTAATATGTGTAGATAAAAAACTGACAAAGGTTCCAGGTAGGTGGCAATTTCAGCATAAATGGCTTCAGGATGAGGAATTTGTTAAGTACATAGAAAAACAGATAGATGAGTTCTTTGATATCAACACTACACAAACATCAGCATGTATTAAAGTGGGAAGCTTTTCAAAGCTTTATTAGGGGGCATATTATTAGTTATACAGGTTCAAAATCTAGGAAGACTGGAGAGGAGAGAGTCCAATTGGAACGTAAAATAAAAATTCTTCAAGAAAAAGTGTATGCAGGAAGTAATCCAAAATTAGAGAACGAATTACTGATTCTGAGAGCTGAATATGACAAAAAATCAGCGAATAGAGCTGCCTCGAGTCTTCTAAGATTGAAGCAAACCTTTTATGAACAAGGTGAAAAATCAGGAAAATTATTGGCATTGCAGACTAAATAATTAGAATGTAAAACACCAATTACCAGTATTATAAGTAACGGACAGGCAGTTGTAGATCCTTTAGAAATTAATAGTGCCTTTAGAGATTATTATGAAAAATTATATGATACAAAAAATGAAACTGACTTAACAAAACTAAATGGGTTTTTGGACGGATTATCTATACCGTGTATTCCAAATGAAAATAGGGAGATACTGGAGTCAAAAATTAGTCAAGAAGAAGTTGGACTAGCCATTGATAATATGAAATCAGGAAAAAGTGCAGGACCTGACGGTCTTCCAGTTGACCTCTTTAAAAAATTTAAGAATAAATTAATAAAACCCTTTTTGGAAATGGTTTTAGAAGCATTTCAAAATAGTAATTTACCGCCATACATAAATAATGCTTTAATTATACTGTTGCCAAAACCAGGTAAACCCTCTAATAAATGTGAAAACATGAGACCAATAAGCCTATTAAATGCAGACCTTAAGATAATCTGTAAAATTTTAGCAAGATGACTACAAGAAATATTACCAAATATTATTAACCGAGCTCAGAATGGCTTTATAATGGGAAGACAAGGCTTCCATAATGTAAGAAGACTATTTAATATTATTTATTCCAATAAACAAGCACCGGATACAGCTCTCCTATCATTGGACGCTGAAACAGCCTTTGATAGGGTCGAATGGCCCTTTCTTTTTGAAGTTCTTCAAAGGTTTGGACTTGGAAATAATTTCATAAAATGGGTTCAGATAATATACAATAATGCTACAGCAGAAATCCTAACAAACAGCAATATCTCAAAATCAATAAAAATCAATAGAGGATGTCTACAAGGTTGTCCACTTTCACCTTTACTGTTTACTATGGCAATTGAACCTTTAGCGATGGCAGTACATTTACATCCACAAATATATGGAATTAAAGTAAGACCAACAGAACATAAAATCTCCCTGTATGCTGATGACATAATTTTGTTTATGTCGAATCTTAAAAAATCAATTTCGACCTTGTTAAATTTAATAAAGAACTTCGGGGAAATATCAGGATATAAAATAAATAAAACTAAATCTTCAATATTAATGCTAAATGAGACCCAGAGAAATCACCCAGCTCCTGAGGTAAATCAATTCAATGTTGTAAATCAGTTTAAATACTTAGGAATTCAAATTGAGCCTAAGTTAGAATCAGTCGCCAGTGCCAACTATGAAGCCTTAATGACAGATATTAATGAGTTACTTCAGAGATGGATGTCACTACCAATGTCGATGATTGGGAGAATTAATATACTCAAAAGTAATATCTTACCCAAAATACTATATTTATTTCAATACATTCCTTTACCACCACCTTCAGATCTATTCTCAAGAATTAAAAAAAAGTTAGTGGAATTTATATGGACCAATAGGAAGGCTAGATTACGTCTGTCCTTACTATATTTACCATTTGATCGTGGAGGTCTGAAATGTCCAAACTTTATGTTGTATTACTGGTCAGCACAACTGAGGTCTATGACATATTATTTTTCATCAAATGATCCCCCTCACTGGACTGAAATGGAATCATACAATTTACCTTTACCTCTTCCCTCATTCATATACTCAGATTCGGCTAAAAAATTACAGAAACAAGTTAAAAGTCCTATTGTAAAGCATATGATCAAAATATGGTATGAAATCAAAAAATATTTAAAAGAACCACACTTATTGTCACAATTTAGCCCAATATGGGGTAATCAATATTTTGCACCAGGGAGAGCGGATGCTGTATTTAAATTATGGAATTTAAAAGGGATTCAAAAGATTCAAGACATATATTTGTCACGTTCAGATAACATAATGTCTTTTGAAGAACTGAGGGCCAAATTTAATCTTAATAGAACATATTTTTTTAAATATCTTCAGCTTAGGAATTTTATTCGATCAAATCAAAATAATGCTCTCACCCGACCTACTTTTTCATCCTTGGAAAAAATTTTGATGAAAAATAGTAAGAGAAAGGGTATTATTTCAGAGTTCTATAACTCACTGACACTATCCTCAAGTGAAAACTCACAGAAAAGAATGAATTATTGGAAAGAAGACCTGCAAATTGAAATTTCAGAGGAACAATGGGAATTGGCTTGCACAGAAGCTCAAACCAAATCAATAAATGCACGTCTTAAATTGATACATTTTAAATGGTTAATGCAGATGTATGTTATACCGGTGGAGTTAAATAGATATAACAAAAACATACCAGATACATGCACAAAATGTATGGAAAGTAAAGGAACCCTATTTCATTGTTTACGGGAATGTAGAAAAATTAGAATGTTTTGGGAAGAGGTGAGGGTAACAATTGAAAAAATAATTTCAAAACAATTCATATTGAACTCCAAACTGTTTTGTTGGGTCTGTATCCAGAAAAACATAATTTTAATAAGAGTGAAAGAACATTCATAGACCTCAGTTTGCTTAATGCTAAAAAATGTATTGCACTACTGTGGAAAAAGACTCATAGGCCAGATGTGACTCAGTGGTTAAGACAGATGTTAACAAACCTTCCACTAGAAAGAATAACATACATACTGAAATCAAAGGAAAATGTGTTTGAGAATATATGGAGACCTTTCATTGATTATGTAAAGAAACTAAACATAACTTCTGAAGAAGAAGGTGAAGGATGTGTGTGGACCTTGTAAATTCCAAATTGGTGAATGTATAATATGTATACTTATGTAATGGATTACCTAGGCTAAACAGAGGAGCATTGTTTGACTTGCTTTTGTTAATGGTTGTTGGTGTTTTTAGAACATTTATTTTTAATTTACTTTAGTGTTAGTGTTTGATTGTTTGTGTCATGTTTGTTAAAAAAGGTTCAATAAAAAATATTGTGGGGAAAAAAAAATGTGAGAATTTTCTCTTTTTTGCAAAAGGCACAGGGATTGATGGTTGTGGGGAAAAGATCAGCAGATTAGAATAACATAAAAGTAGAGAAGAGACAGATACCATCCATCCATCCATCCATCTTGTACCGCTCTTCCGGAGATCCGGGTCGCAGAGACAGCAGTTCAAGCAGAGAAGCCCAGACTTCCCTCTCCCCAGCCACCTGCTCCAGCTCTTCAGAGAGGATACCAAGGCGTTCCCAGACCAGCTGGGAGACATAGTCTCCAGGAGCTATGTTGTCCGGGGCAATTTGCCTCTGATAGGCTCACCCAAGACTAACTGGTCCTGGGTGAAGGGCCAGACTAAGAACGATCCAACAGACTCTCATGATAAATTCTAGATCAAGGATTCAGTATACCCCGCCCGGTATGGGGTTACCGGGGCCCCACCCTGGAGCCAGGCCTGGGGGAGGGGCTCGATGGCTAGCGTCTGGTGGCTGGGTTTCCACCCATGGGACCCGGCTGGGCTCAGCCCGAAGGAGATACATGGGTCCACCCTCCAGTGGGCTCACCACCTGCAGGAGGGATCATGGGGGTCCGGTGCTATGTGGATTAGGTGGTGGTCAAAGGCGGAGACCTTGGCGGACTGATCCCAAGAGACAGATACTTCCCTTATTAAACTGTATACAGTATATAGATGCTTAAATGCTAATGGTGCTCTATGTTTGCAGGTTGCATATTGAGAGTTTGCTCAAAATTAAGAGTAGAATGTATATCTCTCAATCCTTTAAGAAATACTGTGTATAAAAAAATTAAGGATGAAATGGAGAAACCCATATGAAATTTAAATAAGATAAGATAAGATAAGATAAGATAAGATAAGATAAGCCTTTATTAGTCCCACAACGGGGAAATTCCAGGATTGCAACAGCACAGGGATAGCAACACTCAGAGCAACAATCAGAAGGCAAGAAAAAAAAAACAAAACAAGCAAGCAAGAGCAGCTAATATACATATGTACATATTACTATAAAATATATATATACACACACACAGACACAGTGCAGAGCATTGTAGCTGGATGGAATAAATATATGAATATATAAACACACAGTGCGAAGCATTGTAGCTAGATGGAATAAATATGTAAATATATAAACACACACAGTGCAGAGCATTGTTGCTGGATGGGATGAAACAGCATAATCGTCTACTTAGTTATCCTACATGGTATGATTATGTGCCCATACATATTCTCACCCTCACCCTAAAACATGATGCGTATGGTTATGCTAAATAATCTATAAATTATACTCGCCTACAGATGCTTAGCTAAGTCAGAACTTGACTTGAGATAACCCACACAGACAGCAAGGGAGGGCAGGGGCTGTCCAGTACTATTCACACACACACACACACACACACACACACACACACACACACACACTATTCCCTATTGTTATACACACAGCCTATGCACTTGGACAGAGAATGTGGGGGAGTAGGTGTTTCTTGGCTGTTGTTGTCCAGGATGTTGTTGCCAGGAATAGGTAGACAGAAAGTCCCCAGGGTCACATCTAGTCTACAGCTGTGAGAGAATAACGTAGAAGACCACATAGACCTAAGATACTTGTGGGTGAAAGAACAGTTATCCCACCCTTTTTAATATCTGTCTATACAAGGATCTGCTCGGTGTTCAGTCCTCCCTTCCTAGGTGGGAGAGGACTCCATGTGCTTTGTTTTATACTGTATTTGTCTGGCAAAACATTTAATAAATGCACGTCTGCGGCAAACTCTACTGCCACATGGATTATTTATTTTTCAAAATGTTTTTGAGTGCATTATCTGAAGACCTGTGGAATTATAAGTTATGTGTAGATATTGTTTAACTGGATCAACTACCATGACAATTGGAACAAGTGAAGGATTTGCCAGAGATCTCTCTTGAGATTATCTGAAGCTCATGTGTACTGTATCTGTATAACAAGAGTGTTTCCCGAGTGAAATACATTTTTGTCCAGATAATACAACAGATTAAATACAGCTCAGCACTACCAGAAAAGCCAAATAATGTTTAGATCCATTAAGGGAGTATGATTTTTTTTTTCCACAGCCACAGTAAGATAAGACCCTACCATCATGACAAAACCAGTTTCACCCCAGAGAGCATGAAACCACCTCAGAGATTAGATCTCCTTTATGCTGGGGAATCACTTAAATGCCAATGAACATCCCCCTGTTCAGCTGATAGCACCTTATGGACCCATGGGGTGTGTCCTAAAACACCAGTCCTGACTCAGAATGAGTCACATAATCTGTCTTTTTTCCACGGTAAGTTAACTCTTGTAACTATGGAACTGTGATCAAAGAAAGGGTAGGGCATGGTTTTTTTTGTCTTGTTCAGAAGTGATCTTGAAGAAAAGGGGGGATAAAAAGGCTTCACTCCAGGCAGGGAGGAGACGGATGACATCATGGAGTGAAAAGTTTCCAAAAAGTTTTCCCATATCAAACATCTTTTAGGTGAACCAGAAATGAATTTTAGCATGTCAGTTTGACACAGATGGAGCAAAGTAACAAAAGCAGAAGAAGGCGGTGGCTTACTTGTGTAGCGGACTCTTTCACACTTGATTTCCCCTGCCACACATGTGCACTGTTCCACATTACGGAGGTGAATCCGTCCCCAAGATTCTCCAATGTCATAATAGTGCAGGTGTAGGGTTTCATAGCACTTCCCTGAAAAAAGCCGAAACAACACATAAAAGGGTTGAAACACAAGAGGAATCTGAGGAGCTCAGTGGAGTGCAGAAAGCAAATGTTTGATGTTCCAACACATACATTTTAACGTCTTTGATTTTTTTAGTTTTGGTTGCAGTGCTTTTAAATGTCTCCACATATAACTGAAATGATTTATTACCAGAGATCATATTAGGTTGGTTAGTATATTACTGTATATCTGACTTTCTTCAGGGTAATACAAAAAGGAAACCTTATGAACTGGTGAGAGTGAAGTGCAAATTTATATTAAATACTGAATACAGTGATGTGAAAAAGTGTTTGACAAGTGTTAGGCAAAGATAGCACAAGTAAACAAAAAATGCAATTTTTAAATGAAGGTGTTTATTATTGAGGGAAAAAATCTAAACCTACATGGCCCTGTGTGAAAAAGTGATTGCCCCCTAAACCTAATAATTGGTTGGGCCACCCTTAGCAGCAACAACTGCAATCAAGCATTTGCGATAACTGGAAAAGAGTCTTTTACAGCACTGTGGAGGAATTTTGACCCACTTATCTTTCCAGAATTGTTGTAATTCAGCCACATTGGAGGGTTTTTAAGCATGAACCACCTTTTTAAGGTCATGCCACAGCATCCCAATCAAATTCAGGTCAGGACTTTGACTAGGCCACTCCAAAGTCGTCATTTTGTTTTTCTTAAGCCATTCAGACTGGACTTGCTGGTGTGTTTTGGATCATTGTCCTGCTACAGGACCCAAGTGCAATGCACTTGAGGTCACAAACAGACAGCCAGACATTCTCCTTCAGGACTTTTTGGTAGACAGCAGAATTCATGGTTCCATTTACCACAGCAAGTCTTCCAGGTCCTGAAGCAGCACAACAGCCCCAGACCATCACACTACCACCACCATATTTTACTGTTGGTATGAGGTTCCTTTTCTGAAATGCTGTGTTACTTTTACACCAGCTGTAATGGGACACACACTTTCCAAACATTCAACTTTTGTCTCAGTCCACAGAGTATTTTCCCAAAAGTCTTGGGGATCATCAAGATGTTTTCTGGCAAAACTAAGATGAGCCTTTATGCTCGTTTTGCTCAGCAGTGATTTTCGTCTTGGAACTCTGCTATGCAGGCCATTTTTGCCCAGTGTCTTTCTAATGGTGGAGTCATGAACACTGACCTTAACTGAGACAAGTGAAGCCTGCAGTTATTTGGTGGTTGTTATGGGGTCTTTTATGACCTCCTGGATGAGTTGTCACTGCGCTCTTGGGATAATTTCGGTCGGCCGGCCAGTCCTGGGAAGGTTCACCACTGTTCCATGTTTTCGCCATTTGTGGATAATGGCTCTCACTGTGGTTCGCTGGAATTCCAAAGCCTTAGAAATGGCTTTATAACCTTTTCCAGACTGATAGCTCTCAATTACTTTGTTTCTCATTTGTTCCTGAATTTCTTTGAATCGCAGCATGATGTCTAGCTTTTGAGGTTCTTTTGGTCTACTTCACTTTGTCAGGCAGGTCCTATTTAAGTGATTTCTTGATTGAGAACAGGTGTGGCAGTAATCAGGGATGGGTGTGGCTGGAGAAATTGAACTCAGCTTTCCAAAGATGTGATAAACCACAGTTAATTAATGTTTTAACGGGGAAGGGGGGGGCAATCACTTTTTCACACAGGCCCATGTAGGGTTGGATTTTGTTTTACCCTTAATAATAAACACCTTCATTTAAAAACTGTATTTTGTGTTTACTTGTGTTATCTTTGTCTTGTTTTTAAATTTGTTTGATGATCTGAAACATTTAAGTGTGACAAACATACAAAACATGAGAAATCAGGAAGGGGGCAAACACTTTTTCATACCACTGTATATAAAACATAGTTGCACATGCAGAAGAATAAAGCTGCAAATTTAGGAGAGAAAGTCACGCATTCATCATAATGTTTCCCAGAAAAACTAACAAATTTATTGAAAAAAAATCAGAAATTTATGAGGAAGAAAAATTGCAAATTTGTCAGAAAACAGGGTTGTGAATTTAAAAAAAATTGTTCCAAGTGGATGAGAAAAACTTTCCAAGTAATCACCAATTAATGAGGGGGAAAAGACATAAATTTAGAAGAGAAATACGTGAGAAATAACACAGAGACGAGAGGAGTCAAATTTAAGAGAGCAAAAAAAGAAACATTCTGTATAATAATGGCATATTTGCATATTTTTCATTTACATAAAGGCTCAATAAAATAACACGACTCAAGATTTATCTGTATTTTACTAAAGATGTACAAAAATGATCAAATAATGTTTAGAAATGAGCATTTTTAAAGATTTATGACCACAAACTGAGCAAACTTTGAAGAGAAAAATATCTCTTTTCTATTTTAAACAAGAAATACCATTTTCTGATCAGGAACAAGAAAACACAACATGATTACAGGGTGTTATCTATTATATTACTTCTGTGAAAATCAATGTGAACATTCCTTTTAAAAAAGGAAGTGAAAAATGTGAAAAACAAAAAAAAGCCAACAAAACGATTTACAATGGAATAACTGAACTTCAGTGCAGTCTAATTATATTGCAGTAAATGTCATATCAAACATTGGCATAATTGTCATGGTTTGCCCCTCGGGGCAGAGAGAAGCATCCACACACTGGACTGTGAAGTTGTGAGATTTATTGGAAAAAGAAGGTGTACAAAACAACTCAAAAGCACAAAAGGAATAACCCATAATCGAAACAAAAAAACAGAGCACATTTACACTTACGTATAGGGGGAATTACAGAAGTTACAAGAGTCAGCAGAGACAGTTGAGTCAAGACCGCAGCGAGGACACAAAGGTGCAGCGGTCTTAAATAGGGCATAACATAATATGTCGCAGGTGTGGGTACCAGAGTGGACAGGAGAAAACACTGATTGATAATCTGGAGCAGCTGGGAGAAATGAGAGAGAAGTGGCTGGGCTTGACAGCTGACAGGGTGATGCTCACACAGAGCACAAACCCGGAAATGTCACCTGACAGCTGTCAACCCCGGGAAAGAACACCACAGTTAGGATATAAAGAATAAACATTACCAATTACCGACTGATAAATAATTGTCAATGGTAAAAAACATGAGCGTAACAAAACTGAAACAGAAACAGAAAAATAGAATGCAGTATGTGAATACTGAAACTCAAAAAGGCACAAAATAATACAAGTAAATACAGATACACAGAAAAAAAATCCACGAGACTGAGCATGGCAGAAACTTCAAGGGCTCAGCTTGTGACAGAGCTCCCTCTCAAGGGGTGGACCCCAGACACCCCAGGGTAACATCAAAAGAAAAAGAAAGAACCCCCCCCCCCCAACAGGAGCACAACAATAACCCACCCAGGGTGGTTGGGTGGGGGAAAAGGCTAGGAGGGAATGAAACAAAACCATGCTCGGGACCCACACCAGGCAAACTGTCAACCCCACTAAGCCCCCTGGACCAAGGAGATGAACAGATCAGGCGGGCAACCAGAGTCCCAGGCCTGCCAGATCGTATGACAGAATGAGTCGGGTGGCCTCCCAGAGTTCTTCAGTCACCCGAACAGAAGAGGTGGTCCAGGAGACAGCCACCCGACAGAAAGGGCAAACAGCGAGCAGAAAAGGGGAGTCAAGTGAACCATGATAACTTCAGGCTGAGGAGGGGGAACCACAACAGCATCTGGCAGCAAGAGGGGAGCCACGACAGCGTCTGGCAGCGGAGGGGGAACCACGACAGCATCTGGAAGAGGAGGGGAAACCACAACGCCCCCGAACTGACCAGCAGCACCCTCGGTGGTCCCGGATTGGGACAAGGTAGCACCCGCGGAGGCTCCAGGCTGGAGCAATGCAGCACCCGTGGTTGCTCTAGGCTGAAGCAATGCAGCACCCATGGTGACTCCGGGCTGGAGCGACGCTGCAGTGTCGGTGGGTCTGGACTGGACCAAGGCTGCAACCTCGGTGGTCCCGGACCGGGCCAAAGCTGCACCCACGGTGACCCCTGGGCTGGGGCGAAATGCTCATGAAGGGCCCGCACTGAAGAACAGCACCCAAGTTGGTCTTAGGCTGGGGAGCAGCACCTACGACAGTCCCCGACTGGGACACAACACCCATGGAGATCTAAATTGAGGGGAAGCTGCACTCACAGAGGTCCCGGGCTGGGACAGAACACCCGTGATGGCCTGAACTGGAGGGGGAGCAGCACCCACGGAGGACCCAGTCTATGCTAAAGCTGCACCCACGGAGGTTCCGGGCTGGGTCGGAGTGTCCTCGACGACCTCAGCGGGGGGAGCTGGACCCACGGCAATCTTGGGAGGCAAGCCTGGACCGACGGAGTCATCTGGCAATGGTGGAATTTCCTTGGTGACCCTGGGGGAAGACACGGACAGAACATGCAGAGAGAAAGGGTCAGGGTTACCGACAGTGGTGGGGCCCGGCGACGTGAGCTCAGGTGCAGCTGACAGCTGCACCCGACTCTCCTCACCAAGCGCCAGGCAAGCTCTCTCCAAAACAGACACAAGAAAAACAAATGAGAGCACTTGCCTGATCTCGAGCTCCACCGCCATCCAGGACTCCATCGATCCAGACGATGGATGATCAGGATCGGTCCTCTGGAGGTCCAGCTCCAACTCTGCTGCAGCAGCCCCTGCAGCGGGCATGATGGTTAATGCAGCCCTGGGACCCCCCCCCCCCCCAGTGAGGTGACCCACGCTGATGGCTCGTCCAGCATGGATTCAGGAGGTCGTTTCCTGCCAACGTTGGGTTCTGCTTAGCTGAGGCCAGGGGAGGCTTCTTTGTCATGTGAAAAACTACTGCCTGCGAGGTGGAGGCATTCCTCCGGCAAGATTTCCCTGGATGGCAGCGTTCCAGAGCAGGTAGCATGGAAGCGGGAATGGGTGTCGGAGACTGGTGAGACAACAATACTTCAGAGGCCCGGGAGCACTTCCCTTTCGACGCAGGCCCGGGTTTGCTCGGGGAATTCCTCACCCTCTCATCATTCTTTCGTTCCAGCACCGCCACCAGAGAAATCCTCTCCACCCCTTCAGCATGCTCTCAAAGCTGGGGGCACTGGTGAACAGCTGCCTCCGCGAGGCAAAAGGTACCACAAAGCGTCTTTCAGGGCAAAACTGCTGTGCGCCACGGAGATTAGCCCATCAATCTCCATTAGAGCTTGGCAGCACTCCCACCCCAGGTTCATCGTTTAACTGTACCCACCTGCAGAGCCCGACATCATGCACTCCAGGGAAACAGATGAGTGAAATAAAAAAGGAAAAACGAAAACGCACAACTTACAGCAGCTGGATCTAATACTGGCCGCGGTCTTCTGTCATGGTTTGCCCCTCGGGGCAGAAAGAAAGACTCACGCGCTGGACTGTGAAGTTGTGAGATTTATTGGAAAAAGAAGGTGTACAAAACAATTCAAAAGCATGAGAGAAATAACCCATAACCGAAACGAAAAAACAGAGCACGTTTACACTTATGTATGGGGGAATCACAGAAGTCACAAGAGTCAGCAGAGACAACTGAGTCAAGACCGCGGCGAGGATACAAAGGTGCAGTGGTCTTAAATAAGGCATAGCATAATATGCCGCAGTTGTGGGTACCAGAACGGGCAGGAGAAAACACTGATTGATAATCTGAGGCAGCTTAGAGAAATGAGAGAGAAGTGGCTGGGCTTGACAGCTGACGGGGCGACGCCCACACAGAGCACAAACCCGGAAACGTCACCTGACAGCTGTCAACCCCGGGAAAGAACACCACAGTAAGGATATAAAGAATAAACATTACCAATTACCGACTGATAAATAATTGCCAGTGGTAAAAAACATAAGCGTAACAAAACTGAAACAGAAACAGAAAAATGGAAAGCAGTACGAGAACACTGAAACTCAAAAAGGCACAAAATAATACATGTAAATATAGATACAGAGAAAAAAAAGCCACGAGACTGAGCATGGCAGAAACTTCCAGTGCTCAGCTCGTGACAATAATAATCTGACTTGAGCTTTCAAGCATATCTCACAGTTTTTATTAACACTTGTCACACGTTTGGAATGGCAATTAAACATGTCTGCTGCCTGTGTGCATTCAACTGAATTATTTAGTTAATCAGTCAAAAGTCTGACCATATAACCACAGCAACCATATGAGATGTGGTTGAAAATTCTGGAAAAAGTAGTTAATACCTGCTGAATGAAAAAGTTATATCAAATCAATCATATCAAAAAATCCAACTTTATTTATCTCAGTATATTATTACTGTGGGATTGCAGGGCTGCTGTAGAAACCAGGAATGAAAAGTGGAGCTGCAAATAAGTATAATGTGTTTATTGCAGCCTTATTACATTGTGACGAGTCATTTCTCATTGCTTTTTAAAAAAATTAAGTTCATGGATGAAAATGTAGAGAAGACTATTTTATTACATTCAATATAAATAGGTGTAATTAAATTTTGTACAATAAACTGCTTTTGTTGTAAAAGAAATCACTGCAAAGTGGAACCCACACACAGAAATGATCAACAGCAAGGACGGAATCACATTAGCAGAAACAGGAGCAATTCTGAAAAGCTAGGTTGAGTATTGTGAGGAACTCTATCAAGAACCCCAGCCTCAAGAGTACCCATGGGAAGCTACTAGAGAACGATATCCAGAGCCAGAACCAACACAGCATGAGGTGGAGACATCTCTCAAACTACTGAGTAACAGCAAAGCACCAGGCATTGACGGTAGCCCAACTGAACTTTGGAAAGCAAGTGGAGAAGAAGGTGTGACCCTCATCTGGAAACTGTGTTAAGATCTGGAAGAGAAGAGAATGGCCAAGAGATTGGTGCAGAGGAGTGTTCATCCCTCTCCCAAAGAAAGGGAGAATGGTGGTGGAGAGTGGTTGGCATGAATGTGCCAACCACTGCACAATCAACCTAACAGTACATGTAAGCAAAGTGCTTCTTGAGATCATTGCTGCAAGGCTCCAAGAACACTATAACAGAGAGATCAGTGAAGAACAAGCTGGATTTGTAAAGGAGACACAGAAGAGAACAAATTGCAAACATCAGAATAATAATTAACAAGCACAGAGAATGTAACATCCTTCTATACTTGTGCTTTTTTTTTCTCTCCCGGCGCCACACAAGTCGGCCGCCCTTTGCAACAGCGGCTCGATTCCGAGTCTTTTTCCCTTCCTCTCTCTTTTTGATCCGTCTTTTTTTCACTCCACTTATATCACGGACACACAGATCGTCCCAAATGTCTCCTGAGCCGGTGGACGGAGCCACTGTTTATAGCAGGATACGATACAGCAGGGAAGAGCTGCTAGCATTCAACCGCCACCCGGTCCCATTGGAAAAACTCGACATACTGAGAGAACTGAGGCGAAAACGCCGTGGCTGCCGGGCTGGAGTAAGGCGGAGGACAAAAAAATATAAGGTACAGACCCTCCCTTCCATCTATTGTCATGGGAAATGTACGGTCGTTACTGGGAAAGGTAGATGAGCTAGCGGCTATCTGCCGTTACGATAGCACATATCGGGAGTGCTCTCTCCTTTGTTTTCTGAGACGTGGCTAACTGAACTAGCAGCAGATGCTAACATTGAGCTGGAGGGTTTCCACATGATACGGGCAGACCAAACACCAGACAGTGGCAAAGCAAGGGGCGGTGGAGTGATAATGTATGTTAACAACAACTGGTGCAGACCGGGACATATCACTGTTAAACAACGACACTGCAGCAAAGACATTGAGTTGCTAGCTGTTAGCATGCAGCCTACATATCTCCCGAGAGAACACTCACACGTGATCTGCATTGTTGTTTATGCAAATCCGACGGCGAACGCTGGGACAGCGCGTGACGTCATCCATTCAGTAACCAGCAGGCTGCAGACAGAACACCCAGATGCTCTTCTCCTCATCTCAGGCGATTTCAACCATGTTTCACTATCTCCCATTCTACCCACGTTCACCCAGTGTGTCACATGCCACACTAGAGACAATAAAACACTGGACTTATTCTACGCAAACACTAAGGAGGCGTACACCTCATCACAACTCCCCCCACTCGGGAGATCGGATCACAACTTGGTTCATCTCCGGTCGGTGTACAAACCCCTAGTGCACAGACAACCTCCGGCCATGCGCACAGTGGAGTTATGGTCTGAGGAGACAATGGACACTCTAAAGGGCTGTTTTGAAACCACCGCCTGGAAGCAGCTCTGCGATCCACATGGTGAGGACATTGATGGCCTCACTCACACCTTCACGGACTACCTCAGCTTCTGTGTGGACAAATCTGTTCCCACCAAGACCATACGGCGTTGCTCAAACAACAAACCCTGGATCAACCCTGAGATAAAAACACTTCTGAGAGAGAAGAAGAGGATCTTCAGGTCGGGGAATAGGGAGATGCTGAAGTCCGTACAGAGGGAGCTGAGGAGAAAGATCAGAGAAGGCAAGGACAGCTTCAGGAAGAAGATGGAGGACAAGCTGCAACAGAGCGACATCAGCGGGGTCTGGAGAAACCTCAAAATCATCTTTGGGCTCCAGAATACCTCCCCCCAGGCCACGGGGGGCAGGGAGTGGGCGAACAACCTGAATCTGTTTTTCAATAGGTTTGACCAACCGCCCTCTCCCCTGACTGCACAACAACCACTGCTGCCTCTAAAGAAATCAAGTCCTGCTGCCCCCTCCCCACTCCCAACACACAGCCCCCCATCCTGACCCTGACCAGGACCCAGGTGAGGACGGAGCTGAGGAAGATCAAGGCGAGGAAGGCGTCGGGACCGGACGGCATCAGCACAAAGCTCCTCAAGTCCTGTGCAGACCAGCTGTGTGGGATTGTGACGTACATCTTCAACCTGAGCCTGAAGCTGGGGAGGGTACCACAGCTGTGGAAAACATCTTGTGTGGTACCTGTACCAAAAACTTCCCACCCCAAAGACCTGAACAGCTACAGACCGGTGGCCTTGACGTCCCACTTGATGAAGACCCTGGAGAGACTGCTCCTTGCTCACCTCCACCCCCTGGTGGAACCAGCGATGGATCCACTCCAGTTCGCCTACCAGCATGGCATTGGGGTGGAGGATGCGGTGATCTTCCTCCTTCACCGTTCTCTGTCCCACCTGGAGAAGCCCGGGAATATGGTGAGGATCATGTTCTTTGACTTCTCCAGTGCTTTCAACACCATCCAACCGATGATCCTGAAGGACAAGCTGCTGCGCGCAGGGGTGGACCAGCACCTGTCATCATGGATCCTGGACTACCTCATGAACCGGCCTCAGTTTGTGAGAACCCGGGACTGTGTGTCCGACACGATCATCAGTAGCATGGGGGCCCCCCAGGGAACGGTGCTGGTTCCCTTCCTGTTCACTCTTTATACTGCGGACTTCTCACACAACACAACACACTGCCATCTACAGAAGTTCTCTGATGACTCTGCGATCGTTGGCCTCATCTCCAATGGAGATGAAGCTGAGTACAGAGGGCTTATCCAGGACTTCGTGGACTGGTGCCATCGGAACTGCCTCCAGATCAACGCGAGGAAAACTAAGGAGCTGGTGGTGGACTGCCGCAGGCAAGGACAACCCCTCACAGCACCAGTAAACATCCAGGGAACAGACATTGAGATGGTGACATCCTACAAGTACCTGGGTGTTCATCTGAACAATAAACTAGACTGGTCACACAATACTGACGCACTCTACAAGAAGGGACAGCGCAGGCTGTTCCTGCTGAGGAGACTCAGGTCTTTTGGTGTACAAGGGGCGCTGCTGAAGACATTCTATGACACGGTGGTGGCATCAGCCATCACTTTTGGAGTGGTCTGCTGGGGCAGTGGCATTACTGCAGCCGATAGGAAGAGACTGAACAAACTGATCAAGAAAGCTAGCTCTGTCCTGGGGCAGCGCCTTGATCCGGTGAAGGAGATAGGAGAGAGAAGGACGGTGGCTAAACTGTCATCTCTGCTGGACTCCGAGTTCCACCCTATGCAGGACATACTGAATGCACTGAGGAGCTCATTTAGCAGCAGACTACATCATCCCAGGTGCACAACTGAGAGGTTTCGCAGGTCCTTCCTACCAACGGCTGTCAGACTGTACAACCTAAGCAGGGCTGCTCGCAGAGATAGCAAAAAGACATAACAAACTAATAGTTTTTTGAATGCAAAAGATGCAATAGACTTACACAATGGTCCCCTCCGGCATACAACTAGGAACATACCGGTCGCTATGGAGGGTGAGAATATGTATGGGCACATAATCATACCATGTAGGATAACTAAGTAGACGGTTATGCTGTTTCATCCCATCTAGCAACAATGCTCTGCACTGTGTGTGTTTATATATTTACATATTTATTCCATCTAGCTACAATGCTCCGCACTGGGTGTGTTTATATTTATATATCTATAGATTTATTCCATCTAGCTACAATGCTCCGCACTGTGTGTTTATATTTCTACATATTATTCCATCTAGCTACATTGCTCCGCACTGTGTGTGTTTATATATTTACATATTTATTCCACCTAGCTGCAATGCTCCGTACTGTGGGTGTTTATATATTTACATATTTATTCCATCTAGCTACAATGCTCCGCACTGTGTGTTTATATAGTCATATATTTATTCCATCCAGCTACAATGCTCTGCACTGTGTGTCTGTGTGTGTGTATATATATATTTTATAGTAATATGTACATATGTATATTAGCTGCTCTTGCTTGCTTGTTTTTTTTCTTGCCTTCTGATTGTTGCTCTGAGTGTTGCTATCCCTGTGTTGTTGCAATCCTGGAATTTCCCCGTTGTGGGACTAATAAAGGCTTATCTTATCTTATCTTTATTGATTATAGCAAAGTATTTGACTGTTAACCACCACCGCCTGTGGACAGACATGGAACGCATGGGCTTCCCAACGCACATCACAAAACTCCTTGCACATCTCTATCAGGATCAGATGGCCACAGTCAGAATAACAAGCGGATCATCAGAACACTTCCCCAATGGCCGCAGCATCAGACAAGGCCGCATGTTATCGCCCTCACTTTTTAACATTTATACAGAAGACATTATCAGACAAGCAATCGAAATTCCTTTAGATAGGAGTCATGATCAAAGGTCGGACCATCAGCAACTTAAGGTATGTGGATGTTGTAACACTCTTGTGCCAGAGCAAAGAAGAGCTCATGTCACTCCTAACAAAAATCGAAGATCTCCGTCAAAAGAAAGAACTCTTACTAAATGCAAAAAAGACAAAGGTCATGGTCATCGACGAGCACAGAATCAATTTCAATCATTTCACTCTTAATGTACAACATTTGGAAGAGGTTAAAGAATTCAGCTTCCTGAGGTCAACAATCAATATCAAGGCAGACATTATGCTAGAAGTAAAAGGGAGAATAAGCATTGCTCGAACATCCATACACAAGATGGATAAAATTTGGAAGAGCGGAGCTGTCAATGACCTCAAACTTCAACTGGCTCAGTCTACTGCCTTCTCCATTGTGGCTTATGGAAGCGAGTCATGGACCATCTCCAAGAAAGTGGCAAATAAGATCAGTGCCTTCGAGATGTGGACCTTTAGACAACTGCTCCGAGTCTCTTGGAGGGACAAGTGTACCAACCAGTGGGTGCTTCAACAACTGAAAACAAATAGGACGCTCTTCCAACAAATTGTCCAAAGAAAACTGTGATTCTTCGGCCACGCCATACGATATGAAGGCCTTGAGAAATCCATCATCCAAGGCAAAGTGAAAGGCACCCATGGAAGAGGAAGGCCCAGAAGAGCATGGCACTCAGACATTGAGGAATGGCTGGGATGCAGTCTGCATCAGGCATCTCAACTGGCACAAAATAGGGATGAATGGCCACAACAGCTCTTCTTGAGCCACCTGACTGAGAGAGAGAATGCTTTTGAATGTTCACATTACATGCCACATTATTTAGTTTTATTTTTTTTTTCCATCACATTGGATTTAAATGTCATGAGAGATCACATTCAAAATTACACATGGCCTTTTCTTGTCCTCTAAAATGCACACATGCACACATTGATGGGTCATTTTTGTTCTTTCTGGTTTGCAGTACTTTGCGTGTGTTATCTGGGTTAACATCAACAAAACAGAATTGTGCTACCACTCAGTGATTTTAAACAGAGAAAACTGAATCAGTTTTTAGTAAAGATACACTTGGGATTTTGCTCTGGAGGACAGCAAGCAGTTGTTCTTCTGTGCAGCAGGTGATGAGCTCCAGAGCAAGGAAGGAAGCCAGATGCTACACTTTAGCTGTTTTAGCAGCAACTGCTAGCACTGATGCTAGTAACATGCTGAATGATAACAATGCTGCCTGTAGGAAACTCGAAATGAAGAGACTGAATGATTTTTCAGTATTGGTTTATTCCATATCAAGTCCTACAGCTCCTCTCTCAGTCAGGGAATGAAGAGGGCGAGCTGAGATAAACCACATACCTTTATACTGTTACAACAGACACAAATCACATTCACATCAAACACAGAATTCCATTCATAACTAATCCTCCCATTGTCCTCTCGGCTTCTCTGTCTGACCCTATGAGTCAGGCAGTCTCTTCAGGTTCACTCTCAGATCTTCTCACTTCTCCTCTAGTCCGCAGGGGGTCCAGACTCAATGTCCATCTGGGGCGTGATGTCAATACACACTGTGAGCTCAAAGTTCCTTCATGTCTGGGTCTCTGCCAAGGAATATGTGAGCTACATAATGTTACGCCACATCACTCCCCCTGAAACGCCCAAGAACGGACATACACCAACCTTAAGTCAATAATGGACAGTCATACACACTATGTCAAGAAAGGACACACACACACCGCCCTCATGTCCATAATGGGCAGTCATACACATTACACCCTTACAGCACCCCCCCCTTTGCAGGATCTACAGCACAATTTACACGGGTTGATCAAAATACACATCACTCTGCCCGTTGCTTAGGCTTCAATCTCCTCCCGAATCTGCTGAACGCAGGCTTCGCAGCCTGTGTTGTGCCGTCCTGCGGTGCACCTGTGGAATGAGGGGGAGAAGGGTTATTTGCCCCCTGCTGGGGAACTAGGGGTTGTCCCTTGGGAGGCCTGCCGCGTCGAGGCGCCCCCGCCGGCCGTACAGGTTCGTCACGTAACACAAAAGCAGGCTTTAATCTGTCAACACTGATTGTCTCTTTCCTGCCCCCCAAGTCCAGTACAAAATATTTCTCCCCGGTTTCCAGCACTCGGAACGGACCATCGTAAGGTGGGCGGAGACTGTGACGCTGGGCGTCGTGCCTGACAAAAACAAACTCTGCGTTTTGCAAAGCCTTGGGAACAAAAACCAGCGGAAATGTGTGATGAGCGGGGCCCGGGAGCATTTCTGCCCCCGTGCCACTTAGAGGTCCCCACACCGGGGGCGCTCGGGTGCTGCATGGGCTGGCAGGAACTCTCCTGGCAGCCTGAGAGGTTGAGTAAACACTAATTCAGCAGGTGAGAAATCTAAATCCTCCTTGGGTGCCGAACGCAACCCCAATAAAACCCATGGTAGTTTGTTCACCCAATTTGTATCCGTGAGCGACGCTCTGAGGGCTGCCTTCAACGACCTGTGAAAACGCTCGCATAAATCGTTGGCCTGTGGGTGATAAGCGGTGGTGGGATGAGCTGTTGCCACTAAGCCGCTGGCCATGGCTGACCATAGCTCTGAAACGAACTGCGGACCCCTATCGGACGTAATGTCCGACGGGACTCCGAACCGCGCTACCCAGGCTGTTAAAAAAACGCGAGTTACCTCTGCCGCTGTGGTAGACTGCAATGGGACCACTTCCGGCCAACGCGTGGTCCGGTCCACCATTGTCAGGAGATGTGTGAACCCCTGCGAGGGCGGCAGGGGTCCCACTAGATCTACGTGCACATGATCAAACCTCTTAGCCGGGACGTGGAAAGGCTCTAAAGGGGCTTTTGTGTGTCTGTGAACTTTGGCCCACTGGCAGGACATGCAGGCTCTAGCCCACTCCTTCATGTGCTTGCGCAGGCTCGGCCAAACAAACTTCTCTGCTACCATTTTCACCGAAGCGCGTACTCCCGGGTGTGCCAGGGAGTGCACCGCGTCAAAAACACGACGGCGCCACGTGACCGGCACCACTGGGCGAGGTCGCCCGGTGGATACATCGCAAATAAGCGGGGGTGAACCGGTTTGTAAACTTACATTCTCCAGCCTTAACCCTGTTGGTCCAGACAGGAGCGCGCGCACGTCTGTGTCCTCGCCCTGCTCTGCTGCCATGGCCGCGTAATCTATCCCTACGTGCACTGGAGCCGCGTGCGCGTCCGCGCTGTTACCGCGCTCCGCGTCTGCGGCGCTACAGCCCCCATCCGCGCGGACAGGTGCTGTTACCGCTCGCGAGAGGCAGTCCGCCACCACATTAAATTTACCGGCTACGTGCTATATATCGGTGGTGAATTCCGAAATTGCGGCCAGCTGCCTCTGCTGTTGGCCTGACCATGGTTCAGAGACTTTGGACATTGCAAAAGTTAATGGTTTGTGGTCGACAAAAGCGGTGAAACGCCGCCCTTCCAACCAGAACTGGAAATGGCGAATGGCCAGGTGGAGCGCTAGCAGTTCTCTGTCAAACGCGCTATATTTTCGCTCCGCATCGCGTAGGGACCTGCTAAAAAAAACAAGTGGTTGCCAAGCCCCGGCGACTTGCTGTTCTACCACGGCTCCTATGGCCACATCTGACGCGTCTGTGATTAGCGCTATTCAGGCTACTGGGTCTGGGTGAGCCAGCAGTGCTGCGTTCGCTAGTGCTTTCTTAACCTCAGTGAATGCGCGCTCCCGCTCCGGGGACCACTCAATCGCATTGGAGGGCTTTTGTTTTTTTAGCTCGACATACAACGGTTGCATGAGCTGCGCCGCGTGAGGTATGAAACGGTTGTAAAAGTTTACCATGCCTAAAAATTCCTGCAACGCTTTTATCGTTTGTGGCTGGGGAAACTCAGCCACCGCGCGTACTTTGGAGGGCAGCGGAACTGCACCCTCTGGGGAGACGCGGTGCCCCAAAAAATCGATCTGTGCTGCACCGAAATGGCACTTGGCTGGGTTGATTATCAACCCGTGCGCTCCCAACCGCTGAAAAACAGTTCTGAGGTGACTCTCGTGTTCCTCCTCAGAGGCGCTGGCGACTAAAATATCATCTAAGTAGACAAAAACAAAAGGGAGGTTGCGCAAAACGGCATCCATCATGCGTTGGAAGGTTTGTGCAGCGCCTTTAAGGCCAAAAGGCATGCGTAAAAATTCAAAAAGCCCGAAAGGGGTTATTACCGCTGTCTTGGGAATGTCCTCTGATCGGACCGGGACCTGGTGATAACCACGGACCAGGTCTATTTTAGAAAAAATTCGTGCCTTGGCCAAATGCACCGAAAAATCTTGGATATGCGGAATTGGGTAGCGGTCCTGCGCTGTGGCATTGTTTAACCTGCGATAATCGCCGCACGGTCTCCACGAGCCGTCCGCCTTAGGGACCATGTGGAGGGGGGAAGCCCAAGCGGACTTCGAGCGGCGAATTATGCCTAACCTTTCCAGGTTGGCGAACTCCTCACGTGCAATAGAGAGCTTAGCTGCATCCAGGCGCCGAGCCTTCGCAAAAACCGGTGGACCACTTGTGGTTATAAAGTGCTCCACCCCGTCCTTCGCCACCTTAGCTGAAAACGTGGGAACTGTGAGTGCTGGGAACTGGTTTAGGAGAGTGTGGAACTTACCTCCTGCTGCGGCGGCGTTGGCCTGTACTGACGGCGGGGACACTCGCGCTGCACAGGGAATAGAACAAAAAGAGAGTGCATTAACCAAGCGTCTATTAGCCAGATCTACCAACAAGCCATGTGAGCACAAAAAGTCGGCGCCCAACATGTTAAAACTCACCGCTGCTACTATGAAGGTCCATTCATAGTTGCGGCTGTGCAAGGACAGGCGCAGAGTTCTTTCGCCAAACGTCTTGATCGATGAGCCGTTTGCGGCTGTTGCTCCATCTCCGCGGGGGCCGGCCGCCCGGTCCGCGTAGGTCGCGGTGATGAAACTCCTCTGTGCACCGGTGTCAACAAGGAATCGCCGTCCGGAGCTCGCGTCCGTCAGGTAGAGCAGCTTGTTCCGTTCGCCGAGGGTCGAAGCTGCCAGCGACCTCCGGCTCTTTGCGCTTCCCTGCTTCCTGAAGTTGCATGGCGGGACGCACCTGTGCGCCTTGTGCGCGAAACGTCGATGGTAGAAGCACATCTCGTTCTCTCCTCTGCTCCGGGATCGCGCTGCCGCTGTTGTCGCTGGGGTCGGCTCTGCTGCCACCGGTTCTCCGTCGCCCTGGGCTGCCGTGCCGAGGTCCGCTGCTGCCGCTGCCGTCTCCTGCTCGCCGCATGCATCCAGGAGTCGCTCTGCTTCCAAAGCCAGCGCGCGGAAGTCCTGCTGGTCCACACACCTCATGCTGGACAGGGAGCCTCTCATGTGCGCTGGAAGGGTCCTCAAAAAGATGTGTTTAAATAAAAACGCATCGTTGCCTGCCCCGATCATCTGCAGCATGTCCTCCATGAGGACGGTTGGCCTGCGTCCTCCTCTGTCGCGCAGGTCCAGGAGTGTTCTGGCCCTCACCTCGGCCGATGGCACAAAGCTCCGAATGAGGGTGGCTTTCAGGGCGTCGTATTTGCCAGCAGCGGGCGGCTGCTGCACCAGGCTCCGCATACATCGGGCTGTGCGGCTGTCGAGTCTTGCGATGACATTGTGGAACTTAATGTCATCCTCTGATACCCCGTTAAGCACAAACCGTGATTCCACGTGTTGGAACCATGAGTGCAGGTCCTCTTGCCAGAACTCGGGGAGTCTAATGGAGTTTACGCCGGTGCGGTCAGTCTCCGGTGAGTCAGGTTCGGAGTCGGAGAGACGACCTCCAAGTCTTTCCATTTTTCTCACGTGTGGGTCACCAATGTAGGAAACTCGAAATGAAGAGACTGAATGATTTTTCAGTATTGGTTTATTCCATATCAAGTCCTACAGCTCCTCTCTCAGTCAGGGAATGAAGAGGGCGAGCTGAGATAAACCACATACCTTTATACTGTTACAACAGACACAAATCACATTCACATCAAACACAGAATTCCATTCATAACTAATCCTCCCATTGTCCTCTCGGCTTCTGTCTGACCCTATGAGTCAGGCAGTCTCTTCAGGTTCACTCTCAGATCTTCTCACTTCTCCTCTAGTCCGCAGGGGGTCCAGACTCAATGTCCATCTGGGGCGTGATGTCAATACACACTGTGAGCTCAAAGTTCCTTCATGTCTGGGTCTCTGCCAAGGAATATGTGAGCTACATAATGTTACGCCACACTGCCAACGCTTACTCTTTGAGAGTGAATCTCACTCTTTTGAGGCCACCGGAGTAGTGGCCTAGTGGTAGTGCATCCACCCCACAGCCGGGAGGTTGTGGGTTCAAGCCCCGGCCGAGTTATACCAAAGACCATATTGGTGCTTCCCACCTTCTAGCTTGGTGCTCAGCATAATAGAATGGGGGAAGGAAAAATTGTTTGTGGTGGTGCCTTGCATGGCAGTGGCCCCTGATTCTAGATGAGATTAACAATGCAGGGCTTCTGGCTTTGCCCTCTTTCACACCACAGACCCTATTTCTCACTCCAAAATGAGTAAAATACTGCCAATACCATATTGACTTCCTTCAGATTTTTACAGAATAAGCAACTTTTCAGAAGCTTGGAGTGAGATTTTGAGGGACTTGTGCACAGGTGAGACTGGGGAGTATGGGTGGAGTGAGTGCTCATGTGCAAAATTCATATAAACAGTTATTTTTTTTTAATGAATACACTTTTTTACCTCAGGAAAAAAGTTTCAGAACATGTTCAGTCTGCTTTATGCTGCCTTGAGAGCTCTTATCATGGGAAAAATCTGAAAAAAGCCAAAACGATATTGGCAGAACTTTCCTCGTTTTGTAGTGAGGAATAAGGATTGTGGTGTGAGAAAGACAGTAAAAGAGCGAGACTTACTCCAAAAGAGTGAGAGTTGGCAACACTGTAAGAGCTCTCAATGCAGTGCTAGACTGTGGTCAAGGCTGACTGCCATGGGTTATACCTTGAAGCAAATCAAATGTCTTGACCAAAAATGGTTCGTATCTACTGTTGATTGACGTACAGTGGTGTGAAAAAGTGTTTGCCCCTTACTGATTTCTCATTTTTTGTATGTTTGTCACACTTGTTTCAGATCATCAAACAAATTTAAATATTAGACAAAGACAACACAAGTAAACACAAAATGCAGTTTTTAAATGAAGGTGTTTATTATTAAGGGGGAAAAAACAAACCTACATGGCCCTGTGTGAAAAAAAAGTGATTGCCTTCCCTGTTAAAACATAAATTGACTGACTTCCGGTCTGGACGCCATGGCGACTGCAGCTTAACACTGAAGCTCTCAGACCCAATCCAGGATAACACCTTGAAAATCAAACTTAACGGATTTTTGGAGGAGTGAAAATCAAAAGACAAAATCATCATGTCTAAAGGAAAACAGAAGAAACTGAAATTCTCCAGGCCAGGACACGTATCGGCCGGAGAATCTGAACTGGAAGATCTCCGTTCAGAAGACGAGGAACTGGTGATAGCTAACAAAAGGGTTAGCCTGAAATCACTATTTGAGGAGCTACGACGATTTCGCCGAGAAGTTACGGCCGAATTTCGGGAATTCAGAGAAGAATTGAAAAGGACAAACAGCAGAGTGGACCAGGCCGAGAACCGAATCTTGGAAACAGAAGATCGAATAAAAGTGCTCGAAGATTCTGTGCTGGACCTACGCAAAAGACAAGCAGCTATAGAGGCTAAGCTAACCGACCAAGAAGGAAAACAAAGAAGAGACAACATAAGAATTCATGGTCTGATAGAAGGAACCGAAAATGGTTTTAACTCAATGGCAGAATGCGTGGAATCCTTACTAAGAGAGAAATTGGATATTCCACAAACCACCGACTTGAAGATAGAAAAGGCACATCGTTCATTAGCCGCTAGGCCGGCGGCGGAAGCGCCCCCACGTTCGGTGTTGGTAAGATTTTCCAATTTCAAAATAAAACAAGAGGTTGTAAGACTGGCCTGGTAGAAAAAAGGATTTATGCACCAGGAGAGAAAAGTCTACGTGGAACACGATTACGCCCCGGAGGTCCTTAAAAAGCGCAGGGAATACAATGACGCGAAAAAGGTGTTAAAAGAGAAGAAATTGCGCTTTCAGACACCATTTCCTGCGAAGTTAAGGGTCTTCTACGGCGATGAAACGTGTCTCTATAATTCGGCGGAAGAAGCAACAGCTGACATGGCGAAAAGAGGGCTCCCGGTAACGGTATTTAAACCCGCAGCAGACCCGAGTGAGAAGATCAAAGCGCAAACATGGACAACACAAAGACCCTCAAAATCCACGGACCAGCAGCGGGAAACCCAGCACCAGAGCGTCGCGGATAAACTATCCGTTTTCAGGTTGGAATAGCGACCTTTTTTTTTTTTTTTTTTTTTCTTTTCTCTTGAATCAATCTGCACATCCAACCCCCCTCATACAAGGTAACAAACTTTAAAGGAGATGCATATTCAGCATGTGGTAAAACATTTCATGGAACAATCATATTATTTGAAACAAATAAATCTTTGTAATAAAAAAAAAAAACTTGTTAAAATAGAAATGTGACAATAATCCACATGTTCTCCTCATACTAACAAATACTGTTTTTGCGTGAATGTTTGATGTGATGGGGGTGGGAGGGTGAACACAATTTCACAGGGTTTAGGCATAAAAGGAAAAAAAAAAAATCATTACAAGTTTGGATTGGGTTCTGAAACTCGCGTTAAAAGCATGGGACTACTTTCAGTGGTAAGAGAGGGCCCTCAACACGTAACAGAGTTTGAGGAATTTCCCTCAGGGCCTTCACTCCATCAAGGCTCTTACAGGGTCTTTAAAAAGACCTCAGCTCAGGAAGTTCTTATGACAGCTTTTTGTTTTAAAGTTTTTTACACTATGTTCTTAATGTTTTTCTTGTTTTTAATGTTCTTTCAGTTTCTGAGTAGCACAAAAGAGGGCCACCACACAGTTATACTAAACAAAACAACACAATGGAGAAACAGGGTGTAACCAAAATAATTTCATATAATGTAAAAGGAATCCTGAATCCAGTTAAAAGATCCAAGATTCTAGGCAAAATGAAAAAAGACAAAGCAAGAATAATATTTTTACAAGAAACCCACCTAACAGACGTGGAACACAATAAACTCAGTAGACAAGGGTTTAAAATGATCTCTTCATCTTCATATAAATCAGGGAGGAGGAGGGGAGTAGCGACATTGATATCAACCAAAATTACATTTGAAAAAAAATCAGAACACAAAGATAAAGAAGGGAGATACAGTTTGGTAACTGGGCGGCTAGAGGGAGAAGATATCACCCTGCTGAATGTGTATGCTCCCCCAGGGGCTAACTGGAAATTTTATAAAAATGTATTCGACCTAATGATAACTAAAGCTCAAGGTTTAGTGATATGTGGTGGGGACTTCAATCTTAGACTGAATCCATACTGGGATGCTTCTGGTAATTCCCCACATCAAAATAACACCCAAAACAGGAAGACTCGGATGCTACTAAAAGAATTGGGAATCTGTGACGTGTGGAGGGAACTCAACCCCAGTGTAAAAGACTATACATTTTACTCAACTCCACATTCATCTTACTCAAGGATTGACTATTTTTTTATGTTTAATAGAGACATTGGAAGAGTAAAAACATGTAAAATAGGACTGATGGATCTCTCCGACCACAGTCCGATCTACATGGACTTAAATATCCAAAAATACACAAATAATACATTTTCTTGGAGGTTAAATTCAAATGTCCTGAAAGGACCATTGAAAGATGAATTGGAATCAGATATTCTCAGATATTTGGAAGATAACGATAATGGAGAAGTATCCCCTTTAATACTGTGGGATGCATGCAAAGCTGTAATAAGAGGAAAGATTATTGCAAAACTGGCAACCCAAAAGAAACTAAGACAAGAAAAACTATCCACATTAGAGTCAGAACTTAGGAACCTAGAAAAAGAACACAAAGGCAACACTCATTCTACTGACTCGCTCAAGATTAAGGAAATTAAAAACCAAATAAATGAGATCTACACAATAGAAATCCAGAAGAAACTTACATTTCTGAAACAAAAATACTATGAAGCAGGCAGTAAATCGGCAAAATTGCTAGCCTATAAATTGAGGAAACATCAAACAGAAAGAGCAATCTACAAAATCAGAGACCCAGTATCAAAGGAAATAAAATTCAGAATTCAGGATATTCTTAAAAACTTCGAGAATTACTATAAGAACTTATACTCCCACAAAAAACATAAAAACGCATCCGAGGCATTCCTAAACACATTAAACCTTCCCCAACTTACGGAGTCACAAAATAAAACACTACTGTCAGAAATACATCCTAAAGAATTGGAAAAAGCAATTATGAAACTTAAAGCTAACAAATCCCCAGGAGCAGATGGCTATACAGCAGAGTGGTACAAAACCTTTAAACAGCAACTATCTCCTCTCCTCCTGAAAACATTTAATTATGTCCTCCACACAGGGGAAATCCCCCCCTCCTGGAGAGAAGGGGTCATTGCAGTTATACCTAAATCTGAAAAGGATAAACTAGAGTGCTCCAACTACAGACCAATCAGTGTACTAAATCAGGACTATAAGCTTTTTACCATTATCCTTGCCAAAAGGTTATACTGACAGACCTAATTCATTTAGACCAAACAGGTTTTATAAGACAAAGACAGACACAAGACAACATTCGACGCACTTTACACATAATTCATCATATAAAAAAATATAACTTAAATGCAGTCATATTGGGATTAGATGCTGAAAAAGCATTCGATTCGGTTGACTGGTCTTTTCTATATAGAATCTTATCCAGTTTCAATTTTCATAACAACTTCATAAGAACTATACAGGCATTATATAAAAAACCAACAGCTAAAATAAGGATTAACGGTAATTTATCATCATCTTTTGAACTGGAAAGAGGATGTCGTCAGGGCTGCCCCCTGTCTCCACTGCTCTTTGCAATCTTCATAGAACCTCTGAGCCAATGGATAAGACAAAACCAAAAAATTCAAGGTATTACACTTGGTCAGAAGGAACATAAAATAGCACTCTTTGCTGATGACATTTTAATATACCTAGGGCAGCCGGACACTTCTTTACCAGAACTAACCTCAGTTTTTTCAGAGTATGGAGATTTATCGGGGTACAAATTAAACATGCATAAAACCCAAGTTTTAACATTCAACTATGACCCAAATCATTATTCACTAAGCAAACTCAAAACTAACTGGGAGTCGGAATCTATGAAATATCTGGGGGTCAATATCCCGAAACAACTCAACAAAATTATATCACTAAACTATGATCCACTGGTGACAAAAATAAAATCTGACCTAGCAAGATGGAATATGATACCATTCTTGGGTACTGCACAAAGAATTGAAGCAGTCAAAATGAATATACTTCCACGTCTTCTATACCTTTTCCAAACAATACCGGTAGAACCTCCCAAAAAAACATGGCAGGAGCTGGACAGAAGGATCTCAAGATTCATATGGCAGGGCAAGAGACCTAGAATCAGATATAGAATCCTACAGCTAAACAAAGACAAAGGTGGGCTCGCGCTGCCAAATATCAGGGACTACTTTAAAGCCGCACAAATTAAAACTTTAGTAGAAATATGTAACCCAGTCTACATTGCACAATGGAAGGAGATCGAATGCCAAATAACAAGTGACATCCCCCTACAGGCGATAATAGGGAACAATGCCTTACCTAAGCTTTTGAATAACACTAACCCGTGGATAGAGACCCCGCTAAAAATTTGGTTTAAGATAGTCAGAGAGAATCAAACTAAAGAGCCCTATCGACTTCTGCAATGGATCGCCTATGATCAGGACTTTACTCCTAATAAAACAGACACCAGATTTAAAAAGTGGAAGGAGAAAGGGCTGATAAAATATTACGATTTTTTTAAAGGGCAAATCTTAAGAAGTTTTGAAGATTTGAAAAAACAAGGCCTAATAAATCAAGACCTTTACAGGTTCTTCCAGCTTAGACACCACATAAACAATATACTTAAAAAGGAGGTTTTGGAAAGGGCCCAGTCAGGTGTTCTGAAGGTCTTCTTAATGGCATATAAAGGGATCCCAGGGATCAGATACATTTCTAAAATATACCAAGGTCTTCAAGACTTAAAAGGAGACAACACATCTTATATAAAAGAGAGATGGGAAAAAGAGGGGAATTTCACTTTACAACTGGAAATATGGGAAAAGCTAAATAAACAGCAATGGAAAAGTACCTCATCCTTGCAGTGGAGAGAATTTGGATGGAAAAACTTGGCAAGATTTTTCAGAACACCTGCACAAAACAAATTTACCCATAAGGGATTGAACTGTTGGCGCTTGTGTGGTGAAAAGACTGCAAATCATTTTCATGTGTTTTGGTCATGCCCAGTTATCCACCAATATTGGACCAAGGTACAGACAATATTGGGGAAAATATTCAAAATTACAGTTCCCTTTTCTTTTGTAACTTTGTATTTGGGTTTACTACCGGACTCACTGGAAAGACGAGGAGAAAAATACTTATTCAATGTTTTAATATTGGCAAGCAAAAAAGCTCTAACTAAAAAATGGATGTTGAAGGACTGTCCTACACCTGAAGATTGGACTAACGTGATCCAAGACATTTACTCGATGGAAAAGTTGACATTCGCACTGAGACAGGACATGGATGGGTTCATGAACTTTTGGCAACCCTGGACCGCATATGTGTCTTCCATTAGATCTAATCTTTGACAAATACCATTTCAATAATGGTTCAGCTCTTTGTTCCAATGCTACTCAGATGCTCTTTTATCTTTATTTACTTACTTTTTCTTTTTGTTTGTTTTTTACTGGTTTGTTTGTTTTTTTTATTTGTTTTTTGTTTTTTTTTCTCTTTAATTTCACTTTTTCTTTCACTTTAAAAAAAAAAAGGGGGTGTTGTAAGAATTAATCTTCCAATGTTGTCAGATATCAGAAAATAAGGGAACATGTGATGAAAATGTAAACAATGCATTGCTGTAACGACCTGTATACCCTTTACAAAAACTTAAATAAAAAAAAAAAACTATTTAAAATTGAAAAAAAAAAAAAAAACCAAAAAAAACAAAACATAAATTGACTGTGGTTTATCACATCTTTGGAAAGCTGAGTTCAGTTTCTCTAGCCACACCCAGGCCTGATTACTGCCACACCTGTTCTTTTTTTTTTGTAATTTTCTCTTTATTGGCATTCTTCAGAAAGCAGATTCAAGCCATCATTTCATTTAATAATTACATTTGAATGTTCCCCTATTTTAAATTGAAAAAGAAATAAGAAGAAAGAAAAAAGAAAAAAAAGGGGGAGGTCAGCATAAACATCTGCATATAGGGAGTAAGTGTTGATGTTCACACTCTTGTATATATATTAACAAAGTCTGCTATAACAGTTCTGCAAATTGAAAGTCCGGCCTGAGTAGTGTTACATATTTAATCCATTTTTCCCATTGTAACATAAACAAAACCTTTTTGTAATTGACATAAGCTGTTATTTTCTCCATCTTATAAATATCCATTGTAATATCCATCCACAAATCAAGAGATGAGCTCTCCTGTGAAAGCCATTTTTTTTGTAATTGCCTTTCTGCTTGCAATCAGTAGAATACATAATAAATATTTGTCCCTCTTTGACCAATCTGCGGGCACAAGCCCAAAGAATAGAGTTTTGCTTTCCAGTGGTAACTGACATCCAAAAATATCTTGTATAGCTTTATGAATTTTCTTCCAATAATTTTGAATAACATGACAGAGCCACAATATATGATAATGATTTGCATTTGTACTACCACATTTTCTCCAACAAGTTGGGGAGTTCCCTTTGTACTGAGCCTTCTGGGAAGGTGTGATAAAATATCTGGTTAGGCTTTTCCAGCCAAACTCCATCCAGCTCTGTGAACTACTGCATTTCCATTGATTTGAACATATTAATGTCCATTCCTCTTCCGATATTTCTATTCCTCCTTCTTTTCCCATTTTGTTTTAACATATACAGTTGAGTGTCTTTTCAGGTTTATAAGACCTTTATATAAACCTGAAATTAAGCTTTTATCTTTATTTGAATTATATGCCCTTTTAAATAAATTTAGTAATGGTTTACATGATTCTGCTATACATTTTAGCCTGTTATTTACAAAGTGTCTCATCTGCAAGTAGCGATAAAAGTCTTGTGATTCCAACTGATACTTCCCTTTAAGTGTTTCAAAACTAAGTAGTGTGTCATCTTTCATTATTACATATGGCTGTTATCCCTCTGTTTGCCCAAACTTTAAATCTTGTGTCTGACTTATTTGGAGTGAAATGTGAGTCATATGTGCACCACTTTAAAATTACTATGTTCTCTTCTAGATTATATTTTGATACTACTTTTCTCCAAATTTTAAGAGTCCACTTAACCCATGGATTTTCTATGTTCTTGATAATGTCTTGTAGGTTACCATCAGCTATTATCGCTTGTATAGGAGTGGGGCTCATTCCCTCTTCAATACTCTTCCATTGGGCATTATATGAAGGATTACACCAGCAAATTATGGGTCTAAGTTGTGCTGCCCAATAATAGTCTCTCAGGGAAGGAAGGTCCCACCCCCCCTTTTTGTTTTGACAATTGTAGAGTTTTAAATTGGATTCTAGGTTTCTTACCTTGCCATATGTACTGTACCTGGACAGCATTTTGTCCCATTCATTAAATTGTTTTTCACTTATCTCTATTGGCAAAATTTGAAATAAATATAATAATTTGGGGAGTACTGGGGTATTGGGGAGTATTCAATTCTTGAATTTAGGTTTAAATGCCACACCTGTTCTCAATCAAGAAATCACTTAAATAGGACCTCCCTGACAAAGTGAAGTAGACCAAAAGATCCTCAAAAGCTAGACATCATGCTGCGATCCAAAGAAATTCAGGAACAAATGAGAAACAAAGTAATTGAGATCTATCAGTCTGGAAAAGGTTATAAAGCCATTTCGAAAACTTTGGGACTCCAGCAAACCACAGTGAGAGCCATTATCCACAAAAGGCGAAAACATGGAACAGTGGTAAACCTTCCTAGGAGTGGCCGGCTGACCAAAATTACCCCAAGAGCGCAGAGACGACTCATCCAAGAGGTCACAAAAGAAAAAGACCCACAACAACATCCAAATAACTGCAGGCCTCACTTGCCTCAGTTAAGGTCAGTGTTCATGACTCCACCATAAGAAAGAGACTGGGCAAAAATGGTCTGCATAGCAGAGTTCCAAGACGAAAACTACTGAGCAAAATGAACATAAAGGCTCATCTCAGTTTTGCCAGAAAACATCTTGATGATCCCCAAGACTTTTGGAAAAATACTTTGCGGACTGACAAGACAAAAGTTGAACTTTTTGGAAGGTGTGTGTCCCATTACATCCGGCATAAACGTAACACAGCAATTTCAGAAAAGGAACATCATACCAACAATAAAATATGGTGGTGGTGGTAGTGTGGTGGTCTGGGGATGTTTTGCTGCTTCAGGCTCTGGAAGACTTGCTGTGTTAAATGGAACCATGAATTCTGCTGTCTACCAAAAAATCCGGAAGGAGAATGTCCGGCCGTCTGTTCGTGACCTCAAGCTGAAGTGTACTTGGATTCTGTAGCAGGGCAATGATCCAAAACACACCAGCAAGTCCACCTCTGAATGGCTTAAGAAAAACAAAATGACGACTTTGGAGTGGCCTAGTCAAAGTCCTGACCTGGATCCAATAAGCGACTTTCGCATCTCGGCTCGCGCAAAGCATCATGGGAACGTGGCTACCAAACATGCTCTATCGATACATTTTTTTCCACAATATTTTTTATTGAACTTTTTTTTTTTACAAACAAGGCACAGACAGTCAAACACTAACACTAAAGTAATTTAAAAATTGAAAAAAAAAACCACTAACAACAACAACAAAAAAATGTACTAAAAACAACAACAACCATTAACAAAAGCAAATCAACAACAATGCTCCTCTGTTTAGTCTAGGTAATCTATTACATAAGTATACATAATATACATTCACCAGTTTGAAATTTGCAAGGTCCACACATATCATTCACCTTCTTCTTCAGAAGTTATGTTTAATTTCTTTACATAATCAATGAAAGGTCTCCATATATTCTCAAACACATTTTCCTTTGATTTCAGTGTGTATGTTATTCTTTCTAGTGGAAGGTTTGTTAACATCTGTCTTAACCACTGAGTCACATCTGGTCTATGAGTCTTTTTCCACAGTAGTGCAATACATTTTTTGGCATTATGCAAACTGAGGTCTATGAATGCTCTTTCACTCTTATTAAAGTTATGTTTTTCTGGATACAGACCCAACAAAAACAGTTTAGGGTTCAATGTGAATTGTTTTGAAATTATTTTTTCAATTGTTACCCTCACCTCTTCCCAAAACATTCTGATTTTTCTACATTCCCATAAACAGTGAAATAGGGTTCCTTTCCTTTCATACATTTTGTGCATGTATCTGGTATGTTTTTGTTATATCTATTTAACTCCACTGGTGTAACATACATCCGCATTAACCATTTAAAATGTATCAGTTTAAGACGTACATTTATTGATTTGGTTTGAGTTTCTGCACAAGCCATTTCCCATTGTTCCTCTGAAATTCCAATTCGCAGGTCTTCTTTCCAATAATTCAGTCTTTTCTGTGAGTTTTCACTTGAGAATAGTGTCAATGAATTATAAAACTCTGAAATAATACCCTTTCTCTTACTATCTTTCGTCAAAATTTTTTCCAAGGATGAATAAGTAGGTTGGGTGAGAGCATTATTTTGATTTGATCAAATAAAATTTCTAAGCTGAAGATATTTAAAAAAATGTGTTCTATTAAGATAGAATTTAATCCTCAGTTCTTCAAAAGACATTATGTTATCTGAGTGTGACAAATATAAGTCTTGAATCTTTTGAATCCCTTTTAAATTCCATACTTTAAATACAGCATCCGCTCTCCCTGGTGTAAAATATTGATTACCCCATATTGGGCTAAATTGTGACAGTAAGTGTGGTTCTTTTAAATATTTTTTGGTTTCACACCATATTTGATCATGTGCTTTACAATTGGATTTTTAACTTGTTTCTGTAATTTTTTAGCCGAGTCTGAGTATATGAATAAGGGAAGAGGTAAAGGTAAATTGTATGATTCCATTTCAGTCCAGTGAGGAGGATCATTTGATGAAAAATAATATGTCATAGACGTCAGTTGTGCTGACCAGTAATACAACATAAAGTTTGGACATTTCAGACCTCCACGATCAAATGGTAAATATAGTAAGGACAAACGTAATCTAGCCTTCCTATTGTTCCATATAAATTCCACTAACTTTTTTTTAATTCTTGAGAATAGATCTGAAGGTGGTGGTAAAGGAATGTTTTGAAATAAATAAAGTATTTGTGGTAAGATATTACTTTTAAGTATATTAATTCTCCCGATCATCGACATTGGTAGTGACATCCATCTCTGAAGTAACTCATTAATATCTGTCATTAAGGCTTCATAGTTGGCACTGGCGACTGATTCTAGCTTAGGCAAAATTTGAATTCCTAAATATTTAAACTGATATACAACATTGAATTGGTTTACCTCAGGAGCTGGGTGATTTCTCTGGGTCTCATTTAGCATTAATATTGAAGATTCTGTTTTATTTATTTTATATCCTGATATTTCCCCAAAGTTCTTTATTAAATTTAACAAGGTCGGAATTGATTTTTTAAAATTCAACATAAACAAAATTATGTCATCGGCATACAGGGAGATTTTATGTTCTGTTGGTCCTACTTTAATTCCACATATTTGTGGATGTAAACGTACTGCCATTGCTAAAGGTTCAATTGCCATAGTAAACAATAAGGGTGAAAGTGGACAGCCTTGTCGACATCCTCTATTGATTTTTATTGATTTTGAGATATTGCTGTTTGTTAGGATTTCTGCTGTAGCATTATTATATATTATCTGGACCCATTTTATGAAATTATTTCCAAGTCCAAACCTTTGTAGGACTTCAAAAAGATAGGGCCATTCGACCCTATCAAAGGCCTTTTCGGCGTCCAACGATAGGAGAGCTGTATCCGGTGCTTCTTTATTGGAATAAATAATATTAAATAGTCTTCTTACATTACGGAAGCCTTGTCTTCCCATTATAAAGCCATTCTGATCTCGGTTAATAATATTTGGTAATATTTCTTGTAGTCGTTTTGCTAAAATTTTACAGATTATCTTAAGATCAGCATTTAATAGGCTTATTGGTCTCATGTTTTCACATTTATTAGGGGGTTAAACCTGGTTTTGGCAACAGTATAATTAAGGCATTATTCATGTATGGTGGTAAATTACCATTTTGAAATGTTTCTAAAATCATTTCCAAAAGTGATTTTATTAATTTATTCTTAAATTTTTTATAGAGTATAACTGCTCCCAAAGTCTTCTTCTAGGTCAGAAAACCACGCTCCAACTTATGTTGACAAGTTTTTTGTTTATGTTGCCAAAGCAAATCTTCGCCCTTAAACACCGTGAAAAACTAAAAATACAGACATAAAAAACATGAATACAAATGAATTATAACACTTAAATGTTCATAAACAAAAATAATCACATACCTTGTGCGCCTTCTGCCTAGAATTTAGGAGTCGTTAGTCATGTCACAAATTTCCCACACAAAGTCCTCTCTCCAAAGTCCTCTCTCCGCATCTGATTGTGGACAGCCTCCAGCAGCCGTGTGACTCTTCTAATCAGGCATGTGAACAGCGAATGCCTACCACCCATTTTTGCATATCGTCCGGGTCCGCCACTGTTTCCTCACAAACATGGAGAACATTTAACAGTCCGGCTGCCTGCAGGAAAAACACTCCGTCCTCTCTCCGACACTCGCTCACACCATGGCGCTGATAGGTGGGGCGAGACACCTGCACGAGCCCCCTTCACGAGCTCTCCAACTCACCCGCGAGCTCGGCAGCACGAGCGCATATGCGCCGCGATATGGAGGGACTGAAGGCGGAGAAAAGGACACCGCTAACGTCTGCAACACTGGCGCACACACCCATAAACAAACATTCCAGAAAAAGAACCAAAAATACATAAACCTTTTCACTGTGACAGCTACACTGCCACCAAAATTACAAAGATTTACATTCACTCAACTTTTAACAAACAAAATTAAATCTTGTAATTTTCCTTGAAATAAATGTAAACCTTCAAATCACATGTTGCTTTAATAGCATTGATATTATTTACTTTCTAGACTTAAGCGTTTCTTTGTCATTACTGTATCATCTGACTTTAGTTTTATTATGTCCTCCCCTTGTAGACTAGGACTCATTTTCAACTAGAACTATTAGTTTCTGAACAGGTCTCTCAAGAACTGAGACTTGCTTTAAGCGTTCACCTTTTTTCCCTAGACCTCTTTCTCAACCTCCCTCCAACTCTAAGGAGGTTATCTACAAGGACAGGATCAAGCTGATGCATTTTGTGAGGTTTTTTTTTTGGTAGTTTAGCTGATTTTTGACTGAACCATTTCAGCTCATCTTCAAATGCCTCCTTTTGTGCTGCCCGAATGAGTGTGAGCGAGGCAACTCTTCTCTCCTCTACACTAATTGGACCTGACCTGTCTTCTTTTGCCAGTCTTTTAATCCTTGCTACAACATTGATGGCTGTATTCCAGTCAGAAAATCTTGAAAACCTTTCAAGAAAGTTGTCTCTTTCAACAGCATGTCTTCAAAACCTTTACTTCAGGGTCACCTACGAGAAGCTCTGGTGAATGTTGAACTGTGACAATTTCACATTCCCATAAAAACTCAGGCCCAGTGAGCCAGTTTGAGTCAATCAGCTCTGCCACCTTGAGACCTCTAGAAGCATGGTCTGCTGGATTTTGATTGGTTTCAACGCAGAACCATTGCTTTGGATCTGTAGCGTTTCTTATTTTCTGGACGCGATTGGCAACAAACACATGGAAGCGCCGGGCTTCATTCTTGATGTACCCAAGCACCACTTGAGAGTCTGTCCAGAAAAACTCTTCGTCGATCTTCTGCTCAAGCTCTGCTCTGAGAAAGTTACTCACACCAGCTGAAACTGCTGCAGCAGTCAGCTTAAGACGTGGGATGGTGACTATGCTTGTGGGTGCCACTCGGGCCTTACCCATGACAAGAGCACAATGAACTTGCACATCAGAAACAATCCTGATGTAGGAACACTGTCCATAACCACTGCTGCTACCATCTGAAAAGTGATGCAACTCAATTTTTTGGATTGTGCCAAGGTATTCAGGAATGAGACATCTTGGTATTTTAATGTTTTGAAGATTTTCCAAATCCTGGAGCCATATTTCCCACTTGGCCTGGATTTGAGGGGAAACAGGTTCATCCCATCCAACACCCCGCCTGCACATGTCTTGCAGCAGTTGTTTGCCAGTCAAGATGTAAGGAGAGAGAAATCCTAGTGGGTCATACACACTCGCAACTGTTGCTAGAATTCCTCTTCTTGTGGCTGGTTTTTCTTTGAGGATAACACTGAATGAGAACACATCAGCTTCCACATTCCACTTTATCCCTAGTATACTCTGCATTGGAACCTCAGTGTAATTCAGATTTACATCTTTCTTCTCACTTGCATGTTCTGTTTCTGGTATCACCTCCAGGACCTCTTTGTACTTGGGATTTTTTCCTTCTCTTGGATTTGTGTCCAAGAAATCTCGTTCCAGGACTTTGATCACAGAGAAAGGTGTGATGGATGGAAACTCCTTTACAGAGACACGATTGCAGACTCCTATTACCTCCATTAGACCAGTCCATGATTTGATGGAACCCACGATAGTCCAGCCTAAGCCTGTTTTGACTGCATATGGATCATAATCATTTCCTGGCATGACCTTCCTTGGTTTTAATGCTCTTGCACAGTCATAGCCAATCAGGAGCCCTGCGGGACAGTCTAACAGGTCTGGCATCTCTTCTGCAATGCTTAGAAGGTGAGTCCACTCTTTCGCTGTCTCACGAGTTGGGATACTGTTTTCCTCAAGTGGAATGTATTCTCGTGTATAAGTAGGTGGCAAGACAACATACTCTTGTGAATAGTAACCTCTTACTTTGAGCCCATCTACTCTTTGGCAATGTACAGTTGAACCCCGGTCAGTCATTGTTGTCAACCTTAACTTAACAGGTTCTGTTTTTGCATGAATTTTCTCACAAATATCTTGATCAATGAATGTATTGCTGCTTTGAGTATCCAGAAGTGCATACACCAAGGTCTCTGGACTGTTTTCTGCTGCACAAGACAGCCATACTGGAACAATCATTGACGTGCGATCACTGTTGCCCACCTTTACACTACATGCAACTGTGGAAGTGCTTTCCTCTTGTGGTGGCATTTCTGGCTTTTCTCCTTGAGGACGTTCCTCATGAAGTGGAGAGGGGTGGCTTCGCCTGCAAATATTACAAGTGACCTTCTGTCGACAGTTTTTGGAGATGTGACCAACTCTAAGGCAAGCAAAACACGTTATTATCAATGACAAATTTTTTCCTGTCTTTGAGAGGCATTGCTGCAAACTTGTCACACTTATAGATAAAGTGATCTTGCTGACAGCAAATACACTTAATCTGCTTCTTATTCTGAGATTCTAAAGAGCTGGGCTTGGAACCTCTGCCACTTTGGGATGTGGCCTTTGAGGTTTGTTTTGGATAATTGGGTACATTTGTTGAAGCTACCAGGACACTGGCCTTGACACGTTTTTGTTCCTTCTCTAGTTTCTCACTTGTATGCTTTAGCGCATAAAGGGAAGAAATGGGATTGCATGCTATGCGCGCTTCTTCTGCCACAAAGTGTGCAAACTCTTCGAAACCTGGATATGCCTTCCCTTCATCCAGTGTTTTAGTGACATGTCTGTTCCAGCGAGTTGTTGCCCAGTCTGGAAGTTTCAGCAGTAATTTCTGATTTTCCTCACAATCATCCAAAACTCCAAGTCCTTGCACATGGGGCATGGCATTTTTACAAGACATGAGGAAATCACTGAACTCTCTTAGTTTAAGGGAGTCTTTTGGTCCAATCTTTGGCCAGGAACTCAGTTTTCTCCTGAAAGCTCTTTGGACTACAAAGGGGTGGCCATAGCACTTGTTTAAGGCATCCCAAGCCTGTGTGTATGCTTCTTCATCACTACGATAAAAGGTTCCTTCTAACACTGAAAGCGCCTCACCACTTATGTATTTTTTCAAATAGAACAGATTATGTGCTGGATCTGTACAGCTTGTTTCTATCAAAGCCTTGAAGCAAGTGCTCCACTCTGTGAATTTAAGTGGGTCTCCTGTAAACACAAAAGGCTCTGGTGCCGGAAGTCTTGTCATAGCAAGGGATTCCTTGAACGCTTGGACTAGTGAGACTTCGCTCTCTCTGGGCTCAGATATCCTGTCAGAGTTGTGTGGGACTGATGCACTGTGGGGAACATTGATGCGTTTACTCTCAGAGAAAGGAGGGGCCGATACATTTTGTGGAACTTGAGTGCATGGAGGGCTACTATGCTGCATTGGAAGCTGACTTGGAGGCAAAGTACTTTTTACTTCAACATCCTTTATTTCAGCATTAAACCTTGATTCCTCTTCAGCATACACATTGTATTCAGCCTCTATGACTTCAAGATCCCTTTGATCTTCCAGCCATTTTAGTTTTTCTTGCTGAGCCAAAATCTCCTTTTTCTGGGCAGATATTTCCATCTCCCTGTTTAGTTCAGCCCGTTTTGATGCCAAACGTGCAGCTGCATCTGCTCTTTTCACCGATACATGACTTCCCTGCTGACTATGACTTGACTGACTGCTTTGACTAGTTCTAGACACAGTTGATCCATAAATTGACCTTGCATCTTCTCTTTGGAGTAACTGAAAGAGAGATTCCTTCACAGCTACTGCATCAAATTCCTTAGTATCAACATCTGCATGCCGTCTTTGCAGGAGTAGGATTATTTCAATTGTAACTGAAGTGCAGCTATCAATCTTCCTTCTCATGTCTGGAGATGGTAAAGTAAGTGCACGTAAACTCTCATACCTTTGCTTTAGTTCTGACTCACACTTTCCTATTGAATGGATCATTTCACCCAACTCAGTTTTAGAGCACGCTTCCTTAAGTTTAGATCTTGTTAGTTGAATCTCTGCTTTAAAGTTAAGATACATTGACATAAACTTTCTTTCTCTCTCTGTTATTTCCTTTCTTTTAAACGCAACGATTTTTTCTGTAGGGCGTCTCTCCCTTTCTGATCGTCTCACTTGCGTTTCGACTTGAGATGATGATGGTAACCCTATCTTGTGTATTTCAAGATCTCCAATTATTTCTCCTATCCGTGTCTCAATTTCTCGTCTTTTTAAGTCGACAGATTCAGTTTTTAATTTCTCTTCCAACTTTACTTTCTCATCTTCTAGAGCTGCAAGTATTTCCTTTAATGCACGAAACTCACTTGTGCTCTGCTCCATTTTCAAAAATGATTTGAACTAACACTTTTGGAATTTTACAGTGAAAGGAAAGTTAGAAAACTGCTGGGAGAACATGCAATAGGAAACAAGTGACACTCTTCAGTAATTTACAACACTTCAAGAATAGCTTTTACTTCTGTTTCTTTTCTCAATTTAACTTAGGAATTAAAAAGTTCCAAACTGAAAATATACCATCTAACCTGGTACCTTAAAGGTGTTGTGACCTTTTGCAAACTGCATTGTCCATAAATGTCGCTCTGGTACCTCTTCTGTCCGGCTGAATGTCCATCGGATGTGGGAAGAAGCATGCACGTCTTTTATTTGCTCAGCAAACAAAGTCCTTGAAGCATAGCCCTGCAGGAATCTTGCTGCTTGCTCCTGGATTAGGCACGTTTTTCACTATAACTGCTCCCAAAGTCTTCTTCTAGGTCAGAAAACCACGCTCCAACTGATGTTGACAAGTTTTTTGTTTATTTTGCCAAAGCAAATCTTCGTCCTTAAACACCGTGAAAAACTAAAAATACAGACATAAATAACATGAATACAAATGAATTATAACACTTAACAAATGTTCATAAACAAAAATAATCACATACCGTGTGCGCCTTCTGCCTAGAATTTAGGAGTTGTTAGTCATGTCACAAATTTCCCACACAAAGTCCTCTCTCCAAAGTCCTCTCTCCGCATCTGATTGTGGACAGCCTCCAGCAGCCGTGTGACTTCTAATCAGGCATGTGAACAGCGCATGCTGACCACCCATTTTTGCATATCGTCCGGGTCCGCCGCTGTTTCCTCACAAACATGGAGAACATTTAACAGTCCGGCTGCCTGCAGGAAAAACACTCCGTCCTCTCTCCGACACTCGCTCACACCATGGCGCTAATAGGCGGGGTGAGACACCTGCACGAGCCCCCTTCACGAGCTCTCCAACTCACCCGCGAGCTCGGCAGCACGAGCGCATATACGTCGCGATATGGAGGGACTGAAGGCGGAGAAAAGGACACCGCTAACATCTGCAACACTGGCGCACACACCCATAAACAAACATTCCAGAAAAAGAACCAAAAATACATAAACCTTTTCACTGTGACAGCTACACTGCCACCAAAATTACAAAGATTTACATTCACTCAACTTTTAACAAACAAAATTAAATCTTGTAATTTTCCTTGAAATAAATGTAAACCTTCAAATCACATGTTGCTTTAATAGCATTGATATTATTTACTTTCTAGACTTAAGCGTTTCTTTGTCATTACTGTATCATCTGACTTTAGTTTTATTATGTCCTCCCCTTGTAGTCTAGGACTCATTTTCAACTAGAACTATTAGTTTCTGAACAGGTCTTTCGAGAACTGAGACTTGCTTTAAGTGTTCACCTTTTTTCCCTAGACCTCTTTCTCAACCTCCCTCCAACTCCGTCCTCTCTCCGACACTCGCTCACACCATGGCGCTGATAGGCGGGGCGAGACACCTGCACGAGCTCTCCAACTCACCCGCGAACTCGGCAGCACGAGCGCATATGCGCCGCGATATGGAGGGACTGAAGGCGGAGAAAAGGACACCGCTAACGTCCGCAACACTGGCGCACACACCCATAAACAAACATTCCAGAAAAAGAACCAAAAATACATAAACCTTTTCACTGTGACAGCTACATAGAGGTCAACTGGAAGACCATCTGGTCCTGCTCTTTTTCCTGATTTCATAGTATCAATGACTTGCCCAACTTCTTCTTGACTAATTTTAGACTCCAGTATCTCCCTGTTTTCATTTGGAATACACGGTATAGATAATCCACCCAAAAACCCATTTAGTTTTGTTAAGTCAGTTTCATTTTTTGTATCATATATTTTTTCATAATAATCTCTAAAGGCACTATTAATTTCTAAAGGATCTATAACTACCTGTCCGTTACTTATAATACTGGTAATTGGTGTTTTAAATTCTAATTGTTTAATCTGCCATGCCAATAATTTTCCTGATTTTTCACCTTGTTCATAAAAAGTTTGCTTCAATCTTAGAAGACTCGAGGCAGCTCTATTCGCTGATTTTTTATCATATTCAGCTCTCAGAATCAGTAATTCATTCTCTAACTGTGGGTTACTTCCTGCAAACACCTTTTCTTGAAGAAATTTTATTTTACGTTCCAATTGGACTCTCTCCTCTCGAGTCTTCTTAGATTTTGAACCTGTATAACTAATAATATGCCCCCTAATAAAAGCATTGAAAGCCTCCCACTTTATACATGCCGTTGTTTGTGTAGTATTAATATCAAAGAACTCATCTATCTGTTTTTCTATGTACTTAACAAATTCCTCATCCTGAAACCATTTATGTTGAAAATGCCACCTACCTGGATCCTTTGTCAGTTTCTTATCTACATATATTAGACAGCAGGGTGCATGATCAGAGATCACAATGTTATCACAGAAACAGTTTTGAATCTTGGACCTTAATTCTGTAGAGATCAAAAAGTAGTCAATACGTGAGAATGTCTTGTAGGTATTAGAATAACAAGAATAAGCTTTGACTTGTGGTTTCATTTCTCTCCATATATCTAGCAATCTCAGTTCTTTCATAAAATGATTAATGGTCATCCTGCATCCATTGTGCGTACAGTCCAGTCCTGTTGACCTATCTATACTGGGATTCAATGTACAATTAAAATCCCCTGCTATTATATGTTGCCCTGTAAGTGATGTTAAAGTGAGGAATAAATTAACAAAGAAGTTTTGATCATCAATATTGGGGCCGTATAAGTTCACCAGATTTATATTTTCTAATAACAGAGATCCTTGGATGATTAGGTATCTTCCAAATTTGTCTCCAATTACATTTTTCACTTGAAATGGGACTGTTTTGTGTATGAGAATCATAACTCCCCTAGCTCGGGATGAAAATGATGAGGTGAACACATTACCTTGCCATCTTCTCCTAATTCTTTTTATATCCTCCTCTATTAGATGAGTTTCTTGTAAAAATACAATTTTTGAATCTATGTCTTTTATTTTATTCATAACTTGTTTAAGTTTTTTTAGATTTGGTAGACCTCTGCAATTCCATGAAGTTAAATTAAGATTAACGCTTTGATCTATGATCAATAAGGAGTTTGAGATTACCTTGCAATATGAACATGCTCACACAGAGAAGCAAAAACATGGATGATTGAACATTCATCCTACAAACTACACAAACACAAATTCCCTTTCCCCACATTCGTGGTAATCCCCCCAAAATCAAACAAAAATTCCGTTTCCCGTTATAGCTAGTGACTGCTCCACACCTGCGAAGATCAGTCAAACCACTCACTCTTTCTCCTCTCAATCACCCTGACTCTACTACCATTTTTAATGACATTAACTCTCTTCTGTAGTTTTTTCAACATAACTTCAAAGTTTTATAGCAACTTTGTACATCATAGCTTTTTTTTTTAATACAGTCTGTATTTTGTAGACATGTTATATGTTTCAGATCAATCAGATGCCTGTACAAATGCTTAAGTGTGATACCTTTGTCATGTTCATGCTTAGCTCCCACCAGTTTCCTTTTGGATCTGCTTAATGAGTTCCTGCGCCTCTTGAGGGGCCTTGAAGATGTGGGTTCTCCCTTTATATGTGACCAGCAGTCTTGCCGGGTGAATCACTCCGTGACAAATCCCGAGGTTGCGCAGCTCTTTGTGGACGGGGTCGAATTGCCTCCTTAATTGTTGAATTCCTGTGGCCAAATCTGGGTAGAACCGCACCTGTTGATCCTGGTATTTAATTTCCCCTTTAGCTCGCGCCGCATTGGTGACCGTCATCTTGTCCCTGTAGTTGAGGAACTTCATAATCAGCGTCCTCGGTGGTGTCGTATTATCTCTTGGTGGGCCGATTCGGTGACGACCGATGACTGCAGGTCCGCGTTGTTCAGCGCTTCTGGAATCCACTCTTCCAAAAAGGAACATGAGTCCTGTCCCTCCGCTCCCTCCGGGAGGCCCACCAGCTTCAAATTATTCCGTCGCGAGCGGGATTCCAAATCCAGGATGTTATCTTCCAGACGTTTCCATTTTAATTCCAGTGTTTGCAACTTTGATTGTAGGCTGGTGACGTCATCTTCAGCGCTTGAAATTCGGATCTCCACCTGCGATACTCGTTCCATACAGTCGCTTATTTCCTTTCTCATTCCTTCTATCGCTGCTATAATCCCATCAAATTTAGACAAAAACTCCGTTCTCATAGAGTTGATGGCAGTGAGCACTGCATTTGTCCCCTCTTCAGCAGCTCCCGCTCCACCACTGGCTACATCCTCCACCATAGTCTCTGGAGTTTTCCCTGTTTCGCCTTGAGCGTGGAAGTCTGTTAGCTTGGGTTGTTTTGTCGAATCGCTTTTTCCGCCACCTAATTTCCCAGCCTTGGTCTTTACCATATCCGCGCCTAAATGCTTGGATGGGTTTTTGTTCCAATTAAGAGAGTTTAAGTAAACTTTTTATTTTTAGGAACAGAGCAGTGTGAAACACGTCTTCCTACATGGCCGCCATAACCGGAAGTCTCTATCGATACATTTAATTTATGGAAAGCTCCTGATCTACAAGCATATTGTATGTGTAGGGGTCTTCCCGGTTGTATCCACAAGCGCAAGGATAAACTAGTTACGCTTGCATTCGCGGCCACGTTGCAGAAATTGGCCAAAATGGCCCCCCTGTATGTACGCTGACATAGCAGATTTTTTGTTGTCAAAGGACCAAGCACCCTTACTTGCGAGATTCCGAAACGACTACAAAGAAGGTAAGCGAGTGGTTTGACAGCTCAACTTTGGTTTTGTCATTTTGAGTAAATTTCACTATAAGGCATAGCCTGCTTACTTAGACCTATAGGTTGATACTACTATAGTTTAAGTACCACACGTTTTCAGTGATTTGCAATTTTATTTTATACCAGCCTACTTATCAATGGCCTTAATTACATGTGTGTGTATATCAAGCTTCATTACCAATATACAAAGAACTATGTCCTAAATCCAGGCCTGCCTGTCCGTACCTACTACTTCAGGGTTTAGACTCTTGTCAATTAGGCTAGAACTTGAACAATACACAACACTATTTAATTATGTTGTAATACAGACTTACTGCTTTAATCCAACAACCACGTCCGTCCGGATCCTTCAGCTCCGTGGGGAATGTATATAACGTGAAAGGCAGAGAACATGTGCACACACTGGTCCCGAAGTTACACGTATGTATGCTGCAAGTTTGCTTTTTTCACCGATCTAGAATCTAGATCGGTGGAAACGTGTATGTGGGAACGTGTATGTGGGAACGGCAACATGTATGTGGGAACGGCATGTATCATCTAGATTCTAGATGATACATGCCGTTCCCACACTTCACTACGGCACAATGTGCACCTGGCATAACGGCGATTTAAAGCTTGAAGCAGACTTTAAACGGCATTTGTTCAGGTGTGACAGTACTGTCTCTATACAAAAGCAAGGCGGCTACCGGAATGTTTGGTAGTCGTGAACTTTGAACTCACATAGTCCACACATGCGCACCCGTAATGCGAAAGTCGCTTATTGAGATGCTGTAGCATGACCTTAAAAAGGCGGTTCATGCTCAAAAACCCTCCGATGTGGCTGAATTACAACAATTCTGAAAAGATGAGTGGGCCAAATTCCTCAACAGCACTGTAAAAGACTCATTGCTCATCACAGCCTGTGCTGTCCCTTCTTGTAGAGTGCGTCGGTATTGCGTGACCAGTCTAGTTTATTGTTCAGATGAACACCCAGGTACTTGTAGGATGTCACCATCTCAATGTCTATTCCCTGGATGTTCCGATGGCACCAGTCCAAGAAGTCCTGGGTAAGTCCTCTGTACTCAGCTTCATCTCTGTTGGAGATGAGGCCGACGATCGCAGAGTCATCAGAGAACTTCTGTAGATGGCAGTGTGTTGTGTTGTGTGAGAAGTCCGCAGTATAAAGGGTGAACAGGAAGGGAGCCAAAACCATTCCCTGGGGGGCCCCCGTGCTACCGATGATCGTGTCGGACACACAATCCCGGGTTCTCACAAACTGTGGCCGGTTAGTGAGGTATTCCAGGATCCAAGATGACAGGTGCTGGTCCACCCCTGCGTACAGCAGCTTGTCCTTCTTTTCTTATTAAAAAACAGGTTTGGGTTGTTCGCCCACTCCCTGCCTCCCGTGGCCTGGGAGGAGGTATTCTGGAGCCCAGAGATGGTTTTAAGGTTTCTCCAGACCCCGCCGATGTCACTCTGTTGCAGCTTGTCCTCCATCTTCTTCCTGAAGCTGTCCTTGCCTTCTCTGATCTTCCTCCTCAGCTCCCTCTGTACGGACTTCAGCATCTCCCTGTTCCTCGACCTGAAGATCCTCTTCTTCTCTCTCAGAAGTGTTTTAATCTCAGGGTTGATCCAGGGTTTGTTGTTCGAGCAACACCGTATGGTCTTGGTGGGTACGTTGTTGTCCACACAGAAGTTGATGTAGTCCATGATGGTGTGAGTGAGGCCATCAATGTCCTCACCATGTGGATTGCAGAGCTGCTCCCAGGCAGTGGTTTCAAAACAGTCCTTTAGAGCATCCATTGCCTCCTCAGACCATAACGTCACCGTGCGCATGACCGGAGGTTGTCTGTGTACTAGGGGTTTGTACACCGGCAAGAGATGAACCAAGTTGTGATCCGATCTCCCGAGTGGGGGGAGTGGTGATGAGGTGTACGCCTTCTTAGTATTTGCATAGAATAAGTCCAGTGTTTTATTGTCTCTAGTGTGGCATGTGACATACTGGGTGAACGTGGGCAGAATGGGGGACAGTGAAATATGGTTGAAATCACCTGAGATGAGGAGAAGAGCATCTGGGTGTTCTGTCAGCAGCCTGCCAGTTACTGAGTGAATGGCGTCACGCGCTGTCCCCACGTTCGCCGTCGGATTTGCATAAATAACAATGCAAATCACGTGAGAGTATTCCCTCGGGAGATAGGTAGGCCGCATGCTAACAGCTAGCAACTCAATGTCTTTGTTGCAGTGTTGTTGTTTAACCGTGATATGTCCCGGTCTGCACCAGCTGTTATTGACATACATTATCACTCCTCCGCCCCTCGCCTTCCCACTGTCTGGTGTCCGGTCTGCCCGTATTGCGTGGAAACCCTCCAGTGCACATGCATGCTCACTACACCCCTACACCCCAAGTTTCCCCCTGGGCACAATTCCCTCTAAATCACACTCCAAGCTGTTCTGAAAAGTTGTCAACTCTGACAATAACATCACAAATTCTGATCTGACTATTCTCACTCAAGCTGCATGACTATTTATATCATATATCTGATCTAGGACCACATACTGAACCTCATATGAAAGTGACTCATACCCGACCTGAAAATACAAGTTGTGCACTCAGAGAGCCATTAAAAATCTGATCAGAAGAAAATTTGATTTGAGTCATGATTTGTGTCTTAGAATACTCACTGACATCAAGTACACTGCAAAAAAAAAAAAAATAGCTATTTAAACTTAAAAAGTTTGTGTCCACGTTGCCTTCAAAATTTAAGTTGATTGAACTTGTGAAGAAAAGTTACAACAGGGTACAACAATTTACAATTTAACTTCTCAAGTTCAGTTAGCTTAAATTTTAACATAACCTAGACACTAACTTTTTAAAATTGAAACAGCTAGTTATTTTAATCATTAAATATTTATGGCTGAGTGGCAGCAATACATGGAAGCTATTCAGCACTCCATAAACCCGAAATCCCTAAAGACTGTCGACTTGCTTGAACATTTTAAATGTCTAAATCACTGAGTTCAATATTTCCTGTTTTCTTCCTTACTTTATTTCCGTAGCCCTTTAGCAGACACTCATTAATATACTAAAAAAATCCAAATTTCAACTCTAGACCATTATTGGCAGATATTAGAAGATTGTTTCAATGATTGTAATACTATTATTATTATAATAGTATTACAATACATTATACACCCTGAAGTTACCAAATATAGATCTTCATCCAATAAAGGGTTAATATATGCAGAACCCTTAGCATATTGATTGATTTAACTTAGTTTCTAATTTGTAAATCAAGTTATTAAAAATAAAAATTTGTGCACCTTGTAATGCTGTATTTGTGCCATTACTGTGAAGTGCCGTGTAGTGGCGGCCACTTCCTCTTTCCGCCACTGCACCCCCCTATAAATGCCAGTGGGCATCTCTGTTCGGGCTCTTTGCCAATGATCCTGCCTGGTGGCTGTACTGTGTGTGACCAACCCTTTTAATAAAGTGAAGTTCAACTGTGCACCTGGCCTCATCATTACAGAGGTAATTCCGACATAACACACCTCATTGGTTGACACCTTGACAGACGGTGTATTGAAATGTGTTTATCCCAATCCAAGATGGTGCCGGCATGTTCAAAACATTGTCTTATATCTTTAAAAGTAAATAGTGAAACATGTTTTTAAACAATGTGAGACATAAATAGTGTAGGTGCTAAATGTGTTTACTTTTCAGAAACATCCGCTATTTTAAAAATTCAGCACACGATGGATGGTTGATAGGAAGTCATACATAGTGCTGTAAAAAAGTTGCACTGCCAGCCGGCATAGTTGTTACAACAACCTTTTTACAGCTTTGGTGAGTGTGAACATGTGTTGTCTTTGTGTTCATCTTGACAACACAGCCTTATCTCAAAATTCTGGCAAATTAAAAGTGGGGAAAACATGGCGATACATTGATACAAGCCTTTAGTTCCACTTGATTTTAGTGGGCAAGCTGAAAACCTGGTAACGTACACACACACGCACCGACATACTACCAGATGCCTTGGTTGCACTTCGCACACCAAAGCATAAAAATAGAGATGCACCAATACACACAGAGTACTTTACATTGAGTACTCACTGATACTGAGTAATGATACATGTATTTATGAGTTTTTCCACTCTACTATGTGATGAAAAAGTAGTTACCCATCTATATGTGCCACAGCAATCTTGACAACGTGAATCAATGTGGCATTAGTGTCAACAAAAATTTCCAAGAATGAGTCCTAGTAACGAAGCCCAGGATATCAGAGATATAAATCCCTACATCTAATACAGAAGTGTACTTACTTTGCTCACACAATCTCCCGGTGAAGCTCTCAGGACAGGAGCACTCATATGAGGAAGCCTGTGGGACCGGCGTACAGATGCCTCCATTCTGACATGGATTCAACTGACACGGAGCTAAGATCCTGCCTGACATATGAATGAAAACTGAAACATATCAAAACACAATTAAAGGCAGCGCAAAGGCAAGGATGTTTCTTCTCTTTAAATTCATCTGGAATGTTACTGTGCAGCAAGATTGGTGAACTGACCATCTGGCTGAGTTTCCTCTAGTACACAGTAGTCCCCCAGCCTGTCCCGATCGTAATTGTGTGTCAGGCCGCACCTACAGCATGACATTAAAAAGAGAAATAGAGTCACTGCCAGCTCACCTGTGCTACAAACTACATATACTGTAGATTCATGCATGGAGCCATAAAACATGTTTGAGCCTGTTGAGAAAATAAAGGAGCCTAGTCTAACTACAGGTGTGTCTCAATAAATTAGAATATTGCTGAAAAGTTAATTTATTTCAATATTCAATTCAAAAGGTGAAACTCATATATTATATAGAGTCGTTACACACAGTGATATATTTCAAGCATTTTTTTTAATTTTGATGATTATGGCTTACAGCTTATAAAACCCCCAAATTCAGTTTCTCAAAAAATTAGAATTTTACTAAGATCAATTTTTTAAAAAAAATATATTTTTAATGAAAACGTTGGCCAACTGAAATGTATGCCCTTGTATGCACTCAATACTTCATCGGGGCTCCTTTTGCATGACTTAGTGGCTGCTATCAAAGGAACCTGGGCTTCCATAACACCTCAGCAGTACGACAGGCTGATCGCCTCCACGCTACGCTGCACTGATGCAGTAATTCATGCAAAAGGAGCCCCAACCAAGTATTGAGTGTGTACATGGACATACTTTTCAGTCGGCCAACATTTCTATTAAAAATCTTTTTTTTTTTTTAATTGATCTTGTGTAATTTTCTAATTTTTTTGATAAAATGAATTTTGGGTTTTCATTAGCTGTAAGCCATGATCATCAAAATTAAAAGAAACAAACACTTGAAATATATCACTCTGTGTGTAATGAATTTATACAATATGAGTTTCACTTTTTGAATTGAATTGCTGAAATAAATTAGCTTTTCGATGATGTTCTAATTTATTGAGATGCACTTGTATAGAGTGGCCTGTCAACATTAGTAATGTGTGACCGAGGGGACAGGCGATGAAGCTCGTCTGGTGACATCAAAACAGGGGTTGAACTTGCAAACACCCACGTCAGAGTCCAGCATCCTACTCGTGTCACCAAGAGGGTTAATGAACTTGGTAAGCCCAGGAGGAATGCTTTTATTGACTCCGTTACAAATAGCTGTTTTTTCCTCCTAAATATACCACTTTCCTTCTCGTAAATTTGCGACTATAGAATGTAGTTGCAACTTTGTTCTCATAATTTGCTACATTTTTTCTCGTCTTCCTAACTTGTGAAAGCTTTCCTCCTAATAGTCAGCTTTTCTTGTAGATGGAGTGGAGGGGTTCTCGTAAATTTGCAAGTTTTTCCTCACAAATTCACATTTTTTTCCCTGTAAATGGACCACTTTTTTCCTCATAATTTTTCTACTTTTTCCAAAGGAGTCATTGATTGCACTTTTCCCACGTTAACAGCTCACACAGGAATATTTAATTTAATGAAATGTTTGTGACGTATTTTGGTCAAATTTTTTTTCAGAGTGGCTCGTTTCAGTGCATGTCTCTTTATATCTCTAAGACCGCATTTGACTCCACCCTTCCTCTTACATCACTATTGTTAATCTTATCTGGCTAGCTCATATGCCAGATCAAGCCTCAGCCAACTAACCAAAATCTGTCTTAAATAATGAATGAAATAATGCATGACTGCTGGGGTGTGGGGCAGTGACTGGGTCAGCACAGCAAGAAGGTCAAGAAGGGTTTACTCCGGGTGCTCCGGTTTCCTCCCACAGACCAAAGACATGCAGGTTAGGTTAATTGGCATCAACTGGGGATTCTAAATTGTCCTTGAGTATGAATGTGAGAGTGACTGGTTGTCTGTCTCTCTGTGTTGGCCCTGCAATGGACTGGCGAACAGTCCAGGGTCCAGGGTGTACTCTGCCTCTCGACCAAAGATGCTGGGATAGGCTCCAGCCCCACCGCGACCCGAAAAGGATTAAGCAGTAGAGGACGGATGGATGGATGCTGGGGTGTGTGGTTACAGCGGTCAATAAGATACAACTGGTCCCTGGAGTACAGTAAGCACAGAAACATTCACAAATGAGTGGCTAAACAGTGAGCTTCAAATAGCTGCCTATGGTCCTGGTTAGAGAAAACATTACAAGCAATTAAGCTCAATTAAGCTGAATAGCGTCTAAGAATGGCATATGGTCAAGTGTTGTAGATGAACAAGGATTCCACTGAGGGTGAATAGAATTTATAGAAAATATTGATCCAAACCAGCTGGATTAACTGTTATAATGCTAGGTGGCGTGTTGGCCAGCGTCTCCTCACTTAGGCGAGCTGTAATTCTGCTAGAATGATCAAGTTGGACCACCTAGTCAGGCTAATGTTAACAGTTTGATTTAGAATCACTGCAGAAATGTAACAAAATAAGACAGAATGATGTAAGATCAACTGTGGATTAGTGAAGCAGGTGGAAACATGGATGCCTCTTAGGGTGATTTAAATGTAAAGAAAATAACACTATAAACTGCATGTTACCACAGCTCTGACTAATGTTTTTGGCTCCCCAATAGCTAGGCTGGCAAACAATAGAACAGTGGGTGGGTATCAAGAAAGGCGCTGGGCTGAAGCAAATACAAAAGAGTCAAAACGGCTTCTTGGAGAGAAAAATTATAGAAAGGCTGTGTGTGTGTTTTTTTTAAAAAGAAGTGAGTGTTTTGATATTTTTTTTTGATAATCACATGACCAAAAGATGCATTTCAGAAGGTTAAAACTCACAAAAACACAACTTCTCAGCCAATGATCCCTTTAATTTTTTACTTTTGTGTCAATACTCATTTTCATTTTGTTTTTTTATTCTGAATTTGTCCGTTTTATTAGTATTGCTTGTCGAAAGCACATCCACTGACATTATAGTTAAATAGCCAGAGGTGCAACATCTTTGTTCCAGAATGAGTCTGATATTGTGGCATAAAGAGACTTTTACCACGACAGCTGAAACCATCAAGCACAAAACCATCAAGCTCACAATATGCTCCAACAATGTCTATTATAAGCAGCGCTGTAACACTCACTAAATCTTTTTATTTGCACATTTTCGGAATGCTGTTCGACAATTACTTTAAAGTGCTGTTCCATACAAATGCATTCTAAATGCATCAACACGGCTGCCATCAAATCCTCCACCGTGACTCAGGGCAGAGCAGTGCCAAGTTGCGAAGGCCTTCAAATGTTTGCAGCTTTAATAATCATATTTTAATCAGTGGACAAACACCCTTAGTGAAGGTTTTCCTGGGTGCCATCCACTAAAAGTAACAATAATATACCTCAGCACGGACCTATGTAGACACAGAGCACATGAGCAAAAAGCATGAGAAGTCGTATTGCTGCAACTTCACATATAGGTGGAGCAGAAATGTTGCATATAATTGCATACAGGTTGCTCCAACTTGTTGGTATCCACCCTTTCTGTCTCCACTCCAAGTAATAATGACTGGAAAGCCCTCCAGGGAGTCTTGTGCTGTTTTTTTCCAAAATAGTAAAATAACCTTTTGGTTGCTGTGTCACCATCTGACGCAACTAAAAAATGCTGTTTATCCACCATGGAGACAAATTGTATAAACCAACAACTGTGAAATAAACTTCAGTATAGTCACGGTTTTAGAGTATATACATCTAAGCAACAGTTTGTAATAGCACAATGTTGTGATAAAATCATTCCGCACCCCAGCAGCACTAAAGCAGTGAGCTTTTCATTAAAGCCTTTTCAGCTTATTGCCTCATTAAACTCTGCTCTGATAACAATCTTGCACAAATCCCTCATCACCACATGCGGTAATTAGGTGTAACTACACACCCCAATTACACGGCGCATCAGTGTTCCTCCAACAAAGCCCTCACATCAGAGCGACAATGTAAAAAAAGAAGCGTACAGGAGTATGGACTGGGAGTATACTGTATTATTCTGTCATGAGCCCCTGTGTGCCATTATATGGTGCACGAAGGCGAGAATGAAAAACCCAATCGCAGGGGTAGAGAGTGCTCTGTTTATTAAGATTCACCAACGTAACAATCCAACTGTCACCAAATGCAGTTCAGTCAACACACAGAGTATGGAGAGGTGTAATGACAGAGTTGGCCTCCAAGAATACAGGGTGCCTGCCGAACACTCAACAGGCTGGTGAATATAAAGCCTGGTGCTACAGGGCTGCGTAATGCACGAAACGGTAAAGGCGAGCAGCCTAATGCTGCAGGCCTGCTGGCACAGGAAAAAGGTTAAGAACACTTACAGGTCTGGAGTGAATTCGGGCCGGCCGTGCAAACAGGAGGCAGGGACAGAGAAGCGGACCAGCCGAAACACCAAGGTATGGATCATCTTGAAGTGTCAGGCTGGGTAGAACACTGGGAGTGAAATAACCATACGCAGAGGAACACGCTGCCACGAAGGAAGGGGAATGTCCCGACAATCTCCTTTCTCAGCAGTCGCCAACAAATACTCCAAACGCTAATGAGGAAAGAGATTGCCGGTGTGAATGCATGGGCAGAACTGACTGGGAACAGGTGTGTGAGAGCGCATGTGAGTGAGAGTGAATGGAGCATGAGTGTGTGTGTGTGTGTGTGTGTGTGTGTGTGTGTGTGTGTGTGTGTGTGTGTGTGTGTGAGTGACCCAGTGACAACAGCTGACGGAGCTTGACAGGAGGATGGGGTGTGCCCGAGCTGTCAGGAGGAAACTAGGTCAAAGCGTAACCATGAGTCAGAATCGGGTTGGCCTCCAACCCGGATTCATGACAGCCACCCCCCAGGGGTGGATACCAGACACCCCTGCACCATCAGCCAAAAAAGAAGGGAGACAACACCCCTCAAAGGAACCCCTCCCCCCCCCGGCAATAAACACTAACCCAGGGTGGGAGGTGGGGGAAACTGGTTAGGAGGGAAGCAACCAGTGAAAACACAATAGAACAAAAACAGAATAAATAACAATCCCTCCTAATAAACTCCCAACCTGGAGCTCTAACCCCCCTCTCCAGAAGTCCAAGGTTCGGGGGGTCGACCAGAGTCCCAGGCCCCCAGTGTGGTGAGGAGTGGCAGATCGGGTGGCTTGCCCAAGTCCAGCAGGCAGCCCGTGGGATAGTGTCCGGTGGCCTGCCCAGGCCCATGGGCCACCCGATCCATAAACCAAGTCCCTCGGGTGGCCGACCAGTGTGGTGGAGCCACCAGGACCTGTGAGGATGGCGGAGAGACAGCCTCCATACTCGAGAACATCGGCAGCCAAGCCAAGGAACAGGAGCCCCCATGCCATTCGAGGCCTGGAGCAGGAAGACCATCTGGGATGTGGCTGCACCCGCGACAGTCCCGGTCTGGGACGTGGCTGCACCCGCGATGGTCCCGGTCTGGGACGTGGCTGCACCCGCGATGGTCCCGGTCTGGGACGTGGCTGCACCCGCGATGGTCCCGGTCTGGGACGTGGCTGCACCCGCGATGGTCCCGGTCTGGGACGTGGCTGCACCTGCGGTGGCCTCCAGCTGGGGCCCTGCTGCACCCGCGGTGACCTCCCCAGCGAAGGAGGTGATGCTCCTCACATCCTCAGGAGTTGAACCCCGATCTTTGGTTGCCTCCAACAGCTCTCTGACGACCCTGGCCGGAGGCTCCGAGTCCAAAGGGAGAAAGAGAAAAACCGGGTCAGGGTTGCTGGCAGCGGTGGAGCCCGGTGTGGTGGTCCCGAGGGCAACTGTGAGCTGCCCCGGGTCCACCTCACCATGAGCTGGGCAGTATGACATTAATATTGAAATTTCTGATTTAATGGAACACACTTGCCTGAACTCTGGTTCCACCGCCATCCAGGACTCCGGCGATCCTGGGTGCATGGGTTCTTCCAGTACATTGGGTGCCTTATCCCTGTTGGCCCCTTCCGCGGCAGCTGGACCCGCCTCGTCGTCAATGGGCAGCCCAGATGGTGGCTGCTCCTTTCCAGCAACCCTAGGATGGAGCTCGAAGGTTGCCGGCAGTGGCAGAGCCCAGCGAGGGGGATCCAGATGCGGCGGGGGGCTGCACCCGACTCCCCTCCCCAAAAGTCAGGCAAGATCCCTCCACCATCAATAAATGAACTACAGGAGAGACTACTTGCCTGTGCTTAAGCTCTACCGCCGTCCAGGACTTCGACGACGATGCCCCGGGTCCCATCGGTTGGAGGTCAGGTCCGGGGGACGACTCCACTGCTGCGGCAACCGCAGCGGGCATGATAACGATAGCAGGAGTGGAACTCTCAAGCGACGTCCTCCACGCCTCTGGTCCCTCTGGCGTGGCAGCCATGGATGACTTCTTGGCTTGTCCAAGGGCTGGACCCTCCTGGTCCTCTGGCTTCTCCTTCCTCGAGCGACCTGGGGACCGATGGGCTTGTGGGGGCACATAGAGAAGAGTCATTGAGACCCGGCACCAGAGTACTGTATGCCGCTGGGGCGGAGAACTCAGGGGCCTGCTCACCCCGATTCTCCTCACCAGGAGGCAGGCAACATTAATCATTGATTGTGTAACTTGAATGAAAAGAAACTTGCCTGTTCTCCTGGCACTGGAGGTCCCCAGCAGCCTCCGAGGCGTCCTCTCTACTCTCCTGGCATTCCTCGTTGGGGTGAAGCTCCTCCTCCCTCAGGGATAGCTCTTTCAGTCTCTCAGCCATCTCCGGGAGGAGCCATGGCTTCACCTCCAAGATGAGATCCGTTTCAGCCAAGAGAGCCCTCCTACGTTCCTCCATCTCCTCCCGTAATGGGGCGGAGCATTGCTCGGAGCAGGGAGGCAAGGCTGCAGTACGTGGGACTGGACGCTTCTTGCTGCGGGGCTTCCTCCCTCTTCCTCCCTGACGCGGGGATGAGGTAATCCGGAACATGGAGCACCGTGCTGAGAAGCGGGTCACCTGCGCTGAGAGATCCTGCCTCCTCGGGAAAGGAGAGCGAAGTGGCCGTGAGGAGCTCGAGCACCGGGAGATCCTCAGCTGATTCCTCACATGGCGCGGCGATGATGTCCTGGTGGATCCCTATCGCCTCTGGATGATCCCAGAGGCTGTCTCGCTCCATCACCCTCCTCGCGGTGTCCTGAGCCTGATGAGCTATCGAAGAGGGACGGGGCGTCAGCGTCCAGGAGTGAACCTCCTCCAGGAGACATAACGAGCACTGCTCCCTATCCAACTCCATCTCCATCTTCTTGTCCGCAGGCTGGGTGAACGCTGGAATGGGAGACGAAGGAGGTCCAAGGAGGGAAGAAGTCTTCCTCTGACGGGAGCATTTCTTCTGGCGAGGGGCCAGCTCCGATTGCGAAGAGGCATCCTCCAGCTCTGCATCAGGAGCGGGAAGGATGACAGAGAGGATGGTGTCTACCCTATGGATCTCTCGGAGGTGAGGGTAGCGTCGCTCGAAGTCCTCCGCAAAGAGTCGTGCCCACTCCCGCTCCTCGGGAGACCGAGACCACTGAAAGGCAAAGACCGCCTCTTCCAGCAAATCCTGGGCTTCCTGCTCCTCATCCGTCCAAGTCATTATGTCCATGCAAAAGGAGGAAAGGAGAAGGGGAAAAAAGCACACTCTACTCAGCTGGGGTTTTTTTTACTGTTGGGACATTCTGTCATGAGCCCCTGTGTGCCATTATATGGTGCACGAGGAAGAGAATGAAAAACCCAATCGCAGGGGTAGAAGGTGCTCTGTTTATTAAGATTCACCAATGTAACAATCCAACTGTCACCAAATGCAGTTCAGTCAACACACAGAGTATGGAGAGGTGTAATGACAGAGTTGGCCTCCAAGGTTACAGGGCGCCTGCCGAACACTCAACAGTCTGGTGAATATAAAGTCTGGTGCTACAGGGCTGCGTAATGCACGAAACGGTAAAGGCGAGCAGCCTAATGCTGCAGGCCTGCTGGCACAGGAGAAAGGTTAAAAACACTTACAGGTCTGGAGTGAATTCGGGGCGGGCGTGCAAACAGGAGGCAGGGGCAGAGAAGCGGACCAGCCGAAACACCAAGGTATGGATCATCTTGAAGTGTCAGGCTGGGTAGAACGCTGGAAGTGAAATAACCATACGCAGGGGAACACGCTGCTGCGTAGGAAGGGGAATGTCCCGACAATCTCCTTCCTCAGCGGTCGCCAACAAATACTCCAAACGCTAATGAGGAAAGAGATTGCCGGTGAGAATGCGTGCGCAGAACTGATTGGGAACAGGTGTGTGAGAGCGCATGTGAATGAGAGTGAATGGAGTGGGAGTGTGTGTGTGTGTGTGTGTGTGTGTGTGTGTGTGTGTGTGTGTGTGTGTGTGTGTGAGACCCAGTGAGAACAGCTGACAGAGCTTGACAGGAGGAGGGGGCCTCCAACCCGGATTCATGACATTATTCTGTGCTTTTATTCTACTGAACCAAGTGCTCAGCCAAGCAGACAACTGGTAAGAACTGGGGTTCACACCATAAATATACTACAAATAAGGTAAGTAACAACAACTGAAAACCTCAAGCTGAGTGCTGGATGTAGTGACTGAGATGTGGGAAACTTAGGGAAACTCTAACAATAAGTTGTTAATCACAAGGTCGACACCAAGTCATTTACAGTCACAATGAACTGCAAAGCTCGATACACAGGCTGATTTCAGCGGTCTCGTAAGTTCTTTGCCAGCCCCACTATATACGTGATGTGGAAAACTTCATTTCAACATCAAATGTGTCAACTATGTGAAGATGATGGAAGGCAATTTCAAAGCATAGCTCACGGTCAGCATGTGCCATCCACCTGCACCACTTAAGATGTACGCTACATCCTTCATGATAGCAGCTGGAGAATACGTCCCATATGCCAGGCACCTGCTGCCACAGCCCAGTGAGACTTTGGAATCAAAGGCATTTTGATTTGGATGTATTGGCTGGCTAGCCAATGGTGATGACAGCAGCAGTGAATAGTGACTTTCTGTATTTGATAACAGGCTGTCATTGGCTGCAAGACTTTTTAAGCAACATGTTTGAACCTCTGCCATAGTGAGATGTAGGACAAACATTTTTGTGCCAAAGATATTGCTATGATTCACTATGTTATTTATCTTTTGTCTGGGACAGCCCGAAATTGTACTGTGTGTAGCTTAATAACTTACATATACTTTACAAGTGTTTTATAGGGTATACCATATCATGTAAAACTTTTGTCACTGTTTGTGAATAGTTATGTATAGACTTCTGATGATGGCACAGTTTTGAAGAACTTCAGCACTGGCTTCACTTTTCAGAGCAGGAAGTTGCATCCATCTTTTAAATAAAGATTACAAAACAAAAAATATACACTACCGTTCAAAAGTTTGGGGTCACTTAGAAATTTCCTTATTTTTGAAAGAAAAGCACTGTTTTTTTCAATGAAGATAACTTTAAACTAATCAGAAATACACTCTAATATCTAATATACATTGCTAATGTGGTAAATAACTATTCTAGCTGCAAATGTCTGGTTTTTGGTGCAATATCTACATGGGTGTATAGAGGCCCATTTCCAGCAACTATCACTCCAGTGTTCTAATGGTACAGTGTGTTTGCTCATTGCGTCAGAAGGCTAATGGATGATTAGAAAACCCTTGTGCAATCATGTTAGCACAGCTGAAAACAGTTTAGCTGGTTAGAGAAGCTATAAAACTGACCTTCCTTTGAGCAGGTTGAATATCTGGAAAAAATTATTATTTCAAATACAAATCATTATTTCTAACCTTGTCAATGTCTTGACTATATTTTCTATTCATTTTACGACTCATGGTGGTAAATAAGTGTGACTTTTCATGGAAAACACAAAATAATTGTCTGGGTGACCCCAAACTTTTGAACGGTAGTGTAGCTGCAAGCAGCAATCATCGAGTTCCAAACAGCTGTAGACTTCAAGGTCTTGTACTGTGATGAAGTGGCATTTAGAACTTAAGGTGTGCTGCACATTAGGTTTTTTTGTACAGGGAGACATGTTCAGAAGAATAAGGATTCACTGAAAAGATTTGAACGTGGCTCTCCACAATACCACTACACCACTAAAGTGTACTGGCTTATACACTAACTTTCTCATAATAAAAATGTTCCATTGACAGGTTTTAAAAGTAACAGCATTTAAAACCTAAGCTTCATATTAAGTTTTCAAACACATAGGAGAGGTATATTATACTTCAGAAGAGTGACATTATGCTAGGGGGATTTGAACCTGGCTCTTTAGCACACCAGTCAAGTACCTTAACCACTACACCACATATTTTGGGGTCACACACTGAGTTTCTCACACACGAACAAAGGGCTGTATTACAACAACCGGGTCGATTGATCAGTTGTCAGTGATATAAAACACGTTTATGGGTGTTTTCAAGTTTATTTCCTTATCACAATGGAGTAAAAATGAACTTTCTGCCGGCGCATGACTCAAAGAGGCTGGTCTAATCATTCAGAGGTGTATTTTGGATAATCCAATTCAAAGCACTCTTTTCCATCCCTTTAATGCACAGAGGCACATTATCTAAAGTGAACTGTGATCATGACGGTTTAAGATGGGTTTTGCGCTGACCAAAGCCTGTGTGTGTGAGCCAAAATGCACACGATAGTAATGCTGCTTGGAAGCATGAAGGAAGACATCAATCACAGCTGAGGCACAGTTAGAATGAACAAATGGAGAAGGATAGACTGAAAAAACAGCACTCATATAGCACTTTTCTAGTCACAAAGACCACTTTCACTAACCCTCTGTTCTAAGGGCCTATAGGAAACAGATATTTAGAACAGCCAAATTACCTAACATGCATGTCTTTGGATTGTGGGGGGGGGGGACCAGAGCCCCCGGAGTAAACCCACACAGCACAGAGAGAACATGCAAACTCCACACAGAAAGGTTCCAACCCCTGCCAGCCTGGGGATTTGAACCAGGAACCTTCTAGCTGTAAGGCAACAGTGCTAACCACTGCACCACCATGCTGCCCTTACTTTAATACTAAGTACTACTTACTTTAATTAAATACTTTAATGTATTGCGCATGGATGCAACACACAGACATGAATGCATTTGAAACTTTTGGAAAAGAAGATCATGGCTGTGCAAACTTTCATTAATGATGTCACAGAAAGCTGCTCCGAGCCATTGTTTCTTCCTTTCCTTTCCTCCATCTTCCCTGTCCGCAGCAACCCCAGCCACAAACTGAGCTCGCTTTTGGCGGCTTCTGCCAGCCCCTGACAAGTGGCAGTCGGGGAGCTTGGTGGTGGAGAACCGCAATCCTCGGTGCAGTGTGGGTGCCAGCTGGAAACCTGGTGCGTCCAGCCGAGGCAGGTGTGTGGACACATCTCCTGTCTCTGTGGGGAGTTACAGTGAAAAGTAAAACACTGCACACTCCTTGTTCATTCATTTATCCCCCTAAAAATAAACACATTGATCCCTAATAAGTCAGTGATGAAAACAAAAATGTGAATGTAATACAAATTATCAAACTGACATGCCCCACCCCCCGTGCCGTACATCACACTGCCTGTTCATTCATTCATTCCCCTAAAAAAATCCTACATTAATGCATAATCTATAGACTCCAATGGTACATCCACAATTAAAATAAAAGTCTAGAAGGAATAAAAAAACTAGTGTGTGATCATCATATAATTACAATAATTGGCGATTATATGATGACTGTTACAATTCTCTCTATTAAAATAAGAGCAGTGCATGCTCCTCGTGAGCTCTGGAGTTGCACAATTTCAAAGCACACCACTGAAACATAATTAAACAATGCACTTCTGACAATAGACCTTTTTCCTGATCAAAAGCAGATTCTCGTGGAATGCACTACAATAGTAATGCGCATTATAATGCGCGCCACCACACCATTTTGAAATGACTCTCCTCCTCCCAGCACAGAGCGGACGCACTGTCTACTGGTAATTTGATGGTGTGACGCAAGCCGTAAAAAACAGACAATGCGCTGACACAAACTAACAAAAATACTGGCGTACAGCGGAAAGTCTGTCGGAAAAGCGCATGAATGACCATCAAAATAGGGCCCTAAATGTTCCACTGGTAAGACTGATACACATTTCATAACAATGATTTTTGGCACATGAACAGAATTGCATGAAATATGGTGTATTTCTGAAGAATACTGTGATTGTGAATGTGAAGTTTTATCACGTTTGCATCACTAGATCAGGAGATAAATTAGAAAATAGATGCCAAAAAGATACTGTAAAACTTCATTGGTCTATAAAATCAAAACAGATTGACATTTCTGGATCACCTTAACAACTTTTCATTAACAATATCTGTGCATGATCTCTGCTTAATTTCAAGCAATTTGGGTGAATGGCCTGGCAGGGGCTCATTTTGACTTTACTTGCCCAGTTTTGAAAATATGGCACAGAAAACTTCATTTTTAGAGCAAAAGACCAGTTGAGAAAAGTTGCAGATTTCAGAGAATAGAATGATGAACAAAAATTTGAGTCTAGCAGCCATTCTTGACATATTTGCAAAAACAAAAAACTGATTATTATAGCGCCACCTATGGGGGTAGTGCTTTTGGTTTTTGGTCTCTCAGTAGTTGAGAGAATTTCTGACCATGTTCTGACCATGTTTCTGTGTATTACTGTTTTTGCTCCCCATACACTTTTAGTGCAGACGAATTACAACAGGTTTCCCGCAGCTGCAATGCTTGGAAGACACTTAAAGGTACAGTGTGTAACAGCTACTGACATCTAGTGGTCAAGTCAAACATAGCAACAATCACAAATAACTTCCAACCAGCCCCACTCCTTCATATCACTCGTGGATGTACGGTGGTCATCAGGCACGCTGCACCTTTAACAATAAGACACATTTCACAACATTCATGAGAAAAACACCCTTTCTCATTTCATAATTATTGATCAGGTGTGATGCAACAAGTGTGAGCCAATGAGAATGACATACAGAAGGTCTGTGGTTTGCGAGCATATCTGAGCAACAGTAAAACATGACGAAAGCAGCACTTGCACCTGGTAAATCGATGAGCAGGGATTTAGTAACACGCCGGTGTGTTTTGATTTCATTAAACTCAGGTTAGTGGTGCACCTGCGTAACCACAACAGCAAACCCAGACGGGCTGGGAAACAGGGACTCACCATGGTCTTTTGCCAGTAAACGTGATGCAGTGATGATGAACCCTTCCACCCTGACGAAACGGGAATTTACATTCCCTGCCAGATTTAGTGAGCACTTGAAACAGAAAAAAAGACAGTCAAATTAAATCTATACAAATCTGCAAAAAACTAAATATTGAAATCAGAATCTCAAAAAGCATGTTCCCACTTTCAACACTGTTCCATAAGTCAGAGCGAGCTATGACACGGGTGTTTGTAAATGTGAATAACTTCTGCAAACACTTGCTCTCCCATGCTTTACATTTTAGTTTGTGATGCTTTTTTATGTTAAGTCTACTACTTTTTTCTTGTATATATGTAAGGTTTTTCCTTTTAAATTTGCTTTTTTTGGTGAAGCTCCAACTTTTTCATGTGAATTTGCAACATTATACTTGTACATATCTGATTTTTTTTTTCTAAAAAAATCTTTTTCTAAGATATTCGCAAATTTTTCTCTTAAAGTAGTGAGGCCCTCTTAATATAAATACGCAGCTTTTCTCTTAAGTTTGGATCTTTTTCCTCATAAATCTGTGAACTTATTCACCTTTTTACTCATAAATTGGCTACTAAGCAAAGAGTACTTAGTTACTATACTTTTTTATTGTTTTGTCAAATCAGTGGATAAAACAATGCATTATTGTGGGATAATGGTGTGTTTTCATCCGATCACGGGATAAATCCATGTGCTGTTTTCCTGAGAAAAAGAATTAGAAAAAACAACAATGAAGTGACCATGGCAGCTTTTGGCTTCCATACATGTTCTCATAAATTGATTTTTCTTGCCATTTTGTTATTTTTTTTAATATAAATTAAGCTTTTTTTTGTTAAATTTAAGACATACTTCTAAATTTGAGATTTTTTTTATTGACTGTTCACTAACTTTTGCAATTCTTTCTGTGCTTTTTTTTTTAAATATGTGAAGTTTTCTTTAAAATTTGAGACGTTTTTTTGACAAAGGCCCAGTGAGCCAGAGGTTATGGACTAACATGGCCGCATGATGGACTCCCCAGCTGCTTTAGATGCATGCAAAGCTGAATTAATTTCAGATTAAATATGCATCAAATCCCCTCCTCCCCGTCCCTTCCTCTAAATTAAAGCGCTAATATAAACCCACCTTTTGCGCCCTCTTCGGATGCCACCACCTGGGGTCCCAGTATTCGCTGAAATAAGGAAGACAAGTTACTTCACAGAGCCTCCTACGTCTTAAGACGCAAGTGAGCCAAGTGGGCTGGTTGAAACTCACCGCTGCTGCGTTAAAAGCGCTCAGCAACAAAAGCGCCGTGGCGTGCGCCATGAGGAAGGCTCGCATCTGCCGGCGCTTGAGCGGATGATTTCCTGAACTGAAGAGGGTCCCGAGCGTCCGTCACGCAGTATCTGATTCAGAGTCCGTGTTTGGTCACAGGAAACGTGGGAAACCCTGCAAGTGTGATCCTGTCCCTCACTATTTCAAGCTGTATTGAGTCAAGAAGTTGCGTCACTGGGATTGTCTGTGTGCAGACACGGTTGATGATTAGCAGCTGCCACGAGGAGCAGAAACTGGCTGATAGAATATACCAAGTTAATGTCAATTAAAGCTGGTGGACAAGTCACCTGTTACAGCCGCTGCAGAGCTGGGAACCGCTGGTAATAAGTCTAAGTAGAAACTCCTTTTTTGTTTAAGTTTGCCTATTTTCTGCTTTGAAACTTTAAGATCAATATAGAGAATATAGAGAGATTATTTATTAGTTTTGTAATGACACTCTTTTTTAGAGCTAATTATGCAAATTAATAATTAACCTTGTAATTAAGTAGCAATGAAAACTCTGCATAGGACCTAAAATCCTGAATAAGGATTAATTTTTTTATCTTATTTTATTATGTTCCCATGCAACTTGGTATCTGTTCCATGTGTATAAAGAACACACCGGTCCACTATAGGACACTGTGTAACTGTCACGTTTTCTCACTCCAGTGCGTAGTCATTACACACTGTCTCGTACATTTACTTTTGTCACTATTAGTGGCAGATGTTACTTGTTCGCTGTACTAAACAAGTACCATATCCAATAAAAATGTGAACTAAACCTTTTTTCCCACTCCTAGTTTTTACAATTTAAGTAACAGACTTATTTAAATGTCTCTTTCTATGCACACCATTTTAAATACTGTTTAAAATCATTGTTAGCAAGCACTTCTCTTTTCCCAAGGGAGTCCATACAACTGGGAGGTGTGGCATATCCAGCTGTAGATTAAACAGCATGATTTATAGAAGGCCTATTGAATTAGCGGCCTGTGGGCCACTTGCGGCCCAGAGCCAACCTCCGAGTGGCCCAGGCCACGCCAAAGAAATACAAATTTAAGAAAAAACTATGAAGTCCGCAAGCGCACACACAAACAACACACGTGACTGTCATCCGCACGGAGTTCAGAAGCGACCCACCCACATGAGCATTCCAGTCAGGCAGAGTGGTTTTATTTCATTTCAGTGAACCTGTAACCACGTGACACCAATCCTCAAGACAGGAGCATTATACCAAATTAATCACACCTGTGGGTGCACACCCCATATATACAGTGGGGCAAAAAAGTATTTAGTCAAGCCACCAATTGTGCAAGTTCTCCCACTTAAAAGATGAGAGAGGTCTCCAAGTTTCATCATAGGTATACCTCAACTATGAGAGACAAAATGAGAAAAAAAAATCCAGAAAATCACATTGAAGGATTTTTAATGAATTAAATGGTAAATTCCTCGGTAAAATAAGTATTTGGTCAATAAAAAAAGTTCATCTCAATACTTTGTTATATACCCTTTGTTGGCAATGACAGAGGTCAAATGTTTTCTGTAAGTCTTCACAAGGTTTTCACACACTGTTGCTGGTATTTTGGCCCATTCCTCCATGCAGATCTCCTCTAGAGCAGTGATGTTTTGGGGCTGTCGCTGGGCAACACAGACTTTCAACTCCCTCCAAAGATTTTCTGTGGGGTTGAGATCTGGAGACTGGCTAGGCCACTCCAGGACCTTGAAATGCTTCTTACGAAGCCACTCCTTCGTTGTCCGGGCTTTGTGTTTGGGATCATTGTCATGCTGAAAGACCCAGCCACGTTTCATCTTCAATGCCCTTGCTTGTGGAAGGAGGTTTTCACTCAAAATCTCACGATACATGGCCCCATTCATTCTTTCCTTTACACGGATCAGTCGTCCTGGTCCGTTTGCAGAAAAACAGCCCCAAAGTATGATGTTTCCACCCCCATGCTTCACAGTAGGTATGGTGTTCTTTCTCCTCCAAACACGACAAGTTGAGTTTTTACAATAAAGTTCTATTTTGGTTTCATCTGACCATATGACATTCTCCCAATCCTCTTCTGGATCATCCAAATGCTCTCTAGCAAACTTCAGACAGGCCTGGACATGTACTGGCTTAAGCAGGGGGACACGTCTGGCACTTCGGGATTTGAGTCCCTGGCGGCATAGTGTGTTTGTGATGTAGCCTTTGTTACTTTGGTCCCAGCTCTCTGCAGGTCATTCACTATGTCCCCCCATGTGGTTCTGGGATTTTTGCTCACCGTTCTCATGATAATTTTGACCCCACGGGGTGAGATCTTGCGTGGAGCATCAGATCGAGGGAGATTATCAGTGGTCTTGTATGTCTTCCATTTTCTAATAATTGCTCCCACAGTTGATTTCTTCACACCAAGCTGCTTACCTATTGCAGATTCAGTCTTCCCAGCCTAGTGCAGGTCTACAATTTTGTTTCTGGTGTCCTTTGACAGCTCTTTGGTCTTGGCCATAGTGGAGATTGGAGTCTGACTGTTTGAGGTTGTGGACAGGTGTCTTTTATGCTGATAACGAGTTCAAACAGGTTCCATTAATACAGGTAACGATTGGAGGAAAGAGGAGCCTCTTAAAGAAGTTACAGGTCTGTGACAGCCATAAATCTTGCTTGTTTGTAGGTGACCAAATACTTATTTTACTGAGGAATTTACCAATTAATTCATTAAAAATCCTTCAATGTGATTTTCTGGAATTTTTTTTTCTCCTTTTGTCTCTCATAGTTGAGGTATACCTATGATGAAAATTGGAGACCTCTCTCATCTTTTAAGTGGGAGAACTTGCACAATTGGTGGCTGACTAAATACTTTTTTACCCCACTGTAAATGAAAGTTCACCACTTAGAAGAAGCTGTTCTTTATTGCAACAAATCACAGTCACTTTTTCTCTGTGCGTAAGAAAATTAAATGCATTTAATGCAGACATTAAATGCGAGCTTCTTGCTCAAAAAATACTCATGTTTAACAACAGAGGTAGGAGCTGTTAGGGGCTACTCACCGCTCAGACAACAGGCGATCAGGGCTCGATATGAGAAGTTGCCACCACCACGGCATTTTTCCTACTGGGCTGCAGCATGAACTGGGGCAGGACAGGAAACCGACCCACGGAGGAGACTGACGGCTGTGCCAGCTATGGTAGGATCTGTTTATTTGCGCTAAAAATATCTATCCATATTAATAAAATGAGTAATGTGAGTAACGCATCTGATCAAATTTCAGTAACTGTAACACATTACTGAATTTTTAAACAGTATTTTTGTTACACAGCACATTACTACAAAAGTAGTGGCGTGACAGTAACGCGTTACAAAGTAATGCGTTGCTCCCAACACTGGTCATAAAATTGCTGTGTTTTTCTGCTGAATGAGAAGGTTTGCAGTGGCTGTATAGCGTGGCATGCACGGTTCATGCCCGCTTGAGGTATGTAATATACACTTTGCCGTCTTTTCAGCCGGAACTGTTAACAAGTTTAGTGGCGTGAGGTATGTACTACCCTTACCTGCTTAAGGCTTGTGATGTATTTTGTGCCTTCTCTTCAGGCAGAAGAACTGTTTTTACAGCTTAACAGCACACAATATGCTTATCTGCTTGAGATATGTAATATATTTGTGCCTTCCTCAAGGAGGAATTACTTAACAGTTAACAGCATGGTACAATTTGCCATTAATTCTGTATTGCTTCTTTTTCTCGACTGAGTCATTTTCTTAAAAAAAAAAAAAAGGAGACGTCTTCTTTGTCTTGGTACTGAGTACTCCTGTGCTTGGTGCACTCTCGCCACCTTTTGTGGGTGAGTGGTATTGCATTCAGGTGGGAACTGAAATCTGATACTTCTATATGTTGTCTTGTGACTAGCACGCTTGTACCTCATAGAACAGCCCTTTGGGCTGTTTATGATAACAATAATAAAGAGAATAACTGTCTTGTTTTCTCTCCTATTGTTTTCTTGGAGGAGTAATAGCTTCTGCGGGAGTGAAGGAGGAGGAAATAGCCTGGACACTGGTATGCACCAGCCCAGGGCTCTATTCCTCCAACCCTAGCTGCTCCAGCTGGAACCGGGAAGGCCAGCAGGAAGCGGATAGAAGAAAGCCAGCTGCACGACCCACGGGTGGACTTCATGCAGAGGCAATTGGAGATGCGTAAGGCCATTGATCATATGGCGGCAAATCAATGTGTAAGGCCACTGAGCATATGGCGGCAAATCAACATCACCTTTTGGGTATGCTGCTCCAGACTCCCGTATGTGCCCTGGGACCGCATCCTGATGTAGTGTCCCTCACAGCCTCTGATAATCTTGGTAAGATCTTCAGCTCCGGCTGTGGCTCCAGTGGGCGAATGGATGTCTCTGAGGATGAGGACGACAGTGACCCCCCCGTCGAGAAGGACCCTCCTGAGCCCGATGATGCATCTCTCAGGGCACTGCTCTCTGGAGCAGCATCAGCTGCTGGGCTTCCTCATCCATCTTCTCCACCTAGGGCTTTGGCTTTGGACAGGGGTCCTGCATCCCACAGCCAGGTTTCCTTGCCGGTTTATCTTGACTTTGTGGATCATCGGCAGAAGTAGTGGGCTCGTCCAGGGGAGGCGGCTGCTCCTCACTCTGGGCTCAGTGTTCTGAGTGGTGCTGCGGAACAAGGCTTGGATGGTGCGTTGAAGGTGGGCCCTATCTTTGCATTGCTGGCTGGAGCTCCTCCCACAGGCAGCAAGTCTACGTATATGCCACCCTAACGACAAGTGTTGTGCCACTGATGGGTTAGTTGCTAGTGCCTACCAGCTTGTGGCTATGGCCTCTAGGCTGGTAAATGCTAATACACTTCTTTTAGTGTGTTCACAAGGTCTGTTAAGGGACCCAGAGTCAAAAGCAGGGGTGTGAGAACCCACGACGGCTTTGTTTCACAGAGCCAGGTTCCTTTCAGAGCTCAGGTCACCTGAAGCAGAGGGCCTCTCGGCAGTGGGTGCAGGTTCAGCAGCACTCACGTCCATGCTCTCGGGAGCGTGTAGGCCGTGGTTCTGCCAAGCCCCAACAGCGTCTCTGATGGTACGCTTATTCCTCTGACGTCAACTTTCTCCACGGCGCACCTCATGAGTTGGCGTTGGTGCGACTCAAGTCCATGGGTGATCGATACACTGGAGTGTGGATACCGCTTACAATTGAGATCTCGTTTCCCAACTTCAAGGGGTTTTGGGAGCAGAAGTAAGAAGGACTCTCTTCCGCAGTTCTGGGCAGCGAGGTCTCTTCCCTGCTGGGAGAGAACGTGAGACGGTCTCTGTCTCCAGGAGAAGAGAGGCGAGGCTTTTACACTGCCTATTCCTTGTTCCCAAGCGGATTGGTGCATGATGCACAGAGCTACCGGAGGACTGACCCCCCACTGTAGTTTCACTACTTACTGTGGCTGTGTGGCCTAAGGACAGAGGAATGGGATAGGCACCGCCCTATACACCGTATGGTGTCCCACATGCTTTGTGAGGGAATTAACTAACTAAACAAACTGGGGTCTCTGTCTGGTTTTGGATCTGAGATGGTTGAGCAGGTATCTCAAGGCACTCCCTTGTCTGGTGCTCAGGCTGAGGACATTATTCAGGCCATAGGGCCAGGCGATTGGTTCACAGCAATGGACCTTCGCGATGCTGATTCCATATTCCCATAAATCCGGCCACAGGAAGTTCTGCAGGGTTCCTTCAGGACAGCCTTCAGTTACGACGTCCTACCTTTCGGCCTGTCCCTGTCCTCGGACGTTCGCCAAGTGCATGGGCACTGCACTTGCCGCTACGGCAGAGGAGCGGGCGAGTTCAGTTATCTGGACAATTGGCTGGTTTATGCACCATCAGAAGCCATAGCAGGGAGCAATATGGAGACCATATTGGCTCACCTGGTGGCACCTAGGTTGCGTTTGAATGCAGTGAAAGCTGCCTGGCTCCAACCAGGGTTGTCGAGTACTTGGGGCTCACCCTGGATTCAGTTGCCATGAGACCATCCTTGACTCCAAAGAGAAGGCATGCTATCAGGGAATGTATCAGGAGCTGCTTCTCACAGAGGACTGTCTCAGTGCAGCAGTGCCAGAGGATCTTAGATCTCTTTACTGCAGCTGCCCAGGTAGTGCCACTGGGCCTTTATATACTCATCCCCTTCAGCCGTGGTTCACGCTTCAGAAGGTGGTTTTACCCAGAGATGAAAGGAGGAGGCTAGTTCTTCTGATGGAGCCTCATGGTTCTCAGGTGGTGGAGACACTCATCAGCAGTCCGAAATGGTGTTCCCCTGGGCCAAGAGGGCTGCAGGGTGACCAATACAACCGACGCCTCCCAAGCAGGTTGTGGTGCAGTCTGGGAGGGCAGGTTTGTTCGGGGACACTGGGGTCCAGCACAGCAGTCTTGGCATATGAACCATCCCAAGATGGAAGCGGTGCGTTTGGCTCTGGGGCTTTTTCTTCCAGTCATTCAGGGCAGAGAAATTCTGGTACAGACGGACAGCACAGCTGTGGTGTCGTACATCAACCTGCATGATAAACTGGGGTTCCCCTCTCCATGTGAGGTGCATCATCTGCTCGTGTGGGCTCGAGCCTGCCAGGTCCTCTAGCTACAGATGCTGTCAGTGTGACTGGCCTCCAGTGAGCTGTTTGCATGTCCATTACTGCCTCTTCTACCAGCTTTCCTCACGAAGGCGAGACTACTGTCTGTTCAAGAAGTTCGATGGCCCAAATTCTCCACAAGACCATGGATGGCGGAGATCCAGGAGATGTTGGGGGGCCGTCCTTGGCCTCTCTCAACCAGACAGGATATACTCTCACAGGCACAGGATGGGAGTTGGCATCCGAATACCCAGCTCCTGAGGTTGTATGTATGGCCCTTGGACAGGAGCAGTTGTGGAAACTAGGCTTGGAGAAGTAGGTTATAGACATTGTGCAAGCTTCACGCGCCCCGTCTACCCACCTGCAATACAGTGGGAAGTGGAGAGTGTTTTGAACTGGTGTCGGACCAAGGGGGAGAATCCCTTGACATGCCACATCTCTGTCATCTGGTCTTACCTCCATCACCTTTTCTCCCTAGGTCGGGCGGAGTCGACTATCAGGGGCTGCCTGGTGGTGGTGTCAACTGTCCATGAGAAATGTGATGGCTTTTCTCATGGGGTGATTCCCTTGGCTAAGCAGTTTTTTGAGAGGCATGAAATGGAGCTGTCCATCACGGCGTCCGTTGCTGCCCACCTGCAATCTCCAGACAGTTCATAGGGCTCTATGTTTACCCCCTTTTTGAGCCACTCCCCAGTGCTGACCTTTGTCTGCTGTCTTGGAAGACTGCTTTCTCTTGGCATTTGTCTCAGCCAAGAGGGTCAGTGAACTGAATGCGCTCTCTGTGGATGCAGTATGCTTAGGTTTGATGGTGATCAGGTGGTTCACCTGCGGCCAACCCAGCTTCAGCCCAAGGGCCTGGTTAGTGGGTTTGTTTCTGCCCTCTTGTGCTTGAGGCCTTCTACCCTCCCCGCGCACCTCTTCAGAGGCTGAGAGGCTTTATAATTGTGCCTAGTGGGGCCCTTAAGCTTTATGTTGACCGTACAAGGTCTGTCCGTTCTTCAGACAAGCTTTTTATGTCATATGGGGAATCCACGATGGGCAGGCATATTCCTAAGCAGCACCTGTCCCATTGGATAGTTGACCGGATCACTTCGCATATGTACAGGTTGGAGCGGGACCACCAGATAGGCTGGTGGCTCACTCAACTTGGGAAATGGCCACTATATGGGCGTTGTTCAGGGGTGCACCCATGGAGGATGTATGCGCAGCTGCTGGCTGGGCTTCTTCCTCAACATTCACCTGCTTCTATAGGCTCAATCTCGCCTCATGGGGTCACAACAGATTCTTAGTTGTATCTTAGTTTTTCCCTCGTTGAGCTGGCAGGTGTGCATTGTGCTTAGAATGGGTTTTTTTTGTTCAGCTCTGGTTGTATGGAGGAACCGGTTTAACTTGTAGGTATCCAGTTGAGTACGATAAAGGAGTCAAACTCATCTTTTCTGGGGATCGCAGCAGGTTCTTAAGTTATGTCTTAGTCTCCCTCATGTGAGCCAGCATGTGTGCCTTGTGCTTGAAGAGGTTTGTTTCAGCTCCGGTTACCTGTAGGAACCGGCTTAAAAATTGTACGTACTCAGGTAAGTACAATAAGGGAGCCAAATTCATCTGACTGTGTTTGTGCTTTGTGGCGTGTTGGGGCATTGTGTTCCTTCGGCCTGTGGGTGACGCCCCCCCATTCTCCTCAGGACTCATTTGGTATACAGGTGTCACGTGGTTACAGGTTCACTAAAATGAAATAAAACGTACGTTTACAGATGTAAATGCAGTTTTATGAATGAAAGTGAACCTGTAACCATTCATTGTCCTTAGTCGGTGGAGGGAGGCTCCTTCCAGTCATCAGAAAGAGGAAGCATGGATGGATGCAGGGGGTATATATGGGGTGTGCACCCACAGGTGTGATTAATTTGGTATAATGCTCCTGCCCAGAGGATCGGTGTCCCGTGGTTACAGGTTCACTTTCATTCATAAAACCGCATTTACATCCGTAAACGTACGTTTTCTAGCATTGCTGTCTGAGAGAAGCATAGAAGCATAAGTTTATTAAAGTACTTTAGACACTGACAAAAGCAGAAGAGATATATAAGCAGTGGAGGCATTTATGGTGGTTTTAACCCGCTGGAAACGGGAGCAATAATAATGAAGAGTCGCTTAGCAAACGTGTGGTGAGGCTTCATACTGTATGCAGGGAAAGGCAAGAGTGACTGAATCACTGAGGATTGACTTTACCAGCTACTACAATATCCATCCATCCATCTCTGGATGGATGGATATTATGTACCTGGCAAGTTAAGATGACCAAAACTCATGAAGTCAGTGACTTTAATCTGTCAACAGCCTTCAGACAAACTAAATGTGCCAACATTTGGATTTCAAATTAAGGGAGGTTTTTCCTGCTTTCTGGGTGATGAGGAGAATGTTGTGTGAGGATTTAGCCCTTGGGGCTGGCCGTAGTCTGTGCCGGGAGGTCAGGGTGGTGACGTCAGGTGGGCTACGGCCAGTGAATATATTGTGCCTGTGTTCCATAATGAAGTTCAGTTCGTTGCTCAGTTCAACATGGCTCCAGTCTCCCATTATTGAGACATTTTCTTGAGGGGTTTGTGCACTGAAGTGTCATGTTCGCTACTACGCGAACATGTACCTACATGTACGCCCACTACAACCCTCGTAGGCTTAGAGGAAATGCCTAACGCGTTCCGGACAGTCAGGAGCGGAAGGAAAAGGCACAAAAGCAGACTTACGGATATGTTGGAGCGGAAAGGCTCTAAGACACAACATGTTAAGTCTAGGGGAAGGAAGTCAGTAATCCGGGGAGTCAGGTTGTCCCATGTTGACTTAAGCTGCCACCCTGACTGCGCACACTGCCTCCCTATAAGTACACAATATACTAACGAAGGCAAGTGGGCACAACCGTGTGGCGAGCAGGTGTATAGATAATTGGACGAATGTGTGTATGCGTGTGTGTGTGTGTGTGTGTGAGTGTGAGTGCATGTGGTGATCCCAAACAGCTGGTGAGTGTCTGGTAAGAGGGGGAAGGCGTGACTGTAGGACTGGCAGAGAGCAAGGCTCAATCTGCCAGCTGGAATTAATAAGAAGTAATCAAAATCTACAGCCACAGGTCATGGACGGGGTTGAATGACCCCGAACACGACACTGAAGTGTTTGACAGTTAATTTTTTTATTCAGCTAAATGCACTTTGTGATGTGCCAAGGTCAGTTATGACCAGGATGTAGTATATTTTATTTCAAAAGGGAAACGCATGTTAATGCGACTAACAGCGCACATTGAGTTTTTATGCACTTTGAGATATGCCTGAGTAAGACTTGACCAAAATGGGTATTTATGGATTTTTTTTTCATTCTATTTATTTAATTGTCATTCAAGAGGAAAAATATTTCTACTACTATTTCTACCACTTCCGGCGGTACTTCCGGTGCTGCACTTGTAATGCTTGATATGAGCCGAGAATTTTAAGTAAAACCATCAAAATAAGGACTTCTGTTGGCTACCAACAAACGTGGGGAATACCCTTACGACCCAGTGCTGACCTGGTGAAGGTTCTGGTAGATCTGGCTCCGTTTCGCCCCGTTTCCGACCTCTAAAGGCTCGCCTCTGATGCTAACCCAGATGCTAACCCAGAGTAACTGCAGCAGTGAGAAGGTATTCTTTACATCTGGCCATCTGGAGCCGAGGAGAGAAGGATTTAAAAGGAGGACGAACCAACCGAGGCGGCGATTGGGAGCTCGGGCGCGGCGTTGGTGAGAGACGGGGGCCACCTGGATCCAGCAGGACAGTGGTCTGAACCGGTGCTCAATTGCGAGGCCCAGCCGAGGAACGACCAGACTGACGGCGGTTGGTGACGGGGCCTAGACGGGGCCCAGCGGAGGAGCCGCCTAGCCAGACGGCGACGAGTGGCTGTGATCGGTGGATTCCGGCTGCGCCGGCGGTGCACGACACAACTGGCCAGGTAGACGGAGGCAGGCGCCGGAGGCAGGCGCCGGCGATAGACGGCGGTGATCTGCGGAGCTGAGCAGCGTCACTCGGCGGAGAAGCTGCGCAGGAGCGGCGGGTCCAGTAGTGACCGAGCTAGTTGAGGCCTAGCCGGATTCTCTGCTTATTTCTATCCACAGGTCAGTAAAATGCCACCCAAAAAAGAGGAAATGGAAGAAATTAAAAAAACTCTGAACTTTGTGTTAGATGAACTGGCCAAAGTGACTAGCCAGCAGGACAAAATATTAGACCTAATACAGGAGGTACAAGCCCTACATTCAATAATAAAAGAAAAAGACAAAAAAATTATGGACCTGGAGCAACACGGGCGTCTTTTGGAGCAACGCGTCGAGGATCTTGAACAAGGTTCTCGCATTGATGACATAGTTATAAGTGGACTAGACATCAGATATCAGTCGTACGCCCATGCCGCTACAGGACTGAGTGGTGAACATGCTTCCATAAGTGAATCAATGTCCTTAGAAAACCAAGTGCTTCAGTTCCTTAATGATAAAGACATTAAGGTAGAAGCCAATGCGATCTCAGCCTGTTATGCTTTACCGAAGAAAGATAACAAAACAAAGAAATCAATTGTGATGCGCTTTGTGAACAGGAGGGTGAAAAATGACATACTGAGGCAGGCCAGAAAACTAAAGGAAACTCAAGTTTACCTAAATGAACACCTGACAAAAAAAAACGCTGAATTAGCACGGCAGGCACGGATGCTAAAGAAACATAATAAGATACAGTCAACCTGGACAAGAAATTGTAGAATTTGGATTAAACTAAATGGAACACCTGAGCAAGCAAAAAGTATAATGATCAGAGATGCTACTGACTTAGATAAATACAGATGAACACTGACTATGAAACACAGAGTGAGGAAACTCAAACTCTAAAAATATGCCACTATGCTGAACATAAACCACAAGAGATGGAGAATGATATTGATCCTGATAACCACTTTTTCAATAATATTCATAACCACTGTGAATATTACACTGAAAAGCAATTCAAAAGTCAAGTGCAATTAGATGGTAAACTGTCAATAATACACTTCAATAGCAGAAGTCTTAACAAAAACTTCTCACAGATTCAGGACTATTTAAAACAGCTAAACAGAAAATTCACAGCTATAGCAGTCTCTGAAACCTGGCTTAATGAAGAGCAGGCTCCCCTGATGGCAATAGAGGGATATCAGATGTTTAACATTAACAGATCTCAAAAAAAGGGTGGTGGTGTTGCACTGTATATTGATGACCTATATAGATGTAAGCTTGTAAATGAAATGTCCTCAGCACTACCAGGGATTTTGGAATGTGTTACTGTTGAGATGGACCTAGACAAAACAAAAAATCTAATCATAAGCTGCATATACAGAACGCCGGGAACTTGCATTGAGACATTCAGAGATAAATTAGTCGAGCTGTACAATAATATTACTAGTAAGAAAATGGTAGCAATTTGTGGAGATTTCAATATTGATCTACTTAATCCACATCAACAAAATGTAGTTACAGAGTTCATGAACTCTATGTACAGCATGAGTCTATATCCCACAATAACACATCCCAGTAGAATCACAGCTCACTCTGCTACACTTATTGACAACCTGTTTGTCAATGTTCTCGACAAGAAAATAGAAAGTGGATTATTGATAAATGATATAAGCGACCACTTGCCAATCTTTGCACTTATCCATGGCCACACGGGGCCCAACCCAGAAAAAATCTCAAAATCGTTCAGACACAAATCACCAAACGCAATCAGTTCTTTTAAAGAGGACTTGCTGAAGCAAGACTGGACAGAAGTCTATGTATCAGATGTAAATGAAGCCTATGACACATTTACAAACATTGTAACCACTCTTTATGAAAAAAACTGCCCATTAGTTAAAAAAAAGCTTAAACACAAATTTACTGACAAACCATGGCTAACCAAAGGACTACAAAAGGCGTGTAAAAAGAAAAATTTATTATATAAAGCTTTCATAAAGAAAAGGACAAAAGAAGCAGAGCAGCGGTATAAAACATACAAAAATAAGTTAACATATATAATAAGATGTAGTAAAAGGGACTATTACAGTAAAGAACTGGAAAAAAACAAAGACAATATTAAAAATACATGGACAATAATCAACAGTATCCTTGGAAATAAAAGCAGAAATACCAGCTACCCAACTAACACTCCAAAAAATAATAAATCGACTCCGAATGTGAATATAGCTTCACCTGCAGATGAATTTAATAATTTTTTTGTTAACATTGGACCTAAACTGGCCCGAGAAATACCCACTACGGTGCCAACAGGTGATTCAATATGCAATAACACTGCTGTAAAAGACACCATCTTCATAAAGAACACAGACGAAAGAGAGGTCATTGAAATTGTTAAATCGTTCAAAAGTAAAACATCTACTGACTGCGATGGTATTGATATGCTACTAGTCAAAACTGTTATCGAATGCATAGTGAAACCACTGACGTATATCTGTAACCTGTCTCTCCAATCAGGTATATTTCCCAATGCAATGAAAATAGCTAAAGTAATTCCGATTTACAAGACAGGCGACAGAGGGGAACTCTCCAACTACAGACCAATTTCACTATTACCGCAATTTTCCAAGATACTTGAAAAAATATTCTATGAGAGAATTGACAACTTCATACTGAAGAATGATTTATTGTGTGAGCAGCAATATGGGTTCAGACACAAAAGGACAACAGCATATGCCTTAATGGAATTTACAGAAAAAATATCAACAGCCATTGAAAATAAAGAGTATTCAGTTGGAGTATTCCTGGATCTTAAAAAAGCATTTGATACAGTAGATCACAATCTATTATTAAAGAAACTACAAAATTGTGGTATCAGAGGGGTAGCACTGTCCTGGTTAAGAAGTTACTTAAAGAATAGATATCAGTTTGTATGTGTTAACAACAAAAACTCAGAGCTACTGAAGGTCACCTGTGGAGTCCCACAGGGTTCAGTTTTGGGACCATTATTATTCAATATGTATATAAATGATATATGTAAAGTTTCAGAAAAAATGGACTTAATATTGTTTGCTGATGACACTAACCTGCTATGCAGTGGAAACAACTTGGAACAACTTCTGGATACACTCGGAAAGGAATTAGGAAAGCTGAAACTGTGGTTTGATTCGAACAAATTAACGCTCAATTTAAGCAAGACAAAATTTATAGTCTTTAACAACCATCACAACTACCCAGTACCCAAACTCAGTGTAAATGGTGTAGAGATTGAAAGGGTATCCGAAACTAAATTCCTTGGAGTAATAATTGATAACAAACTGTGTTGGAAGCCACATATTAATTATATAAAAGGTAAAGTATCCAAATCAATTGCAATATTACACAGAGTGAAAAATTTGCTGAATCAACCCACACTATACACCTTGTATCATTCATTAATACTCCCATACATGACATATTGTAATGAAGTATGGGGAAATACATATAAAACAAACATATATCCACTCTTTATGCTTCAAAAGAGAGCTATTAGAATAATCAACAAAGCAGCTTACAGGGAACCAACAAACCCACTTTTTCTTAAACAAAAAACTCTCAAGTTGAAAGATCTGATCGACTTTAAAACCGCAATAATAATGTTCAAAGTGAAGAATCTATCACTGCCCGCAAATATCCAAAAGTTGTTCCAAACAAGGGAGAAACGATATCACTTCAGAGGAACATGTATATTTCAAAAGCCTACAGTGAGAACAACCACCAAGCAACACTGTATTTCAGTGCAAGGAGTCAGATTATGGAACTATTTTGGACCTGAATTAAAATCATGTACAAAGCTTGGACAATTTAAACAAAAACTAAAGGAAGAAATACTCCAAACATATTTACAAGACGACATGTAAACTCACATAAGGATTGACATTTCCAGCCTGTGTTGTGTTATAGCTTAGTTTTTCTTTTTTCTCTGTGACACTATGTCTTAGATTTGTTTTTGAATAGTAACCGCTTAACTTAGACTAGCTCAGTTTTCTTTTTCTCTCAGTCATATTTTGTCTTAGCCTTGTTTTAAATTGTAATCGCTCTTGTCTTGTTTTCTCTTTTTTCTCCTTTGAATTCTTGGATGGAATATGGGTGGGCAATATAAGCTGCGGCTTCAGCCATCACCCATTTCGGATAACTCACGTGGAATTGTATAGTAGAAGGAGTCTTTGTCTAATTTGACCTTGTTGTTATATTATACAGTTTCTTTTAACCTGTAATGTACTATCCGAAATAAATTCATTCATTCAAAAATTCATTCATTCATTCAAAAAACTTGAAGTTCTGCTCAACCCAGCACTGTTATTGTGTTTTTATGCACTTTTGATGTGCCTTTGTCATGTGCCAAGCGCACATTTAAAACCAGGACAATGAATAAAAAGTGCATATTTTTCATCATATTGATCTGTGTTGGTTTGAAATTTGCCATTCAACAGATTGCTGAACATGTGCGGCCCAGTTACATGTCTTGATTTCAAATTGTGGCCCAACTGATTTTGTAATTGAATAGCCCTGATTTATAGGCTAGTCATAACAACAAGCCGCTGCAGTTTTATGACACAATACTAATATAACAGATGTGAGTTTTGAACGAGTTTTAATAGGCATCCTGACTACAGGAATTTCCACTGCTTAATCATTCTATTCCTTCTTTTAGTCAACAAAAGAAAAAAGTTTTAATTAAACTCTGAAAAAGTGAAAAATAATTTAAAAAAGTATTCTTGTGTATTTTAGAAATAGACTAAATGTTTAAAGGTACCACATTAAACCTTTTGGAAACTCAGGTTTCAGTGCAGTTTCATTGAAGTTTTTGCCTTGTGATTGCTAAATGAACTGCACTCCCATTCAATCCATTTGTGAGGATCATAGGAAGGAGTCCCAGAGACTGTCCTTGGACAGAAAACACATATGGTCATTTTTCCGATCAGGTGTTACACCCTATAAGTATGTTTTGACAAGCAACCTCTAGTGGTCGTGGAAGTAATGACATGAAGTGACATGGTAGAAGGTTCCAGTTGCAATGTGTGTGAGACCTGCACCTTTTCCCAACTCTGACCAAAAATAGTTCCTTAACCTTAACCACATAAAAATGTGTATTTAATGCCTAAAAAGTTACAAAGATGGAAGTGTGTCGCAAATAAGGTAGCAAAGGTTAACACAGATAGCAGTGACACAAAGCTAAGATGTTGGCTCATGACTCTGAGTAGGGCATACTGTTTTTACTTTACCTGCGCTGTAGTAAATTGTTATGTGGCCACATTTTTAACAGCTCCTTTTGGTAGCTAAGGTGTGTGAGAGAAAACAGCTCTGCTACATGATTATCCTTGTATTTTCTCAGTCTGAAAAATGAAACCAGTGCTGAAGTGAGTCTGTGTTCTATGTGATGATCAGCACATGGTAACATCTGTATCTAAAAGACAGTAGGTGATCTGGCTCTATAGACGTCTATAGGAAACAGCAAGTTCTCGCTCTTTCTCCGAGTGCCATCACTGAATCAACATTCGGTGAACCATGTTGTTCCAACCTTGGCGGTCATGTGCAAGGCTCCAGATGTTCAAGTCTTCCAGATGTTCAAAATTGTCTTGGAAAGTTTTCCGTTGTCTTCCTCTGGCACACTTCCCTGGCACTTTGCTACTGAGGGAGAGGTCTTCAAGCGCACCTTTCCTGATTGCATGCCCAAGAAACTTTGACTGTCTTTGATTGTTCATAGTAGTTCATACTCCATTTGAACCCTTTGTAGGACCTCTTTATTTTTGACCCTGTCTACATACGAGACCCGCAGCATTCTACGATAGAAGTACATTTCAGCAGCCTCAAGATTTTGACAGGCCTCGGCCTTAAGAGTCCAAGACTCACATGCCATGATGTAATTGGCTTGATGGTAGGACCTCTGACTTCAAAATGACTATCACCTTTGTCTTCCTACTGTTGACGCTGAGACCCAGATATTTGCTGGAAGCGACAACTCCATCGAAGAGTTTTTGAATATCTTCAGTTAAAGTACAAGGAGAACTGTGCCATCTGCATGCCTAAGATTGTTAATCTTGACACCATTGATCATGACTCCTTCCAAAAGCTCATTGAGCTTGCAGAGTATCACCTCTGAGTACAGATTAAAGAGGTCTGGAGACATCACACACCCTTGGCAGACTCCTCTTTTGATGCGGAACCAATTGGTTGTTCCTTCAGGCAGTCGAACCATGGCAAGTTGGTCATAATAGACAAATCTGACCACCCGCATGTCCTTGTCGTCTAATTTGATGTTCACAAGCATCTTGAAAAGTTTGGAGTGAGAAACCCTGTCAAATGCCTTTTGGTAGTCAATGAAAACCAGGTAGTGATCCTGCTGGTGTTGTATAGCTCTCTCCCCTAGAATTCTCAAGATGAAGATTGTGTTTCTTGTGCCTCTGTCCTTCATAAATCCAGACTGAGTTTGTGGAATTTCAGGTAGGAGTTGATGCAAGATTTTTTTACAGGATGATGTTCAGAAGTATTTTAAGGAGATGTGACATCAGGCTGATTGTGCTGGGACTAGCACAGTCAGGTGTTTCAGGGACCTTTGGCAGGGCAATGAAGATGGATCTCAACATGTCTTTGGAGAACTTGCCAGCCTCATAAATCTCTGAGACAATTCCCCAGACTATGTCAACACCCTCCTCGTCCAATGCTTTGAGCATCTCAGCGTAAACCTCATCTGGGCCTAGCTGCTTTTCCTTTTTCTGATGACCAGCAGATGGTAACATCTGTGTCTAAAAGACAGTAGGTGATCTGGCTCTATAGATGTCTGTGGGAAACAGGAAGTTACAATGAACTAAACATTTCCTAATGAGTTTGTGAGTCCAGTGATTAGATTGGTACTTTAACAACTAAAACTGCAATAATTTTGTGCATTATGGTAAATGGCATTCACTTATATAGTGCTTTTTCTCATCTCTGGATGACCAAAGCACTTTACAGATCCTGCTATCCACACACACGTGGCCACTAGGAGCAACTGGGGGTTCAGTGTCTTGCTCAAGGACACTTTGACATGCAGACTGCAGACAGAGTGGGAATTGAACCCACAACCCTTTGATCAGTTGTCGGTCACACTACACCTGCACCACAGCCACCCCTTCATTATGGTCCTTGTTAGTTTACCAAAGGATGACAAACAAGATGACAAACAAGAATATTTCTAAATTGGCATGTGATTGGGCAACTGTATAAGTGCCGCTTTCTCACCTACGTATTTTATTGTGTTTGGATTTAAAATAGCAGTACAGTTCTTCAATAACCAAGAAACTGTTAGGGTCATTAAAAAAGAGAGTTGTGGTGTTTGGGTTTTTGAACAGTTGAATCATGAAGTCATACTTAAAGACACAAAAACGGAAATACGATATGATTCATAAATTATATCCGTCTGTCCGTCCATCCATCCATCCTTCATCTACTGCTTATGTGGGGACTGGGTTGCAGAAACAACAGTCCAAGCAGAGAAGCCCCAAAACCATAAGGGTTTCAAATGCTTTCTCCAAGTACACAAAACACATGTAAATTCCCACAAACCCTCAAGGATTCTTGAGAGGGTAAAGACTTGGTCCGATGTGCCACATCCAGGACAAAACCCACATTGCTTCTCCTGAATCTGAGGTCTGACCAACAGCCAGACTCTACCCTCCAGTACCTTGGCATAGACCTTGGATGAATGAATGAATGAACCTCCTCACGGAGGTTGAGGAGTGTGATCCCTCTGAAGTTAGAACACACCCTCCGGTCCCCCCTTCTTGAACAGGGGAACCATCATCCCAAACTGCCTTTATATCCCTTCTTGTTAATTGATTTGCTGTACCCTGTGTCACCAAGTTAATTAAGGGGAAGAATTTGATGCTTATTAAACAAAAATTCATCAAAATAGAGGAAACAAGTACTGTAAAACTAGCAAACTATGAGATACTTTTTCCTCACATTTCAATCCACAGATTTTTTTGAATTTACAGTATATACAGTAAAGTGGTCACTGGTGAAAGTTTCTGTGCCTTCTTGTGGATACTCAACTTTGCAGTCAATTTTTGCAACATAATGGTTGTGTGTCTCATAACTCTTGCCAAAATGTTGTCTATAAACCTGGAGAAACTGGGATGAAAGCAGTTTTCGCTGCATAGGTGGGTCACTAACTTCTTAAACGTTTGTGATACAAAACATTTAATCAAAAGGGACTTTGTAATCTGAAAGGAACCGATAATACCTTTGAAGAAAAGGAAGTATGAAAGTAAAGAGACTGACTAACCCAGGAAGCATTCCAGCAGTGACATGCAGCATCAAGACAAAGCCCCAGTCCCATAACCTAACCTCTAATTTTCACCAGCTGTAATAATCTCTCTCCCCAGATGCTGAGCTAAGAATACAAAGAGGAGGCTGGACCGGTAAACAGAAGGGAGCACCCATGTGAAGGTCAAGCCTTTCTATAGATCTGGGTCTGCATCCTATACTAACTTTACCTTCAGTTTTAGATTTAAGTAGTATTTATAAGGGGGGAAAAGGATTTGTCAACATTAGTGCATTAGATGAGTTTTTTCTCATCAACGTGCACTTTTTTTTTTTTCCATACAATTGGAACTATTTTCTTTCATTTTTTTTTAAAATTTGCAATGTTTTCCCTCATAAATTTGTAAGCTTTTCTTGTAAATTTATGGCTTTTTCTTCATAAGTGTCATACTTTGGACTACGTTATTCATGCAAAATCACATTACACACATATACAGTATTTACAACTTTTTATATTTGTAGCCTTTTCAGGTAAATTTGACTTTTCATTTTAAATAAATATTTCTTAAAGGTTTGCAACTTGTTCTCAAATTTGAGACTTTTTTGGCAAACAGAGGCATAGTAGGCAAAACGATCCATAAGTGGTTCCAGAGACACAGGTTGCAGACCCCTTCTCTAGCTAGTAAATGGTTCATCCAGAGCAAAACTAATGTTAATTATTGACAATTATGGCTAACTCAGCAAACGCATTTAGCTGCCAAAATATGTAAAGCTGGGCCAATCAATTTTGGGAATGTCACACGTTTATGACATAGAAGTATTTCAGCTATTTATTTACAAGGAAAGTGAGAGGTTAGAGTGCTAGGGTGACAGTTTCCCTCTGACAAACCAAAAATATTCAAACACAAGAAAACAACAAACAGAACACTGTTGCCTTTACAGCAACAAAAAGCTTTTTAATCATTCAAGAACTGGGACAACCTCACAACCACAGAAGCAGGAAGCACAGGCAATAAAAGTACCACAATGTCAATGTAAAACATAGGAAGACAATATTTAAACAAGGAAATAGTCAAAAGATAGCAAAGGATAGTGTCATTTGTCTCCAGTTTGAGTCCTCTCTAGCACTTGGTTCTACACTCAAGTTGCTCCTGGTGGCCTGGTTAGCGCCTGTGTGTAGGGCAGCTCTGCCGTCATCAGTGTGTGTGAATGTGTGTGTGAATGGGTATATTGCAGGATCTGTAAAGCGCTTTGGTCATCCTAGATGAGAAGAAAAGCGCTATATAAGTGAACACCATTTACCATTTACACTGGGCACTACTTTCTAACTGGATCAAAAATAAAATGATCATTACTCTCTAATTCACCTGAATCTCACAGCTGTGCCAACACAAAACTGACAGCAAATGTTTAATTACTAGGGGTCCTCTGTTCATTTTCAGAGTGATTTTTTAAACAATTTTGTGGTTGTGCTAGTCTAGTGGTCTGCCTGGGTGTGCTAACTGTTAGGGCTGTCCAGATTCAATTCATTTTTATAACCCTGAATACTGACTTGCAGTTAACAGTGAATATCTGAATGCAAGTAACAGCAAATATTAAAACACCCTGTCCATTCTTTGGTGACAAAGATCTAACCTGCAGCAACTTCCTTAGTGTGGATTTTTCCATTCATGTTTTCACACTTATGTAAATTTAAAAAATAACTTTTATTTTGCCTGATTTGCTCTTTTTGATAGTGATGAAACTTTTTGAGGTTTAGAATGTTTGTGGACACCAAATGTTGTTTTTTTTTAAAGCTTACAAATGCTACAAGATTCCAGATTTAATTCTCATAAGTAACACAATGGATAAGAAGTAGTTAAACCAGAGATGGTAGATATTATAGACATTTCTTTTAAAAAGTGAATAGCCAAATGTAAACAGGACATGAATACCCAGATGGTCAGATATTCAGGTAGAACCCTGACCAGATTTCACTGTGCTGTATGTAGGTGGTACAGATGTAGGTCCCTACATTCAACTGGTCTCCACCTGAGCCGTTTAAAGCAAAACTAGTCTGCATGTAGATTAACAATCACCATTGTTTAAAAAAAAAAAGAGCAATGTTTAACCTGAGTGAGCAGTGTGATACTACCCAAGCCCAATGTATATTAAAGGCCCTCTATGATTTAATGATATTTTGTCATTACAGTAAATGACTGCAACCCCATAAATTCCATTCATACAGTATATGCCACAACTTGAACTCTTTTGAAACTATGGAGCCCCAAAAATTCTGGACAGTGATTCTTGTTATCTTGTACCAGAAGTTTAAGTTTAAGACTTTAGGGGTTCCATATAATCTCATGATGTACCACAAGGTCATTAGTGAGAAGCTGTGAAAATGAAGAGGTGAAAGAGTATGCTTACTTGGGACCCTCTCTCTTGCTGTCTCTATTTCTCTCTCTCTGAGTCAGATGGTTCGTTGATGAGCTGCTGTGGCCTCCATGAATGCCCTCCAGCCTTTGTGATTTTGTGCAGGATGAGATGCTAAGTGCAGGCTGCATCCCACCCACTCTTCAATATCAGAGTGCCATGTTCTCCACGGTCGTCCCTTGCCACGCTTTCCTTCCACTTTGCCTGGAATTGTGGTCTTTTCTGTGGTCTTTCGTTTGCCAGTTGCTGGCCTTTGGCAGGGGAGTCAGTCAGTTGCCGACTACTCAGTTGAGTTTTGGGTTGCCGCGGCAGTCTCCGAGTGGAATGACGCTGCGCTATGTAGCGTCTTCCTCTGGAGTTTAATGCCAATCTCCGCGACAAACTGGCTATCCGGGTGAACCCCTCCTCTTTGGATTAATTGATCACACAGACAGTGGCCTTAGACAACTCCTTCCAGGAGCACGCTAGGGAGCAGAGGACTGCTGCTTCCTCGCCTGCCCCAGGGCTGGTTCCCCTGCCCCCTCGCGCTACATCCACGGCACCGCCTTTGGAGCCGATGGTCCTGGGAAGGACTCATCTGACTCCGGAGGAGCACCAGTGCCAAAAAAAGGCAGGGGCGTGCATGTATTGCAGGGCTACTGATCATGCCATCTCTTAATGCCCAATTCGGCCAAAAGATCCGGCCCATCAGTAACCATGGGGGGTCTGGTAGGAGGTTCTTCCTGAAATCCCCCCAGCTGTTTTACACTACCGGCTCTTATCCAGTTACTGGGAGCCGAGTGTAAAACCTCCACTCTGGTGGATTCCGGGGTGGAGCAAAACTTCATTCATCAGGAATTAATTCCAAAATTTCAGATTCCCACCAGGAACCTCCTGACACCTGTTAATGTCTCCGCCATATCTGGTCTCACAGTGGTGACCCGGCAAACTGAACCCATTTCGGTCATTTTGTCTGGTAACCATCACGAGACAATCCAGCTTTTTGTGCTGCCACAATCTTCCGCTTCCATGATTTTGGGGTATCCGTGGCTACACAAACATAATCCAATAATTAATTGGGCTTGAGAATCAGCTTTTTGTGAAAGCTGAGAAGTGTGAGTTTTCCACCTGTTCCACTTCTTTCTTGGAGTTTACCATGGGCGGGGGCACGTTAAAGGCTGACCTAGTAAAAATTCAGGCAGTAGTAGACTGGCCCACTCCCCAAACCAAGAAGGAGCCAACGCTTCCTGGGGTTTGCCGCCGGTTTATCTGTGATTATAGTAAAACCGCTCTGCCCCTTACCCAGCTTACATCTACCAAGAGCCCATTCAAGTAGTCCAAGGCCGCTTTTGCTGCACTTAAAGAGAAATTTACCACCTCGCCTATCTTGACACAGGTAGACCTCCAAGCCCAGTTCATGGTTGAGGTGGATGCTTCTGACTCGGGAGTGGGTGCTCTGCTCTCACAGCATTCCAGCTCCAATCAGAAGCTCTGATCAGAAGCTCCACTCCAGCTGAGAGAAATTACAACGTAGGGGACCGTGAACTGCTAGCCATTAAATTGGCGCTGGAGGAGTGGAGACACTGGCTGGAGGAAGCTAATCAGTCGGTGATGGTCTGGACAGATCAAAAAAATTTCGAATATCTTAGATCTGCCAGACGTTTGAATACCTGGCAGGTTCGATAGGCCCTGTTTCAACCTCTCCATCACATACCGCCCAGGGTCTCATAACGTTAAACCCGATGCTCTCTCACACCAGTTTTCCTCCGACTCCTCCTCCACTTTCCCTCCTGCAGCCGCTGCCTCTCTCCCAGGCACTATCCTGCCCTCCTCCTGTATTTTGGGAGACCTTACTTAGGATATCAAGCAGGGGGTCCAGCAGGCCCAGTTAGTGGAACCTGTCCCCAAGGGAGGCCCGCCCTACAGGCTGTATGTGCCCTCCCCCTACGCAGTGACGTTATCCAGTGGGGGCACACAAGTTTTTTTGCCTGTCATCCCGGCATCATCCGCACTATGGAACTTATTCAGCATGTGTTTTGGTGGCCTTCCCTCAGGACGGATGTGAAAGACTATGTGAAGGCCTGCCACACATGTGTCTCCAGTAAATCAGACTCTTCTCCCCCAGCCGGTCTCCTCCATCCACTCCCCATCCCTTCCCGTCCCTGGTGCCATATCACCATTGACTTTGCCTCTGGTCTCCCTCCATCTTAAGGTAACACCATCATTTTCACCATCACTGATCGCTTCTCCAAGGCCGTTCACTTGGTTCCCCTTCCTGGTCCCCCTTCTGCTGCCGAGACGGCCAATCTCCTGTCCATCTATGTCATCCGGTTACACGGCATCCCCATAGACATTGTCTCTGATCAAGGACCACGGTTTACTTCACGGGTGTGGACAGCGTTTTGTCGATCCTTGGGCACCTCCGTCAGCCTCACGTCTGGATACCACCCCCAGAGTAATGGTCAGGCCAAGCATGCAAACCAGTCCTTGGAGGCCGCCCTGAGGTGTGTAGCATCTTGCAACACATCAACCTGGAGCTCCCACCTGATCTGGATGGAGAATGCACTTAACCCTGCCGTCTCATCCGCTATGGGGCTGACATCTTTCAAAGCTGCCATGGGGTATAAGCCACCGCTTCTACCTATGATGGAGAGGGAGATTGCGGTACCTTCTGTGAAGGCCCATGCACGTCACTTTTGCTGCCTTTGGAGGTTCACTCAGGCGGCTCTTCAGTGATCGTCCCAGTGGAATCGCCTGTATGCCAACCGTAGGCATGTGGCGGCCCCAAAATACTACATGAGCTAGAAGGTCTGGTTATTTGCAGAAAGGGTTCCGGTGGAGACAGACTTTTGGAAGCTGACCCCGTGCTTTCTGGGCCCATTCCCAATCTCCCTCATCATTAATGATGTCACTGTTTGGCTGAAGTTGCCCCCATCTCTCCGCATCCATCCCACCTTTCATGGTTCACAAATCAAACCTCTCTCCATTAGCCCCTTGTCCCCTCCTCCACAACCCCCTCCACCTCCCTGGATCATCGATGGACATACCACCTACACCGTCCAGCGGATTCTGGACATACGCCGTCGAGGCCAGGGTCTGCAGTATTTGGTGCATTGGAGGGGGTATGGTCCAGAGGAGAGATCATGAATTCCACGATCCCACTTCCATGACAAGGGCATGGTTCAGGCATTCCACGTTGCCCATCCACAGAATCCTGTGGGGTTGCCAGGAGGCGCCCTATGAGTGGGGGCACTGTCATGATCAAGCGAGAGTGCCTCCCCCCTCCCTTCCTGTTTTCCCGGCTCCGGAGCTCATCAGCGGACCTGCATGACTACACACCTGCTGCTTCCTGATTCACCAGCGTATTTAAGGGCCAGAGTGTGAAGAGCTCTCCGCTGGATCATTGGGTTTGTGCCACCTCACAACTACTGTTCTTGTTGTTTGGCAAATTTATTATTTCCTCAAGCTGTCTAACCTTTTGTCCTCTCCTCCTCTCAGGTTTGCTGCCACCTCCAGCGGTGTGTCTCTGGAGCTGTGTGTGTACGCTTGCCTGAACCATCCCTTTTCAAGACAACGGCTTCTCCACCCAGGTTCCTCACCCCTTTCTCTTCCTTCCCTGCAGTCTCCAGATCCCCTTCACCTTTCCCACGCTAGAGTTCACTGCCAGGCTCTCTGCCAGTATCATAAGACCCATTCTCTCAGTTGTTATTTCCCAGTGTGCCATACTCCTCATTAATCATTCCTCTCCTCTCTTTCCTCCTAGGCTGCATGTGGCTCCAGCGTGCAACTGTTTTCCTGTATATAGTTTGGCGTTTTGGTTGCGAATTTCGTTAATTGTGGTGTGTGTATTTATTCTTTAAGTTAGCGTGTTTTGAGTAGGGTTTTGGGTGGGTGTTCATTAAAGTGGTGTTAACTTTCCATCTACGTCTGAGTGTTCTTCTGACGTGGTTGCCCTGCACTTAAGCTTCCTCAAAACACCAAATCATGACACACAGACCTCAGAAAGGAACTGACTGAATGGGGCTGCAGTTAATTTAGCAATAACAAGATGTCTCTAAAATCAGAGCAGTTCCAAAGTTCACTACAGGACCTTTATCAACAGAAATGGAACCCTTTTCCCTGAGCTTTCATGTTCACCTTGCCCAGCAGAAGACTGGACAGAAAAAATCCTGGCAAACTTTTTCTCCCTAAAATGCTTTGAAGTTGTAAATATTTGATTTGGAGACGGTTAATAAGGTTCTTCTTAGCAATTGTTAGGGCATCAAGAAGTTGTTTGTACTGTGGATTTCAGTCCTCAGTGCAAGACTCGTGGAAAAGGTTGGTGTAACTCTGTCAGACCTCAAAAAGTAACTAAAATTTCATTATTGGGTAATCTCTTTGGTTAACAGTCATCAGTGATGAAATTCACTTTTCCCTCTTTTTTTCAGCAAACAAGCAGTAAGTTAACATTTAATCCCTGTATACTGTGTGCCTTTTTACAAACGGGTACCCATATTGAGTTTCAAGCTTCTTCTGTGGTGGTCTTCAGTCTAACATGGCTCATAACAGAACTGTTTCACATGAAATTATTAAACCATATCTATAACAAAAAAAAAAATCACTGTCCCAAAATTTCAAGCTGTACTAAACCTCAACAAGATAACACCAAAATATCAAACAAATTTGCAATATCTATTACAGTTAATATTGACTCTTTGCAAGAAGAAATTGACATGCAGCCTGCTGGTTGGCCTCTCAAAGAAGTCTCGATTCCCTTTATATGTCTTTTCAAATTTCAATCAACAGTCCTTTGGGCTTCAAAAGTGCAGCAGCTGGGGGGTTCCCTTTAGACGATTGTGGCCTTGAAAAGCTCCGTGTTGCAGACCTTGCCCTCTGGTGGGTTGCGGCTATTCTGGGGCATCTGGGTGTTCCTCATCTTGCTCTGGCACTGCCGCAGCTCGGCGACGTAGCCCTGGAAGCTCAGGCTCAACTCAGAGTCCTCTCCCTGGGACGTCTCCAGCTTTCCTTCTTCTAGATGCACTCCCTCCACGTCCATCACGTCCTGAATCGCCACAGCGGGGGATTCGGTGTCTGGGGTTGTTTTGGCCATTTCATCTGCGCAACGGAGAAAAGAAGACATGTGAAGGTTAGAAATAGTTACCACGTTAGATGCTGAAGGCTTGTTGTCTATACGGGGTGAAACAAGCTTTAGCAGCACAGTCTTCAGGGATGGCAAGAAAATTTTAGGGGGGGTAAGGTACCTTATTGTTACCGATTTATCGAAAATCAACACGATTACATAAGCGCTCGGCGCTTCCCCGGGTCAAGTCTCCCGCGATAACCCGGTTGTTTTGTACTCAAGCTACTGCTGTATTGTAAACAGCCCTGCGATTGGATAGTTGCAAACGATTGGACCAATCAAATAGCTCGTTGTATGCTTTGTCAAAAATTCATGGCGGCGTGTTCGTCAGGGATGTGATTTTTCTGCTAATTCGCAGAATTCCGCTTTTTTTTTATCTTCCAGGAAAATAAAGTACGTTAAGTACGTTAGCGGCTTGTGGTCCACGAACGCAGTGAAGGTGCGCCCTTTCAGGCAGAACTGGAAGTGGCGTATGACCAGGTGGAGAGCCAGTAACTCTCTGTCAAACACGCTGTATTTACGCTCACTGTCGTGCAAAGACCTGCTAAAAAAGGTGAGCGGCTGCCAAGAACCGGCAACGCATTGCTCCATGACGGCTGCTATGCCCATGTCCGAGGCGTCGGTAGTGAGCGCTATCCGAGCCACCGAGTCTGGGTGCGCCAGTAGTGCAGCGTTCGCCAGAGCTGTTTTAACCTGAGAGAATGCCTGCTCCCGCTCAGGAGTCCAGTCGACTCTGTCCGTCGGTTTCCGTTTCTTGAGTGCGGCGTACAACGGCTGTAATGAGCTGAGCTGCGCGGGGGAGGAAACGGTTATAAAAGTTAACCATCCTCAAAAACTCCTGCAGTGCCCTGACATTGATGTTGAGGAGAAAAAAACAGCAAAACAATTTAGTTAGATTACTTTTATGATTCCAAACAGTTTGAAATTGACAGTGCACAGTGGACATTGACTCAAAACTTTTGAATATTTCTAAGACTTGGCTACATCAGTGATTGTGCAAAATGAACTGCTCAAGACTCAATGGAGATTGAAACTGGTGATCTGAAATGAATGCTGAAATTATAAAAAGTAATGGTATGAATGAATTTTATTTCTATTATGGAATAGATAAAATTAACTGATTTTGATTTGAACAAGTGTTAAAGCATATGATGGATAATGCTTGTTGGAATATTTTAGGAATGCTATCTTCTTGGAACATAAGTCAATATTATACAGTAATAAGTGGCATTCAGCTGTTTGTTTTATGTCATTTAAGCACAGTTCTGGTACTTAAAAATCATAAAAACCCAGAAGCTTCAGGGGGCTTCGCCCCCCTTACCCCCCCCCCCACCGGGGCTCTGCCCCGGACCCCCTGCTAAATTTTCAGATAATTTCCCCAACCCTAAATCACATCCCTGGTTCGTGTTGGAATTCTGAGCTTTCGGTATCATTTTCAGCGGAATTATGAGATTTTTATCAAAGGATCAGGAGTCATCAGTGCTAGAAATAGACAAAAGTGTCAAAAATAAGTTCCGATGGAATTGGCTTGAGAGAAAAGTGACGGTAAAGGTGAAAATTGGCTCAAAGTTCGACGAGTTAACAGAAACACTCGGACAATTTCTGAAGAAAACAGAAAAGGAGATGAAGTTCAAAGTTCAGAGACTGACACAGCTTGCTGCCAAAAGGAAGAAAGTTTCACATTAGAAGTGACTTGGTGACCAGTGTAAATAGTGTAATAAACTCTTATAGAACTGTTAAATATGTTGGACTATAGACAGTGAGACAACATTGAAGAAAAAGTAAGTTAACTTTTCATTAAATTTAATGATTTATCTAAGTCTAGTATTTCATTTTTTTAAATCATTTTTTTCAGTCTAAATTACTTCTGTTTTACTGAAAACCTCTCAGCTTCAGGGGGGCTGCACCCCCCAGCCCCCCATAAGTCAATCTACCAAATTAGATTTCAACTGAAATCAGAATTTCCTGTTGCCATCCCTGAGTCTTTGACCACATGCATTTGATGCAACAGTTTCATGGTTTTGTAATCAGCTATATTGAAACCAAACCCAATGACAAGTACTTCCGCTCAAACTTGCTGAAATTGCTTGCCAAGCCATTACAAAGAGCTGTATAAATCAGGACATCATCAAATATGTTTCTCACTAATTCACTGCATTAAAGTGCTGATGACACGTTTTTGACTTCCTCTAATTTTTCAACACTTAATACAATATGACAAAATAGGTTGGTCTGTGCAGTTCTAAGTCAAACAGGCTTTTTTTCATGCAAATATCTGACGTTTTCATGAGCGCCACGTCACCAATTACGTCAGTGGCTGGAAAACCCCGCTGCCATGTAGTCACGTCATCGGAAGAACACAGTGCTTGGCTGCTCATTGTACACACAGGATGGAAGCGGTTGAAAACATCCACGATGGTTCCAGCACATGTAGTCTGGAATTGGTTTGTGTTGTCCATTCTTCAGACCATTATAGTTCTGAAGAATGGGATGACAATGAAGAATCTGGGGGCATCAGACCGTATAGGTTTGAGCCGTGCCAAGCGGGCATTGTGCCAAGCAGTCACACTCAGAGAGTGACGGTAGAGAGGCACACATGCCCGCCACAGCAGCAGCGACAAACACACGGCAGGGTAACACCAGTGTTATTCTTTTGTTACAGATATTGCAACAAATTATTTGTTCATAAATATAATTTATTTAAACCCGATTTTTCAATAAAATCATAGCAGTGTATTCTCTGTGGCTCAGGCATCGGGTTTATTATGGATTATATTTTGAGTTATTGTTGTTTTTGTTTTGTACATGTGTTTTATGTGCGTTTTGAGCCGCTTTCAGGAGGGCACTGTCCAAGATTCACCAGTCCGAACACACGCGCCCTCTCTCTTTGACAGTCAGCTGTTCATGGTTTGTGTACATCATCTGCCGTGTTGTCAGCCAGCCAGTGTTGCCAGCGCTATCACGACATGTTAGCCGCTCCACAGAGCCATGGTTCTGTTCCACCCCTTGAAGCGATGTCAGCCCTGGGGCTCAACCGTGGTTAACACCCTTCCTCTCCATGTTCGCTGGGCGATGTCGGCCCTGAACGCCAACTGTGGGTGTTTTTGTTCATTTTTGTGGGTCTTCAACTTTTTGGGAACTGTTGTCATCATTCTTATGTTCAATACATGTGCTGTGGTGAATTCTGCGCCTAAATCCATTCATCATGACCCTCTGTGCGCTCTTACGCAGAGCAGGGAGAGGGAGGATGAAATAACGGGGATTTGCGCGCAGGGTTCACCACAGCACATTTAATACAGAAAGACAGACAGTTCCCTGAAAGGTGAAGACGTACAAGAAACACAGACACACTCACTGATGGTGTTTGGGGGCCGGCATTGCCCAGCAAACGAATGAGAGGAGACATGTTTGCCACAGGTGCGCCCCAGAGGACATCGCTTCAAGGATGCACGAGAGCCACGGCGATCATGGAGTGATTAGCGCGTCGTGAGAGTGCTGAAAATACTGGCAGACAAACAGCACAGATGACAATACTATGGACCATTAGTGCATGACTGGCAAACGGCCGCAAAGTACACGCACTGCTGGTGATGGTGTGATGAGAAGCAACTGGGCGAGAACCGGGAAAGGTGATCAGCGGGAGGGGAATCAACTGGTGATAATAATAGAGGGGACGTGGCCGGATCGGCAAGATGTCAGCATAGGATCACAGAACGTAGGTCAAAGCTGTGCATAAATCTATTAATCCTTCCCCTCCTTGTGTGCTCCTCCTGCATAAGGAGCACACGAGGAGGCTTATGACAGTTGGAGCTGAAGCGTGTGATGTGGTCTTTCACGGTTTGATGTTTATCTAAGCCTGCGACACAACGCGAAGGCATAGCCGTAAAATTAAAACAAGAAACCAGAGAAACTGTGAGCTACAAAGCTGCTGTCATTCCGGTCAACAACACTGGAGTCCGTTCTGTCGCTGACGTCATGGGGGTGCCGCCCTTAATTCAGTGGGCGGCACCACAGTCCAGTCAGGGGCTGCTGTTTTTTGATGATAACTAGTTTATGCAGGCGCGGTTGTAAATGTTATATTGATCATCGACAATGACTTTTGGGTTTACACAACATCCTAAAAAATGTCAAAATTGTGTCATCAGCCCTTTAAAGTCAGATGTGGTGTATTTGTTGTTGCCCCTCACATCTCCAATAACTCTGACCTCATCAAAATGCCGTGGCATCGTGATTCTCTGTGATGCTGGCATTCGGCGAAGAGTGGTAAACTTTCCACATTTTATGTGCACCATGTGGCCCCTGAGACTGTGAACAGAAAGGCCACGTTGACTCAAACACAGCGCTGCAAAACATGGAAGCTCTGAAATGCTGGCTGTCATGTAAACACAGCAGCTCCATCGGCTGACCTCCTTCAGACCCTCACAAAACACATGCCTCACAGCGGAGAATACGGTGAAGAACCACACTGATCACATGCAGGAATCAGCCTGTGTAGAAAGTTCAAGGATGGACTTTCAGTCATCGTTGTAACTGACATGTTAAAGGTACGGTGTGTAAAACTGCCAATAAATAATCTGAATTCGGAAATTTAATGCAGCATAAATCCTTAACTCTCTTTTCACTGTTATATAATCACTCTCTTGTAAAAGTTAATACATTTTGTATACTTTAGGGTAAGTTTTTCATACATAAGAAGAGAGTCCTTTTCTGTGTAGGCAGCCATCTGAGAACACAATTATTTCTTTTCACAGGTTTTTATGTCAAACTTGGACTACACAAATGGCTTTCTAGGTTCTCCTACTTGGAAAGAGGGTGATGACTAATAAATTGTGAATTGTTTGCATTTTGAAATCAAACTGCTAGATTGGTCTGAATATTACACACCGCACCTTTAAAAAAAAATACTGTATCCCCTCAGGTTAACTTGCTGTTTTATTGTGAATTACTGGAATATTTTAATGTCATTTGGTCTAAAACAGACTGTCAATCATAGAGTAGCTCCTTCCAGCTTAACAGGTGTGACTTCCTGGATGTAGAGTCAACTGAGGATCACTGTGTGTGAGTTTGGTGAGCATTTGGGCAATTGCCTAGGAGGAGTAGCAGTTTTTTTGAAATCCCGTCAGTGCCCAGATCTCTTGATGTTTGACCTTGGCGACAGCCTGGATGCAGGCCCACCCTGTATTACTGTATATGAGTTTGGTGGGCATCCGGGCCATTGCCTTGGATCGTGGGCTGATGGTTGCATCGACAGATGATGAAAGCAGAGTCATGGCATCGGCTCATTTCTCCTTCACCAGAATATATTTACAGTTATTTCACCTTTTTGGCAGCAACTACTTTCATGGGTAAACTGCTAATGTTTTCAGTTTGCTAATGTGTTCAAATTAATTTAAAAAAAAATGCACAGTGACATACTGTACCTTAGGTACTAAAAGCCATACTCTTGCTTGTGCAATGCAAAAGCAACTCAAGTTCCATATACAAACCCCAATTCCAATCAAGTTGGGATGCTGTGTGAAACGTAAACAAAAACAGAATAAAATGATTCTTTTCAACCTATATTTAATTGAATACTACAAAAGCAAGATATTTAATTGTCAAACTGATCAAATTTATTGTTTTTTTAGGGTTTTTTTTTTGTAAATATTCACTCATTTTGAATTTGATGCCTGCAACACCTCCCAAAAAAGCTGGGACAGGGGCAAGAAAACACTGGGAAAGTTGAGGACTGCTCAGAAAACACCTTTTTGGAACATTCCACAGGTGAACAGGTTAATTGGAAACATTTCAGTGTCATGATTGGGTTTAAAAGGACCATCCCCAAAAGGCTCAGTCATTCAAAAGTAAGGGCGGGCAAGGTTCACCACTTTGTGAACAACTGTGTGGGCAAATAGTCCAACAGTTTAAGAACAATGTTTCTCAATGTACAATTGCAAAGAATTTAGGGATTTCATAATCTACAGTCCATAATATCATCAGAAGATTGAGAAAATCTGGAGAAATTTCTGCATGTAAGCAGCAAAGTCAAAAACCAACAGTGAATGCCCGTGACCTTTGATCCCTCAGGTGGCACTGCATTAAAAACCAACATCATTCTGTAAAGCACTGTTTTTCAGCCAGGATACCCTGGTATTGTCATGGTTGGTGAGCGCACACCCCCTCCTTCCCGTTGTTTTAACCCAGGTCATCAACACACCTGGTTGAGGAGACGCATCTGCTACCTCTCATCAGCCAGCGTTTAAAAGGATCAACTCTTCAGTGCGCTGACGTTGGCTCGTCTGGGTATACTGCCTAAAGCAGAACTGTAACTCAGCTAGCAAATTAAACTTTCGGGTGTTTCATTACTCACCTGTTCCTTTCTTCTTCTCTCCTCAGGTTGCTGCCATCGTGTGGGTGTGTCTCTGGGGACTGTGTGTGCTCCCTGCCCCATCATCTCCGCCAGCTGCAACTATTTTCCACCCGGTCAGACACCACCAACTTCATTCCTTCACCCTGCTTGTTCGTCTCATCCCGAGTTTGGGGTTCTGCCGGTTCTCTCTCATTTCCCACGTAAGTGGTAATTTGGCTTGTCCATTCTCCCTGTCTCCATTCCTCTGCTCACAGCTCTCGTGTTCTCTCCACAGGCCTGTTTCCTCTGGCAAGTGACGTTTTCTCAGCCGTGCTGTGGGTTTTGAAATTTAATAAAATTCTCAAACGTGTCTCTGTGTCCAAGTGTTCTGTTGCTGTTGTACTGTGCGTGTGGGCTGTTCTGGGTTTAAATCATGTCAGAATGAGCCAGCCAGAACCTCAGCCCAGCCGGTATGGCAGCACTGGGGCCATCCCCGCTGGAGAGCTTGGATGCAACCGAAAGACAGTTGGCCGTGTTAACCCAGCAGCTGGAAACAATTACGTAGCAGCAGGGTACAATCACCGACCATTTGGTTAACCGGCCTCCTCCGGAGCCTTCCGCTCCGACTGCTCGGTTGTTCAATCTGTTGTGCACTGTACTACTTCCGTCCCCACTCCTTCCTTGTATGCGGGGGAAGTGGGGGGATGCAAGGAATTTCTGTTGCATGTACGGCTGTATTTTTTTTTTTTTTTGACCGGGGGACGCTGCCAAAATTCAGTTTTTGAGTATTCTGCTCCGGGGCCGGGCCCTCAGCTGGGCTCAGTCAATCCTCGATAGTCCCAAGGGTCACCTTTACACGTTTGAGCAATTCATGGTCGAATTCACTCGCACCTTCCACCATTCAGAGACCCAGGGAAACGTGATCAGCTGTGTACTGACTGCCAAGGGGCTCGGTCCGTGGCCGATTACGCAGTGGAATTCCGTGTTAAAGCGGCAGAGTCGGGTTTGAATGAGGTTGCTCTATGCAGCGCGTTCCTCCTTGGCCTGAACACGAACCTCCGCGTCGACTTGGCAATTCACGCTGTTTCCGAAACTCTGGATGGCTTAATTGATCAGGCAGTCGGTTTGGATAACCGCTACCGTGAGTGCGCGAAGGAGCAACAGTCCTCCTTTCGCCCGTTCACCGCGTGTGGACCTACCACGGCAACTGACGCTGGGGGCACTAGCGCTCCTCCTGAGACGATGGAGCTCAGTCTGACCCATCTGACTGACGACGAGCACCGGTGGAGTAGGAGGGCGGGCGCGTGCATGTACTGTGCTTCTATGAAATACATTCTGGACGACTGCCCCCACAGGTCAAAAGACGTGGCCCGTTAGTAACTGTGGGGGGTCTGGCGGGCGGGACTGATTCTACTCCCCCTGGTAATTTTTCTATTCTGGCCCTCATCCAATTACCGGGGGTCAAGAGGAGGATTTTGGCACTCATTGACTCAGGGACAGAGGGGAATTTCATCTAGGGCCAACTTATATGGGACATGGGTATTCCCACTCTTAAACTGCCCAATAATCAAAGAGTTAATTTCATTTCTGGCCAGCACGTCGCGGTAGTCACCCGGCGCACGGCGCCCATTGCCATCCTTCTTTCCGGTAACCATCGGGAGGAACTCACGTTCCTAGTTCTTCCTAATTCATCTTCCCCGATGATTCTAGGCCATCCGTGGCTCCAGAGGCATAATCCCATCATTAACTGGGAACGTAGTTCCATCAACTCCTGGACCCCGTTTTGTTTGGCTCACTATGTTTGGCCGAGTGTTCGCCATCTCTCTCCATTTCCTCCCCTCCAGTTGAGCCGCCGGACCTCACCCTCGTTCCCCGGGTCTACCATGAGGTCTTCAGCAAGTCCAGAGCACTGTCGCTTCTGCGTCATCGCTCTTATGACTGTGCTGTGGACCTCATCCTGGGGGCAAGGCTGCCGTCCAGCCAGCCTTATAACATTTCTGGCCCAGAGAGGGAGGCGATGAAGAGGTACACAAAAGACTCGCTGAATGCCAGCCTTATTTGGCCATCTTCGGCTCCTCTCGGAGCAGGGTTCTTCTTCGTTGGTGGGAAGGATGGTTCACTGTGCCCGTGTATTGACTACCGGGAGTTGAACACAATCACTATTAAGGACAAATATCCTCTGCCCTTGATGAACTCCATGTTCGAACTCCTTCAGCGCTCACGGGTTTTCACCAAATTAGACCTTAGGAACGCATACCACCTGATTCGCATTCGTGAGGGAGATGAGTGGAAGACGGCCTTTAGAACACATCTGGGGCAATTTGAATATTTGGTCATGCCGTTTGGGCTCACTAACGCCCCCACCATCTTCCAGGGGCTCATCAATGACGTCCTTGGTGATATGCTGAATCATTTTGTTTTTGTCTATTTGGATGATATCTTAATTTTTTCCCGCTCACCAGAGGAACATGAGGTCCATGTAAGAGCCATTCTACAGAGGCTCTTGGAGAACCAGCTGTACGTTAAGGCCGAGAAGTGTGAGTTCTCCACCAGTTTTACCACCTTCTTGGGCTTCATAGTGGCTGAAGGGAGACTGATTGCCGACCTGGCCAAGGTAAGGGCAGTGCTTTATTGGCCAACTCCCCACTCCCGTACGGAGCGCCAACGCTTCCTCGGGTTTGCGAATTTCTACCGCAGGTTCATCAGGAACTATAGTGGGATAGTGCTGCCCCTTACACAGCTGACCTCCGTTGAGGTCCCTTTCCGCTGGACTGAGGCAGCTGAGCAGGCTTTTGCTAAATTAAAGAGTTTGTTCTCTGAAACACCTATCTTGGCTCAGGTCAACACCCAGCTCCAATTTGTCCTCGAGGTGGATGCGTCTGATTCGGGGGTGGGCGTTGTCCTTTCGCAGCGCACACCCTCCGACCAGTAGCTGCACCTGCGCGCGTATTTCTCTCAGCGGCTCTCGCTGGCCGAGTGGAATTACGACGTAGGGGACAGAGAGCTCCTTGCCATTAAGTTGGCATTAGAGGAATGGAGACATTGGTTAGAGGGGGCTATTCACCCCATTGTCATGTGGACTGACCACAAGAACCTGGAGTACTTGCGGTCGGCCCACTGACTCAATGCCAGGCAGGCTCGTTGGGCCTTATTTTTTCAAAGGTTCAGCTTTACCATCACCTACTGGCCTGGCGCCCGGAATACCAAACCAAACGCGCTATCGCACCCCCATCCCACCCTCAACCTATTCTCCCCTCTTCATGTGTCCTCGGAGCCCTTACCTGGGATACTGAGCAGAGAGTCTGTCAGGCCCAGTCCCGGGAGCCCGAACCAGCGGGGTGCCCCCCGAACCGCCTGTACGTCCCTGCCTCCCTCCGTAGTGACATAATTCAGTGGGGCCAAACCAGCCGCTTTGCTTGCCACCCTGGGATCTCCCACACCACTGACCTGACTTGGCGGGCGTTCTGGTGGCCCACACTGCGGCGGGACGTGCAGGAGTATGTGCGGGCCTGTCAGACCTGTGTCTGGGGGAAATCTGACTCCTCTCCCCCTGCTGGACTCCTTCACCCCCTACCCATCCCAGGTCGTCCTTGGTCCCACATCGCCTTGGACTTTGTCACCGCCCCCCCACTCCCACGGGAAGTTGGTCATCCTGACCATCGTCGACCGCTTCTCGAAGGCTGTCCACTTGGTTGCCCTCCCCAAACTTCCCTCCACCATGGAGACCGCCGACCTTCTCTCCACTCACGTCATCCGTCTCCATGGTATCCCTCTGGACATTGTGTCTGACCAGGGTCCCCAATTCACGTCCTTGGTCTGGAAGGCCTTCTGCCGAACGCTCGGGACCACAGTCAGCCTCTCCTCTGGCAACCATCCACAGAGCAATGGGCAGGCTCAGCGCACCGATCAGTCCTTGGAGGCAACTCTCCGGTGTGTAGCACCGAAAACCCCTCCTCCTGGAGCATGCATCTGACTTGGGTGGAGTATGCTCTGAATTCAGCTGTCTCCTCTGCTACAGGGGTTACCCCTTTTGAAGCTTGAGCGGAGTATACCCTTCCCTTATTACCTATGGCCAAGAGGGAGGTCGCAGTGCCATCTGTGGGGGCTCATGCTCGCCATTGAAAACGGGTCTGGAGGTCCACCTCCACCGCCCTCGCCCGCTCATCTGAGCGTAATTGCCTGAGGGCTGACAGGAAGCGGGTTCCTGCACCTAAGTATACCGTGGATCAGCAGGTCCGGCTGGCAGCAGACCAGATTCCATTGAAGACTGACTCCAAGAAGCTGTCGCCCTGCTTCCTGGGACCTTATCCCATCTCCAGGCTGGTCAATGACGTCACGGTGCGGCTGAGGCTTCCCCCATCCCTGCGGGTGAACCCGACGTTTCACATCTCCCACATCAAGCCCCTCTGTCCTCCCCGGAAACCGCCTTCTCCCCGCTGGATGATCGACGGCCACGCCGCCTACACGGTTCAACGCATCCTAGATGTTCGCCGTCGGGGCCGGGGGCTACAGTATCTGGTCCATTGGCAGGGTTACGGCCCGGAGGAGCGTTCCTGGATCCCCAGATCTCTCATCCTCGACAAGCGGATGCTCCGGGCCTACCACCGAGCCCATCCTGAAAAGCCTAATGGACCGCCAGGAGGCATTCCTTGAGGGGGAGGTACTGTCATGGTTGGTGAGCGCATGCCCCCTCCTTCTCGTTGTTTTAACCCAGGTCATCAACCCACCTGGGTGAGGAGACGCACCTGCTACCTCTCATCAGCCAGCGTTTAAAAGGATCAACTCTTCAGTGCGCTGACGCTGGCTCGTCTGGGTATACTGCCTAAAGCAGAACTGTAACTCAGCTAGCAAATTACACTTTCGGGTGTTTTGTTACTCACCTGTTCTTTTCTTCTTCTCTCCTCAGGTTGCTGCCATCATGTGGGTGCATCTCTGGGGACTGCGTGCGCTCCCTGCCCCATCATCTCCGCCAGCTGCAACTATTCTCCACCCGGTCAGACACCACCAACTTCATTCCTTCACCCTGCTGGTTTGTCTCATCCCGAGTTCAGGGTTCTGCTGGTTCTCTCTCATTTCCCACATAAGTGGTAATTTGGCTTGTCCATTCTCCCTGTCTCCATTCCTCTGCTCACAGCTCTCGTGTTCTCTCCACAGGCCTGTTTCCACTGGCAAGTGACGTTTTCTCCAGCCGTGCTGTGGGTTTTGAAATTTAATAAAATTCTCAAACGTGTCTCTATGTCCAAGTGTTCCATTGCTGTTGTACTATGCGTGTGGGCTGTTCTGGGTTTAAATCATGACCGTTATGTTCAGGTTTCTGTGGGAAATTATCCAATTTCACTTAATTGGTCCAAAAAATGCAAATCATTTTCCATTATTGTGCATGGGTGAGACATCGTGTCTCCCTGGAGAAGGCAACGGGAAACCACTCCAGTATCCTCCCAAGACAATCATGGATAGCCATAGTAGTAGTCTAGAGAATGACATGAATGGGTCCCCATATCGGCGGGAAGCCTCGCCCTAGACAGCACTAGACAGGGAGGAGTGGAGACGGCTGACATGTGCAGGGCCTGCCTCTGGCCAGACCACGTGTTCTCTGGGCTAAAGAGGAAAAGGACCATCCAGATTGTTATTAGCTCAAAAGGCAGCATCTGTGATGGCATGGGGCTGTGTTAGTGCCCATGGCATGGGTAACTTGCACATCTGTGAAGATGCCATTAATGCAGAACAGTACATACAGGTTTTGGGGCAACATATGCTACCATCCAAGCAACGTCTTTATAAGGATATCCCTGCTTATTTCAGCAAGATAATGCCAAGCCACATTCTGCATGTGTTACAACAGCGGGGCTTTGTCGTAAAAGAGTGTGGGTACTAGACCGGCCTGCCTGCAGTCCAGACCTGTCTCCCATTGAAAATGTGTGGTGCATTATGAAGCACAAAATACGACAACGAAAACCCTGGACTGTTGAGCAACTGAAGTTGTACATCAGGCAGGAATGGGAAAGAATTTCACCTACAAAGCTTCAACAATTAGTGTCCTCAGTTCCTAAATGCTTATTGAGTGTTGTTAAAAGGAAAAGTGATGTAACACAGTGGTAAACATGCACAGGTCCCAGTTTTTTGTTTTTTTTTTGGAATGTGTTACAGGCATCAAATTCAAAATAAGTGAATATTTGAAATAAATAAAAGTTTATCAGTTTGAACATTAAATATCTTGTCTTTATAGTGTATTCAACTGAATATAGGTTGGAAAGGATTTGCAAATCATTGTATTGTTTTTATTTACGTTTTACACAAATCTCCCAACTTCATTGAAATTAGGGTTTGCAGAAGAAATAAAAGCAGATGAACTTCACAACAGAAAAGCTAGAATAAGACCATGTTTAACAGGGCAGGAAAATGACAATTAGTTTTAACTAATCACCCATCGAAATGAGTTTCTTTTTATGAAAGGGTCAGTTATGCATATTATTGTTTCAGCCATAATTATGTGCCATAAAGTCTGAGACCCGCTGCTCTGTTCCTACATTAGTGAGGCTGTGAGCCTTTCAGCAGTTACAGCACAAATATGACAAGTGACCAGCTCTGAGAAAGCGATTTCTATGAATGTTACAGATGTATCTGTTCTCCAAACCTTATTTATTTTAAAGAAAATTAACGGCCCAAAAATGATTCTTTGAACCATACGTATGTTCAGGTCATAATGATTCCAACTTTGACAAAAATAGCTGTAACATGAGGCTTTTTCATCCATAACCACCATCTCCCAGCAACTCTGACAAAACACTAAATGAAGATTCACAAATTTACAAGCAGAGTCCTTAAAATTTATGAGAAAAAAATGGTCACATAGATGCAAAAAAAATTTGCAAATTTATAATAAAAAGGTTACAAAATTACATGAAAAAAATACTCAAATTTAAGAGAAGATTGTGGATTTCAGAGAAAACCTCACAAAGTGGAAAAAATAGTAAATTTATAAGAAACTGGTCAAACATTTATGAGAAGAGTTACACATTTTTGTCAAAAGCTGCAAATATAGAAAACTAAAGGAGGAATCTAAATCAAAAGGCACATTTCTGAGAAATTTATAAGAAATAGTGAAGAATCTGAAGAATAAAGTTGCAGTTTTACAAGGGGAAAATTGTAAACTCAAAGGACTCAACTCAAATTCATGAGAAAAGATGAAAAAAAAAAAAGAGTAAATGTTTGCGGAAGAAAAGAAGCTACATGTTTGGTGGCAAACATGCGGATGTTTTCAGAGCTCAAATCATCAAATGAATTAGAAGCCAAGGAGAGAGAGTTACGTCTTTAATGCAAAAAAGCCAAAAACCCTCCAGAATGTAAATGTAGTGGCATTAATAAAGTGACACCCCCCCCACACACACACACACACACCTATGACCTTCCACCATGGGTCACCCGTACATCTTTCCCTCAAACACGTTCCAGCACTGTGCTCTCTGCCATGCGATAATGTCAACTCGACACGGCTGTTTAACTCTGCGGCGAGTCTTGTCAGCAGCAGGGAGCTGAGACGGACCTGCCAGACTAGAACTGGGCTCGGGCTCGCTGCCAAACATCTCCATCCACCCCGCTCCTCTGACCGCCAGATGGGTGACAAGGCCGACCCGGGGTCAGTGGCTGTCAGCTGTGAGGAGCGGGCAGGGGGGTTGTAACTGGCGAAGAAGGGGCCCCTAGGACAGCTGAGCCATATGGTGCCTCAGGTGCACACAGCTGAAGCCGAGTCATTACAAAACACTTTCCGGAGATGGCACGGCCCTGTGATGATAGACTCTTAATTACTATTCCAAGGACTTGTCTGCTTTCTCTGAGCATGACTTCAAAGAGGGAAAAAAAACAAAACAAAACACAATCCCGCCTTGAACAAGGACTCTTCACGTCTAATTTCATCCTTGGTATTCAGCCTGTTCTTGTTTGTGAAGAGGCCAGGCTCGCTGTTGACTCAACTAAACACTTAAGTATTGAGCTTCAATCAGTGCCAACTGAATGGAGTTAGACTGTGCAATGTCGCCCCCTAGTGGACACGCTCTTCCCCATGGAGGAAAGGCTGCAGCAGCAGCAGCAGCAGCAGATGGGAACTAACTAACTAACCTGCACTTATATAGCGCTTTTCTAGTCACAAAGACCACTCAAAGCGCTTTCATTAATACTAACCCTCTATTCTAAGGGCCTATAGGAAACGATATCTAGGGACAATTTAGAACAGCCAATTAACCTAACATGCATGTTTTTGGCATGTGGGAGGAAACCGGAGAAATCCCGGAGTAAACCCACGCAACACGGGGAGAACATGCAAACTCCACACAGATCACTGTTGGTCGGGGGCTGGGATCGAACCCACGATCCCACGATCCCCACAATCCCCCGGCCAAGGGTAAACTGTGCTGCCGCAGTGCTAACCACTGCGCCACCGTGAACCTCTGCCATGCAAGGAGACTGCTGTCATCCCTGTTTGGACAAAAAAAAAAAACCTGCACTGAGCTACAAAACATTTGAGCCTTAAAATAACTTTTAAGCATAAGTATAAACTGGTGAGCCAGCCTTTTAGTAATGGTGATTTTTTTTTGTCTTAATTATGCAATTTTCCTCCTGTAACTCTTACCTTTCTTTATTAAATTAAGTATTTTTTTCCTCCTACATTTTTTCCTAATACATTTCAAATTTTCTAAGTGCATATTACCAACTTTTCTCTGTAATTTAGCAACCTTTTCCTCACATAAATTTAGCAACTTATTTCCCCCTGCAACTGTGGGTGTTTTTTCTCTTAATATTCACCTCTGTCTCCTTTCATAAATTTGTAAATTTTTGTAGTAAATTTGTCTTGCAAAACTCAAATTTTCCTTCTTTTTTTTAAATAAATTCGTTTTTCCTCCCATAAATTTTGATTTTTTTTTCTCCTAAATTTGCACCTTTCCTTATAAATTTGCATCACTTTCTCCATACATTTGTAAATTTCTGTCTTGCAAAGCTTTTTTTTTCATAAATGCATTTTTAAGTGGCTTTTTCTTTAATAAATTAGTTTTTTCCCTAATGTGACTTTTTATTCCCCAAATGTGTGTTTTGTTATTTTAAATGTACTCATTTTCGTTGCAAAAGTGCAACATGGGTTTATTACCCCCAGCTTGATGCAATTTTCTTGGAGGTTTTCAATGATTTTTATGTGTGTATATCAGAGCTACAGGGAGCCACATGTGCTCCAAAGCCACATGTTGCAGACCCCTTGACTGTCCCAGCCAGCATGCCCACGTGGGCCCCACCATAGGTTTAAAGTGGGCTGTCTTATGCGCCCCATGTGGGTTTGCCCACATAGACATACGCCATTGTTACTGAAACGTGCTCATCCGCATTAAAGCCATGTGGGGCCCAGATGGGTTTAAAATGGAAGCAGATTACATACCTGTACCACAGGTAAAGTCCATGCTGGCTGGCTGGGGGGGCTGAAAACTTCATAGTGTTCAAATGTGGTTTATTTTTCAACATGCCCTTCAGTCCACACACTCCTTCCATCAGTGTTGCAACGCTTGGATCCCTGCGGTTGAAAAATAAACCACATTTGGCCAAATTTGACCACTATGAACTTTTCAGCCCCCCCCCCCCCCTCGTAGTTCAGTTTAGTTTAGTTCAGTCAAGGCTAACTTCCTCCTGATCTCACAAGTAAAGGCTGTAAAACACTATGAGAGACTAGCAATTCTTATGATTCTGAAGATCTTATCTTGCTTTATCTGAGGGTTTTTGTTTGTTTGTTTTTTATATTTCTGACTTTTCACCGTGTCGTCATGTGATCCCTCAGAACAGCAGAGGGCGTCAGTCTATATATATAAACTTGTCTTTAATGACTGAAGTCATACTTCTTCAGGAGGTCTCAAAAACCGGCTTAATTTGTAATATAAAAGGATTTATACTCATTAGCGTTAGTCCTACAAACTTATTTGAAATCTTGTTCAATTCAAAAGTAACAACTTCACAGTCTCTGAGAAAGTGAGAAGGTGCAGGCGTCGTTATCTTGGTGCATGGCCAGCTTTATTTTGTGGAGCCAGGCACGCGCGCACACACACACACACACACACACAAGTTCAGTGGTGGCAGAAGTGTTAAAAGAAAATGAGACTACTGAATAATTCCCCTGTTTCTATTTTAGCGAGTGGGAGAAGGAGAGACGGAGAGAAGCAGGCAGGGGGAGACAGATGAAAACCAGTAGTGACAGTTTCTATCTGGAGCTCAGTCAACTCGTGGATGAGGTTACCATGGCGCCCGATGGAGGGAAGAATCGGTGTGATGCGCTTAGCAACCAGAAAAAAAAAAAAAAAGAGGAGAGAGGGCTATATGAGGGCTGAAAGGCTCATAATTGTGTGTGTGTGTGTGCATGTATATCATAAGATGATATTACAGCCTGGATACGAACACAAGTACTGAAGGTCGTGATGGCGCCTCTTCAACAACGGGCTCTGAAGGGCATCAAAAAGAGCAAGCTTAGTGGCTGGAGAAGACGCTGAGGATGATCGTCCTCCCTTTGAAGACTCCACAGCAGCTCAAGAAGCCTTTTTATTTAAAGCAAGACTCACGACGACTTATCTCGTTTTTAGCATCAGAGCACACATGTAGCAGATGCAGGTCTCATCAGCTGTGGAGGAAACTGGAATAGAACCAAACATTTATTGAGATCAGCTGTCACGTCCTTCAGCTTTACCTTCTGTCCCTCGACAGAAGTTGGACCCCCTTGAGGTCCAGCTCAAAGACAACAAATGATTTTTAATCCCTCTTATTTTGGACCAGCCTTCCCGTCAAGAGTGGTGGCCTAGTGGTAGAACATCCACCCCACAGCCGGGGAGGTCATGGGTTCAAGCCCTGGATGGGTCATACCAAAGAACATATAATAATGGCACTTCCTGTCTTCTAGCTTGGTGCTCAGCATAACAGAATGGCAGGAAGGGAAGCTGGTTGCAGTGGCAGCTTGCATAGCAGTGGCCCCTCCAATAGGAGAAACGTAATTTTGTTCTGCTGTGTGGGCCGAATGACAAACTTGGCTTTCTTCTTCTTTAGTCAGGAATCTTCTGATTGGCTGTCCCTGACAGACAGAAGCTTTAAACACAACACGGGTGAATTTATGGGCTTGGGGATTTAGGATATCACTGCTCTTGGATGAAGTCTGACCTTTTGGCTCATTACTAAAGTATAAGAGCTTGAAATTCTTTCCATTTTTTCACATGAGTAGGGGTGTGAAACATGGTTCCAAAGCCACATGTGGCTCTTTTGCTAATAACTAGTGGCTCCCTAAAAAGTAAAGAAAAAAAAAAAGAGAAATTACATGGAAAAAATTGCATATATACTAGTAGTGTCACTTTAATCACGATTAATTGCATCAGGCAAGTCGATCATTTAATCACGATTAATCGTGACCCCCCCCCCCCCACACACACACACACACACACACACACACACACAGGCAGCACATAGGTGAGAGACAGCTGTGGCAAGTTAACTGCAATAACGCAATGAGTCACGCTATGCAGTTAAAGTGCGATTAAACACTAAAACACTTACTAGTGTGATGTGATTCAGAAGAAGTGCGCTGCCCTGTCATCTAAATGTGATTAATCACGATTAAAAGTGACACTGATATTTACTAGAAAAAGCTGAAAATTTCAAAGTAAAATCACTTAAATTTATAAAGCCAAAACAGTAAATTAATACAAAAAAAAGTTGTAACTTAATGATGTTGCAAGTCTGCTAGAATGAAGTTGCCAGTTTACAAGAAAAAGCTTTGAGTTTATGAGAACAAAAGTTGCAAATTTACAAGAAAATTTCCTAAATTTGACAATAGTAAATATGTATGAAAAAATCAGAGGTGGGTATTTCTATGGCAATTAATCATGTGATGCATGATTAATGTGACATTCGCTCTTTTCACCATATGCTGCCAGTGGCACAAATAATCACGATTAACTGTACTCATGCAATTAATTGCAATTACTGTGATTTGTCTTGCTAGCTTGATGAATCCCAATTAAAAGGCTCATCACTGGAGGAAAAAAAAAATGTGTGAATTTAAAAGAATGAAGGCACAAATTTATGTGGAAAAAAATTGCAAATTTGTGAGAGAAAAGCAGTTCCGCAAGAAAAGACACAAATTTCAGGCAAAAAGAAAGAAAAAAAAATCACCCATTGCAGATATTGCCAGATCAGTTTAATCCTATAGTCAGCAGTTTATTCTCACTGTAAGGGTGACATATAGTTTGTGGCTCCATGCAGATTTTTATGCTAAAAATGGCTCCGTCCGCAGTAAGAGCATCAACCACGGTAACACAAAACAGGGCATGCAAAACTGTCCACTTTAACATCAACTCTCCTCCACTGAATGAGCAGAAAATACCTGCAGGTGATGCCATTGCACTCTGCACACAGAACCGAGACTGAAGCAAGCTTTGCAAACACAACTGAAGACTAACATGAACAGACACACAAAACTGTGGTGGTACCACAAAATAAATTTAAAAAAAAAACACAATAAGCGATAAACACGATACAGCAAGCAGACAAGCCAAACAAACACAACCAGAACGAACAGTCTGAGCAGGAATAGTGCGCAGCGACACCATGAAATGAGCGCATGGAGTTACAAAAAAAAAAAAAAAAAAAAAAAAAGGAGGTGAAGGAGTGGGAGAAAGCCACAAAACGTAACGACACAGAGCTGAGACAGAAGAAGAGAGAGCGTGAGGAGGCGGAGAGGAGCATCGGTGGGGGTGTGGGGAGAAATAAAAACGATCTCACAAACGTGTAAAAAGACAGACGAGAGTGATTTCCAAGTCTAACATTTATTAGATCTATTCAATCACAGGTACAGAGTTTATAGGCAGTGATTATCTACAACAGGCACCCAGAGAGGAAATGAATGACAGGCACTTCAACAATGTCACCAGCGCTGAGCAGCACTTCTCCTCCGATGACTAATTATTTTCACTGTTGCTCAAATTGCCGCAGCATGAGCCGACAACGTCAGATGACTCACCGGTTTTTAGAGATGTGTGAAGGGCAAATTAAAAAAAAAAAAAAAAGCTTTTTTGATACTTGACATTGTTGAATTGCTCTTAATTGGAAGTGGTGGGATGGAAACAGGTACAGCAATTATTCCGTATAAAACGTTTGTACATGATGCTAATCTCATCAGTCTGTTGTTCGAAAAGGTCTCATATTGTGCAAAATGGTGTTTATGTGGGTTTTAACCTCCTGAAATATAACTAAAATCATAATATAACTAAAATATAACTATGGCTAGAAATACACACTACCTTTTGTAGTTAAGAAGTGGATTGTTCTTTCTGACTTTTATGACATCACACCTAACACACCCTGATCACCCCATTACTTGTTACTGGCCTCCTCAAAAAACCTTCAACCTTAAAAACACTTGTTTCAGCTCATCAAGCACATTTTAATATTAGACAAAAATAACCAGAGTAAATACAAAATGCAGTTTTTAAATGGACATTTCATTTATTAAGGGAAAAAAGCTATCCAAACCTACCTGGCCCTATGTGAAAAAGTAATTGCCCCCCTTGTCACATCATGAATTAGCTGTGATTAACCCCTTGCACTCCGGGCAATTTTCCTAAAAACGCCAAAAAATAATGTGCCCAAAGTAAATCGAAAGCTGTTATTCAACCCTTTGCAGCATCTTCATGGGGTTGGTCTCATTTAAAAGAAAACACCTTGAATTTTTTGGCAAAAAAAACATGATCTCTCTAAGTGCTCCGGCCACTGAGTTACAGTCATCTAAACATAGTGAACTTGAAGAAAATAAATTTCACCTGGGTGTTTTTTTGGATACAAATGCTTGCAAATAACACACAGCTTCAGATCCGGGCTGGAAAATGCAACAGAAATGTAGAACCAAGTGTTATCCAGCTGAGGTCAAAATTTTGTAACAATACCACAAAAAATGAATATTTTACACAGCTTTGTTCTCAGGTAGTTCCCAGGCGTTTTGGAACTGTGCCAAATTGTGCCAAATGGCACAGTTTGGAAAAATGTCTGTAACTTTTGAATAATTCAATGTAGAAGCTTCATCTTGGGCTCAAATGAAAGGTTACATTCAGGGCTGTGTCTGTGTGTGTGTGTTTCGGGGGGGGTTGTCTCCCCCCCCCCCCCGCTACAGAGGACGGAGATCCGCCCTCGCTACATAACGGATTACACTCAGATGTGGTGATGTTTCCACAGCACCGCTGTCACCGCGGCTCCCACCCCCCCCCCCCCGACAGAATCGTAGCGGCGGGGATGGGGGGGGGTTTCACGGTCCGGAGGCGACGAACGAACCGTGTAACGCAGCGCACGCACTTCGGACATCGTGCGCCGCACAGTTGTAATTTACCGATCAGTCAAAAGTCATTTTTGATTACAATTTTCAGGGATAAAAAATAATTTGGCTTATAACACCTTACCTCTTCACAGCCACATTGTCCTGGCCAACTTCTCTTCCTCATTGTCAGACGAACCGACGCTGGTCCGCTCTGGTTCTGGTCTCGCAACCCGGTCAAAACATAATTCCATGATTGCGGTTTTGGCGAATGATTTACGACCTTCGTCGTCGGCCTCCGCCGGTCTCTGATGACCATATAAGAGAATCCTAAACACTCTGCTGGAATTAAAAAAAAAAAAAAAAATAAAGCACTGCCTGTGGCTGCTGAAGCAGTCTCTCTTCACCCAGCTTTAGACAAAACAGCTCAGCAAACTTCTGTGCTTCAGTTGGCTCGCAGCCAATGGGAGGCGGGTCCTTCTGGCTAGGTTTTCATTCATTGGCTCTTCATGGTTTCAGAAACCCAATTCAAGGCTCTTATTAGTCGAATGAGAGGTCAATCAGATGAACTAATCTGTTCGCGGCTGTGTCTGCAGCTTTTATTTTCAGTGCGCGCTTGGATGCCATCATCATCTCCATCTCCACCATCAGGATCATGCGTCGAGAGCGCACGAGGGCGCACTAGGACACAGAGACTTTCCCGTCCGTGGTACAACGGAGCGCAAGAGGTTAAGCACATTTTTTGCAAAGCTGAGTTCAGTTTCACTAGCCACACCCAGGCCTGATTACTGCTACCTGTTGAATCAAGAAATCATTTAAATAGAACCTGTCTGACAAAGTGAAATAGGCTAAAACATCTCAAAAAGCAACACATCATGTCGCAATCTAAAGAAATTCCAAACATTATGAGAAATAAAACCCCAGAACAACTTCTAAAGAACTGCAGGCCTCACTTGCCTCAGTCTGGATACTGGTCCCTAATTCAACAATAATAAAGAGACTGAGCAAAAGTGGCATCCATGGGAAAGTTCAAAGGCAAAAACCACTGCTGACCAAAAAGAACACAAAGGCTCATCTCCTATTTTGAGCATCTTAATGATCCCCAAGACTCTTGGGGAAATATTCTGTGGGCTGAGGAGACAAAAGTTGAACTTATTGGAAGGCGTGCATCCCGTTACATCTGGTGAAAAACTAACAGAGCATTTCAAAAAAACGATCATCATACCAACAGTCAAACATAGAGGTGGTAGTGTGATTGGACAGAGCTACTTTGCTGCTTCACGATCTGGATGACTTGCCATAATTGATGCAACCATAAATTTTGCTCTCAACTAGAAAATCCTGAACGTCTGGTCATCAGTTCATGACCTCAAGCCCTCCAATGCGGCTGAATTAAAACAATTTTGCAAAGAAGAGTGGGCCAAAATTCCTCATCAGTGATGTAAAAGACTCATTCCTAGTTATCACAAACACTTGATTGCAGTTGTTGCCGCCAAGGGTGGCACAGCCACTTATTTAGTTTAGGGGGCAATTACTGTTTCACATAGGGCCAGGACGTTTTGGATAGCTTTTTCCCTTAATAAATGAAATCATCATTTAAAAAGTGCATTTTGTATTTACTTGGGTTATCTTTGTCTAATATTAAAATTTGTTTGATGATCTGAAACATTTAAGTAGTAGTAGTAGATTAGTTTATTTGCGCGACAGATAAGAAATCAGGAAGGGGGAAAACACTTTATCACAGCACTGTATATATATCCCTGAGGGTGTGAAAACTGAAGATTAATCCCTGGAAAAAGCACAATATGGGACCTTTAAAGCTTCTGTCAAACACGTAGTGTCAAATATCACTGCATATGTTATTAATATTTATAAGCTCTGCAATGAGTCACATTTGCATGCATCCAAATCAACAAAATATACTCTAAATATCTATCTGGAGTAAATCACATAGTCAACTCCACATGTGGTGGCAAGAGAAGCGACCTGAAGCTCACTGAACAAAATATACACATCACTATACATACAAGTCAGTCTGAGTGTCCTTAGGATCAGTCACACACAAGCTGTTCTGAGTTTGATCAAACAAATCAGGCAAAACTGGGAGGAATTCGAAATGGGTTTGTCAATAAAGTGCATCAGAGTCAATGTAGAGGGAGTTTTATTGTCAAAGTGGTCCTGTTTTCACCACGAAGAGGAACACACATCCACTTACAGCACACACACACATGCACACACGCACACGCACGCACACACACACACACACACACACACAGAGCACTGGTTCATTACACTGTAGAAATACCTGAAGTGGACTCTCCCTCTGCACCTGTGTCTTGAGACTGGGAGCATGGCGGCGGTGGAGTCGAGTTGGCCCCTGGCACGCTGCTGTTGAAAGACGGCATGGGGGACAGCGAAGGTGGCAGCAGAGTGGGGCTGCTGATGTCTCCCTCGCCCACCAGCGTCAGGTCAGTGCTGGTGTCCTCCTCCACGGTGCGGAGGGTCGACCGGGTGTCCGAGGGCCGGGGGCCGGGGGATAGGTGGGAGCCAAAGGTCGGATGGCGAGGAGGGGGCAGCAGGCACCGCCTGGAGTGTCCGTTGGCACTGGAGCTGAGGGAGGAGTCAAGGCTCTCAGAACGATGGCTGGCGGTGAGGGGATTCCGTGACGAGAAGCCGTTCTCTCGGCCCGGCTTCAGGGAGTTGGGTGTGGAGCAGGCTAGGTCGGAGGAGACGGAGCAAGAGGAAGTGGGCGGAGTCAGGCGTAGGAAGTCGGGAAGCACAAGGTCTTCTTTCTTCAGGAGTCCACGCTGGTCGTTGGCCCGGGTGCTCTGCGCCCGGCTCAGCAGCTCAAAGAATTCTTAAAAAAAAAAAAAAAAAAACCAGCTCAAATAAATGTTACTGCTTAAAAAGTTTCAAACAGGTGGGAGAAAAAGAATTTGTCAGATTTAACATGCAGCACAACAGCCTTAAAACTCACAGGGAAAAAAATAACCCCCAAAAGCTCCCAGAGATTAGTCAGTCCTAAGGCAAAGCCAAGCCAAGAACTCCACCACAGGTTAAGAGAGAAATAAGAAAAAGGGAGTTTACCTTCAGCTTCATCTATATTAATCTTTTTCTGTTTTCTCTTTTCCCATGGGAGTGCAGAGTCTGGTCCACTGGCTCTCACAGAAAAGTCCTTGGGTGCTGACCTCTCATCTCCCTGCAGATGCAACGATAACAATGCGCTCTGTTAGGAGATGGAGGGACGGGGGTCGAGAGGGGGAGACTGAGCATGAGCCGCTAAGCACCCTACTGAGCAGAGTCCAAATTTACTGGGGCCTTTATGTAAAGATGAGCCAAGTCCAGCTGTCCACTGTGTGTCTGTATGCACCTGGACAGTATCTACACTAAGTCGGATCTGCCTCTGAATGGTGCGGTAACTCAAGCAGAGAAAGTGTGAGTGAGTGAGTGAGACAGCCACAGGCAATGTTAGGAGGACAAACACCACAGGAAATCCAACATGTAGCACAGCTAAGCAATGGCTAAATGTTAATGAAGATTGAGACTGATGTGGACCCCTGTTAAATTACAGTGAATTTTGCAGAAGCAGCACATCTGGATGTACAGTATTAGCAGCAGCTATGAAGACATCAGGAAGACTTACTGTGGCAGAAAAACTCCTGGTTGGAGGGTGGCCTTTTAAAGAGGAAGACTTGGGTTTATCTGTTGGACGGGAAGAAGAATATGAGGATGAGGGAAATTATGCAAAAGTTAAAAAGTCTTTGTCACAGCAGCCATTTCAATAGAGGAAATAAGGAAAATACTGGTATAAGCTGTCACAGCAAAAGCTCGGTTTTATTTTCCTACAAAACCTTAATTGTTGTGTGTCAAGTAATTTATTTTTGCTATTTGTTCACAAAGCTGCAGTGACAGATTCCTTTAAGCAGGTGCATTCCCAACTCTGGTTTAGTTTAGTTTTATTTATTTTTTCCACAATATTTTTTATTGAACCTTTTTTTACAAACATAACACAAACAATCAAACACTAACTCTAAAGTAATTAAAAAAAAAAGTACTAAAAACACCAACAACCACTAACAAAGACAGGTCTTCAACAATGCTCCTCTGTTTAGTCTAGGTAATCCATTACATAAGTATACATATTATACATTCACCAGTTTGGAATTTACAAGGTCCACACACATCATTCACCTTCTTCTTCAAAAGTTATGTTTAAATTCTTTACAAAATCAATGAAAGGTCTCCATATATTCTCAAAAACAATTTCCTTTGATTTCAGTATGTATGTTATTCTTTCTAGTGGAAGGTTTGTTAACATCTGTCTTAACCACTGAGTCACATCTGGTCTATGAGTCTTTTTCCACAGTAGTGCAATACATTTTTTGGCATTAAGCAAACTGAGGTCTATGAATGCTCTTTCACTCTTATTAAAGTTATGCTTTTCTGGATACAGACCCAACAAAAACAATTTAGGATTCAATATGATTTGTTTTGAAATTATTTTTTCAATTGTTACCCTCACCTCTTCCCAAAACATTCTAATTTTTCTACATTCCCATAAACAATGAAATAGGGTTCCTTTACTTTCCATACATTTTGTGCACATATCTGGTATGTTTTTGTTATATCTATTTAACTCCACCGGTGTAACATACATCCGCATTAACCATTTAAAATGTATCAATTTAAGACGTACATTTATTGATTTGGTTTGAGCTTCTGTACAAGCCAATTCCCATTGTTCCTCTGAGATTTCAGTTTGCAGGTCTTCTTTCCAATAATTCAGTCTTTTCTGTGAGTTTTCACTTGAGGATAATGTCAGTGAGTTATAAAACTCTGAAATAATACCCTTTCTCTTACTATCTTTCGTCAAAATTTTTTCCAAGGATGAATAAGTAGGTCGGGTGAGAGCATTATTTTGATTTGTTCGAATAGAGTTCCTAAGCTGAAGATATTTAAAAAAATGTGTTCTATTAAGATTAAATTTGATCCTCAGTTCTTCAAAAGACATTATGTTATCTGAACATGACACATATAAGTCTTGAATCTTTTGAATCCCTTTTAAATTCCATACTTTAAATACAGCATCCGCTCTCCCTGGTTTAAAATATTGATTACCCCATATTGGGCTAAATTGTGACAATAAGTGTGGTTCTTTTAAATATTTTTTTGGTTTCACACCATATTTTGATCATATGCTTTACAAATGGATTTTTAACTTGTTTCTGTAATTTTTTTGCCGAGTCTGAGTATATGAATATGGGAAGAGGTAAAGGTAAATTGTATGATTCCATTTCAGTCCAGTGAGGGAGATCATTTGCTGAAAAATAATATGTCATAGACCTCAGTTGTGCTGACCAGTAATACAACATAAAGTTTGGACATTTCAGACCTCCACGATCAAATGGTAAATATAGTAAGGACAGACGTAATCTAGCCTTCCTATTGTTCCATATAAATTCCACTAACTTTTTTTTAATTCTTGAGAATAGATCTGAAGGTGGTGGTAAAGGAATGTACTGAAATAAATAAAGTATTTTGGGTAAGATATTACTTTTAAGTATATTAATTCTCCCGATCATCATTGGTAGTGACATCCATCTCTGAAGTAACACATTAATGTCTATCATTAAGGCTTCATAGTTGGCACTGGCGACTGATTCTAGCTTAGGGACAATTTGCATTCCTAAATATTTAAACTGATTTACAACATTGAATTGATTTACCTCAGGAGCTGGGTGATTTCTCTGGGTCTCATTTAGCATTAATATTGAAGATTTAGTTTTATTTATTTTATATCCTGATAGTTCCCCAAAATTCTTTATTAAATTCAACAAGGTCGGAATTGATTTTTTAAGATTCGACATAAACAAAATTATGTTATCGGCATACAGGGAAATTTTATGTTCTGTTGGTCCTACTTTAATTCCATATATTTGTGGATGTAAACGTACTGCCATCGCTAAAGGTTCAATTGCCATAGTAAACAGTAAAGGTGAAAGTGGACAGCCTTGTCGACATCCTCTATTGATATTTATTGATTTTGAGATATTGCTGTTTGTTAGAATTTCTGCTGTAGCATTATTGTATATTATCTGAACCCATTTTATGAAATTATTTCCAAGTCCAAACCTTTGTAGGACTTCAAAAAGAAAGGGCCATTCGACCCTATCAAAGGCCTTTTTGGCGTCCAATGATAGGAGAGCTGTATCCGGTGCTTCTTTATTGGAATAAATAATATTAAATAGTCTTTTTACATTATGGAAGCCTTGTCTTCCCATTATAAAGCCATTCTGATCTCGGTTAATAATATTTGGTAATATTTCTTGTAGTCGTCTTGCTAAAATTTTATAGATTATCTTAAGGTCAGCATTTAATAGGCTTATTGGTCTCATGTTTTCACATTTATTAGAGGGTTTACCTGGTTTTGGCAACAGTGTAATTAAGGCATTATTCATGTATAGTGGTAAATTATTATTTTGAAATGCTTCTAAAACCATTTCCAAAAATGGTTTTATTAATTTCTTCTTAAATTTTTTATAGAGGTCAACTGGTTTTTCATAATAATCTCTAAAGGCACTGTTAATTTCTAAAGGATCTACAACTGCCTGTCCGTTACTTATAATACTGGTAATTGGTGTTTTAAATTCTAACTGTTTAATCTGCCATGCCAATAATTTCCCTGATTTTTCACCTTGTTCATAAAAAGATTGCTTCAATCTTAGATGACTCGAGGCAGCTCTATTCGCTGATTTTTTTGTCATATTCAGCTCTCAGAATCAGTAATTCGTTCTCTAACTTTGGATCACTTCCTGCATACACTTTTTCTTGAAGAATTTTTATTTTATGTTCCAATTGGACTCTCTCCTCTCGAGTCTTCTTAGATTTTGAACCTGTATAACTAATAATATGCCCCCTAATAAAAGCTTTGAAAGCCTCCCATTTTATACATGCTGATGTTTGTGTAGTATTGATATCAAAGAACTCATCTATCTGTTTTTCTATGTACTTAACAAATTCCTCATCCTGAAGCCATTTATGCTGAAATTGCCACCTACCTGGTTCCTTTGTCAATTTCTTATCTACATATATTAGACAGCAGGGTGCATGATCAGAAATCACAATGTTATCATAGAAACAGTTTTGAATCTTGGAGGTTAATTCTGTGGAGATCAAAAAATAGTCAATACGTGAGAATGTCTTGTAGGTATTAGAATAACAAGAGTAGGCTTTAACTTGTGGTTTCATTTCTCTCCATATATCTAGCAATCTCAGTTCTTTCATAAAATGATTAATGGTCATCCTACATCCATTGTGCGTACAGTCCAGTCCTGTTGATCTATCTATACTGGGATTCAATGTACAATCAAAATCCCCTGCTATTATATGTTGCCCTGTAAGTGATGATAAAATAAGAAATAAATTAGCAAAGAAGTTTTGATCATCTATTTTGGGACCGTATAAGCTCACCAGATTTATATTTTCTAATAACAAAGATCCTTGGATGATTAGATATCTTCCTAATTTGTCTCCAATTACATTTTTCACTTGAAATGGGACTGATTTATGTATGAGAGTCATAACTCCCCTAGCTCGGGATGAAAATGATGAGGTGAACACACTTCCCTGCCATCTTCTCCTAATTCTTTTTACATCCTCCTCTATTAGATGAGTTTCTTGTAAAAACACAATTTTTGAACCTACGTCTTTTATTTTATTCATAACTTGTTTAAGTTTTTTTAAATTTTGTAGACCTCTGCAATTCCATGAAGTTAAATTAAGATTAACGCTTTGATCTGTGATCAATAAGGAGTTTGAGATTACCTTGCAATATAAACATGCTCATACAGAGAAGCAAAAACATGAGTGGTTGAACATTCGTCCCACAAACTACACACAAACAAATTCCCCCTCCCCACATTCGTGGTAATCCCCCCCAAGTTTTTTTTTTTTTTCCGGTTCCGGTTCCGCCGGACCGGAGGCGCCACACGAGTTGGCTGCCCTTTGCAACTGCCCTTTTCTTATCTTCCTTCTTCTTTCTATACTTTTCACTCTATATATATATATCACGGACACACAGATCGCCCCAAGGGTCTCCCGAGTCGGCGGACGGAGCCTCTGTTTGCAGCGGGGGACGATACAGCAGGGAAGAGCTAGCTGGCTGGCTAGCTAGCTCCAACCGCCACCCAGTGCTAAACGGAGAAACTCGACATGCTGAGGAACTGTGGCGAAAACGACGCGGGTGCCGGGCTGGAGTTTAGGCGGCGTGCAAGAAATATAAGACAGAATAATAAAGAGCGATGGCAAGAACCAAGCAGACCACCCATAAATCTACTGGAGGAAAATGCCCCCCAGGAAGCAGCTAGCCACCAAGGCTGCTCGGAAAAGCGCTCCGGCCACCGGGGGAGTGAAGAAGCCTCACCGTTACAGGCCCAGTACCGTGGCTCTGAGAGAGATCCGTCGCTACCAGAAATCCACGGAGCTGCTCATCCGTAGGCTGCCCTTCTAGCGCCTGGTGAGGGAGATCGCTCAGGACTTCAAGACCGACCTGCGCTTCCAGAGCTCCGCCGTCATGGCTCTGCAGGAGGCCAGCGAGGCCTACCTGGTGGGTCTCTTCGAGGACACCAACCTGTGTGCCATGCACGCCAAGAGGGTCACCACCATCATGCCCAAAGACATCCAGATGGCCCGTTGCACCCGCGGAGGGAGAGAGAGCTTAGACTTTCTGCTGCACATTCACCAACCACAATGCACTGTGTGTCTACAGTATATATATATATATATATATTTATAGTAATATGTACATATGTATACTAGCTGTTCTTGTTTTTTTCTTGCCTTCTGATTGTTGCTCTGAGTGTTGCTATCCCTGTGCTGTTGCAATCCTGGAATTTCTCCATTGCGGGACTAATAAAGGCTTATCTTATCTTATCTTAAAATCAAAAGAAAAATTCCGTCTCCCCCTATAGTCATTGACTGCTCCACACCCGGGAGGATCAGTCAAACCACTCTTTCTTTCTCCTCTCAATCACCCTGACTCTACTGCTTTTAATGACATAACATTAACTCTCTTCTGTAGTTTTTCAACTTAACTCCAAAATTTTATAGCAACTTTGTACATCATAGGTTTTTTTTTGTTTTGTTTTGTTTTTTTTTATATAATACAATCTATATTTTGTAAACTTGCTATATGTTTCAGATCAGTCAGATGCCTGTGCAAATGCTTAAATATTCTACCTTTATATCTTGTTCATACTTCATGCTTAGCTCCCACCAGTCTCCCTTTGGATCTGCTTGATAAGCACCTGCGCCTCCTGAGGGGTCTTGAAGGTGTGAGTTCTCCCTTTATATGTGACCAGCAGTCTTGCCGGATGAATCACTCCGTGACGAATCCCGAGGTTGCGCAGCTCTTTACGGGCGGGGTCAAACTGTTTCCTTAATTGTTGGATTCCTGTGGCCAAATCTGAGTAGAACCGCACCTGTTGATCCTGGTATTTAATTTCTCCTTTAGCACGCGCCGCGTTGGAGACCGTCATCTTGTCTCTGTAGCTGAGGAACTTCATAATCAGCGTCCTCGGTGGTGCCTTATTTTCTCTCGGTGGGCCGATTCTGTGAGCGCTCTCTAAGACAACCGATGACTGCAGCTCCATGTTGTTCAGCGCTTCTGGAATCCACTTTTCCAAAAAGGAACATGTGTCCCGTCCCTCGGTTCCCTCCGGGAGGCCCACCAGCCTCAGAATGTTCCGTCTCGACCGGGATTCTAAGTCCAGGACACTATCTTCTAGATGTTTATTTTTTAATTCCAATGTGCGCACCTTTAATTGTAGGCTGGTGACGTCATCCTCAGCGCTGGAAATTCGGAGCTCCGCCTGCGATATTCATTCCATACAGTCGCTTATTTCCTTTCTCATTCCTTCTATCGCTGCTATAATCCCATCAAATTTAGAGGAAAAGTCTGCTCTCATTGAGCTAATGGCAGCGAGCACCGCACTCGTGTCTTCCCCAACAGTCACCGCTCTGCCGCTAGCTTGCTCCGCCATAGTCTCTGGAGATTTTTCTGCTTCGTCACGAGCGTGGAAGTCTGTTAACTTGGACTGTTTCGACGATTCAGTTTTTCCTCCACCTAATTTCCCAGCCTTAGGCTTTACCATATCCGCGCCCAAACGCTGGGAAAGGTTTTGTTCCAATTGAGAGAGTTATTTGCCAACTTTTTATTTTTAGGAGCAGAGCAGAGTGAAACACGTCTTCCTACGTGGCCGCCATAACCGGAAGTCCCAGTTTAGTTTTATTTTATTTTAGTTTATTAACACACACACATCACATGTTATCAGCATTAGCAACAGCATGAATGCTGATCTCATGCTGCTTTATTCATGCTGACTTTATTGGTTCATTTGTGACATTTTGTGTAAAATTAAGTGTAATATTAAGATGCATAATCACAGTGCCAGCAAACATTTGTTTTGGAAGTGCTGTTTTAAAGCCTAAAGCCACCCATTCTCCCTATACTATCTTGAACTCAGACATAGCGTCTTTGATTCACTTCATTTTTTTATGCGCGTCATGCCTTATGGCCCATGCTACATGGAGATACGAGAAGTCTGTAGCACTTTAGCATATCAAGTTCCACTTTTAACTTTCGGGGAAAAAAGAAAGAAAACATCTGGCTGAGATATTGAGAACAATAAAGTTGCAATTCCACCTTAAAATGTACTCTGCAAATTCTTCCTTAGTCATCATATTCAAAACAATGTATGCTATACACCCCAATAAATATGATGAAAATGATAGCAAATGGGTCTCTAAACTCATACGGGGCAAAACTATTGTAGCATCATCTCACTTTGGCTCAGCAATAATTATTCTTCTGCTTAAAGACATTTTGTTTCACCCAGGAGTAAGACAAAGAAATGGATTTTCTCCCCCAGGCCACAGCTGAAATCCCATTCCTTTGTTAAAACCAGCCCAAGGAATTTCCCCAATGTCCAGCTTTGCTTTTATTGCCCCCATAAACATGCAACAGACCCGGCTACACAGATCCACAACTCAGTTAATTTCCTTAAATTCTGGGACATGCTGGATTTAACCAGTGAACTTTAAAGTACATTATTACAAACTCAATTCTAAACCTTCTTCTTTTCAGAACTATGAAAAGCAAATGGACTCTGATGTTTTAATGTGGAAAATCAATAATATGTGTGAAATGCATTAATCTGTGATTTTATATATATATATACTGTATATATATATACAGTATACTGTATATATATATATATATATATACAGTATATATGCATGTTAAAAATGTTTAAATGAATGTTTATTCCTGCATGTTGATTTAGAAGCACTGCTTATAAGACATACTAAAGTTAACTTAGTTTAATACATATGTATCAAAGTTTTGTCTCTAAAACCATGTGACTCCAGCAGCCAGTCTCTGCATGACAACTCTTCATCCCAAAGAGCTCCAAACAATAGACTGTTTGTTCATTGGACGGAAAGTTCATCGGGCCTCCCACGAAGGACTCTCATTGGCTGAGATTCCGGTCAGTCCGGAAGCCCGCGATAGCTCAACAGGACTTATATAAATAGCAGAGAGACCCCTGCTTCGTCCTCTTTTGCCTCTTGTCTCTCTTGTTTTTTTTCTCTTTTGGCTGTCTTTTCTCTTCTCGTCTCTCTCTATTGTCTACACACAGCAAGGAAGAGCAAGGAAGAACCAAGACTCCGACCACATGTTGCTTTTCTGAACACAGAGCAGATAACTCGTAATTTGTTTATGTAACTTTGTATTTTAATGTTTTTCCTTTTTCTCTTAAATGCCTAGGAATTCCTATTTCTTTGAGCTCAATTCTTAATCGGAGTTAAACTCCAATTTTTACTAATCTCTTTTTCTTTGTTAAACTTTCTGTAAAACCACCGTTTGTTTAATTTTAATGTAAACTTTAATCTTGACTTTATTTTTATATTTTTCTTGACCAAGCACCCACCAGAAGCTACTATTTTTATATAAAGTCCGAAGCTTTTTAATTTGAGATCGGATTAGATATCTTTAATTAATTATTATCGAAGACCTCTGAGGAGACGCAGCTCCCACATCACGTGCAGCTGAGGAATCAACGCGCAGCTGTTCATCACACGCTGAAGAAGCGTCGGCACCATCTGGCTCATACTGACATAACGTTCGGCTCAGGAGACGCACACACACAGGCTCAGAGTAGTTCAAACTGTTTATTAACAACAGGGATGTTTGGGTGCGTGTCTGCAGAATGTTAATGTGTTGGTGGGGGCGTCTGCTTCGGACCCAGAGGCAGGAGACCGTTCAGCCGGCAACCCTATGGGAGAAATCAGACACAGGGTGATGAGCACACACCAACACGGGAGGAGAATAGGCGAGGGAGAGAAGCTTACTTGTTTGGGCAGATGACTGGCGCTTCAAGGATGGAAGCCCGGGAGACAGCCACCTGCAGGGCTCGGTGCAGCAGCGAGGAGAGACGAGGGACGGGATTGTCCGCCGCCGAGGAATCCACCTGTGCACAGGGGAGCAGACTGGAGAGATGAGGTAAGTGAACTTCTTACCGGTAAAGAGGATGCTGAAGAGAATGTGGTAGAAGTCCATGCAAAGGAAACGAAGTCTACGGCTTCAGGCCGACGCTCAGGGCGAGGCGGCTTTTATCCTTCGCCGCTGACGAGTAGCAGGTGCGTGAGCAGGTGGCGCCGCTGATGAATGGCGCGGCGTGACAGTACTCCCCCCTCTAGCAGCGCCTCCTGGCGATGGCTTATCCGGGTGCGCTCGGTGGAAGTCCGCGATGAGCGATGGGTCCAACACAAACGACGGGGGCACCCACTGTCGATGCTCGGGCCCATAGCCCTCCCAGTCCACCAAGTATTGCAACCCACGACCCCGGCGCCGGGAGTCCAGGATGGAGGAAGCGGACCAGGCCGGATGGCCACCAATCATCCGGGGCGCGGGTTGCGCTGCAGGAGGAGGGCAAAGGGGGTCAGAAACCGCCAGTTTCACCTTCGACACGTGGAAAGTAGGATGAATGCGGAGGGAGGGGGGAATAGCCACGCGCACAGCCACCGGGTTGATGATCCGGGTGATGGGGTAGGGACCCATGAAGCGCTGTGCCAGCTTTCTCCTCTCGCCTTTTAGAGTGACGTCCTGGGTGGAAATGTAAACAAGCTGCCCAACTCTGTACGCCGGGGCAGGTCTCCTACGCCGGTCCGCCACAGTCCTGTTGCGCTCCGCTGTGCGTAATAGCGCATGGCGCGCGGCAGCCCAGGTGGAGCGGAACTGCCTGAGATGGGCCCTAACTGACGGGACAGTTACCTCACTCTCCTGCTCCGGAAACAGCGGGGGGTCGTAACCCAGGGACGCTTTGAAGGGGGACATCCCTGTAGCAGAAGAGCGAGCGGTGTTGTGGGCATATTCAACCCAGGCAAGATGGTTGCTCCAGGACGCGGGTTTGGATCTGGACACACAGCGGAGCGCAGCCTCCAGCTCCTGGTTGGTCCTCTCACACTGCCCGTTGGATTGGGGGTGATGGCCGGAGGAGAGGCTCACCTTGGCTCCGATGGCGTTGCAGAATGACCTCCAAACCTCAGATGAAAACTGGGGGCCCCGGTCCGAGACCACGTCCACCGGAATCCCATGCAGCCTGACCACGTGTTGGACGAGGAGGTCCGCCGTCTCCAGGGCAGTAGGGAGGCCTCGCAGGGGGATGAAGTGCACGGCCTTGGAGAAGCGGTCCACGATGGTCAGGATGGTGTCATAGGAGTTGGAGATGGGGAGTCCGGTGACGAAATCCAGAGCGATGTGCGACCAGGGCCTGCCAGGGACGGGCAGGGGCTGGAGCAGACCCGCTGGAGGGGCATTTCCCGATTTGCAGGTGGCACAGATTGGGCAAGCCCGGGCGTAGCGGGCTGCATCCCTCCGCAGGCCTGGCCACCAAAAGGACCGTTGGAGGAGATCTATCATCCGGGAGGTGCCAGGGTGACAGGTGAGCTTGGAGGTGTGGAGCCAGTGGATGACCTCTCCTCGGACCGCGGATGGCACGAACAGCCTCCCCTCCGGTCCGCCGCCAGGGTCAGGTTCCACCTGCTGTGCCTTCCGGATCTTGCTCTCAATGTCCCACGAGATGGCTCCCACGACGCACGACCTGGGCAGGATGGAGTGGGGCGCCTCCTCCGACTCCACGGGGGCGAACTGCCTGGAGAGGGCGTCAGGCAGGACGTTCTTAGAGCCAGGCCTGAAGGTGATGGAAAATTGGAACCTGGCGAAGAACAGGGACCAGCGCGCCTGGCGGGCGTTCAGGCGCTTGGCAGATCGTAAGTATTCCAAGTTCTTGTGGTCCGTGAGGACCACAAACGGCAGGCTTGCCCCCTCCAACCAGTGGCGCCACTCCTGCAGGGCGAGCTTGATGGCCAAGAGCTCTCTGTCCCCCACATCGTAGTTTCTCTCCGCCGGGGACAAGCGCCGGGAGAAGAAGGCGCACGGTCGCTTGGCGCCATCGTCCGGTGACCGCTGGGACAGCACTGCTCCCACTCCCGTGTCCGAGGCGTCTACCTCTACAATGCACTGCAGCGCGGGGTCGACCTGGCGAAGGACCCGGGAGGAGGAGAATTCCGCCTTCAGCGCCTCAAAGGCGGCAGCGACCTCTTCGGTCCACCGGAACGGGACCTTCGGGGACGTGAGGCGGGTCAGTGGTCCCACGATGGCACTGAAGTTGGGGACAAAGCGGCGGTAGAAATTGGCGAAGCCAACAAATTGCTGCACCTGTTTCCGGGATGCAGGTGTGGGCCATTCCACCACCGCCTTTACCTTCTCTGGGTCGGGGAGCACCCTATCGTGGGCGATGATGAACCCCAGGAAGGACGTGCTCCTGGCGTAAAATTCACACTTTTCTGCCTTAACGTACAGACGGTTCTCCAGCAGCCTTTGGAGGACCCGCCTCACGTGGACCTGGTGCTCATCCCTGGACTTGGAGAAGATGAGAATATCGTCCAGGTAGACGAACACAAAAAGGCCAATGAAGTCCCGGAGGACGTCATTTATGAGGCGCTGGAAGACTGCAGGAGCGTTGGTCAACCCGAACGGCATCACCAGATATTCAAAGTGGCCGTTCGGGGTACGGAAGGCCGTTTTCCACTCATCTCCCTCCCGGATCCGGACGAGGTGGTAAGCGCTCGCGCAGCCTGTTATCCAAACTTATCGCTAAGGACGTCAGCTCCGCTAGCGTCCCAGGGATATCCCGACCAGCCAGTTCATCCCTCAGATCACTATTGAGGCTGCGGAGGAACAGGCCACAGAGGGAGCGTTCCTCCCAGCCCAATTCCTCCGCCGCTACCCGGAAGTCGACCGCGTAGTCCGCTGCCGACCGGCTTCCCTGCTGGAGAGCGAGAAGCCGATCGACCTGGACCGTTTCGGTTTGTGAGTGGTCAAAGACCTCCAGAAAGCGCCTCACGAATTGGTCATAGGTGAGGGTGGCATAACTGGGCCTCGCCATTACGGCGTAGGTCCAAGTTAACGCACGCCCCTCCAGAAGATTCCCTATGTAACCAATTCGGCTGTGATCCGAGGGAAAATCTCCGGGCACACGGTGGAACACGGACTCACACTGCATAATAAACCCCCGCGCTCCGCCGAGCTTACCGCTAAAGCGGGCGGGGGTCGGAATCGGCGTGAGCCGAACCGGTGCCACTGGAGCCGGCTGGACGGCCGCTGGAACAGCAGGAGCCGCGCCACCCTGGCGAGTCGGGAGGAACGGCTGTTGGGGGTCCAAGCGGTTCAATCGGTTAGTCAGTTCTAATAATTGGTTAAGAACCACCTGTTGCTGATAAACAATCTGATCCACCCGAGCCTCGAGGATGGTAAACCGGTGTGCGAGCCCGCCGTCCGCCGAGCCGCTCTGCTGAAGCCGTACTGACATAACGTTCGGCTCAGGAGACGCACACACACAGGCTCAGAGTAGTTCAAACTGTTTATTAACAACAGGGATGTTTGGGTGCGTGTCTGCAGAATGTTAATGTGTTGGTGGGGGCGTCTGCTTCGGACCCAGAGGCAGGAGACCGTTCAGCCGGCAACCCTATGGGAGAAATCAGACACAGGGTGATGAGCACACACCAACACGGGAGGAGAATAGGCGAGGGAGAGAAGCTTACTTGTTTGGGCAGATGACTGGCGCTTCAAGGATGGAAGCCCGGGAGACAGCCACCTGCAGGGCTCGGTGCAGCAGCGAGGAGAGACGAGGGACGGGATTGTCCGCCGCCGAGGAATCCACCTGTGCACAGGGGAGCAGACTGGAGAGATGAGGTAAGTGAACTTCTTACCGGTAAAGAGGATGCTGAAGAGAATGTGGTAGAAGTCCATGCAAAGGAAACGAAGTCTACGGCTTCAGGCCGACGCTCAGGGCGAGGCGGCTTTTATCCTTCGCCGCTGACGAGTAGCAGGTGCGTGAGCAGGTGGCGCCGCTGATGAATGGCGCGGCGTGACACATACAGCCAAAATCCAGCCTCTTCGACCGCTTGACTTTTAAAGGTCGAACTGTGGATGCTGAAATATCTGCGGGCAGACATTTCCTCTAACATCCACGAAATCTTGGGCTGAGGACGACGCCGAACGGGATCACGTGAGCTGCAAACTTTCATTCATGTGCTGAATTAAACGTCTGAGGTTCGGTAATAATTTGTGTATCTAATCAGATGCAAATTAAGAAGCCCTTAACATAACTCTTCTTTTCATTAAAATTCCGTTTTTATTTTCTTAAGATTAATCCAGGACTTTTTCATATAATTAGTAAACTTTCTCCATAAATTTGCGTTGTTTCCATCATCTGTTAACACAAACTGATAGAAATTGGTTTCTCAGTTTAACCCTGGTTCCGAAAATATTGACATTGTTAATCTATCATTTACAAGACTGATTTTATGATTAATGAAATTACTGCAATGTCTGTTAATCATTTCGTTTAATAAATATATGAAAATGAGAGAAGCTGTTGAGAATTTATTTCATTCTGAGTCTGTTCAAGCACAGGTATTGAATTCACGGAAAATTTTTGAGACTGATTATTGATTAATTTATTGAGTGATTAAACAGGTATAAAGTGAAATTAAAGATTAAATTGCTTCTTAGAGATAGAAGCTGGTGCCCCGCGAGTGTTATTAACTTTTCTGGTGTATATGAAACGAGATTTGATCTCAGATTCCCATACATCAATATAAATTAAATAATTCATACCTGATCATATTTACATATTTATTAATATTACATATTTCACGCTACACTATCTAAGTAACGTGTCATTTCCACTGAATGGGGCTACACTGAGTAACGGCTACGATGCAGCTTGAGCCTGGTTGCATTTGTGCTGTGAAGTGGCATGCGACAAGATCACACGAGAATACTGAAATTACGAGATAACAGCAATTCATAGTCTTCTTCTGGTCACTTCATTGCATGCTGTATATCGTTCATTGAACATAGACTTGTTTGCAAATTTTTAGGGCATGGCATCCTCTCTGAAGAGCTGAAGGAGGTGAATGGGGAGAGGGAGGTCTGGGCTTCTCTACTCAGACTGCTGCCTCCGCAACCCAACCCCCGAAAAGCAGCAGAAGATGGATGGATGGATGGCAAGCAGGCAAATTTTTAGGTCCCCGTTGCAACTTATCCCATCTGGTGGGGACATGAGCATGACTAGAGTGGAACCGATCTGCTCTGGTCACTGCATTGCAATGCAATGCGACACAATCACATTAAAAAAAAATAAGGGGTAAGATGAAATACGTATATTGTGGTGGCATCAGCCATCACGTTTAGAGTGGTCTGCTGGGGCAGCAGCATCATGGCAGCTGATGGGAAGAGAGTGAACAGGCTGATCAAAAAAGTCAGCTCTGTTCTGGGGTGCCGCATCGACCCAGTGGAGGAGAGAGGAGGATGGTAGCTAAGCTGTCATCTCTGCTGGAGTCCGAGTCCCACCCCATGGGGACACGCTGAACACACTGAGGAGCTCAATTTAGCGGCAGGCTGTGCCATCCTACAGTGGATATAAAAAGTCTACACACCCCTGTTCAAATGCCAGGTTTTGTGATGCAAAAAAATGAGACCAAGATAAATCATTTCAAAACTTTTCCACCATTAATGTGACCTATATCCTGTACAACCTTGAAAAACATTGAACAACATTACAACATTGAAAAACAAACTGAAATCTTTAAGGGGAAAAATAAAAAATAAAAAACTTACAATAACCTGGTTGCATAAATATGCACACCCTTAAATACTTTGTTGCAGCACCTTTGGCTTTTATTACAGCATTCAGTCTTTGGCTAGGAGTCTATCAGCGTGGAGCATCTTGATGTGGCAATATTTGCCCACTTTTCTTTGCAAAAATACTTCAAATCTGTCAGATTTTGAGGGCATCTCCTGTGCACAGCCCTCTTCAGATCACCCCACAGATGTTCGATCGGATTCAGGTCTGGACTCTGGCTGGGCCATTCCAAAACCTTAATCGTCTTCTGGTGAAGCCATTCTTTTGTTGACTTGAAGTGTGCTTTGGGTTACTGTCATGCTGAAAGATGAAGTTCCTCTTCATCTTCAGCTTTCTAGCAGAAGCCTGAAGGTTTTGTGTCAACACTGACTGGTATTTGGAACTGTTCATAATTCCCTCCCCCTTGACTAAGGCCCCAGTTCCAGCTGAAGAAAAACAGCCCCAAAGCATGATGCTGCCACCACCATGCTTCACTGTAGGTATGGTGTTCTTTTGGTGATGAGCAGTGTTGTGTTTGCGCCAAATACATCTTTTGGAATTATGGCCTAAAAGTTCAACCTTGGTTTCATCGGACCATAACACATTTTCCCACATGCGTTTGGGAGATTTCAAATGTGGTTTTTGGAAAATGTAGCTGGGTTTGGATGTTTTTCTTCATAAGATAAGGCTTCCATCTTGGCACCCTACCCCACATAGCTCGGACATATGAAGAAGAAGGGAGACTGTTGTCACATGTACTAAACAGCCAGTAATTGCCAGAAATTCCTGCAGCTCCTTCAGTGTTGCTGTCAGCCTCTTGGCAGCCTCCCTGACCAGTTTTCATCTCGTCTTTTCATCAATTTTGGAGGGACGTCCAGGTCTTAGTAATGTCACTGTTGTGCCATATTTTCTCCACTTGATGATGACTGTCTTCACTGTGTTCCATGGTATATTTAATGCCTTGGAAATTCTTTTGTACCCTTCTCCTGACTGATACCTTTGAACAATCAGATCTCTCTGATGCTTTGGAAGCTCTCTGCGGACCATGGCTTGTGCTGTAAGATGTGACTGCAAAAATGTCAGGAAAAGCCTACTAGAACATCTGAACTTTATTTGGGGTTAATCAGAGGCACTTTAAATGGTGGCAGGTGTTTGCTGACTCCCATTTAACATGAGTTTGAATGTGATTGATTAATTCTGAACACAGCCACGTCCCCTTATAACAGGGTGTGCATATTTATGCAACCAGGTTATTGTAAGTTTTTATTTTTCCTCGTAAAAGATTTCAGTTTGTTTTTCAATTGGGTTGTACAGGTTATAGGTCACACTAATGGTGGAAAAAGTTTTGAAATGATTTATCTTGGTCTCATTTTTTTCACAAAAAACCTGGCATTTGAACAGGGGTGTGTAGACTTTTTATATTCACTGTAGGTGCTCGAGGGAGAAGTTCCGCAGGTCCTTCCTACCTGCAGCTGTCAGACTTTATAATCTAACCTGTGCTCCTCATAGAGGCCGTATTAAACTTCACTACTTTGCATAAAAGAGATCGTCCCCTCCAATACACAACTTATCCAATTACAATTATTATCGAGGATGGCAACAACACTGTTTATTCAAATGTGAAAATATACTGCCTGGGTCTACATTTATATATTGTCAGGTAATTTAACTAACTGTAATGCTGTTAATACCATCTAGTAACTGCAATGTTCCTGCACTGTGTATATAACTGTGTATATTTACTGCTTTGGCTAACCAATTCTTATCTTATTATCTTATTACTATTGCTCTGAGTGCTGTTATCCCTTAGCTGCTGCAGTCCTGTAATTTCCCCATTGTGGGACTAATAAAGTCTTATCTTATATTTTCTTATCCTATATAAAATCAGAGAATATACTATTTCTTCTTCCTTGCAGTTTTTTCATAATAGCATTTCACTTGGTTCAAGATGATTTTACTTGTTTTAAGAAATCTTGTAAGTCATATTTTCTTGTTCTGATGATAGATAATTTCTACTAAAAATAAGCAAAATTATCTGCCAACAAAACAACTTTTTGCACATTTACTTGAAACTAATAAAAATGGGGCTCAGAGTAGAACCGCTGCTCCTCCACATTGAAAGGAGTCAGTTGAGGTGGTATGGGCATCTGATTAGGATGCCTCCTGGACGCCTCCCACTTGAGGTGTTTCAGGCACGTCCCACTGGGAGGAGACCCCGGGGCAGACCCAGGACTCGGTGGAGAGACTATGTCTCCCAGCTGGTCTGGGAACGCCTTGGTATCCCCTCTGAAGAGCTGGAGCAGGTGGCTGGGGAGAGAGAAGTCTGGGCTTCTCTGCTTGAACTGCTGCCTCCGCGACCCGGACCTCCGGAAAAGCAGTAGAAGATGGATGGATGGATGGAAGTTTAATAAAAATGATTATATAGACTTCAGTTTTTGCAGTGGATAGAAGAAAAACTAGTCATCTCTGCTAGTTCTTAAAATAAGTTTTAGCCATAATTAGGCTTCAGTTTTAAATATAATTTTCAGTTCATTTTTCTCTATACACAGTTTGTGTTTCCAGCTGTTTACCTGAAGATGGATCTGCTCGCTCCAACACAACCCGCAGGCCATCCAGAGTGGATATGGGAGCACCCAGGTCCAAAGGCTCAGTCTCGCCACTCTGCATGAAACACAATCTAATGTTCAATAAGTATCTACACTGTGTACTACAGATAACTGACTGCCTGAGCCTTGTCTTAATCTATATACCATCCTTTAGCTTTGGTCTACAGTAGAATGCAGCTATAATGCCTGGAAACCCACAGGACTAAAATAAATCTGAGAGGGGTTTAGGGGAGGAGTAAAGAGTCAACATGTTTGAGGAGTGTCGTCATTCTTAATTATAGCCCCGGTGCTCCATCTTCACAGGCTCGCCTGAGTCAGAGTGCTAACCACTGTGTAGAAATGGAAAAGGATGCGGTCGTTTTCCTCCCCCTAACCATGATACTCCACCCTCTGACACTGTTGCACATACACACACACAACACAGGCTGCTGTCTGGGACACGGAGCAGTTTCAGAAGGATTAAGCCACCAGGGACAACTTACAACTTTGGCCACAAGATCGCCGAGATGGAGGCCATATTTGGCCACCACGGGACGGAGGACCTCGGTGACTGGTTTGGTAGGCTTGGCTTTCAGTCCCACGGAGCGGTTAATGGGAACCAGGTCCAACCTAAGAGCAAACCAACAACACAAGTACAGTAAATATGACAGTAATGGAAGGTGAACAGAAACAAGCACCGACTGCATGTACATACCTAAACAAAGTTCGCTTCTCCAGCCTCAGGTCTCGAGAAATGAGGGTCATACAGTCTTGGTCCAACACTAAAGGCTGTTAAAAATGATCAAAAAGTGCACATTAACAGACAAAGTAGCAAACATAAAGAAGCATCTTTCATTTTTGATTCACTTTAAAGCTCATTCTCACCTTCTCGCCTCCCACCAGGAAAAGGTCGACGGCTGCAACGTTGACGCTGATGCTGCGACAGAGATCCTGGAGGACCTCCCTAATGGAGGCGCCGGGCCGAAGGCTAATGGAGGAGCAGGACCCATCAGGCAGCAGTACGCTGCACTGTTTGGACGAACGTTCCCACGCGCCAACCGAATGGCGACTGTCAGACTGAAGGTCAGAAGATTCAAATTATTAATTTTAAAGTGATTTCTTGTTTATGTGGTTTAAGAAATGAGTGGGATTATTAAAGAAAAACAATGCTGTGCTGTTTTGATGGGCAGACCACACACTGGACTGTGTGTTGCCATGGTGATCTGTCCAGAAGAATCTTACCTCAATCTTACCAGCAGAGTAGGAATTGGCCATCTCCAGACTGGTGCCGGACGACAAGGAGCCCTGGGACTCCCTCCTTCCGTTGCTGCCCCAGTGGTCTGCACAAAACAATGCAGACGATGAAGAAGTTGTGAAGATAAGACATTTTCAGACTGCACACATTAGATGACAACATATAACACCAAGACTGCACTACAAGACTAACAACAAAAATCCTGATTTTTTTTTTTTAAAGAAAAAATAAATTTGGGGGCCCTATACATTTTTTTTTTAGACAAAATGACTGTTCACATGGTAGAGGTTGCCAATCGTTCTGATAAACTATAAGCCAGAGTAGCTGGTGAGCACAAACGTTAACGTCAAGCTCTGGTCATAAATATAAAATAAAACTCGCTAAATTTTATATCACCCTGTTGATATTATGCCACTGTTTCTATCTTTTCAGTTTCCGCCCCCATGTGTTAAAATGCCAACATTTCACCACAATGATGTACGTAACGCAGCACTGCAGGGCACCTCTGTCTCAACATGCCTCTGCTGCATGTAAGCTGGCAGAAATCTGTTTTGTTCGAAGACAACAAGGCACATCCAAAGCTCCGCACTCTGTGATTTGCTTGCATGGCTGTTATTTTATTTCTTACCCATGTTAATGTCGCTGATGTCCTTCTTTTTTGGACCCTTGCCAAAGCTTCTGTTGCGGGACCACGAGAAGAAGATGCCACGTTTTTTATCTGCACCCTCATCTTTGCTGTCTTCGTTCAGTGACTTCCCCGACCTCTGCTTTCTGACTTCCTGTGGGCAGGAAGATAAGCAACACAAACTTTTGTAGTCTGCACCTTGCATTCTGTAGAAATTCAGAAAAAAACACGACCCTGTCACTTTATCAAGATCTGCCTTGGTCTCACTAGGGCTCATCCAGTTCAGATTTGCTATTGCTACCCATTTTATTGACAGTAGGAGTACACACATCTGAAACTACACACTGGCAGCACCACTAGCCTGCTTAGCTTAGCGTATATAATTTGTTTTTAATTGGTCTTCTTTATATATTCATTGATCCGATATCATAACTTTCTGGCTTATTATGTTATATTCTGGACAAGATTGCCCTGCAAAGATGCCAGCAGCAGTGTTAGCAGAGTTAGCTTAGCTTTGCTCTGCATTTTTGACCAGTGTTGACAAAACTCAACCACCCCATCCAACATCTGTGATTGGAGCAAGACCATCTACAAACACTTGACCATAAATCACATTCCTAGCTTTTGTTCTATAGTTCATTATAAGCTATAGATAATGGTTAGCTGCAGACACAATAACAGGTCACTGTGAAGAAGGGTGTTTAATCTGGGTAGAAAATGGCACTGTAGTATTTAATCTTTCTATTCAATTCAATTCAATTCAACTTTATTTATATAGCGCCATTTCACAACAACAGTCATCTCATAGCACTATCAACTGAAGGGGGGACCCCCACAGTTGCAGAAAGACCCCAGCAATCAGGCGATCCCCTGTGAGCAAGCACTTGGCGACGGTGGAGAGTATAGTCCACAGCTTGTCACAGACTTTTCATTAAGAGCACTAGGAATTGTACCAACATGGTACCTTTTTGGGAGTGGAGAGCGTGGAGCGGTCTGAGCTGGCGCTGTGTTTTGAGGGTGCAGGGCTGCAGGGGATCTGGTAGGGGTCCGGCAGGGGCTGACCATTCACCTCAGCCAGCAGGCACTCCTGGTAGAGTGACGACTTGAGGAATCGCGAATAGCTGTCAAATTTCATCAAGTTGAAAATCTGCACACATGGCAAGAGAGGGAGGTAAGACATATGGAGAGAGGATTTGTAAAATGGAGAAAAAAGAAAATAAAGGAGGTCAAAAATAAGGGAGTGACAGTGAAAATAAATAAGTGTGAAGGAACTACTGGTGCTAACATATGGTTACAGCTAGCGCTATGACAGCAGTCTCAACAGTCAAAATTTAATCATACTCATGTGTGAGCTGAACATATACAGATCTTTGACTGGATGACTATGGGGCCGAGTGTACAGTATGTGCGAGCTTCTCTGTGGGTGTATGCCAGTTTGTGTTTATCTCTCTGGTAAAGCCTCAGAGCCCTTTTGAAAACAAACGCAGATGGCCACCAAAAAAAAGCCAATATGCTTGCGCTAAGTGACTAAAGGCTACATAAGAACAAGACCCCCCCCCCCACTGCACAGAGTCTCTCCTCCAGTTATACTGTCTAGCAAACATCTTGATCCCCCAGCTTAATGCTGACTGACAAAAGATGAGAATTTTAACGAGTCTGTCACAACAAGTCAAACCGTCAAACTTTTTGCAGAGCACTTGAATTGCTTTGTAAACACTATATTATTTATCAACCGAATCTCATGGAGGCCTGAAAAATTCATTCAGCAGGTGTCTTTCTGGTACCTGTAGCTGCTGGGTCTTGAACATGTCAGGCCGCGGGGACGTGAGAACATCGTCGGCCAGCTGAGCCTGGCTGTCGATGTTGACCGGCATGTTGGCATTGCTGGACAGAAAGCTGTTGTAGATTTCTCCTGCTCGCTGGGAGAGCTGTGGGAGTAAGAAAGCATAGTGAGCATATCAAGAACTTACAAAAAAATAAAATGAAACGTGTTTTTATCTGCTTGTTTATTATGTTTTCATGATGAATAAATGAATATAAAGGTCATATTAGGTGGCTGGAGATTTACACTGTCAATAGTTTATATTGACTGTCCTTAAAGGTCCCATATAACACCAAAAACCTTTTCAAAGTTGTTTTACCGTTCATCAAAACGCCCTCTGCGTAGAACAGTTGGGTTTCAGCCTGCTCGTGAATATTAATGTATCCCTAATCTTACTGGGTAAAGGTTTATTGAGTGACGTAAGAATGTGGCTTGTTGCTTTGTGATGTCTTAACCCTATGAGTGTGTATGCTGCCGAACTATGACATAACCCCTGGTGGTCAAGAGCGGTAAATATTTTTTTGTCAATAAAATAGTTCAGATTTCCAAGGCTATAACTTGAAAGTGGTAAGAGGTAATGGCTTACTGTCAATTAGAAAGATGTAAAATATGATCCAAAGTTTACACATCTAATTTGCATAATGTCGCGGCACCTCTTTAAATTCCATAACTCAGTCAAAACTGGACTTTGGACATATTTACACAAAAAATGGTTCAGTCTTTTGACATCGTTTTTTGTACAGAGGTACCTCATCATCTTATCTTATGGGCTGCACGGTGGCGCAGTGGTTAGCACTGCGGCAGCACAGTTTACCCTTGGCCGGGGGATTGTGGGGATCGTGGGATCGTGGGTTCGATCCCAGCCCCCGACCAACAGTGATCTGTGTGGAGTTTGCATGTTCTCCCCGTGTTGCGTGGGTTTACTCCGGGATTTCTCCGGTTTCCTCCCACATGCCAAAAACATGCATGTTAGGTTAATTGGCTGTTCTAAATTGTCCCTAGATATTTGTTTCCTATAGGCCCTTAGAATAGAGGGTTAGTATTAATGAAAGCGCTTTGAGTGGTCTTTGTGACTAGAAAAGCGCTATATAAGTGCAGGTTAGTTAGTTAGTTAGTTATCTTCAAAGTATATGAACAAGAAATCAGTACATTTAAAAAAACCCCAGAAATTTCTCACTTACTTTTGACAAAGGGGGGGCTGGCTGGGTGGCGAGGCCGCTGCGTTTTCACCCATCATGGTCCATATTTTGCGTTCTGCCAGCAATTTAAAATCTCTACCACATCTACAAAGTCTTATGATTATCCCACATAAATTTTGCTTGTATCCCGTGGCTATTTTCTGCATACAAAGCCAAAAAAGTGATGGTGACGACAGTGGCCATATTAGCTTTCTGGGCTGTTACAAACAGGAAAAGGAAATGAGGAGTTCTTCTTCTTTGGTGTATTACGTGTCATCCACTGAGTCCTCCAACGGATGTCTGCCACCTTTTGAAACTGGCAAATCAGTACAATCAGTACAAATTCCCAATGCAGGTGATCGTGTCAGAGTGAGAAGGTAGGCGCAGTGCCACACTCTGCCACTAGGGGCACGCAAATTCTCATACTCAAAGGGTTAAAACACAGGATGTGCAATCTGCTTATTTCCTTAACAGCAGAACTAAAAAAAAATGCAATGTGTATTTCTCTGTGAAGTGAGCATCTTAATATTTTAATGATACACACGTGACCCACTGTCATATTTTCTAAGGTTAAAACCCACAAAAGCACCATTTTGCACAATATGTGACCTTTACTTGAGAGAGACAAGTAGGTGATCATCAGATTTTCAAAATAAAAGCCCCTCATTAATTAGCAGGTTTCGAGGAAGTGCAAGACTATCACAACAAAAGACAATGACGATTACAAACAATTTTTTCAAGTAACGAATGAGTGATGTAGGGGTCAAAATCTTGACCCAGCAGGGAAGCCAGGGTTTGAATCACTAATCTTCAGATTAGTGAACTGTCAGCTCAAACTCCTACACTACAGATCACTACAGATATATGACGGGAATCACAAAAAGTGGCTGTCTAAAGTCATTCTATGTCCTATCCAAGAATGAATTTGTCCTCCATGAAAATTATCATTAGTCATTTCCTCAATAGTATCTTCCTCGTTGGTATAGTGACGAGTATCGTCTTCTACTAAAAGTTTTGAGCCACTCCTTATACTTTATATTTTGCTAGGAAAATGGGAAAAGATGTAGAGATTAACTTAATTCTCCCAACATTCATGGAAATTCAGAGTATAAGGCAAACTTTGGTATCTTTTGCATTTTTCTTAGATTCAAGTAAAGAAATGGTAACAAATTGTGTTTTTAAGACAGTCTGCTAGTGACAAAGCGTCTAATACAATATCTTTACCACTTTAAATTGGCAACTTACTTGTTTTCTGTTATGTCTAGACACAACACTGGCTCATACCTTGAATTAGGTGCTTTTATCATGCTTGAATGAGTCATAGATCAGTGTTAAAAATTCTCTTACCATGGTCAGGCACAAGGACTGGGCTGAATATGAATGAAAAAGCAGCCAGTGTCCAAACCAAAACGAAAACTTGATGAACTACTGCTCAAGACCACTTCTAAAAAAATGCAGACAAGTCCGGGTCCCTGGAAGTAAAATATAAAGAAGTGGTGGCTCAAGACTTTTGCACAAGGAGAATGGGAATTCCCTGGCAGGGAGGCAATTGTTTAATGGATTTAAATGGAAATAAAAATACCAGAAATATTATCATTATCAGCACTAAAACTTATTTTTGACAATCTGAAGTGAGGCAAGAATCTGTTTCACAAAGTAAGTTGAGGAAAATCATTGCCTCGACATCAGAGGTTTGATGGTCTCTGGTGTGTTCACCACTACAGAAAATACAGTGTCTCAGATGGGGGGACTTTTATACTCAGTCAATACATTAATTAGCTCAGGCTATGTTAATTACCAGACATATAAGCTAACCAGCTAACAATAGGGTAGTATCTCACTGGACTGTGACAGCTTGCGACTAGTTGGAGAATTTTACTTGCAAGGGCATTTCCAAAATCTCTCCATATGCTCACGGTGGTTCACAATTTCCTTTCGTGAGTCACAGAGCCTTGCTCTCATGTTGCAGGAATTTTGAACATGTTCAAAAAATTTATGCGACAACTTTTCTTTCAAAAAAAGAGTCATCACGGGTGTCTCAAATCCATCTCAATTTAGTTTCCGCAAGTCAGAAAGTGTGAGAAAACTTAGACAACTTTGCAAGGGATTGGGGACCTATGAAATTAATTGTGACTGATTGGAGACAAAAAGCAGCTGCAGCAGGGAGGGATATTCCAGCACCAGAGTAGTATTTTCCGGCATCAGCAGCAGCCTTAAATGTTCCAGCTGCCTGGTACTTGTCAGCAGCAAAGTGGTCAGAATGGTCCTTGACTGCAACAGCAGCAAGGAGACATGCAGCAGCCTTCAGCATGTCAATAAACAAATAAAACTTAGATAAAACTTATACAGGACTTGATTCAGCCAAACCGTGAGGATTGGGAGGAGATGCACAGCTCCCTGCCAACTGGTGAGCCGACATTGTGCATTCTTATAGCATAATTTTACTTTACATAATAAACTAAAATAATCATTTATATGGTCTCAATTGTGCAACTGGCATGGATTGCCTCGACATCAGAGGTTTGATGGTCTCTGGTGTGTTCACCACTACAGAAAATAAAGTGTCTCAGATGGGGGGACTTTTATACTCAGTCAATACATTAGTTAGCTCAGGCTGTGTTAATTACCAGACATATAAGCTAACCAGCTAACATTAGGGTAGTATCTCACTGGACTGTGGCAGCTTGCGACTAGTTGGAGAACTTTACTTGCAAGGGCATTTCCAAAATCTCTCCATATGCTCACGGTGGTTCACAATTTCCTTTCGTGAGTCACAGAGCCTTGCTCTCGTGTTGCAGGAATTTTGAACATGTTCAAAAAATTTGTGTGACAACTTTTCTTTCAAAAAAGAGTCATCGCGGGTGTCTCAAATCCATCTCAATTTAGTTTCCACAAGTCAGAAAGTGTGAGAAAACTTAGACAACTTTGCAAGGGGTTGGGGACCTATGAAATTAGGTCCCAGAGTGGTGGCTCAGTTGGTAGAGCATCCGCCCCACACCCGGGAGGCAGGGGTTCAAATCCCGGCCGGGTCATGTCAAAGACCATATAAAAAGTGGAACTTCCTGCCGTCCAGCTTGGTGCTCAGCAATAATGGAATGGAGGAGGGAAATTTGTGGCGGCACCTTGCATGGCAGCGGCCCTCTGATTCTACACTTGGGGTGTGTGTGATTAACACAGTAGATAGGTAAAACACAATCTCGTTCTACTGTACATGATTGGTTGTACAGTTGAATGACAATAAAGGGTGATTTAATTTAATAACTGTTGTGCGAGTGTTTGGTAGAATTTGGGAGACCATTGAGGGACAATCATATGCACAAAAACCTCAGTTTTGTCTTGCGCATTTTGTGAGAATGTCCTGCAACAATGGCATGTACAACTAGAAAAGCACTCAGCACATACCTCCTCCGCCAAGGCTCCTTCCGTCCATCACGGATCACCTCCAAAATGCAATGGGTTCGTGTGTAGGCTACAAGCCAGTTCTGGTGAAAACTGCAGCAAAGTCTATTCCGTAATTTTGGAGGATTCTTGCTAACACATTGTGAGAAGATAAGAGCCTTAGTGGAGGTATGCATTCTTGGATTAGCACCAAAATGTTATGAGTTCCTCTCTAGTCCAAGGACCACCTCTGGTAAAAATTTCATCCAAATCCATCCAGTAGTTTTGGAGTATTTTTGCTAACACACTGTGAGAAGATAAGAGCCTTGGTATAGGTATGCATTCTCGGATCATCATCAAAATGTTATCGCTTCCTCTCTAGATCAGGGACCACTTCTGGTGAAAATTTCGTCTAAATCCATCCAGCAGTTTTTGTGTAATCCTGCTGCACAAATTCAAACAAGGTCCTTGATGGAGGTATGCTCTCTCAGATCATCACCAAAATTTAATAGGTTCATCCTTGGCCCAAGGGCTACCTCTGGTGAAATTTTCACCAAAATCTGTCCTGTAGTTTTTGTGTAATCCTGCTAACAAACAGATGGACGGACAAACAGACAAATCACCCCGATTACATTACCTCCTTGGTGGAGGTAATTAATGTAAATTCTCTGCGGAGTTTGTGTGAAATTATTGCCGTACTTGTGAGACATATGCAAATGTGTCATACAGTGGGGCAAAAAAGTATTTAGTCAGTCACCAATTGTGCAAGTTCTCCCAGTTAAAAAATGAGAGAGGTCTCCAATTTTCATCATAGGTATACCTCAACTATGAGAGACAAAATGAGAAAAAAAAAATCCAGAAAATCACATTGTCTGATTTTTAAAGAATTTATTTGCAAATTATGGTGGAAAATAAGTATTTGGTCACCCACAAACAAGCAAGATTTCTGGCTCTCACAGACCTGTAACTTCTTCTTTAAGAGGTTCCTCTGTCCTCCACTCGTTACCTGTATTAATGGCACCTGTTTGAACTCATTATCAGTATAAAAGACACCTGTCCACAACCTCAAACAGTCAGACTCCAAATTCCACTATGTCTAAGACCAAAGAGCTGTCAGAGGACACCAGAAACAAAATTGTAGACCTGCACTAGGCTGGGAAGACTGAATCTGCAATAGGTAAGCAGTTTGGTGTGAAAAAAATCAACTGTGGGAGCAATTATTAGAAAATGGAAGACATACAAGACCACTGATAATCTCCCTCGATCTGGGGCTCCACACAAGATCTCACCCCGTGGGGTCAAAATGATCACGAGAACGGTGAGCAAAAATCCCAGAACCACACGGGGGGACCTAGTGAATGACCTGCAGAGAGCTGGGACCAAAGTAACAAAGGCTACCATCAGCAACACACTACGCCGCCAGGGATTCAAATCCTGCAGTGACAGACGTGTCCCCCTGCTTAAGCCAGTACATGTCCAGGCCCGTCTGAAGTTTGCTAGAGAGCATTTGGATGATCCAGAAGAGGATTGGGAGAATGTCATATGGTCAGATGAAACCAAAATAGAACTTTTTGGTAAAAACTCAACTTGTCGTGTTTGGAGGAGAAAGAACACCATACCTACTGTGAAGCATGGGGGTGGAAACATCGTGCTTTGGGGCTGTTTTTCTGCAAAGGGACCAGGACGACTGATCCGTGTAAAGGAAAGAATGAATGGGGCCATGTATCGTGAGATTTTGAGTGAAAACCTCCTTCCATCAGCAAGGGCATTGAAGATGAAACGTGGCTGGGTCTTTCAGCATGACAAGGATCCCAAACATACCGCCTGGGCAACGAAGGAGTGGCTTCGTAAGAAGCATTTCAAGGTCCTGGAGTGGCCTAGCTAGTCTCCAGATCTCAACCCCATAGAAAATCTTTGGAGGGAGTTGAAAGTCCGTGTTGCCCAGCGACAGCCCCAAAACATCACTGCTCTAGAGGAGATCTGCATGGAGGAATGGGCCAAAATACCAGCAACAGTGTGTGAAAACCTTGTGAAGACTTACAGAAAATGTTTGACCTCTGTCATTGCCAACAAAGGGTATATAACAAAGTATTGAGATGAACTTTTGTTATTGACCAAATACTTATTTTTCACCATAATTTGCAAATAAATTCTTTAAAAATCAGACAATGTGATTTTCTGGATTTTTTTTTCTCATTTTGTCTCTCATAGTTGAGGTATACCAATGATGAAAATTGGAGACCTCTCTCATCTTTTAAGTGGGAAAACTTACACAATTGGTGGCTGACTAAATACTTTTTTTACCCCACTGTATGTGTCACTTCAGTGTGATTCCAAGTGGAAATTGTTGCAAATGTGTGTATTTGTGGCAGTTTTTTAATCTCCAACTAGTCGCTCGCTGTTGCAGCCCAGTGAGATGCTACTCTTACCCAGGATTTACACTGACTCCGGATGCAGTCCGTTGCAGATGCAGTGCAGATGGCCCCTTGCGTTCATCCCTGCCAGCTCCATTTGTGTCTTGCAGCAGCATGGATGAGAAAAGTTTGAAATACAAGATCATGCGAGAATTATACAAAATAACGCAAGATCTCGAGAAAGACCCAAGAGTGACCGAGATGAACCGATGGTGATCACGTGATAATAAAAGGAAGTGTGATGTAGCGGCTCCCCAACTGGATTTTTGGGGTCTAAATAAAATGTAAGTAGCCTGTTAATTTTAATTCTATGAAGTGTTTGTATGTTAAGTCAAGTTTTTACCTTCTCTGACGCAGTGGTGGAGGAGCAGACCTCAGAAAATAACGGACGATCCTTAAATCGTTTTTAATGAATAAACGGCTATTAAATACCGCGGGATACTGCGTGATTTCCTTGTGGACTGGATTTGGCATCTGCCAAAAATAGACTTATTGCACTGCATTAGCGAGCCAAATGTGACGAGTCAGATTCATTCCGCAGTGGTCCAGACCAGGTGGAGATTAGAAAATTGACGAGAATGGGAACTATTTGCTGCGGAGGCCGGATCGCAGCCATAACTTACTGCATCTGGAGTCAGTATAAATCCTGGGTCTGCGACATAATAGTATCATCAGCCACAGAGATCAGCAGCAATGAAAGAGGGAGGGTTGCATTAGAGTGTGCTGTAGGTGGGGTGAACTGAGGCTCTTTGGCATTTAAAGCTAAATCAGTAAAATCAGCCTGTTGTGATGAGGGCTTCTGTAACTGGTTGTAAAATTGTACTGAAATAATTAAATCCTGCAGTGTTTTGAGTAAAGCATGTCACAGACATTTCATTAACACCTCTGAAATGTGTCAACATGTGGCAAAAGGCCATCCCATGGGCACTTTAAATACAAATTCAACAAATTGTGCCCATTAAACTTGTTGCCATAGATAATTGTCGTACTTTCTTAAAGTAGAACTGAACTCACCTTTTTGCCAAAAAAGTAGAATAGCAGATTAATTCCTTATTACCTATTGTATTTTTCAACACATAAAAGAAATTTTTAGGCCGTGCGATGGCCAAGCTATAAGCCGATAAACTTTTGCCTCTGGCTGGCAGTGCCAAACAAACCGGAAGTAGTGCAGACGACGTCACGAGTGTGACCCTTATCAAAACAACAATGGCAGATGATAGCAGTTCCAGCAGTCAAGAACACCAGAGTTTTCAGAGTGAAGAGGCATTCAGGATCGGTGACAAGACAGAGGAGGATGCAGGAGTGTCAAGTGAACGGGAAGAGAGCGAGGGAGGCATCGAACCGTACAGATTAGAGCCAGAATTTTCGGGGGATTCCAGCACCGACTCAGACCGCAGCAGTGATGGGGAGGAGAGTCGCTTATTGAATACAGAATGGTGAGTCTTTACTTTGGCATGTTTGGGGTGTCAGGATAAGGAAAATTAACAATAAAAAAGAAAGGGAAAAAAAAACATCAGCATTTTTCCAACTTATTACAGTGATCCCTTACTTATCGCGTTTAATGCGGTCTTCCTTTGCTTGGGTATAGGCGCTCGGCAGGGAGCGAAGCTGGGTAAAACGTCTCCGCCAATCAGCTTGCGAGATAAAACGTCTCGGCCAATCAGCTTGCGAGGTAAAACGTCTCGGCCAATCAGCTTGCGAGATTCCCGAGCGGGCTGGGGAGCCGGGGAGAGCGGGCTCTCCGTGTTGATACCTGATGTTCTAATGCAGTCTTCCTGCCTTCTCATTAGAACATCAGGTATCAACACGGAGAGCCCGCACAGCTCAAAATCTACCTCTCTGACCACCGCTCCACTCCTCTCCGCCCACCTCTTCACCGCTCGGGAATCTCGCAAGCTGATTGGCTGAGACGTTTTACCTCGCAAGCTGATTGGCCGAGACGTTTCACCCAGCGAAGGAAGACCGCATTCATTGTTCTTTATCGCTCGTGTTGCTTAGTGACACTTTTCGCTGTTCTCTTGTGCCTTTTTGTGCAAAACAGTGCTTGTGACGCCCTTGGGGGGGTGGGGTGACGCTACTTCGCGGTTTTTCACTTTTCGCGGTTGGTTCTGGTCCCCATTAAACGCGATAAGTGATGGATCACTGTATATCTAGAAACGCATCGCTTCCCGGTCGCTTTTCCTCCCCCTTTCTTTTCTTTCTTCGCCATGACAGCTTTCCTTGGCCACTGAACAGATCTTCCCAGGTGTTGGAAGTGTTTTGTAGTCGACTATCACGACAAAATGCACCAAAAACAACCAGTGTCGACGTGCTCGCAATGGTAAACATGAGGACTGGGTCACATTCGTGACGTCACGCGGAACTCCGGCTGCGCTTCGGCGGATTTGTCTGATTTTTCAGGGCGGGAAATTCTAAATCGCGATTTTCTCCAAGATTCCGGGATTTGTGGAGGGGGTGCCAATGATAAATTATCTTTATAATTGTATGTACTATCACCCAGTGCCGTTCAATGCTGTTCAGTTCAGTTCTACTTTAAAGGACACTCTACATGTCCTGTTTTAACATGACATCACCACATTATAACAACTAGAAAAGCACTCGGAGAGCGCAGACCTCCGCCAAGTGCCACAGTTCCCCCCATACAGTGTTTGTGTGTACGTTTTCAGATTCCTTAACCATGAAAACATATGACTAGCAAATGGATTCACAATGATAGGATTAGTGGTTCAGTAGTTATTCACGAAAATCGCATTTTCCGTAATGGCGGTTTTCGCCACAGTTCCCCCCATACAGTGTTTGTGTGTACGTTTTCAGATTCCTTAACCATGAAAACATATGACTAGCAATTGGATTCACAATGATAGGATTAGTGGTTCAGTAGTTATTCACGAAAATCGCATTTTCCGTAATGGCGGTTTTCGCCACAGTTCCCCCCATACAGTGTTTGTGTGTACGTTTTCAGATTCCTTGACCATGAAAACATATGACTAGCAATTGGATTCACAATGATAGGATTAGTGGTTCAGTAGTTATTCACGAAAATCGCATTTTCCGTAATGGCGGTTTTCGCCACAGTTCCCCCCATACAGTGTTTGTGTGTACGTTTTCAGATTCTTTGACCATGAAAACATATGACTAGCAATTGGATTCACAATGATAGGATTAGTGGTTCAGTAGTTATTCACGAAAATCGCATTTTCCGTAATGGCGGTTTTCGCCACAGTTCCCCCCATACAGTGTTTGTATGTACGTTTTCAGATTCCTTGACCATGAAAACATATGACAAGCAATTGGATTGACAATGATAGGATTAGTGGTTCAGTAGTTATTCACGAAAATGGCATTTTGCGTAATGGCGGTTTTCTTGTGGATGGTGATCCGGATCACCACCAAAATCTAATCATCTGTAGGATACCCCATTTCTGACAATCTGTGAAAATTTCATGAAAATCCGTCCATAACTTTTTGAGTTATCTTGCTAACAAACAAACAGACAAGCAGACAAACAGACAAACCAATGCCGATGATCACATAACCTCCTTGGCGGAGGTAACAATATGTAGCTGCACTCAACTGGCTTACCTGCTTTTTATCAGCTGCAGGGACATGACTAAAGCATTCACAGGCCTGCCAGAACAAGATATTCTCCTCACTGAATTCTTTCTTAAGAAACTCCTGTGGAGACACACAGCAAAATGGGTTTCATGTTATCTCAAACTGGTTTTGACTTTCTCATCTTTCCACTTCTGTAGCTGTTGAGACCAGTAGAGAGTAGACAGAAATTACTGGGTGTAATGTTGCAAGATTGGTGTAAGTGTAGGCGCAGGATGGTGTAGGCGAGCACGGCTCTGATCAGTGCTGAGGGAAGGTGAGGAGAGAGGTGGTTCTAGGATGGCAGAACTTAATGTTGAGCTTTTCAAAGGTGTTGTGGGCTAAATTCAAAGGCACATCTTTTGTGTGGGTGGAAATGGTACACTGTAATATAAACTTACTCACAAGGGCTATTGATAAATGGCTCTGAACTGTAACCAACTGAAATTCTACTATTATTTAAGCTAATATCAACGCTTTAATGCTAAAGTATCGTACAAGTTAAAAAAAAAACAGTGAGTAAGCAAACCAAAAACAGATGAATGCCAATGCTGCTGCAAATTTAGTATAATTAATACAGTATGTGGCTTGAAAACATAAAAAATAAAAATGGTCTTTGCAATTCTCCTCATGGGTCTTTGTACTTCTACACAGATGCTTTAAAAGTTTAGCTACTGTATTTCATGGCTACCAAAAATCAAGAGGATAGATTTGGTAAGAATTACACTCAATAAGCAGAATCAGTCTTTTCTACAAGCAACCATAAGGAGCTTTTCGAAACTCGGACTTTAGTGCTCTTTTGTTTTCTATTGCCTTTAGAACTTGTCTATTGACTCTAATGCAGTGACTGAGAATTTCCCCATACTGGATTACATTTCTTTCTCTCTTTCTTTTCACTTATTTTAGACCTACCAAGGGACCAGTGATGACATTTTGCAATGTGCTAACTCATAACATTAAAGGGCAACATTTTTGTTTAACATTGCACATGGACCCTTGTTCTTCTCTTCCAAAGATTCAGTACAGTGTTTTACATTATAGTTTTCTCAACAAGTAGTTTAGTTTTGCTCCCTGACAACACTTTTCTTAACAGATATTGAGTCAATTCAACATTTTTCCCTAGCTTACCGAGAAGTAACGCACGCCCACGGGATCTTGGAGAAGATGCTCAAAGCACGCGGCCCAGCTGGCCACACGCTGCTGTGGAACCCCTTGGAGGCAGCCGGCTCCTGGAAGACTGCCATTACTGTTTAAGCTGCTCTGGCTGCAGCAGCCCTGCAACTGGATTCCACTATAGTCTGCAAGATGGGAGAAGGAAGGTGAGAGAGAGTGCTGATGTTAAAGGGTAGCTCACATACACAGGGCATACAGCTCCCACTTTTGAAGCATTTTTGGATTATTTTCTCCTTTTGCTCCCGCTTTAACTTTTTGAGCAAATTACCCAATTTCGGTGAAATTCAGAGGGACGATCCAAATCAAGTTGTGGATTCAAGAACACCCTGCCCCCAACACTGGGAGATAGATTTTTTTAAATATGTTTTCATTCAGTTTTCAAAGAATTATGTAGCTACATGGGATATGGGTATCTGTGTAGAACGTGATGCGAATCTAGCATTCCCACAAGGGTTGGGTTCAAAAGATCAATTCGCTGATTCGAATCAATTCACGTGTGAATGAGCCAACATTGATTCACAAAATCCATGGATCGATCTTTTAATATTATGCTTTTTATGTGTGTGAAACTTGCAAGGGGTCTCGAGGTCAGCTGAACTCTCTCGTGAATTACGCGAGAGTTCAGCCGTGAGACAGTGTGGCTCATCATGGCACCCAGCAGATGACAAACAAATGACTAATTTTGTCGAGCTCTTCGCAAGACTTGCAAAGTGGAGGTGAAATACCGTTGAAATACCACAAATCTAAGAAACCATTTAACGAGGCATCACCCAGATGTGGCACAAGCAAAACCGCTCGTCCAGAAACAAACTGCACTCGTAAAGGCGTTTGTGGCAAAGTTAGCATCCACTTCTCAGCGTGCCCAAGAAATAGAGGACATTGTCGCAACTTCCATATGTAAGGTAAGGACATACAGTGGTGTGAAAAAATGTTTGCCCCCTTCCTGATTTCTCATTTTTTTGTATGTTTGTCATACTTAAATGTTTCAGATCATCAAACTAATTTAAATATTAGACAAAGATAACACAAGTAAACACAAAATGCCGTTTTTAAATGAAGGTGTTTATTATTAAGGGTAAAAAAAATCCAAACCTACATGGCCCTGTGTGAAAAAGTGATTCCCCCATCCCATATACACATAAATTAACTGTGGTTTATCACATCTTTGGAAAGCTGAGTTCAATTTCTCTAGCCACACCCAGGCTTGATTACTGCCACACCTGTTCTCAATCAAGAAATCACTTAAATAGGACCTTCGTGATAACGTGAAGTAGACCAAAAGATCCTCAAACACTAGACATCATGCTGGGATCCAAAGAAATTCAGGAACAAAAAAGAAATAAGGTAACTGAAATCTATCAGTCTGGAAAAGGTTACAAAGCCATTTCTAAAACTTTGGAACTCCAGCGAACCACAGTGAGAGCCATTATCCACAAATGGTGAAAACATGGAACAATGGTGATCCTTCCCAGGAGTGGCCGGCCAACCAAAATTACCCCAAAAACACCCCAATGACTCATTCAAGAGGTCACAAAAGGCCCCACAACAACATCCAAAGAACTGCAGGCCTCACTTGCCTCAGTTAAGGTCAATGTTCATGACTCCACCATAAGAAAGACACTGGGCAAAAATGGCCTGCATGGCAGAGTTCCAAGAACAAAAAACACTGCTGAGCAAAAAGAACATAAAGGCTCGTCTCACTTTTGCCAGAAAACATCTTGATGATCCCCAAGACTTTTGGGAAAATACTCCGTGGACTGACGAGACAAAAGTTGAACCTTTTGGAAGGCGTGTGTCCCATTACATCCGGCGTAAAAGTAACACAGCATTTCAGAAAAGGAACATCATACCAACAGTAAAATATGGAGGTGGTAGTGTGATGGTCTGGGGCTGTTTTGCTGCTTCAGGACCTGGAAGACTTGCTGTGGTAAATGGAACCATGAATTCTGCTGTCTACTATAAAATCCTGAAGGAGAATCTCCGGCCATCTGTTCATGACCTCAAACTTAAGTGCACTTGGGTTCTGCAGCAGGACAATGATCTAAAACACACCAGCAAGTCCACCTCTGAATGGCTTAAGAAAAACAAAATGAAGACTTTGGAGTGGCCTAGTCAAAGTCCTGACTTGAATCTGATTGAGATGCTGTGGCATGACCTTAAAAAGGCGGTCCATGCTCAAAAGCCCTCCAATGTGGCTGAATTACAACAATTCTGCAAAGTTGGGTGGGCCAAAATTCCTCAACAGCGCTGTAAAAGACTCATTGCCAGTTATCGCAAACACTTGATTGCAGTTGTTGCTGCTAAGGGTGGCACAACCATTTATTAGGTTTAGGGGGTAATCACTTTTTCACACAGGGCCATGCACAGACGTGGACAAAATTGTTGGTACCCCTCTGTTAATGAAAGAAAAACCCACAATGGTCACAGAAATAACTTGAATCTGACGAAAGTGGTAATAAATAAAAATTCTATGAAAATTAACCAATGAAAATCAGACAATGCTTTTGAATTGTGGTTCAACAGAATTATTTTAAAAAACAAACTCATGAAACAGGCCTGGACAAAAATGATGGTACCCCTAGAAAAGATTGGAAATAATGTGACCATAGGGACATGTTCAACCAAGATGTGTCCTCTAATTAACATCACAGGTGTCTACAAACTTGTAATCAGTCAGTCGGCCTATTTAAAGGGTGACAAGTAGTCACTGTGCTGTTTGGTAGGATGGTGTTTACCACACTAAACGTGGACCAGAGGAAGCAAAGGAGAGAGTTGTCTCAGGAGATTAGAAAGAAAATTATAGACAAGCATGTTAAAGGTAAAGGCTATAAGACCATCTCCAAGTAGCTTGATGTTCCTGTGACTACAGTTGCATATATTATTCAGAAATTTAAGATCCACAGGACTGTAGCCAACCTCCCTGGACGTGGCCGCAGGAGGAAACGGATAATACAAATGGTAACAAAAGAGCCCAGAACAACCTCTAAACACATTCATGGTGAACTCCAAGGTCAAGGTACATCAGTGTCAGATCACACCATCCGTCGTTGTTTGAGCCAAAGTGGACTTCATGGGAGACGACCAAGGAGGACACCACTGTTGAAAACAAATCATAAAAAAGCCAGACTGGAATTTGCCAAACTGCATGCTGACAAGCCACAAAGCTTCTGGGAGAATGTCCTATGGACAGACGAGACAAAACTGGAACTTTTTGGCAAGGCACATCAGCTCTATGTTCACAGACACAAAAATGAAGCATACCAAGAAAAGAACACTGTCCCTACTGTGAAACATGGAGAAGGTTCTGTTATGTTCTGGGGCTGCTTTGCTGCATCTGGCACGGAGTGTCTTGAATCTGTGCAGGGTACAATGAAATCTCAAGACTATCAAGGTATTCTAGAGAGAAATGTGCTGCCCAGTGTCAGACAGCTTGGTCTCAGTCGCAGGTCATGGGTCTTGCAACAGGATAATGACCCAAAACACACAGCTAAAAACACCCAAGAATGGCTAAGAGCAAAACATTGGACTATTCAAAAGTGGCCTTCTATGAGCCCTGATCTAAATCCTATTGAACATCTGTGGAAGGAGCTGAAACATGCCATCTGGAGAAGGCACCCTTCAAACCTGAGACAACTGGAGCAGTTTGTTCATGAGGAGTGGGCCAAAATACCTGCTGAGAGGTGCAGAAGTCTCATTGACAGTTACAGAAACCATTTGATTGCAGTGATTGCCTCAAAAGGTTGTGCAACAAAATATTAAGTTAAGGGTACCATCATTTTTGTCCAGGCCTGTTTCATGAGTTTGTTTTTTAAAATAATTCTGTTGAACCACAATTCAAAAGCATTGTCTGATTTTCATTGGTTAATTTTCATTGAATTTTTATTTATTTCCACTTTTGTCAGATTCAAGTTATTTCTGTGACTATTGTGGGTTTTTCTTTCATTAACAGAGGGGTACCAACAATTTTGTCCACGTCTATAGGTTTAGATTTTTTTCCCCTTAATAATAAACACCTTCATTTAAAAACTGCATTTTGTGTTTGCTTGTGTTGTCTTTGTCTAATATTTAAATTTGTTTGATGATCTGAAACATTTAAGTGTGACAAACATACAAAAAAATGAAAAATCAGGAAGGGGGCAAACACTTTTTCACACCACTGTACGCCCATACAGTGTTACTGAAAATTATGGCTTCCAAAGTCACTGAAATATGCTAGAACATGCTATGTTTTACTGCCAGTAAAACGGCAATCCTGAACTTGTATGATAAAGTAAAACATGGCAGCGCAACTTCACTGAAGCCGGCTGAGAGAGTTGCTCCAACGTGTGACAGCTGGACATCTAGAGCAACGATTGACTCTACACACCCTTTGCACTAAAGAAAGCTTTTGTTAGCATTTTATCAAATCAGAGTTTAAATAAAAAGTACATTATTGTAACTGGTTTTGTGTCAGTTCTTAATGTAATTATTTTTAATTAACCAAGTTAGAGTTTCTGGTACAATTTGCAACATTAGGTCTCTGCAATTTTTTTCCCTATCCAAGTATAATAATGGTAATTTCCCTGAGCAAATCAATACTGAATAAAAATCAAATCAATTCTGGAAATTACTGATGATTCCCAGCCCCAATTCCCATCATACATCATTTGTGTTTCTAGTAGGAATGTAATGTTATATTTGCCTAACTTTAGTACTGGTCGATAAGATTCACCGATAGCAATAGCCAATATTTATCTGGCGGGCCCCAGCTGTGTGGCATTGATTTGCCCTGAAACCGACAATGGTAGACTGCAGCTGCAAATCCAAAAAACATCTTGGACTGAATTTTCAGGTCAGTTCACTTATTTTTATAATGCACATTTCTTTGTTTCCTTTAAAACAAAACAAAAGAAGCAAACGGTACCAGCTCTCAGCCATCAGCTGTTATTATTTTAAACATTGGCATCAGCCCAAAATATTACAATTGATGCATCCTTAATTTCCAGTTCTTTAAATTTAATCCAGAGAAGACAGTCCAGCTCTCTTTTAATTAAGGCACACTGACAGGTCTGGTTGGTCTGTACCATTCCAAAAGCCGACAAATCTCCTCCCCTACAACTGAAGTGTGGTCACAAATTTTCCAAAATACTTTTGTGTTCTTTGGGATTTTAACCTATTGGAACTGTATATTCGGATCTGCACTATTGTAAACACTCAACCTCTGCACTGGACCAACATGTCACTGTTGTTATTCAGTGACTGCAGAGAGGAATGGTTGGTTAATGATGTGGCATACTTAAATCTGGTGCACACGACAAAGTTTTCGTTTAGACGTGGAGAGAAACGTGTCTGCACACGACATGCCACAAAAGCAACCACACGTGCACACGGAATCACTGAAGGTGTGAAAATTCCTGTTGTAACTAACAGATGACAAGTAGAAGTTTTACTAGGGACTGTGGATTATAACTATGAATGGCAGATTCCATCTGCAAGAAATATTTATATTCATTTTTTTAAGATGAAAGAATGAGGGAGTCATAAATAAATAAATAGTGTATTGCGATGACTTTTGTTGTGATTAGGCTCTATACAAATAAAGTTGAATTTTAAATTAAATAAACAGGCTAAATAAATAAATAACCTGCATAACTGCAGGCAATAAAAAATCTGACTTACTGACAGCTGGTTTGAATATTTGATAAGGAGAGTAAGAAAAAATAGTGATATGATGTGATGTTGGCTGCGGCAGACATGCAGCGCAAAACTGGATTTGAAACATCAGCAGCTCCACAGTAATTTGTTCATCATTCAGCAAAGATAGGCATCCTCCTTGGTTATAATTTTGATGATTATTTTTCTACTGTACATAACGCTGAATCTATTTTGTAAAAAAAAAATAAAAAATTACAGATGTCATGAAGAGCCCTTATTTAACCTAATCCTAACTATAAACTCATTAAGCTTAAAGTTTAATCATGGGGCTTGTATTTCTGTGAGAAATACAGAAGTACAAGCCCCGTATTTGTATTTCTCTGTGAGAAATAAATGCTCCTTGGTGTGTGAATTGGCTGAAATCTATTGTAAAATGGGGCTCTACCATGCCGTACAATGGCCAAAAAGCAAAACCTCCTATCTGAAAAATGCACTTAGGCATTAGCGCCTTGCAAAGTGCAGATAGGAGGTGGTATTGTTAACACATAATATAGTAATATAGTCCAAAACAGTGTATTATGTACTGGGTATACTTAAAAAATAGCATTCTGCAAGAAAACAAAAAGGGTTTTCTTTAGTTTTATCAAAAAAGTGCATTTTTCAGATAGGAGGATTTGCATTTCGGCCATCACCCGGTGGCTCTTCATTTCTGTAGATACGGACACACAAAAACACCGCTGGGAAAACCTCTCCACTCTGGAGACTGGTTTCAAATCTCTATACTTTCACACCTCCAAATACCTGCCATAGTATGCATGGACGGCTAAACTGTAGATGAACTTCTACGGCTTGGGGTAAAAACGTTATCATGTGCACGGCCCCTTAAGCTGCATGGGCATGCAAAGTAACAGTGGGAGGGCGTGATCATTTGGATTCATTCCATTTCTAATCATATCTTGCTGAGACGAAGAAGTGTTTTGTTCTTAAGAACAGTACAAAACAGCCATACAATCAAACAGTCCAGACACTGTGGTTCAAATGTTGCTCAGATGGACAATGTGAGTGGGCTCTTACTTTTTCTAGTTAAAGTTTTTTTTAATCAAATTGACTCACTTCTGACTACAGTACTAATTGCTAACTTGCTCCGCACTTTGTATATATATTTATATATTTATGTGTACGTACAGTGGGGCAACAAAGTATTTAGTCAGCCACCAATTGTGCAATTTCTCCCACTTAAAAGATGAGAGAGGTCTCCAATTTTAATCATAGGTATACCTCAACTATGAGGGACAAAATGAGAAAAAAAAATCCAGAAAATCACATTGTCTGATTTTTAAAGAATTTATTTGCAAATTATGGTGGAAAATAAGTATTTGGTCAATAACAAAAGTTCATCTCAGTACTTTGTTATATACCCTTTGTTGGCAATGACAGAGGTCAAACGTTTTCTGTAAGTCTTCACAAGGTTTTCACACACTGTTGCTGGTATTTTGGCCCATTCCTCCATGCAGATCTCCTCTAGAGCAGTGATGTTTTGGGGCTGTTGCTGGGCAACACGTATTTTAAACTCCCTCCAAAGATTTTCTATGGGGTTGAGATCTGGAGACTGGGTAGACCACTCCAGGACCTTGAAATGCTTCTTACGAAGCCACTCCTTCGTTGCCCAGGCGGTGTGTTTGGGATCATTGTCATGCTGAAAGACCCAGCCACATTTCATCTTCAATGCCCTTGCTGATGGAAGGAGGTTTTCACTCAAAATCTCACGATACATGGCCCCGTTCATTCTTTCCTTTACACGGATCAGTCGTCCTGGTCCCTTTGCAGAAAAACAGCCCCAAAGCATGATGTTTCCACCCCCATGCTTCACAGTAGGTATGGTGTTCTTTGGATGCAACTCAGCATTCTTTCTCCTCCAAACACGACAAGTTGAGTTTTTACCAAAAAGTTCTATTTTGGTTTCATCTGACCATATGACATTCTCCCAATCCTCTTCTGGATCATCCAAATGCTCTCTAGCAAACTTCAGACGGGCCTGGACATGTACTGGCTTAAGCAGGGGGACACGTCTGGCACTGCAGGATTTGAGTCTCTGGTGGCGTAGTGTGTTACTGATGGTAGCCTTTGTTACTTTGGTCCCAGCTCTCTGCAGGTCATTCACTAAGTTCCTCCGTGTGGTTCTGGGATTTTTGCTCACCGTTCTCGTGATCATTTTGACCCCACGGGGTGAGATCTTGCGTGGAGCCCCAGATCGAGGGAGATTATCAATGGTCTTGTATGTCTTCCATTTTCTAATGATTGCTCCCACAGTTGATTTCTTCACACCAAGCTGCTTACCTATTGCAAATTCAGTCTTCCCAGCCTGGTGCAGGTCTACAGTTCTGTTTCTGGTGTCCTTTGACAGCTCTTTGGTCTTGTCCATAGTGGAGTTTGGAGTCTGACTGTTTGAGGTTGTGGACAGGTGTCTTTTATACTGATAACAAGTTCAAACAGGTGCCATTAATACAGGTAACGAGTGGAGGACAGAGGAGCCTCTTAAAGCAGACGGACAGACGAAAATTCAATATCGCTAATTCTTATCTGAAATTGTTGTCTGAGACAAGCTAAGTCGAACCGCACATGTTTTGGTGTCAACGAATGTGACATAAGGTGACAATGCGCTCTTGAAGTACGCTGTTGTGGAGAGCTGTCAGACCCAGCCAAGCGATCAGCGGCTAAGATGGCCACTGACTGTGTGACGTCACCACCGGCAAACACACGCACATGGTCGGCGGCCAGTGCTGTGTTTTGCTTCATGCAACACTTGATGTTTACGTCTTAAAATCGGCGATTACGGATATTTCTCGGAATACTTGTGGATTACAAATAGATTATTTATGAAGATTAGGATTTCAGGAATCGAATTAATATGGTTTGGCGTTGTGTTGTCTACAGGTGTGATGGTATACCTGCTGTGTTTTGCTTCATGCAACACTTGATGTTTACGTTTTAAAATTGGCAATTACGGATATTTCTCGGAATTACCAAATATTTTCATGATCATAAGAACGGTTAGGGGGAAAAAACATGCTGAAGAAAGACAGTTTAACTCACCGGTTACTTATATTGGAAGTCCATCCTCCTGTGTTTTTTAGAAGCAAAGTTCTCAATTACAGAGACATACAGTGTTCCCTATTGCTTCAGCTTCTGTATTAAAGCAGACTCCAGTGAAATAGTACCCAGGTTTGTCAGTCTTTCTTGTCCACATATATTTTGCAGGTGTCACGGCTCGCCACTCTCAGGCATCTGCCTCAGCTGCACGCACACCTGCACCTCGTTAGCGCCCTGCATGTGCAGTAGACATTTCGTTTACAGTGATTTCGAGAATAAGATGCAATTTGCAAAAAGATTGGTGATAAAGAAAACGGCTATTCCAACTATATATCCCTCGATTCCCAAGTCTGACTGTGAGACAAGTGGCAGTGGCGTGAAAAGCAAGGGTGATCTACCGATGCGATCAGCTGTCAGAAAACGAGAAGTAAACAGGGTAAGTTTGGTATTTTTAATATTCACTGCAAATGTTTACTAAACATTTTAAATGAATTCCAAGCAATGGATGATTTTCAAAATCAAACATGTAAAAGTAGAAGAAATTACCAATTACAGTTCAGCTTTCAATTTTTAGGGAAGCAACATATTTGCTAAGAAAAACAAATATAAGCCTAAGATTGTAAGAGAAATGTGCTTTTAAAAATGGAACCCCAATTTTCTACCATAAAATGGTGCCCATTATAACTGTGAAATGTTATTTATTGGAATATAATAATTGCTATATCTGGAAACTAGTTATTTTCTTAATCTGTAGTGATACTCCATTGATTTTTGTATTTCTTTGTATATTTCTGCTGTGTTTTGAAACATTCATACAAAGGTGGTATAGTATGTAATATTTCTTTTCAAATTGAGAAGAATTTAGTGTGTTCAAATTATTCAAATGTATATGACATGCGACTTTGATGAATGCTGAACTATGAGAATTATAACATTGACATGAACATTAATAAACTCAATATATGATTTTACAAAACTTTATTTACATATCATTGTTCACAAATCTAATCTTGGTAGGCAAAATCCCTTGTAGTGATCAGATGGGAATGTTTCTCTGATGAGGCTCACCGCACAGGCAGGCAACATAACCCTCACTTCTTTCCCACAAATAAGGCTGAATACCCCCCTCAGCACCACCCAAAACTACTTCATCATCCGATTCTTCATTTTCAATGTCATCATTTATACTGAGGTCGTCAAACTCGAGAAAATAATCGCTGTCCGAATCACTTTGCTCTCGTTCTGCCATTTTCTATTGCTGTTGTGACGTCACCAATGCCCGCACCTATCGAGAGATGGCGGTACTGCAGCCTCACTAAGTGAAGGCTGAGCTATGAGCAAATAAGGTCATTTATGGAAGGTGGTGACACATATTAAATCGCGGGAATAGACAGAACAGAATATTTTCATACAATCTGTTGATTGGTTCAATAAAAAAATGTCACTGTCTGTCTGCTTTAAAGAAGAAGTTACAGGTCTGTGAGAGCCAGAAATCTTGCTTGTTTGTAGGTGACCAAATACTTATTTTACCGAGGAATTTATCAATTAATTCATTAAAAATCCTTCAATGTGATTTTCTGGATTTTTTTTCTCATTTTGTCTCTCATAGTTGAGGTATACCTATGATGAAAATTGGAGACCTCTCTCATCTTTTAAGTGGGAGAACTTGCACAATTGGTGGCTGACTAAATACTTTTTTGCCCCACTGTATGTATATCCACTGCTCTTATTTATATTTTTCGTATCTTCTTAATTATTGCTCTGAGTGTTGCTATCCCTGTGCTGTTGCAATCCTGGAATTTCCCCATTGTGGGACTAATAAAGGCTTATCTTATCTTATCTTAACTTATCTACTGTATCTATATATCCAAACTACCACTTCTACTTGTCTAATGTTTCTTAGACTCGGCATTTAAAAAAAGTGAAATTCAAACAGCAGATGTTGCTTTCTTTGTACGAAAGCAACAGAGGGAAGAGTGGGACAACAAGAGAAAACGACACTGAATGATTAAAGGGACACAAGGATGCAGTGCTGGTAACAAAGGCACTGGTAGTTAACTAAAGACAGGACTCAGCCTACACAGTGCCTGATATGGCAGCAGATGGCCACTTTAGAGCTACGGGCAGACTATTTGAGGGGTGCAGAGTCAAAAGCAAAAGACAAACAATAACTTCCAACCTTTTCTGATGAGGGGGTTGGGGTTAAGTGAGACTGGCTACAGAATAAAGTTGTTGTCATCCTGTGGAGAGTCAAATGGTTGGCATGGGCAACTGGTGTTAATGGATTATTTCTCTTTGTATGTGAGAAGAGAAATGTTAGAGAAGTGAAGTAATACTGCGTATCATCATCCTGCCAGTACACTCGCATGAGTGGGTGGATTACCAGTCAGGTGTAGTTACACTTGTTGCTTTGCAAATAGCACGACATCACTGACAAATTATGATTAACACGGCCTTTGTATGACCTTTCATATCCTGCTTACTTCAACTGAATAAGGACAGTAGATTTACCTTTACAATTACATATGAACAAATAAGCAGTCCCCTCTTCTACAATTGCCACATGTTGCTGAAAATCACAATTTGCTGGCAAACTGATTGTTTGGTCTTGGTTTAGGGTATTAGGATTGAGGCTCTGGGCTCGGTGTTCACCACGCTGTTCACTGCTCGGCTAATGAGATGGCTTTAGAAAGCAAACAGCCATGCAAGTCTGATCAGCAGTGAAAGGAGGGGAGCTGCTCTCCTCAGTCCTCTTGTTAGCGAATGCTGTTAAAACTGTTATGAAAGGGAAGGCCAGACAGCACAAAAGCTGGCCCCGACTGTAACCCAAAACACGCTAGACAAACATCAGTTGTTAATGAGGCATGCTGCCTATAGTGAATACATCATCCCCGCTAAACAGACTTTTCTTATTAAACAATTTTATTGAGCAATTACAAAGCTCTGTGTTGAGGGTGGGATGGAAAACGAGAAACAAAGAAACACCGGTAAAAAAAAAAAAAAGAACATGCACCACAAGCTTGTCAAGATCAAAAATTATTTGTGAGTTCGTACAAATGGATGTTTAACGAAGAGGCAAAAATTCTAAAGCTCAAAATTTTGTAATAAAGAAATTGTACTCACCACCATCTGAAGAAGCAGCAGACTGCAAGAGAACAAAGACAGACAGTGAGATGTCGCCCTCATGACTTCCTAGCCTGAGAAAAGAGATTGGATCCTGTCCTGGTACCTTAGCTTCTTCAGGCATGACACCACTGCGTGGGTGTGTGTGTGTGTGTGTGTGTGTGTGTGTGTGTGTGTGTGTGTGTGTGCTACAAGGAAAATGGTGGCTGGCTCTTGGGAACTTTTCATTTTAAGTTGGTGGACACCCCCCCCCCCACACACACACACACACTCACACAGCTGTTCACACCTCTACACTAGGACCCCACTCATGATTTTGCTTCACCTCCCACACATGCATTCATATAAAATGCAGTCACAAGGATTAGGAGTCATCAACCCAGGGATACTTGAGAGGACATGACTGGTTGTAATTGTCCTCCTTTCAGTTGCTAATGCAAGGAGCCATTTTTATATCCATGCAAAGATGCGCCTGAATGACAAGCTGAGGACCCCAGTTCTCCTATAGAGAATGCAAATTCAATGGAGATGACTTTCTAAAAAGGGGGTATAGCCCTGCAATGTAACTAGGAGAATTTTCATTTTCATTACTTTCAATAATTTGTGTGTTTGTTTTATTAAGATCCCCATTAGCATCTGTATAAAACATTGGCTATTTTTCCTGGGGTCTAACATTTACACAACGCTACACACATTTACAGATAACAACAATATTAAAATAACAAAAAACAAACTAGTTCCATTTCATAAACAAAAATACAACTAAATATGGGAGAAAACTTAAATCCTTTGTCCAGGACCTTAAACACATTCAGTACAATATCAGTTTAACACAATAGCTGTCCTGGTTCACTTAGAAGTTCAGGTCCAATGGTAAAGGTATAGAAGGCTCAATAATTACTTATAATACACAGATTATAACATTATCCATCGTCTTTTAGACACTTCTTTAACATTTTAAACTTCTGTTTAGAAATTCCCTGTACAATATACAATGGTAATGAATTTCAACTAATCACAGCTCTATACATCACAGTGCTCTTTAACATATTTGTATTAGATCTGGGTAACAAAAATCTTTTTCCTAATGAATGTCATGTTTGATAATTATGTTGAGCAAAACAAGAAGCAAAATGTTGATATAAGAGTTCCTTTTCTCAGAGTAAGCTGGGTTTGGGTTGTGCGCAATAAATACCTCTGTGTCATAAAGTCAAGCAAGCCATGGCAAGACCAACAGTAGTAAAACATGTTCTATTTATAAGCACTTCTTTAATACATCTCTTCTAGTCAGCCACACATGCAGTACTGCCCAACTTCTATCTGAACACGGCGGAACAGTGTTTATATATGCAAATTACCTCACACTGCGTTGTTTTCAGTGTGCACTGCAGTGGCTAATAGCTAACTGGCTTACAACAGATCAATTCCAGCACTTACATAATAATGAAACCAAAAAAATATCTAATTTGAATTGCAAATTTTAACTAAAAAAAAAATCCATCCATCCATCATCTACCACTTATTCAGGTGTCCGGGTTGCAGAGGAAGCAGTCCAAGCAGAGAAGCCCAGACTTCCCTCTTCCCAGCCACCTCCTCCAGCTCCTCAGGGAGGATACCAAGGTGTTCCCAGGCCAGCTGGGCAGACCCAGACCAGCATGTCGTGGGTCTGCCTCAGAATCTCCTCCCAGTGCCCAAAACGCCTCATTTGAGAGGCATCCTGATCAGAAGCCCAAACCACCTCAACCAGCTCTGTTCAAAATGTAGGAGTAGTGGCTCTACTCTGAGCTTCACCCAGATAACTGAGCTCCTCACCCTATTGATGAGTCCAGCCATCCTAAGAAGAAAGCTCATTTCAGCCGCTTGTATCCATGATCTCGTTCTTTTGATCATTACCCAAAGTTCATGACCATAGGTGAGGGTAGAAATGTAGACTGACCGGTAAATTGACAGCTTTGCTTTGGAGCTTAGCTCCCTCTTCATGATGACAGACTGATACAATGTCCACATCACCACAGAGGCTGTTCCAATCTGTCTCCCATCACTCGTGAATAAGACTCCAAGATACCTGAACTCCTCCTCTTAGGGAAGGAGCTGTTCTCAGAACTGGAGGTACTGATTCTCAATTATTATCTTACCATATAATCTACAAACAGCAGAGATGAGATCCTGTGGCCACTGAACATGACACCCTCCGTTCCTTGGCTGCGCCTATAAATCCTGTCCATAAAAATTATGAATAGGATCGATGACAAAGGGCAGCTCTGGCAGAGTCCACCTCTCACTGGGAATGAGTTTGATTAATTGTTGGCAATACGAATCAAACTCTCGCAGTGCTTATAAAGAGACACTACAAGAAACCACAAGGGACGCAGTCGAATGCTTTCTCCAAGTTCACAAAACACATGTAGACTGGTCGGGCAAACTCCCACGAACCTTTCAGGATCCTTGAGAGGGTGAAGAGTTGATCTAATGTGCCACTAAAATCAAAGTGTTAAAATCCTTTTTTACACTTGATTTGATCAACAAAATGATCTCTTTAAATTTGCCTGAAACTGGCAAAAAATGATCTGGGATTCCAGGTTGTTGTTACGGAATGTGGGGGAATTGAAAATGACGTAATTTTATCAGTGTTTTCAATGCTATACAGAAAATCTTCTTCTTCTTTTGGCTGCTACCTTTCGGGGTCACCACAGTGGATCATCTGCCTCCATCTCACGATATGGAAGTCTCAAGATGATCCCCATATTTGATTTGGCAGACATTCTTGATGCCCTTCCTGACGCAACCCTCCCCATTTACCCGGACTTAGGAAAGGCACTAGGAGTACACTGGCTTGTGCTCCCCCTGTGGCTGGATAACCAACTTTCCTTCCCCCATTCTATTATGCTCTAGCACCAAGCTAGAAGGCAGAAAGCACAATTTTTATCTGGTCTTTAGTATGACCCGTAAACCCACAACCTCCAGGCTAGCTACGGGGTGGATGGCCTACCACTAGGCCACCACTCCAGCTTGAGAAAAGGGACACACCAACATGCCATATAACATTTTTTGATCCCAGGTTTCAAATTTTATGCCTTCTCAAGTCTTTGATTATTGTAAGTTGATCACATTTCCATTTTATCCAGTAACCACCTCCAGCTCTGTCAGTTTGGAGCCTGTTTTCCCTGTTACAAAGAACATAGCTCAAAATAACCACCCACATCCATCACTGTTCTCAGCAAATATTTACTTGTCTTAAGTGTGCATCAATGCCCCAGTTAACATAAATTTGGTAAGGCTAAAAAAAGAGACGTGTAATACCCAAACTATAGAGCTGTTGTCATATTTAAATGCAGAGGAGGATATGAGAAGCAAATTGTAGATGGATGGAGCTTTGTCCAAGAAAACTTGAAAACTGGTGCGTTGGAGGATTCATCTGAAGAGAGGCGACTATTTCCAGAAAAGTGTTTTGTGAGCTGCCACTTCAAAGTGTGAATGCTTAAGGCTGATGAACAACAAATATAGTTTTTAGCTTTAGTGTGGTAGTATAATACCACATTGTAGGCTGTGATATCACAAAATAACTAAGTCGAACAAAAATAAGAATTGACAAAGCATATAACACTGAACCACTATCATACATTTTCTTCTTTCTTTTTTAAAATTTAATGCGCGCATGATCAGCAAGCCACAGAACAAACCCAGTCATATTGGTGACTGGACAACTCTTTTTAAGTTTTTGTAGATGTGCAAAAACATCAGGGGCTGGGTCATGTTCAGTGACGTGATGCTCAGTTCCATTTTTGGAGTGACCACATGTAAAACCTCTTTCAGACATAGGCCACTAAACCACTGTATGTCGAAAACCGCTTTACAGCCGTACTGCAGCTGCTAGGTCCACCCCCTTCCAATATCGTCAACACCCAGAAGCCACCCCTTCTGTGGTGGCTTGCATGTGTACGGTAATCATGGGTGGGTAGGCCAAGGGCCGGCATGAAACCAAAACAGAGGAGCGAAAAAAGTGAACACTCACTCCATCTCTCTGTCCCTGAGGGTCCAAAAACAGCTAAATCTCAAACCTTAAAAAGAGCACCGTGACTGGAGTTCATTTTAAATAAAGGCAGACATGATGCAAACGTTGGCTTATTCTTCATGTTAGGGAATTAAATTGCTTTCATGACTGTATTAGTAATATGGTGACAAATGTGATGCACTGTATATCTAAGTTGTCTAAGAACACAACATTTATTACTTATTATTAAGTACACAACCACTTATTGGGTGACATCAAAAGAGGTGGGAGAGAAACAATCATAGTTTCCTGACACACAGGCACAGCTGATGTAATACCTCAGGAGTTTAGCAACAATAGTGCCAGATAAACGGTCTTAAAGAGACAGATCAGTTTTAAACCATATTTTTGTATTTTCTTCTTGCTAGTCCTTTATGTACAGTGGTGTGAAAAAGTGTTTGCCCCCTTCCTGAATTCTCAATCTTTTGTATGTTTGTCACACTTAATTGTTTCAGATCATCAAACAAATTTAAATATTAGACAAAGATAACACAAGTAAACACAAAATGCAGTTTTTAAATGAAGGTGTTTATTATTAAGGGGAAAAAAATCCAAACCTACATGGCCCTGTGTGAAAAAGTGATTGCCCCCAAGCCTAATATCTGGTTGGGCCACCCTTAGCAGCAACAGCTGCAATCAAGCATTCGCGATAACTGGCAAAGAGTCTTTTACAGTGCTATGGAGGAACTTTGGCCCACTCGTCTTTGCAGAATTGTTGTAATTCAGCCACATTGGAGGGTTTTCGAGCATGAACCTCCTTTTTAAGGTCATGTCACAGCATCTCAATCGGATTCAGGCCAGGAATTTGACTAAGCCACTCCAAAGTCTTCATTTTGTTTTTCTTAAGCCATTCAGAGGTGGACTTGCTGGTGTGTTTTAGATCATTGTCCTGCTACAGAACTCAAGTGCGCTTCAGCTTGAAGTCACAAACAGATGGACGGACATTCTCCTTCAGGATTATTTGATAGACAGCAGAATTCATGGTTCCATTTACCACAGCAAGTCTTCCAGGTCCCGAAGCAGCAAAACAGCCCCAGACCATCACACTGCCATCACCATATTTTACTGTTGATATGATGTTCCTTTTCTAAAATGCTGTTACTTTTACGCCAGATGTAATGGGACACACACCTTCCAAAAAGTTCAACTTTTGTCTCGTCAGTCCACACAGTATTTTCCCAAAAGTCTTGGGGATCATCAAGATGTTTTCTGGCAAAACTGAGACGAGCCTTTATGTTCTTTTTGCTCAGCAGTGGTTTTTGTCTTGGAACTCTGCCATGCAGGCCATTTTTGCCCAGTCTCTTACGGTGGAGTCATGAGCACTGACCTTAACTGAGACAAGTGAGGCCTGCAGTTCTTTGGATGTTGTTGTGGGCTCTTTTGTGACCTCTTGGATGAGTCGTCGCCGTGCTCTTAGGGTAATTTTGGTCGGCCAGCAACTCCTGGGAAGGTTCACCACTGTTCCATGTTTTCGCCATTTGTGGATAATGGCTCTCACTGTGGTTCGCTGGAGTCCCAAAGCTTTAGAAATGGCTTTATAACCTTTTCCAGACTGATAGATACCAATTACTTTGTTTCTCATTTGTTCCTGAATTTCTTTGGATGATGTTTAGCTTTTGAGGATCTTTTGGTCTACTTCACTTTGTCAGGCAGGTCCTATTTAAGTGATTGAGAACAGGTGTGGCAGTACTCAGGCCTGGGTGTGGCTAGAGAAATTGAACTCAGTTTTCCAAAGATGTGATAAACCATGTTTTAATGGGGGGGGGGGGACCACTTTTTCACACAGGGCCATGTAGGGTTGGATTTTGTTTTACCCTTAATAATAAACACCTTCATTTAAAAACTGCATTTTATGTTTACGTGTGTTATCTTTGTCTAATATTTAAATTTGTTTGATGATCTGAAACATTTAAGTGTGACAAACATACAAAAAAATGAGAAATCAGAAAGGGGGCAATCACTTTTTCACACCACTGTAAATACCCAGAGTAATAAATTCCTCTAGAGTAATAAATTCCTCTATTTTCAGATAGAAAATTAATGCACCATAAAGACAACTCAGATTTGGTTTAAAAATCCCAAACTATAAAATAGCAAGGATTCTAAATGACACATCTGGCTTAGTTTAAAAGTTGTATGCATTGTTTGCAATCTACATATAAAATGTTAAACTGTGTGACTTGGAAGACATCATAACATAATTTAATGACAATCCAAAAGTATTGTATGTGTGCATGTATTTAGACAGGATTTAGACCACACACATTACTGTGTTTTTCCAACTTCTTACTGCTTTCTTGCCTCCAAGGATGAAGTGATAACCTGGGGCTGACCATACACTCCCTTCCTCTGTTGACACCTTGAGGTGATAAACTGGGTGACTGTGGGTGGCTCTGCAGCCCTCTTTGAACCTTTTTGTTCTAGTAAAGCAAAACTGCAAATATTCTATTTCTGTACTGCAGTCCCCCCGAAAGCTGGTCACTTGAGCTTGTCAACCAAATGGACAAATTCACAATGGAAGTCACAGTGAGTACATTGGCTCCGAAAAGAGAACAGTTTGGCTCTTGAGTTGGAAAGCACTCTTTCTGCTTTGCTGTGGTACAGCCTCCAACGCCATGCAGTCTGGCCTCTTAAGACACCACATGTTGATGGAACGTCGATGATCGCACCAAGACAGTTTTATCAACATGATCCGAGGTGAGCCACCACAAGTTAAAACGCACTCATCAGTATTAAGTCGATTGAAAGACAGATTTCACAAATAGGAATGGTAATCACAGCCATTAACTCCTCAAGCAAAGATGCGATATTCTAGAAGTTATTACTTTTATGCTTGCTTAGGCATGTCCTTTAGAAAAATGTGTGGAGACACGTCCTTTTAAGCACTTCACCACACTCTAATATAAAGAATAAAACTCGTCTAAACTTTTACACACAAGTCAAGGATGATTCTAGCACCCCAGAAACTAACAACCTTGAGTCCTTGCCGCTTCAAACAGCTGTTCTGAGAGGAAGAGAGAGAAAGGGGAGAGACAAAGCTTGAGATTAATAAGAAAAACAGCTGATGGAACAAAAGGAGTCTCTCTACTTCACACAGATGAGGAAGAGGAGGCTCAGCCAGCAAGCCACAGTTTACTTACACTGTTGAAGTTCCAGGTCCTCTTGAAGGAAAGTCTCTTTTTGAGACTCATTGTTCCCTAGTCTGCTACACCCGCAACACACAGATAGAATATGTGTGTGTGTGTGTAAACGCATACCTGAACATTCCCCACCCAAAAACTCCGCAAACCATGTCTGTACAAGTTGGAAAGAGGGAAAGAGAGGGAGGGAGAAGCAGAAAGAAATCTGACAAGGCACCGGCCTGAAATGAAGATGAGGAGGGGTGTGAAGGAGGAAGAAAAGATTTCCTTACTCCACAGCTGTTGCCATGGAAACCTGCCTCACAATACATACAGCCTTTGCCACAGTGGCATGAAGGAGTCGGATGAGTTAGCCCCCCTCCGATCCCCCTCCGCAAAATCACATGCTTACATGCACATTATGTGAAAACCGCAGCGGCCTCCCTCCTCCTTTGTTTCCAGTTTGAAAGTTTCTATTTACTTGAACCAGACAAGAAGGACCCAGTCCGATTTAATTGAGACCATCTGAATTTTTGTTTCATGAAAATCAAAGTTCGGTAGCACACGAGTTGAACTCTGCGCTTCATTAACCACTGTCACAGAGCACCGTTTTTAAACTCCTAACGATAAGTTGCGTCAGTTGGTGTTTTCTGCCGGCAATTTAGCTCATGAGCCAGAAATAAAAAAAATATTATTCTGGCATCATGTCTCAGTAGCAGCAGCAGCAGCAGCAGTACTGTGCCTCCCCAGGTCTGAAAAATATCTACAATCAGCATGCCAACTGTTTTTAGAACAGCTATTATTCTTAAAGCACGGGTGGCTTGTTCTGGGGCTTTCCCGTGGAAAATAAGCAAGCAATTTAGACTTAACTTTGCAGCAAATAGTTGATGACATGTGCAGTTGAAAAAGGGGCTGGTATTTGTGGAAGAGTTCTCCTTTTTTCCTCATTGTCTGTCACTTGGAAAGTTACGTTTCTTCTTTTGGTGTCTGCATTTATGTTTTGGGGGCAGTTTTAAATGCCCTCAGGAGTGGGGTGGGATCATGTCTGAAAATACTCAACATGAAAGAAATCATGAGAAGAATGGTGATGATCTAAAAAGGGTTCAAATTGTGCAAATGCATTTCAAGTAAAAGCTTGTCTTTCTCCTCGAAGGTTTTCACCCAATGACAAAGCCACAGCCAGAAAAAAAAAAGACTTCAAACCCTGCATCAAATGATTCCAGTTGTGGTTTTACAGTCGATCTCTACTAGCTATTTTATCATGAAACACTAAGGAAGCACAGGTGTTACAAATTACATAAATTAGGGCTCTGTAGCTAAATATAGTGGTAATTAGCAACAGCTGTGAGTCACCATTCCTTTATGTCAAATTGACACGCTTGATAACGTCCTTCAATATTTTTAGGACAGTTTTTTTTTTTTTTTTAACTCTACCTGACCTTGCCTTGCTAGCTAACAATAAGGACTGTACCCAAATGTTCTATTATCTCTACATTCATTTGTTACAATAATTGTTAGATATTTGGCTTTTTAAATAAATTAATCGGTGGACCAAAAAGACGGTATTCAGGACAGCCTAACAATAATTTCTCCACTCATCCTTATAATTTACAGAGTTTATTCAGCAATTCATGGTTTCTGTTGGACTCTTATGTGTGTATTCTTTCTTTTTAATTGTATCTCTCTCTATAGTAGGTTTGGGTGATACGGCCAAAAAATGATATCATAGCCTTTCAAAGTACCCCGGCAATCCAGGCAAACTCAGTATGATCCAGGCTCCCTCTGTTGTTTGAATAGGGTTACCCGCGTTCCTTGATGCAGGCTAAATTACTCTGCAAGCGACGTGGGTCGTTGCACACCTTAGCTTGACATCTGAACAGGACAACGCGGATAAACGCACAATGAAGTAGGTGTCACCATCACAGGACAGAGGCAGAGAGTGGAAATGAATCAGAAGGCTGTCTGTCATTATTCTGACATCCATCCATCCATCCATCCATCTTCTACCACTTTTCCGGAGGTCCGGGTCGCGGAGGCAGCAGTTCAAGCAGAGAAGCCCAGACTTCCCTCTCCCCAGCCACCTGCTCCAGCTCTTCAGAGGGGATACCAAGGCGTTCCCAGACTAGCTGGGAGACATAGTCTCTCCACCGAGTCCTGGGTCTGCCCCGGGGTCTCCTCCCAGTGGGACGTGCCTGAAACACCTCAAGTGGGAGACGTCCAGGAGGCATCCTAATCAGATGCCCATACCACCTCAACTGACTCCTTTCAATGTGGAGGAGCAGCGGTTCTACTCTGAGCCTCTCCCGGATGACTGAGCTCCTCACCCTATCTCTGAGGGTGAGTCCAGCAATCCTACGGAGAAAGCTCATTTCAGCCGCTTGTATCCGCGATCTCGTTCTTTCGGTCATTACCCAAAGCTCGTGACCATAGGTGAGAGTAGGAACGTAGATTGACTGGTAAATCGACAGCTTTGCCTTAGAACTAAGCTCCCTCTTCACCACAACAGACCGGTACAACGTCCGCATCACTGCAGATGCTGCTCCAATCCGTCTGTCGATCTCTCGCTCCATTTTCCCCTCACTCGTGAACAAGACCCCAAGATACTTAAACTCCTCCACTTGGGGCAGGAGCCTGTCCCCAACCCGGAGAGGACAATCCACCTTTTTCCGGCTGAGGACCATGGACTCGGACTTGGAGGTGCTGATTCTCATCCCAGCCGCTTCACACTCAGCGGCAAACCGTCCCAGCAAGAGCTGTAGGTCATTGCTGGATGAAGCCAACAGGACAACATCATCTGCAAACAACAGAGATGAGATCCTGTGGTCACCAAGCATGACACCCTCCATTCCCTGGCTGCGCCTAGAAATCCTGTCCATAAAAATTATGAACAGGACCGGTGACAAAGGGCAGCCCTGGCGGAGTCCAACTCTCACTGGGAATGACTCCGACCGAGTGTTGGCAATACGAACTAAACTCTCACAACGGTCGTACAGAGACCGAATAGCTCGTAACAACAAGCCCGATACCCCATACTCCCGAAGCACCCCCCACAAAAATCCACGAGGGACGCGGTCAAATGCCTTCTCCAAGTCCACAAAACACATGTAAACTGGTTGGGCAAACTCCCACGAACCCTCAAGAATTCTCGAGAGGGTAAAGAGCTGGTCCGATGTGCCACGGCCAGGACGAAAACCACATTGCTCCTCCTGAATCCGAGGTTCGACCAACGGCCGGACTCTCCTCTCCAGTACCTTGGCATAGACCTTCCCAGGGAGGCTGAGGAGTGTGATCCCTCTAAAGTTGGAGCACACCCTCCGGTCCCCTTTTTTGAAGAGAGGAACCACCACCCCGGTTTGCCATGCCAAAGGCACTGCCCCCGACCTCCACGCAATGTTGCAGAGGCGTGTCAACCATGACAACCCAACAACATCCAGGGCCTTGAGGTACTCGGGGCGAATCTCGTCCACCCCCGGGGCCCGGCCACCAAGGAGATTTTTAACCACCTTGGCGACCTCAGCCCCTGTGATAGGCGAGTCATCCCCCTTGTCCCCAAACCCTGCTTCCTCTGTGGAAGGCGTATCAGTGGGATTGAGGAGATCCTCGAAGTATTCCTTCCACCGCCCGACGATATCCCCAGTTGAAGTCAACAGTGTCCCATCCGCACCATACACAGTGTGGACGGGGAGCTGCTTTCCCCTCCTGAGCCGCCGAACAGTTAGCCAGAAGGCTAGCGTCTGGTGGCCAGGTTTCCACCCATGGGACCCGGCCGGGCTCAGCCCGAAGGAGTTACATGGGTCCGCCCTCCAGTAGGTTCACCACCTGCAGGAGGGATCATGGAAGTCCGGTGCTATGTGGATTAGGTGGCAGTCAAAGGCGGAGACCTTGGCGGACTGATCCCAAGCTTTCTAAACTGGCTTTTGGTACGTGGAATGTCACCTCTCTGGTGGGGAAGGAGCCTGAGCTGGTGTACGAGATTGAGCGATACCGGCTAGATATAGTCGGCCTCACCTCAACACACAGCTCCGGTTCCGGAACCAGTCTCCTGGAGAGGGGCTGGAGCTTGGCCTTTTCTGGAGTTGCCCCGGGCGAGAGGCGACGAGCAGGGGTAGGTATTCTTGTATCGCCCCACCTTGCTGCCTCTATATTGGAGTTTTCCCCGGTGGACGAAAGGGTTGCTTCCCTGCGCCTTCGGGTTGGGAAACGGGTCCTGACCATCATTTGTGCCTATGCACCAAATGATGTTTCAGAGTACGCACCCTTTTTGGAGTCTGTGACTGGGGTGCTGGAGGGTGCTCCTCCTGGAGACTCCATTGTCCTACTGGGGGACTTCAATGCGCACGTGGGCAACGACAGTGAAACCTGGAGGGGGGTGATTGGGAGGAACGGCCTGCCCGATCTGAACCCGAGTGGTGTTCAGTTATTGGACTTCTGTGCTAACCACAGTCTGTCCATAACGAACACCATGTTCAAGCATAAGGGTGTCCATATGTGCACCTGGCACCAGGACACCCTAGGCCGCAGGTCGATGATCGATTTTGTTATCGTATCATCAGACCTGCGACCGTATGTCTTGGACACCCGAGTAAAGAGAGGTGCAGAGCTGTCAACTGATCACCACCTGGTGGTGAGTTGGATCCGATGGCAGGGGAGTAATCCATTCAGACCTGGTAGACCCAAACGTATAGTGAGGGTGTGCTGGGAGCGTCTGGCTGAGGCCCCTGTCCGGGAGGTCTTCAACTCCCACCTCCGGAAGAACTTCAACCACATTCCGAGGGAGTCTGGAGACATGGAGTCTGAATGGGCCATGTTCTCCACCTCTGTTGTTGAAGCGGCGGCCCAGAGCTGCGGCCGCAAGGTGGTCGGTGCATCTCGTGGTGGCAACCCCCGAACCAAGTGGTGGACACCAGTGGTGAGGGGGGCCATTAAGCTGAAGAAGGAGTCCTATCAAACTTGGTTGGCTTGTGGGACTCCCGAAGCAGCTGAGGTGTACCGGCAGGCCAAGCGGAGTGCAGCTCGGGTGGTTGCTGAAGCAAAAACCCGGGTATGGGAGGAGTTCGGTGAGGCCATGGAACAAGACTTTCGGTCGGCTTCAAAGAGATTATTCTGACAGATTATATTAATTTCACATCTGCAATAGACAACTGTGTGTGTCACAATTACTCAAATACCACAGCGGCTGAGAGTGGGAATTTCCTTCTAAAGCGTAAAGGCTCTGACCGTCTCTGCTGTGGAGCCGAGACCAGCCTGTCCTGGTTTGGCAAGGGGCAGTCTTAACCTGTACAACTCTGCTCTGTGCTCATTCATGCATTGGGTTCCCGGTTCAATCCACATTAACATTCTACTTTGTGTACTGCTCTCTCTCTCTCGCTCCCGCTCTCTCTCTCTCTCTCTCTCACACACACACTATGTCTCTTCTTTTAAATGTGAAGGTATTCAGTGCCAATATGAAAAAAATGACAGTAATTATGTGAAATGTCAGGTGCATTTTGCAAGTGGAGGACAGACAGCATGTAACCAATGAACTATATAGATCGGTGTGTTCCAATCAACCACTGATTTGACATGGGCAACAAAATTAAAAGACCCGTAAAAATGCCAGTGGCTCCCAACTAATCAGGAGCAGCTGGCATCATCAGCTTCCAGGCTCGTCGTGCGTTAATGTGACATCAGCGATGTGAGGAAATGAAACTTGATACACTGGAGAAAAGCATTGTTATCTGCAGGAGATCAGACCCGCATCTCCTTGAAGTTTGAAAAAGCCATGGAGGTTTGTTGAGGTGTTAATTTAAGCTAATGGAGCCCACTACTCTGCTTGCCATTTGTAGCTTGAAAGTGGCTCATGACATTTCTGTTAATTGTCATAATAATGACATTCCTGACAGTATCACTAAATATTTTTTTTATTTGCTTTCAACATGTTCAGTAAAAACAAAACAAGCAAAAACATTTCTCATATTTATAAACAGTACCTCAGATTAAGTTTAAATATTTTTTTATTCTGTATAAAATATTACAAGAAAATAATATAAACCTTAAGTGAACTTAGATGTCAGGGTTTACCTGCTAAATCAGTTTATCTGCTGAATTAGTTTAGCTGCCTTAAAAGTTGTCGTTGATGGACCTCAACTCTGGGTTTTTTAGCTGCACTGAATGATGTGGGGTTTTTTCCTTTGGGTGGTTGAATAAATTTAACCTGAAGCAACTAAAACCAAATGAAAATAGACCACTGTACACTGGAAAATTCACATCAGAGCGGTGTTGTTGACATGCAGAAAAATTTGCAGGCAGATTATCCACATCGACGTACCATCTTTACCCCTCAGCCTCTAAAGGCTGAAGGGGTATTGTCGTCACCCCACCTGGTGGATGGGGCATCGTCACTGGTATCAACATCTACCTTGTTTAAGTGATAACTAGAGAAAGAAATGACATGCACTTTTCAAATTGATACTATGGATGTATCTATAAAAAAAATCTTGGACGAGTTCAAATTTGAATGACTTCTGACCTTCAGGTGAAGGTCAGAGGTCAATTTTCCAAAAAGAGCACTCTAAGGCGAGTGCAATATCCCCTGCCTCCGTTTTCTTTGAAGATCCTAATACTTACTGATGGAGAGCAGTTTTCAACTTTTATTTATTTATTTATTTTTATTTTGTATACTTTATTGATCCCCAGAGGGAAATTCAGAGCATCCACATGGATGGATGACACAGCCACGGTGCGGCGCCAATCCCTTCACCATTCTCACACACATTCACACCTAGGGCCACTTTAGAGTCTCCAGTTAACCTAACTTGCATGTTTTGCGCCCGTGGAAGGAAACCGGAGTACCCGGGGTAAACCCATGCAGACACGGGAAGAACATGCAAACTCCACACGGAAGGGTCACCGATGGTCAGTGGGTGGGATTGAACCCACGACCGTCTTACAGTGCTGCCACAGTGCTAACCACTGCACCACTGAGCTGCCCAATTTTCAATATAATTACTGTGACAGAACAAAATTATGATAAGCCCATCATCCACGAATATACAACAAAGTATACAACCCATAGTTGTAGGTCAGGATCCCAAAGTGAACCTGTGTAGCAAGTATGGTGATGCTACAGAGCTTTACGTGTTCTATAGTAAGAAACCATAGAGAGTGCCAACCTTGACCTTTGGACCCCAAACCTATAGTCAGAGGTTATGGTCTAAGAGTGAACCTGTGTACCAGGTTTGGTAGCCCTAGCTTTCTTTGTTGTTGAGATACAGCGGGGAAAATAAGTATTGAACACGTCAACATTTTTCTCATTAAACATATTTCTGATTGTCATGATATTGAGCACGGTTGGGGAACTGTGCTCACGCTTTCAGTTTGTTCCAATTATTTTCTGTTCTTTCCCCATCTCAGGTGTATTATTGAATTTGAATATGGGTTTATTTGTATTATGTTATCTTAGGTTAGTTATTATAGCTTTGTCTATTTTTAGTATGTCTATGGCCATCTTGTTTTGTCATATAAGTGATATCTTCCTATGTTTTGACATGAGTCCACTCTTACCTTCGCTTTCAGTTCTCCCTTTGTAACATCGATAGTTATTAGTATTGTATTATGAGTATCTCTTGGTTTATCTTGGCCTTGCCTTGGTGAGTTATTATTTTCTCCTTGTGTATTACTTTGTCTGATCTCATTTTGTAATTATGTTCTCCTGTGCTTTTATTTTGACACTTGTCCTTGTTTACTTCCTCTGTTAGCTCAAGTTCATGGTTTGTCTCAAGTGTTAATTATTCCAATTATTATCCTCGTTCATATTACCCACACCTGTTCATTATTTGTCAATTCCCCTTTGTCCTATTTAAGGGACGCCGTCTCACAGCTCAAGGCGGCGTCATTCATTTTATCTCCAGACGTGAGTCCCACATCTAGTTCACTCTATATCCTAGTGTGCGTCCCACGCTTACTTCCTTCATCTCCAGACGTGAGTACCATGTCTAATCTCCCTGGTCACTCCAGCGTTTCCGCACGCCTTAGCTGGTTGGGCTATTCGACCATCTTGTTTCCTGCGTGTAAGTTTTGCCTCTGTGTTATTTTGTGTTTTTGATTAAACATTTGCAGCTCACAGCCAGCGATTGGGTCTTTGTTCCGCCCCGCCTGGGTGATTTATGACAGAAGGACGCTGCCAGTTTGGACCCAGCAGCTGTGAGTTTGCCTTTTTTCTTTTTCTTCCAGTTTTTGTGTACCGGAGGGAGAGCGGACTGAATCATGCCAGCGTACCGGGGTTTAGCCAACAGAAGGAGGTTGGCAGCCGTTGGCCCCAGAGTGGATAAACTTTGGGCAGCTCAGAATCAGAATCAGAATCAGAATCAGAATCAGGTTTATTGCCATTGTTCATGTAGTACACAAACTAGGAATTTGTCTCGGTACAATGCTGCAACATTAAACATGATAAGATAAGAGAAATAAACTATACATGTAATAAAGTGTAGGATAAGATTAAGTGATACTGGTCAACAGTTAAAATATATATTAGCCAGCAGCAGATACTGTGGAGAACTATATAGTGCAGTCGGTAATGCAGGAAGAAAACAGTGATGATTGACATGAGTCTGGTTGAGCTGCTGTACATGGTGCACGAGAGTCACTTAGTGTTCAGCAGTCTAATGGCAGAGGGGAAGAAGCTGTTCATGTGACGGGAGGTTTTAGTCTGGATGGACCGAAGTCTTCTACCAGAGGGGAGGGGGGCAAACAGTACGTGACCAGGGTGTGAGGGATCGGCTATGATCCGGCCAGCACGCCTCCGGGTCCTGGAGATGTACAGATCCTGGAGAGATGGGAGCTTGCAGCCGATCACCTTCTCAGCAGTGCGCACGACGCGCTGCAGCCTTAGTCTGTCCCTGGCAGTGGCTCCTGCGTACCACACGGTTATGGAGGTGGTGAGGATGGACTCGATGATGGCTGTGTAGAACTGCACTAACATCTTGGTGGGTAGCTTGAGCTTCCTCAGCTGCCGCAGGAAGAACATCCTCTGCTGGGCTTTTTTGATGAGTGAGCTGATGGTCAGCTCCCATTTGAGGTCCCTGGTGATGGTAGTGCCTAGGAAGCGGAAGGAATCAGCAGTGGTGATGGGAGAGCCTGAGAGGGTGAGGGGGGGCAGAGGAGTAGTGACTTTCCTGAAGTCTACAATCATCTCCACTGTCTTCAGAGCGTTCAGCTGCAGGTTGTTATTGCTGCACCAGGACGCCAGCTGGGCCACCTCTCTCCTGTAGGCGGACTCGTCGCCGTTGGAGATGAGCCCGATGAGGGTGGTGTCGTCCGCAAACTTGATCAACTTGACAGACTGGTGGCTGGAGGTGCAGGAGTTGGTGTAAAGGGAGAAGAGTAGGGGGGAAAGTACACAGCCCTGGGGTGATCCGGTGCTGATGCTAGTATAGTCTGAGACAGTCTTTCCCAGCCGCACATGCTGCCTCCGGTCCGTCAGGAAGTCGATGATCCACCTGCAGAGGGAGTCAGGCACGTTGAGCAGGGACAGCTTGTCCCGGAGCAGAGCGGGGCGGATGGTGTTGAATGCGGAGCTGAAGTCCACAAACAGGATCCTGGCGTAGGTTCCCGGGGAGTCCAGGTGCTGCAGGATGGAGTGGAGGGCCAGGTTGACTGCATCGTCTACAGACCTGTTGGCTCGGTAGGCAAACTGCAGCGGGTCCAGGAGAGGGGTGGTGATGGACTTGAGGTGGGACAGGACCAGGCGCTCAAAGGACTTCATGACTACAGAGGTGAGCGCTACAGGTCTGTAGTCATTAAGTCCAGTGATCCGTGGCTTCTTGGGGACAGGGATGATGGTGGAGGATTTGAGGCAGGATGGCACGTGGCATAACTTAAGGGAGGTGTTAAAAATGTCTGTGAATACAGGAGCCAGCTGTTTCGCACAGAGTCTCAGGGTGGAGGGAGACACGCCGTCTGGGCCGGGGGCCTTGCGCGGGTTCAGTCTGGAGAACTGTTTGAGCACATCCTGCTCACTGATGATAAGGGGAGGGGGGGAGGTGGGGGGGTGCCTTAAATGAAGTAGGGAATGTGGAGGCTGTGGAGCTGGAGGGAGGGGGGGAGTTGGACACAGATGACGAGGTGTCAAAACGGGCATAGTGTTGGGACAGTCTCTGACAAAGGGCTTTGTCATCCTGACCTTTAGGAGCCTGAGGCCGATAGTTGGTGATCTGCCTCAGTCCTCTCCACACGGAAGCCGAATCATTAGTAGTGAACTGCTGCTGGAGTCTCTCTGAGTACACAGATTTAGCCCTCTTCAGCTCTCTGTTAAACCGGTATTTAACCTCCCTGTAGCAGTCCCTGTCTCCACTTTTCAGCGCTGCTTCCTTCTCCTTCCTGATCTGTCTGAGCTTAGCTGTGAACCAGGGTTTGTCATTAGAGTAACTCACCCTGGTGCGTGATGGAAGAATGTTCTCTTCACAAAAGTGGATATATGAGTTCACAGTGTCCGTGTACTCATCCAGATCATGCGTGGCTCCTTTAAGCATGCCCCAGTCAGATATTTCCATGCACGTTTCCAGCTTCTCCTCAGCATCACTGGTCCGTATCTTCGTAGTGCTCACAACAGGTTTAGTGAGCTTCAATCTCTGTCTGTATGTGGGAATGAGGTGAACCATCACGTGATCAGATAATCCCAGCGCAGCTCGAGGGACAGCGCGATAGCTCAGTTCATCCAGGATTTTGCTACGGAAGCTCTTGCCTCCCACACTTTGGAAGAAGTCCTGGAGAACATGGAGGCAGCGGCCGGGATAGTGGAGGCGCATCCCGGGCTGAAGAATGACTCCAAGTATGCGAAGCTTCTGACAACCGTCTCCACCCTCCAGATGACATTCCGCGGGCTGGTAAGAAACTCACCACCAGCTGTACCTGTGCCGACAAGAAAGCATCCGCTGGTACAGATGTTTTCAGCCTCTCATTGCTCGCCAGCCCTGAGACGCCGCCCTCCAGCGTCAACCTCCACTCTTCACCGAGCCCTGTCTGTACCTCAGCCGACAATGAAGCGTCCCTTGGTGCAGACACCTCCAGCCTCTCACCGCCACCCAGCTGCATCCCACCAGAGGAACTCCTCCGTCTCACAGGCAGCAGCCCCTTCGACGCTCCAGAGAACTGCAGCAGCAGCCTCCTCCTCTCTCCAGTATCTTTCTTCATCGGCTGTTCCGTCAGCTCCTTCCTCCTCATCAGCTGCTGCTGTCCTCCTCTCCTCCACGGCGTTGGCACCTGCTGCTGAACTACCTACCGCGGCATCTGCTGTTTCGGCTCACATCATGCCTGCAGTGCCGGTTCCTCCATGTTCCATATTGGTGCCCTTGCCCTCAGCTGTTTCTTCGCTGGAGTTCCCTGAGGTGACTTCTGGAGCAGCAGAGCAGGCCAGGCAAGTACCATTTTCTCTTTTTACACCTATGGGAGAGGGGTCTTGCTTGGTATTAGACGGAGGGTCACAGTGGCAGTCACCCATCACTGGTGAGCCTCCGTTTCCTGCTTCTGCTGCCATTTTGCCTGATAAGGACTTTATGTCTTGCTATATTTCTCCTTCCCTGTCCAAGGTGCATGCCACTGCTTCAGCCTCCGCCATCCACTGTCCTCCGTCTGTACCTGAGCCGACAATGGAGCATCCCGTGGTGCAGACCTCAGCTGCTCGCCTATCATCAGCCTCGACTTCTTCTCCTGAGCAGTGTTCCACACCTCCTCACCAAGCGATCTCTGCAGCCACCAGGAGGGATTCGCCTGATTTTTCTGCAGCAACAACCACCACAGCACGGGAATTAAGGCAAGTACCTTTTCCTTCTGTTATACCTGAGGATGAAATGCCTTGTCTTATTCCCTATTCCTGCTGCTGCATCCATCCATGTATCCTCACCTGCTTCTGCTGTGTCCTCCTCTGTGTTTCCTGTGTGTCTGCCCGTCCTGAGAGGGAGCTGCCGGACGATGGAGGGGCCTGCTGTTCCAGAGATTCCTGTTCTGGCCCTGCAGCCACATCTTGTATGGAAAAGGAGTGCCTCCTGTATCCCAAAGCCTGAGCCGACAACAGCGTGTCCCCTGGTTTCGGCATTGCAGGACCCGGTGCCATGGGTGAGATGTTCTCCAGCTTCAGCCACCATGTCTGAGGTTCTGCCAGCTACTGCCGCCATGCCATAAGTCCCGCCAGTTCCTGTTGTCACGGCTGAAGTTTCACCTGCCATCATGCCTGCTGCATGGGCCGCAGCAGCAGAGTCACAGGAGTCATAGTCAACGGTGGAGCTTGAGTTAAGGCAAGTCCTTTTTTTGTCTTTACAATGTCAGTATTAGAGAGATCTTGCTTAGCTCTTAGCAAGGAAAACCAGTTGCAGCTGTTTTTTTGCTCCTGAGTTTTCCCCATCGGGCTCCACTGCTGCCAGTGACAGTGACCCGGTGTTGTTTCTTCTTCCCCATCTGAGTCTTCACCTGGTTTCACTTATGGTCATCAGTCCACTTCGTCTGGTCTCACAGATGGTCATCAGTCCACTTCGTCTGGTTTCGCTGATGGTCATCCGTCCACTTCATCTGGTTTTGCCAATGATTATCAGTCCTCTTTGTCTGGCTTCGCCAAGGGTCAGCAGTCCTCATCGTCTGGCTTCGCCAAGGATCAGCAATCCTGTTTGCCTGGCTTTGTTGCTGGTCAGTCCTCTTTGTCGTCTGGCTTCCTCACTGGTCTGTTGTCTGTGTTGCCTGGTTTCCTCACTAGTCCGCCGTCTTCTTCATCTGGTTTCTCCGCTGGTCAGCTGTCTTCTTCATCTGGTTTCTTTCTCCAGACGTGAGTTCCACATCTAGTTCACTCTGTATCCTAGTGTGCATTCCAGACATGGGACTCACTTCCTTCAACTCCAGACGTGAGTACCATGTCTAAACTCCCTGGTCAAGCCGGCGTTTCCACATGCCTTAGCCGGTTGAGCTATTCGACCATCTTGTTTCCTGCATGTAAGTTTTGCGTCTGTGTTATTTTGTGTTTTTGATTAAACGTTTGCAAGTCACAGCCAGCAAATGGGTCTTCGTTCCACCCCGCCTGGACGAATTATGACACTGATGATGCCATTGACCTGAGATTTTCACCAGATATCAGTAACAACCCAAGTAATCCGGACATACAAAGAAATCAAGGCAACTGTGTTCACAAAACATCCATCCATCTTTTTCTGCTTAATCCTTTTTTGGGGTCACGGAGTTATATTTAATAAAGTGGAATGACACAGGGAATAAGTATTGAACACGCTTGATGAAATTCATTTAATATTTAGCCGAAAAGCCTTTGTTGGTAATAACAGCTTCCAGACGCCTGCTGTATGGAGAAACTAAGTGCAGGCATTACTCAGGAGTGATTTTAGCCCATTCTTCCACACAGTCTTCAAATCTTGAAGGTTCTGTGGGGGTCTTCTATGAACTCTGATCTTCAGCAGATTTTCAATTGGATTCAGGTCAGGTGAGTGACTGGACCATTCAAGCTTTATTTTCCTTTTCTGGAGCCAGTTGAGAGTTTCCTTGGCTATGTGTTTGGGATCATTGTCTTGCTGAAATGTCCACCCTCGTCTCATCCTCAGCATCTTGGCAGATGGCAACAGGTTCTTATCAAGTATGTCTCTGTACATTTGCCCATTCATTTTTCCTTCAATTATATGAAGTCTGTCTGTACCACGTGCTGAAAAACACCCCCACACCATGATGCTCCCACCTCCAAACTTCACTGTTGGTATGGCGTTTTGGGGCTGATGTGCAGTGCCATTTCTCCTCCAAACATGCTGTGTGTTGTGACATCCAAAAAGCTCACTTTTGGTCTCATCTGACCAAACTATATTCTCTCAGTATTTTACTGGCTTGCCCAAATGTTGTGCAGCAAACTTTAAATGAGCTTCAGCATCCTTTTTCTTCAGCAGTGGAGTCTTGCAAGGTGAGCAGGCATAGAGCCCATGTTGGTTGAGTGCATTACTTATTGTTTTCTTTGGAACAGCAGAACAGCAGTACCTATTAACTCCAGGTCTTTCTGGAGCTCTCCATGAGTGGTTTTTAGCTCTTGGACAACTGTTCTGATAATTCTTTTGACTCCTCTGTCAGAAATCTTGCGAGGAGCTCCTGGTCATGGCCGGTTTATAATTAAATGATGTTCTTTCTACTTCTGAATGATGGCTCTAACAGTGCTCTCTGGAACATTCCGCAGTTTAGAAATGCACCTGTAACCAATCCCATCATTATGTTTTGCAACAATAAGATTGCAAAGGGCTAGAGAGAGCTCTTTGCTTCTTCCCATCATGGGTTCTTTGTGGTGTGACAATCTGATATTCACCAGACCTTTAGTAAGGCTATCAGTCAGGACTTAACCAGCTGAAATTAATTTACACTGATGGGGGATGGGATGGCTTCCTAAATTCTGATGGATTTCAGCTGGTTTCTTGGCTTTCTATGCCTTTTTGCAACTCTTTCTTCATGTGTTCAATACTTATTCCCCATGTCATTCCACTTTATTAAATATAACTTGTTTTGTGAAAAAGTTCCCTTGATTTCTTTATATGTATGGATATACATATAAAGAAATCAATTCTTTATGTGTATGGATATACATATAAGTTGATTCTGATTCTGTGTCTATGTCAATGGGTCAATGGCTCCATCAGAAATATGATTAATGAGAAAAATATTGATGTGCTCAATACTTATTCTCCCCCGCTATATAGTTTATAAGCCATGTTGATGTTGACCTTTGACCTTGTGATCCCAAAACCACAGTCACACTTCAGGATCACAAGGTAAACCTGTGTACTAAGTTTGGTGGCCCTAGCTTTATTCGTACAGTAATAAGGCATAAGGAATGTTAACCTTAACCTTTGATCTTTTGACCCCAAACCCATAGTCAAAGGTCAGGATCCCAAGGTGAACCTGTGTAGCAAGTTTGGTGACCCTAGCTTTCTTTGTTGTTGAGATATAGTTTTAAAGCCATTTTGATGTTGACCTTTGACCTTGCGATCCCAAAACCATAGTCACACTTCAGGGTCACAGGATGAACCTGTGTACCAGGTTTGGTGGCCCTAGCTTTACTTGTTGTACAGTAAAAAGGCATAAGAAATGCTAACCTTGACCTTTGACCTTTTGACCCCAAACCCATAGTCAGAGGTCAGGATCCCAAGGTGAACCTGTGTGCCAGGTTTTGTGACCCTAGCTTTCTTTGTTGTTGAGATATACAGTAGTTTATAAGCCATTTTGATGTTGACCTTTGACCTTGTGATCCCAAAGCCATAGTCACACTTCAGGGTCACAGGATGAACCTGTGTACTAAGTTTGGTGACCCTAACTTTACTCGTTGTACAGTAGTAAGGCATGGGGAATGTTAACCTTGACCATTGATCTTTTCAAATCAAATCAAATCAAACTTTGTCATATTGCTGTACATACAACTGTAGTGCAGGCAAGATGAAATTGCGTTTCTCTCGGTATCCATATAAATAGAAGCAGCATGATTTAAGACACACTCACACATAGCTCCACCCCACCCCCCCATCCATTCACACATCCCTGAGACATACTTGGGGAAAAAACTAACTATAATATACAAATAATATACAAAATGTCTGTAGGTGCAGTAGTGTGTATGAGAGATTCCAGATCAACTGTTCAGCATCCTGACAGCTTGTGGAAGGAAGCTGTTGATCATTCTGGTGGTTCTGCCTCTGATGCTCCAGAATCGTTTACCAGATGGAAGAAGTTCAAAGTGTTCATGCAGAGGGTGAGAACGGTCCTTGACAATGTTCAGTGCCCTGCTTCTACAACGGTTCTGAAAAAGTTCTTGGACAGAGGGGAGGGAGACTCCAATTACCCTCTCAGCTCCCTTGACTATCCTCTGCAGGGCTTTTTTGTCTGACATACTGCAGCTGGAGTACCATGTAGCAATGCAGTACGTCAGAACACTCTCCACCACACCTCTGTAGAAGGTCATGAGGATGCAGATGGGGAGAGAGGCCTGTTTGAGTTTCCTCAAGAAGTGCAGTCTCTGCTGAGCCCGCTTCCTGATCGCCAAGGAATTCTTGCTCCAGGTCAGGTCCTGCGAGATCTGCACTCCGAGGAACATGGTGTTCTCCACTCTCTCCACTAAACGGCCGCCGATGCTGAGGGGGCCGTGCTCAGGCTGTTACCGCCGGAAGTCGATAATCATCGCCTTCGTTTTGTCCACGTTGAGCACCAGATTGTTCTCCCTGCACCAGCCCTCCAGGTCTCTAACTTCTTCCCTGTACATTGATTCCTCATCCCTCTGAATAAGTCCCACCACCGTGGTGTCGTCTGCAAACTTAATAATCTGGTTCCCCTCGTGTCTGGATACACAGTCATGTGTTAGAAATGTAAACAACAGTGGACTGAGTACGCAGCCTTGAGGGGATCCGGTGCTCAGCGTGACAGAGTTGGAGATGTTGTTTCCAACCCGGACAGACTGAGGTCTCTCAGTCAGGAAATCTAGGATCCAGAGACCTGTGGCAGTGTTCAGACCAAGGACTAATTTCTCCATCAGTCTCTGGGGAATAATGGTGTTTAATGCTGAACTGAAATCAATGTACAGGAGTCTGGCGTAGGTGTCTTTCTGGTCCAGGTGGGTGATGACAGAGTGTACAGTGGTGACTATAGCATCCTCCGTGGAGCGGTTTGAACGATATGCAAACTGGAGCGGGTCGTGTGATGCAGGGAGGCAGGCTGTAATGTGTGGTTTGACAAGCCGTTCAAAACACTTCATCACAATTGGTGTCAGTGCAACAGGACGATAGTCATTCAAACAGGACACAACTGGTTTCTTTGCCACCGGTACAATGATAGAGGTCTTGAAGCATCTGGGAACGATGGCCTGACTCAGGGAGATGTTATAAATGTCAGTCAGCACATCCGCCAACTCGCTCGCGCAGTCTCGGAGCACACGTCCCGGGATGTTGTCCGGACCTGCAGCTTTACATGGGTTGACTCTGGTTAGGGTCCTCCGTGTGTCCGCTGTGTTGATGGTAAAAGCTGGTCCGACCGATGGTGGGGGTGGGCCAGCCCTCCCTCTGATTGTCGAGTTTGATGCTTCAAAATGTGCAAAGAAGTCGTTGAGCCTGTCTGGAAGCGAAGCGTTGTCATCATCAACCCCCTGCCTAGACTTATAGCCCGTCAGTGTCCGAACTCCCTGCCACATCTGCTTGGTATTCCTAGTGTCACAGAGGTGTCCCTGGATTTTCTCTGCATAGGCGCACTTCGCCGCCATAATTCCCTTTGAGAGCGCAGACCTGGCTGAGCAGAGGGCGATCCTGTCCTTCGCTCTGAAGGCTGCATCCCTGGCTGTAAGCAGCGAGCGCACCTCTGCAGTCATCCAGGGCTTATGGTTACCCCGCATAGTGATGGTCTTCACTGTAGTGACATCCTCTGTGCACTTCGCGATGTAGCTGGTGACCGTTTCAGCATACTACTCCACATCTGTCTTGTCTTCCTGGGAGGCTGCTATTTTTGAAGACCTCCCAGTCTGTGTGTAGAAAACAGTCTTTCAGAGCAGAGGTTGCACTCTCTGGCCAAATTCTGATTTGTTTCACTGCTGGCCTGCTGCGCTTCAATAAAGGTTTGTAGGCAGGCACCAGCATTACGGATATGTGGTCAGAAAGGCCGAGATGGGGCGAGGTATCGCCTTATATGCATCTGTGTTTGTGTACACTAAGTCCAACATATTCTCTCCTCTGGTCTTAAATTCTACACATTGTTTAAACTTGGGGAGCACAGTCTTTAAGCTGGTGTGGTTAAAATCCCCCGCAACCACCACAAAACTGTCCGGGTGTGAAGTTTGGATTTCACTAATCGCATTGTGCAGTTCCCCGAGTGCCTTCTTAGCATTAGCATTAGCATTAGCGTTAGCGTTAGCGCTCGGCGCTATGTAAACAGCCGCTACAAACACGTTGCTGAATTCCCTCAGCAATTAATATGGCCGACAATTTACAACAAGGAACTCCGCCAACGGAGAGCAGTGTTTAGACACTAACGTGGCATTAACGCACCAGTTCTTGTTAACACAGATGCATAGCCCACCTCCACGGCTCTTACCGGAGCTCGCCGTTTCCCTGTCGGCACGGAACATCGCCATATCTTCCAGTTGAATGGCCTTGTCAGGGATGTTGTCATGGAGCCATGTCTCCGTGAACACAAGCACACAGCAGTCCCTCCACTCTCTCCGGGTTTCTCTCAGCAGACGCAGCTCGTCCAGCTTGTTGTCGAGGGAGCAGATGTTAGAGAGAATGAGCGACGGTACCGCTGGTCTGGAGGGGTTAGCCTTTAGTCTAGCATGGATCCCGGCCCTTTTTCCACGCTTTTGCTTGCGTTCGCTCCGCTTACGCCTCCTCCTCTCTCGGGTAGCTTCCAGCGGGGACTCCGCCAGAATTCCATGCTGGTGTAGAATGTCCAAATCACAACCGATCGCTGCGATTCTTGTAGCGTGCAGTACCTTGACGTTTAATAAAGTCTCACGGTTGTAAGTTTTACAGAATGTACGTCTGGGAAGATCAAAAGACTCAAAACTCTCACACTCGCTGATGCCAAGAGGGGCCGCTGCGTCCATGCGCGCTGCTGCCATCTTTTGACCCCAAACCCATAGTCAGAGGTCAGGATTCCAAGATGAACCTGTGTATCACGTTTGGTGGCCCTAGCTTTATGCGTTGTACAATAATAAGGCATAAGAAATATTAACTTGGACCTCTGACCTTTTGACCCCACCCCATAGTCAGAGTTCAGGATTCCAAGGTGAACCTGTATACCAGGTTTGGTGGCCCTAGCTTTACTCGTTTTATAGTAATAGTAAATGTAGCATTTACCATAGCGCAAATGCAATGTTAACTTTGAACCTTGGAACCTTTGACCCCAAACCCATAGTTAGGTGAGCGTGTAAGTCATCCAAGATGTGTATTAGGCTATGGTCACACAGCAGATCTTGATGGTCAATTCCGATTTTTTGCTGAGATCCGATTTTTTTGTGTGGGTATTCACATTACAACTTAAATGCAACCCCCTTCAGACTTCAGTGTGAACAGTCTGCAGCTATGAAGTGACCCTGATGCAGTGCAAAATAAAATGTTAAAATCATAAAATATGAGACCAGCTTCATTCCGCTACAAGCCAGATGACCGCTGTCATCAGCTCTGGCTTAACAGAACTGATCGACTAAACAGTCCTTAAATGTGCCGTTACTGTGTGCCTGTAATGTCTGACAGTTTCAGCCCTGAACTTCCCCCCCATCCCCCCCAAAATTTTGAAGTTATTGTGCAGTCGGAGCCAACAAAATTACACTCCAGTGATAAAGGGAAGGAGATTGAGTGATTAAAAAGAGAGCACAAATCAGCTGTGTCTCCCATGCTGGCTGCATCCTCCACCTCAGAATTGTAGAGTCTGTCTCACTTCAATGAGGAAAAAGTCGGATGAAATGCGACATGACCGGTCAGAGAGAGGTCACTTTGGAAAATATCAGATACGTATCCGAATTAGGTACACATATGAAAGTGTTCCTGGGTCTGGTGTGAAAAAATTGGATATGTGTTGTTCAGACTGTCACTAAAAAATCAGATATGGGTCACATCTGTGCAAAAAAAAATCGGAATTGAGCATTAAAACCTGCAGTGTGAAATACAACTACTGTATCAATTTGAAAAGCCTACATCATTTCTTTCAGTAGTTACTGTGTTTAGAAGATTTAGGGAAAAATCTGACCTGACATTTGACCTCAAGGTCATCCCATGAGAGTGAAATTGCAATATGTGCATCATTAGAGTATATCAAACCATGGTACCAAGTTTCAAAACAATCGGAACAAAACTGTAGGAGGAGTTGATTTCACAAGACAGTTACTGTCTATGAAGTAAGGCTAAACAGGGTCATAGGTCAGGGACTACAGTTCCTGCAAAAATCATCCGATCAGAACCAAATTAGAATATGTGCATCCTTGGTGAATATCAAATCGTGGTACCAAGTTTCAAAACAATCGGACCATAACTGTAGGAGGAGTTGATTTCACATAACAGTTCCTGTCTATGAAGTGAGGTGAAACAGGAGGTCATAGGTCAGGGGCTACAATTCCCACAAAAATCATCCGATCAGAACCAAATTACAATATGCACATCCTTGGTGTATAGCCATGTTTACATGGACACAAGTAAGCAGATTAAAAGCTTGATCGGGATAAAAATGCTTCATGTAAACACGCCAATCTGAAGATTCTGACCCGATCACACTCCTTCGGATCAAAATTTCCTTCCGATCGAGATGGGTGGGTTATGCCAATTGTTGATCCAATTGGTGTGCATTTAAGATAAGCCTTTATTAGTCCCACAACGGGGAAATTCCAGGATTGCAACAGCACAGGGATAGCAACACTCAGAGCAACAATCAGAAGGCAAGAAAAAAAAAAAAAAAAAAAAAAAACAAAAAACCACAAGCAAGCAAGAGCAGCTAATATACATATGTACATATTACTACAAAATATATATATACACACACACACACACACACAGACACACAGTGCAGAGCATTGTAGCTGGATGGACTAAATATATGAATACATGAACACACAGTGCAGAGCATTGTAGCTAGATGGAATAAATATGTAAATATATAAACACCCACAGTACGGAGCATTGCAGCTAGGCGGAATAAATACGCAAGTATATAAACACACACAGTGCGGAGCAATGCAGCTAGATGGAATAAATATATAGATATATAAATATAAACACACCCAGTGCTGAGCATTGTAGCTAGATGGAATAAATATATAGATATATAAATATAAACACACCCAGTGCAGAGCATTGTAGCTAGATGGAATAAACATGTAAATACACAAACACACACAGTGCAGAGCATTGTTGCTAGGTGGGATGAAACAGCACAACCGTCTATTTAGTTATCCTACATGGTATGATTATGTGCCCATACATACTCTCACCCTCCATAGCGACCGGCATGTTCCTAGCCGCATGCCGGAGAGGACCACTGTGTAAGTCTACCGCATCTCCTGCACTCAAAAAAAAACAACCAGTTTGTTACGTCCTTTTGCTATCTCTGCGAGCAGCCCTGCCTAGGTTGTACAGTCTGACAGCCGTTGGTAGGAAGGACCTACGAAACCTCTCGGTTGTGCACCTGGGATGATGCAGTCCGCCGCCAAATGAGCTCCTCAGTGCATCCAGCACGTCCTGCACAGGGTGGAACTCGGACTCCAGCAGAGACGACAGCCCAGCCACCGTCCCCCTCTCTCCCATCTCCTCCATCGGACCAAGGCGCTGCCCCAGGACAGAGCCAGCTTTCCTAATCAGTTTGTTCAGTCTCCTCCTATCGGCCGCAGCGATGCCACTGCCCCAGCAGACCACTCCAAAAGCGATGGCCGATGCCACCACCGTGTCATAGAATGACTTCAGCAGCGCCCCTTGTACACCAAAAGACCTGAGTCTCCTCAGCAGGAACAGCCTGCGCTGTCCCTTCTTGTAGAGTGCGTCAGTATTGTGTGACCAGTCTAGTTTATTGTTCAGATGAATACCCAGGTACTTGTAGGATGTCACCATCTCGATGTCCGTTCCCTGTATATTTACTGGTGCTGCGAGGGGCTGCCCATGCCTGCGGCAGTCCACCACCAGCTCCCCAGTTTTCCTCGCGTTGATCCGGAGGCAGCCCCGACGGCACCAGTCCACAAAGTCCTGGATAAGCCCTCTGTACTCAGCTTCATCTCCGCTGGAGATGAGACCAACGATCGCAGAGTCATCAGAGAACTTCTGTAGATGGCAATGTGTTGTGTTGTGTGAGAAGTCCGCAGTATAAAGAGTGAACAGGAAGGGAGCCAGCACCGTTCCCTGGGGGGCCCCCGTGCTACTGATGATCGTGTCGGAAACACAGTCCCGGGTTCTCACAAACTGAGGCCGGTTCGTGAGGTAGTCCAGGATCCATGATGACAGGTGCTGGTCCACCCCTGCGCGCAGCAGCTTGTCCTTCAGGATCATCGGTTGGATGGTGTTGAAAGCACTGGAGAAGTCAAAGAACATGATCCTCACCATATTCCCGGGCTTCTCCAGGTGGGACAGAGAACGGTGAAGGAGGAAGATCACCGCATCCTCCACCCCAATGCCATGCTGGTAGGCGAACTGGAGTGGATCCATCGCTGGTTCCACCAGGGGGCGGAGATGAGCAAGGAGCAGTCTCTCCAGGGTCTTCATCAAGTGGGACGTCAAGGCCACCGGTCTGAAGCTGTTCAGGTCTTTGGGGTGGGAAGTTTTTGGTACAGGTACCACACAAGATGTTTTCCACAGCTGTGGTACCCTCCCCAGTTTCAGGCTCATGTTGAAGATATACATCACAATCCCACACAGCTGGTCTGCACAGGACTTGAGGAGCTTTGCGCTGATGCCGTCCGGTCCCGACGCCTTCCTCGCCTTGATCTTCCTCAGCTCCGTCCTCACCTGGGTCTTGGTCAGGGTCAGGATGGGGGGCTGTGTGTTGGGAGTGGGGGGGGTGTCGGTGGAGTGGGGAGTGGGTAGCAGGACTTGATTTCTTAGAGGCAGCAGTGGTTGTTGTGCAGACAGGGGGGAGGGCGGTTGGTCAAATCTATTGAAAAACAGATTCAGGTTGTTCGCCCACTCCCTGCCCCCCGTGGCCTGGGGGGAGGTATTCTGGAGCCCCGAGATGGTTTTGAGGTTTCTCCAGACCCCGCTGATGTCGCTCTGTTGCAGCTTGTCCTCCATCTTCTTCCTGAAGCTGTCCTTGCCTTCTCTGATCTTTCTCCTCAGCTCCCTCTGTACGGACTTCAGCATCTCCCTGTTCCCCGACCTGAAGATCCTCTTCTTCTCTCTCAGAAGTGTTTTTATCTCAGGGTTGATCCAGGGTTTGTTGTTTGAGTGACGCCGTATGGTCTTGGTGGGAACGGATTTGTCCACACAGAAGCTGAGGTAGCCCGTGAAGGTGTGAATGAGGCCATCGATGTCCTCATCATGTGGATCGCAGAGCTGCTTCCAGGCAGTGGCTTCAAAACAGTCCTTTAGAGTGTCCATTGTCTCCTCAGACCATAACTCCACAGTGTGCATGGCCGGAGGTTGTCTGTGCACTAGGGGTTTGTACACCGGTCGGAGATGAACCAAGTTGTGATCCGATCTCCCAAGTGGGGGGAGTTGTGATGAGGTGTACGCCTCCTTAGTGTTTGCGTAGAACAAATCCAGTGTTTTATTGTCTCTAGTGTGGCATGTGACATACTGGGTGAAAGTGGGCAGAATGGGAGACAGTGAAACGTGGTTGAAATCGCCTGAGATGAGGAGAAGAGCATCTGGGTGTTCTGTCTGCAGCCTGCTGGTTACTGAATGGATGACGTCACGCGCTGTCCCAGCGTTCGCCGTCGGATTTGCATAAACAACAATGCAGATCACGTGTGAGTATTCTCTCGGGAGATATGTAGGCCTCATGCTAACAGCTAGCAACTCAATGTCTTTGCTGCAGTGTCGTTGTTTAACAGTGATATGTCCCGGTCTACACCAGTTGTTGTTAACATACATTATCACTCCACCGCCCCTAGTTTTGCCACTCTCTGGTGTTCGGTCAGCTCGTATCATGTGAAAACCCTCCAGCTCAATGTTAGCATCTGCTGCTAGTTCAGTTAGCCACGTCTCAGTAAACAAAAGGAGAGAGCACTCCCGGTAAGTGCTATCATAACGGGAGATAGCCGCTAGCTCATCTAACTTTCTCAGTATCGACCGTACATTTCCCATGACAACAGATGGAAGGGAGGGTCTGTACCTTATATTTTTTGTCCTCCGCCTTACTCCAGCCCGGCAGCCGCGGCGTTTTCGCCTCAGTTCTCTTGGTATGTCGAGTTTTTCCAGTGGGACCGGGTGGCGGTTAAGTGCTAGCAGCTCTCCCCTGTTGTATCGTATCCTGCTATAAACAGTGGCTCCGTCCACCGGCTCAGGAGACATTTGGGACGATCTGTGTGTCCGTGATATAAGTGGGGTGAAAAAAAAAAAGTGATCAAAAGAGAGAGGAAGGGAAAAAAAAAAAAAAAAAAAAAAAAAAAACTCGGAATCGAGCCGCTGTTGCAAAAGGCAGCCGACTGGCGTGGCGCCGAGAGTTACTTAAGTTATTTAAACACTTATTCTAAAGTTTGGGTAGAAAATATGTTTACTGCGCATGTCTGTACGTCAGCCACACACATCAACGTAATGTACTTCCACCTTTACAGCAGCTAGCGGAAGACATGGTGGGAGTATGCAATTGAGGTGAAGCAAGTGTCATCCTGCTGTCTTCCTCTGTTCATATGCAGAAGTATGTACTGCTGGGCTTGTAGCTTCATTACAAAAACCAGCAGAAGCAAAAGTACAGTCTAAATAACACAGGTCCATTTCAAAAAGAGAGACACACAAAGTGGGTTTGTTTACATCAGAAGTTGCTTCTTCTACCATTTGCGGAATGCCAGGCAATTCTGCGCATGTCAAAATGATATAGTCCGTTCAAACGTGTGATGCATGTAAATGCACGTCAAAATCAGATCAACTTTTTCAGGGTCCATGTAAACAGTAAAGTTCTGATCTGAACTGTAACCAGACTGAAGAAATTTTGCACATGTAAACATGGCTAGTATCAAACCACGGTACCAAGTTTCAAAACAATCGGACCAAAACTGTAGGAGGAGTTGATTTCACAAAATTTGGACAGCCGGACGACGGACGGACAGACGGACTGACTGATTGACCCATAACACAATCCCCCTTCGGTCTTCGCCCTTTTGTACACACGTTCACTCTCTGACCCTGACCTATGATTCTGGTTTTGGGATTCTAAGGTCAAAGGTCAAGGTCAAATTGCCATTTAAACTATATCACAACAACAAAGAAAGCTAGGTTTTCCAAACTTGGTACACAGGTTCACCTTGGGACCCCTACCTACAACTATGGGTTTGGGGACGAAAGGTCAAAAGTCAATGTCAAAATGTCCTATAAACTATGTCTCAACAAAAATGACACCTAGGGTCACCAAACTTAGTACACGTGCTCACCTTGACATCCTGACCTCTGACTATGGGTCTGGGGTAAAAAGGTCAAAGGTCACAGTTAGCCTACCCTATGCTCTATTGCTATAGAATGAGTAAAGCTCGGGTCACCAAACCTTGTACACAGGTTCACTCTGTCAACCTGACCTCTGCCTATGGTTTTGGAATTGCACAGCCAAATGTCAAGGTCAAAATGCCATATAAACTACAGCTCAACAACAAAGAGGCTGAGGGGTACCACTGGCAGCCACCAACATTTTTTCAACATGGCAGCAGTCTGAAACAGCCTTAAAAACAAAATATTTCCATACAACTAGTCCTGTTTCAGGTAACATCGACCACAAAGCTACCGCTCTCTCCCCGCATGTTTGTTTATGCCAGGTAACCATAGAAACACGTAACTTACATTAACAGCATAATGATGTGACATCATCACGCAGCAGACTCCAAAATGTTTTAACATTCATTTTCCACCAGTATCAAAATTTATATCAGTACACCCCAACTGTACACACATTTGAAATCTTTTACAAATTATACATTTTGTAAAGGCCCTGTCACACCTAGATGATTTAAGCAGTGTTTGCAAAACGTATGAAAATTTTTTTAGAAAACGCTGGCATACATCGAATCAGTTATTGCTAAGTTTTGTCTAAGTTAAGAGCACGGTGAAGCACACCGGTATATGGCGTAGTTTGCCAAGTTCCTCTAATTATCAGCATGCTGAAAATTTTCCGACGTATCCAGCATATGGCTGATACTGTATGTCCCGGATTCACAGAGCAAAGGTTGTAGGGAAGCTATGCCCTCGTTTACACACGTTATTTGTCAGCAACTCATAGTTACTCGTAAGTCAAAATACGTTGAGGTAAATGTCTAGCGTACCCAAAAATTATTTCTAACATATGAGTAATGCTCTTTGAACCTGTGTGTAACTTAGAGAATGGGTTTCTAACTTACAGCTACCCTATAATGGCGTATTTGCAGCATTGGTTCACAGGAAAAACCCGTACAGAGCTCTGCCTGCAGCACATGCACACACACACACACACACACACACACACACACACACACACACACAGAGCACTAAACACATGTACGTTTTCATATAACGGGACCTGTCGGGGATGTGTCTGAACACTTTCAAGCTACAGCATCAAGATCCAAATCACTGTTTAGCCCTCCCCCCATGTTTTTTTTTTTACCTTTGATTGGCGTCTGTACCATGAGCTGTCCAGTGCTGTTCTGATATATATGCCAAAATGCACGATAGCTGCACGATGCTATTAGTGAATTTCAAACTTCACACCCGGACAGTTTTGTGGTGGTTGCGGGGGATTTCAATCACACCAGTTTAAAAACTGTGCTCCCCAAGTTTAAACAATGTGTAGACTTTAAGACCAGAGGAGAGAATATGCTGGACTTGGTGTACACAAACTTTCCAAATGCTTATAAAGGCAACACCTCGCCCCCACCTCGGCCATTCTGACCACCTATCCGTGATGCTGGTGCCTGCCTACAAAACCTTTACTGAAGCGCAGCAGGCCAGTAGAGAAACAAATCAGGATTTGGACAGAGGGTGCAGCCTCAGCACTTAAGGACTGTTTTCTGCACACAGACTGGGAGGTCTTCAAAATATCAGCCTCCCAGGGAGACAGGACAGATGTGGAGGAGTATGCTGAAACGGTCACCAGCTACATCGCGAAGTGCACAGAGGATGTCACTATAGTGAAGACTATCACTGCACGGGGCAACTATAAGCCCTGGATGACTGCAGAGGTGCGCTCGTTGCTCACAGCCAGAGATACAGCCTTCAGAGTGAAGGACAGGATCACCCTCCGCACAACCAGGTCTGCGCTCTCAAAGGGAATTAAGACGGCGAAGTGCGCCTATGCGGAGAAAATCCAGGGATACCTCTGTGACACAAGGAACACCAAGCGGATGTGGCAGGGAGTTCGGGCACTGACGGATTATAAGTCTAGGCAGGGGGTTGATGATGATGACGCTTCGCTTCCAGACAGGCTCAGCAACTTCTTTGCACATTTTGAAGCATCAAACCCGACAATCAGAGGGAGGGCTGGCCCATCTCCACCATCTGTTGGGCCAGCTATCATCATCAATGCAGCGGCCACACGGAGGACCCTAATCAGGGTCAACCCACGTAAAGCTGCAGGTCCGGACAACATCCCGGGACGTGTGCTCCGAGACTGTGCGAGCGAGTTGGCGGATGTGCTGACTGACATTTATAACATCTCCCTGAGTCAGGCCATCGTTCCCAGATGCTTTAAGACCTCTACCATAGTACCAGTGGCAAAGAAACCAGTTGTGTCCTGCCTGAATGACTATCGTCCTGTTGCACTGACACCAATTGTGATGAAGTGTTTTGAACGGCTTTGTCAAACCACACATCACAGCCTGCCTCCCTGCATCACATGACCCGCTCCAGTTTGCATATCGTTCAAACCGCTCCACGGAGGATGCTATAGTCACCACCCTGCACTCTGTCATCACCCACCTGGATCAGAAAGACACCTACACTAGACTCCTGTACACTGATTTCAGTTCAGCATTCAACACCATTATTCCCCAGAGACTGATGGAGAAATTACTCCTTCTCGGTCTGAACACCGCCACATGTCTCTGGATCCTGGATTTCCTGACTGAGAGACCTCAGTCTGTCCGGGTTGGAAATAACATCTCCAACTCTATCACGCTGAGCACCGGATCCCCTCAAGGCTGCGTACTCAGTCCACTGTTGTTTACACTTCTAACACATGACTGTGTATCCAGACACGAGGGGAACCAGATTATTACCTCCACCAAGGAGGTTATGTTTTCATCGGCGTTGGTTTGTCTGTCTGTCTGTTTGTTTGTTTGTTTGTTTGTTAGCAAGATAACTCAAAAAGTTATGGACGGATTTTCATGAAATTTTCAGAGATTGTCAGAAATGGGGTATCCTACAGATGATTAGATTTTGGTGGTGATCCGGATCACCGTCTGGATCCAGGAATTTTTTAAAGATTCTTTTTTTTTTTTTAATTTAACATTGCGAGATAGGGCCATTTTCAATATTTTTTCAATATTTTTTTTTTGTGCATGTAACTCTGCCAAAAAATCGTCACAACACTTGGAAAAAAAAAATACAGGACAACATGCCCACAGGGGAACTGTGGCGCTTGACGGAGGTCTGTGCTCTCCGAGTGCTTTTCTAGTTAAGTTTGCAGACGACACCACAGTGGTGGGACTTATTCAGAGGGATGAGGAATCAATGTACAGGGAAGAAGTTAGAGACCTGGAGGGCTGGTGCAGGGAGAACAATCTGGTGCTCAACGTGGACAAATCGAAGGAGATGATTATCGACTTCCGGCGGTAACAGCCTGAACACGTCCCCCTCAGCATCGGCGGCCGTTTAGTGGAGAGAGTGGAGAACATCAAGTTCCTCGGAATGCAGATCTTGCAGGACCTGACCTGGAGCAAGAATTCCTTGGGGATCAGGAAGCGGGCCCAGCAGAGACTGCACTTCTTGAGGAAACTCAAACAGGCCTCTCTCCCCATCTGCATCCTCAGGACCTTCTACAAAGGTGTGGTGGAGAGTGTTCTGACGTACTGCATTGCAACATGGTACTCCAGCTGCAGTATGTTAGACAAAAAAGCCCTGCAGAGGATAGTCAAGGGAGCTGAGAAGGTAATTGGAGTCTCCCTCCCCTCTGTCCAAGAACTTTTTCAGAACCGTTGTAGGAGCAGGGCACTGAACATTGTCAAGGACCACTCTCACCCTCTGCATAAACACTTTGAACTTCTGCCATCTGGCAAACAATTCCGGAGTATCAGAGGCAGAACCACCAGACTGATTAACAGCTTCCTTCCACAAGCTGTTAGGATACTGAACAGTTGATCCGGAATCTTTCCTACATACTGCACCTTATGGACATTATGTATATTAGTTGTATATTACAGCTCTAGTTAGTTTTCAAGTATGTCTCAGGGATGTGTGAATGGCTGTGTTGGGGTGGGGGGTGGGGTGTGTGTGAGTGTGTCTTAAATTATGTTCTTTTTACTTATATGGATGCCAAGAGAAACGTAATTTCATCTTGCCTGCACTACAGTTGTATGTATAGCAATATGACAATAAAGGCTGATTTGATTTTGATTTGATTTGAAAATGCCGGAACACCGAAGGAGGTGGATCCAATCAGCTGATCACCCGAAACGCAGAGCTCAGCTGTTTTCCATGATAAATCACACTTTGCTGTTGGCTGCGCCTCCTGGCAAAAGCACACTCCACGCATTATCTTGTTTTTTTTTCACTTTATTGGAAAATAAACTTTTTTTTAATCGCCATCAGTTAGCGTGCCTGACGTGTCACATCAGCTGTTATTGATGTGTGACTGACCTGACAGATTTCACAGATCTGCCAGGTTGGTCATGCCCCCCGCCGTGGCCTTTGGAGGGGAGAATCATCTCGGATGAACAGAGATGATCTCTCACACACCTAAAATTCGTGTATCGGGAGGCAACGGCAGTTTGTGATGACTGCATGCAGAAGTTAGGATACTGTAAACTATGCAGAAGTTATGCATAGTTAGACTATTGTTGCGCATAAGTTGTGAATGTCGGCAACACGCTAAGCATTCATTGGTTTAAGTTATTTATAAGTTATGGAAATGTTCTATATATGTTATGTATATGTCCAACTTGTTATGGATATGCAATGCATATGGCCAAAAGTGAATAATTTCGGCATATGCCAGCATTTTAGACCAATTTTTATACATTTGGCAAATGCTGCCTAAATCATCTAGGTGTGACAGGGCCATAAAGTAAGAGAGATATATTGTGTTTGCTTTCTGTCTGAGGTTGAAAATAAACTGATGAAATGATGTGATGTCCAAGTTAACTGTGTTTTATAACAACAACATGGAAAACCAAGATCATTTATCGGTGTTTTAGGCAAATTCATCAAACATACATCATCATTTGGCTGATCTAACCCACTATAAAGGATTTAAAGTTTTAGGTTATAATTTTCACAACCAATTAGTAGAGATGTATAAAACAGAAGAGCTAGCACATTTTATACTTGATGTTTTCTTGGCTGAAAAATCAACTTCACAACTGGAAGTATTAGAAGGACATGCCCCTGAATCAAACTTGCTGCAAGTAGAGGAGCATGCTATTGGACACAGTTCACCCAAATCTTCTGTCAGGATGATAGCTAAAAGCTTCTTATTAGAGTTTTGTGATAAACCCAGCTACAGGGGATGCACAAGCCAGTGTACTCCTAGTGCCAGTCCCAAGCCCGGGTAAATGGGGAGGGTTGTGTCAGGAAGGGCATCCAACGTAAAGCCTTTTCCAAATCAAACATGCGGATCATGACGAATGAGACTTTCATATTGGATCAGTCGAGGCCCGGGTTAACAACAACCACCACCGGTGCTGGTAACCGACAAGGTGCCAGTGGAAATTGGGCTACTGTTGGTCAAAGATCGAGGAAGAGGACAGGGAGAAGGCGTGTTAGGAGGGAGAGGGAGAAAAGGAAAGGTAGAAGTGTGGAGGTGAGAGTAGAGACGTTAAATGTAGGGACTATGACTGGTAAAGACAGAGAGTTGGCTGATATGATGGAGAGAAGACAGGTAGATATACTGTGTGTTCAAGAAACCAGATGGAAGGGAAGCAAAACTGGAGCATTGAAGGGGGATTTAAACTGTTCTACCATGGTGTGTAGATAGGAAGACAAATGGAGTAGGAGTAACCTTGAAGGACGAGTATGTGAAGAGTGTTCAGGAGGTAAAGAGAGAGTCAGAAAGAATCTTGAGTTTGAAGCTAGAAGTCAAAGGTGTGATGTTGAATGTTGTTAGTGCGTGTGCCCCACGATTTGGATATCAGGTAGAAGAGAAAGAGGAATTCTGAAGTAAGATGGATGAAGTGGTAGAGAGTGCTCCCAGGGAGGAGAGAGTGGTGATTGGAGCAGACTTTAATGGACATGTAGGTGAAGGGAACAGAGGTGATGATAAGGTCCTGGGTAGATATTGTCGTAAGGAGAGAAATATGGAAGGACAGATGATTGTAGATTTTGCTGAAAGGATGGAAATGGCTGTGGTGAGCACATACTTCAAGAAGAGAGAGAAACATAGGGTGACTTACAAGAGTGGAGGAAGGTGCACACAGGTGGACTACATCTTATGCAGAAGGAGAAATCTGAAAGAGATAGGAGACTGCAAGGTGGTGGCAGGACAGAATGTAGCTAGACAGCATCGGATGGTAGTTTGCAGGATGACTTTGCAAAGCAAGAACAGGAAAACAGTGTGCGACATTCTTCCTTCTGTAACTTCCCGCACTTAATCTTTGGCTCTGCCTTCACTGTTTTCCTGTTCAGGAAGGAGTTGACACAGACTCTTGGTGGTAGGAAGAATTACCAGATGACTGGGAAAGTACAGCAAAAGTATTGAGGAAAACGAGTAGAAAGGTACAGTATGTGGTGTATCCAGTGGACAGAGGAAGGAAGACAACAAGACTTGGTGGTGGAACGAAGAGTACAGTAAAGTATCCAAAGGAAGAGGTTAGCAAAGAAAAAGTAGGATAGTCAGGGAGATGAAGAAAGTAGACAGGAGTATTTGGAATCTAGGTGTATGGCAAAGAGAGAGATGGCAAAGGAAAAAGGCATATAGTGAGTTGTATGAGAGGTTGGACACTAAGGAAGGAGAAACGGAGTTGTATTAACTGGCTAGACAGAGAGATCAAGCTGGAAAGGATGTACAGCAGGTTAGGTTGATTAAGGACAGAAATGGTAATGTACTAACAAATGACGAGAGTGTTGAGAAGGTGGAAGGAGAACTTTGAAGAGCTGATGAATAAAGAAAATGAGAGAGCGAGGAGGATGGATGAAGTAAAGACAGTGAACAAGGAAGTCCCAAGGATTAGCAAGGCAGAAGTGAGGCCAGCTTTGAAGAGGAAGAAGAATGGAAAGGCAGTTGGTCTACATAACATACCTGTGGAGGTATGGAGATGTTTAGGAGAGATGGCAGTGGACTTTTTAACCAGACTGTTTAACACAACCTTGGAGAGTGAGAGGATGCCCGAGGAGTGGAGAAGAAGTGTTTTGGTACCAATTTTCAAGAACAAAGGTGATGCTCAGAGCTGTAGTAACTACAGATAACTACAGAGGCATAAAGTTGATCAGCAACACTATGAAGATATGGGAAAGAGTTGTTGAAGCCAGGTTAAGAGGAGAGGTGACAATCAGTGAGCAGCAGTACGGTTTTGTGCAAAGAAAGAGTACTACAGATGCAATGTTTGCTTTAAGAGTGCTGATGGAGAAGTATAGAGAAGGTCAGAAGGAGTTGCACTGTGTCTTTGTGGATCTAGAGAAAGCATACGATAGGGTTCCAAGAGAGGAAGTGTGGTACTGTATGAGAAAGTCAGGAGTGGCCAAGAAGTATGTGAGGGTGGTGCAGGACATGTATGAGGACAGGGAGATAGTAGTGAAGTGCGCTGTAGGAGTGACGGATGGATTCAAGGTGGGGGTGGGATTACATCAGGGATCGGCTCTGAGCCCCTTCTTGTTTGCCATGGTGATGGACAGGCTGACAGATGAGGTCAGGCAGGAGTCTCCATGGACCATGATGTTTGCAGACAACATTGTGATCTGCAGTGAGAGTAGAGAGCAGGTGGAAGAGAACCTGGGGGGGTGAAGGTATGCTCTGGAGAGAAGAGGAATGAAAGTCAGTAGAAGCATGACAGAATACATGAGTGTGAATGAGAGGGAGGCAGGTGCAGTGGCGAAGATGGAAGGAGTAATGGTAGTGAAAGTAGATAAGTATAAATACTTGGGGCCAGCCATCCAAAGTAATGGGAAATGCACAAGAGAGGTGAAGAAGAGAGTGCAGGCAGGGTGGAGTGGGTGGAGGCAAGTGTCAGAGGTGATTTGTGACAGAAAGGCAGCAGCAAGAGTGAAAGGCAAGATTTACAAGACGGTAGTGAGACCTGCTATGATATATATGGTTTGGAGATGGTGGTACTGACAAAAAGACAGGAAGTGGAGCTGGAGGTGGCAGAGTTGAAGATGCTCGATTGAAGTTGAAGATGAGTGGTTTGGAGACAAAGTAAGAGAGGCAAGGCTGAGATGGTTCGGACATGTGCAGAGGAGGGATAATGGATATACTGGACAAAGGATGTTGAAGATGGAGCTGCCAGGCAGGAGTAAAAGAGGAAGACCACAGAGAAGATTCATGGATGTAGTGAAGCAGGACATGGAGAGGGTTGGCGTTACAGAGGAAGATGCAAGGGATAGGGTGAGATGAAGACAGACGATCTCCTGTGGCAACCCCTAAAGGGAGCAGCCAAAAGAAGAAGAAGAAGAAGAAGATTAGAGTTTCATGATTGTATTATACCTGTTATCTGTATCTGCTTGTATGAAAAGCTGCTTCTAATCCCAGCAGCTGTCTTGAGGCAACAGAAGAAGGCAACATATTGTAACGTGCTGCTCGACATGGTGACGTCCCACCAGGAGATTCGAACTCACGCCTCCCGCTCCGGAGTCCCGCACCCTACCTGCGTCGCCAATAGGGTCAACCCACTTGGCAAGCCAAGTAGGGTGCTCATATTGAGTTCGCTACACTACTCCCCTCTGGTTCTCGACATCGTCCCGATGTCAGCGCCCCATTACTGCTTTGGACAGGAGATCCCACTTCTGACACCAATGTAACGTGCTGCTCGACATGGCGACGTCCCACCGGGAGATTCGAACTCACGCCTCCCGCTCCGGAGTCCCGCACCCTACCTGTGTCGCCAATAGGGTCAACCCACTTGGCAAGCCAAGTAGGGTGCTCATATTGAGTTCGCTACACTACTCCCCTCTGGTTCTCGACATCGTCCCGATGTCAGCGCCCCATTACTGCTTTGGACAGGAGATCCCACTTCTGACACCAATGTAACGTGCTGCTCGACATGGCGACGTCCCACCGGGAGATTCGAACTCACGCCTCCCGCTCCGGAGTCCCGCACCCTACCTGCGTCGCCAATAGGGTCAACCCACTTGGCAAGCCAAGTAGGGTGCTCATATTGAGTTCGCTACAATATGCTAATAAAGCGGCAGAGTAATTATGCACATCTTTCTACTGGGTAATTCTATCAAATCACTTACTAAATACACTAAGGTGCTACAAAGTAACCCCATTATATGCTGGACACAGTAGGCCAGTTGTTACACCCCCTCTGTGGTTCAGTGCTTCTTTCCCAGCTTTCTATTCACAAAGTAGAATGTACTGTGTTTCACATACATAATTTTGTAATACAAAATTGTATTAAACACAAATGCTGAAGAAGCATTTGTCTATTTGCTCAACTGTTGTGCATCATTTAGACTGCCAAAATCCAAAAGCAATCAACAATTTAATGGGTTTAAAATGAATTAATTTATCACAGACGCTACAATTAGAGCTTACCACCACATCCTGCCCTTTGTGCTACAGCTCCAACAAGTCCTCCACATTGCATGCTTATTGTCAGTGTGAGCTCTTGTTTACCTGATACTGTAGAAGCTGGGTTAATCATCTCAGACTGGATGCACTGGGGCGCATGTGCACGCAGCGACCGGCAGCTGGTGAAAAAGTCCGTCCTCTGTGTGTCTTGTTTTTATGTACTTTTATGTACTTTTTATGTACTTTAATGTGTTTTTCTGTCCTGGAATGTTTGTGGACTGTATGGCGAAGAGCTCCCTGGTTCCATCAACATGGACTTCCTCCCCTTTTTTGCACTGCTGCTACTTTTCCTCCGGATCTTTGTCTATGAGGTAAACGCGACCGGCATCATGGCGGGCAGAATACATTATTCCAGGGACATGTTGCTGCATTTAAACACGGTTGATGCAGCAGCTGTGATTGAGCCTAATCCATAACTGCCGGACTTTATTTTGAGAGACGGACACAGCGGTGAAAAGAGAGACGGGAGAAGGAAACGCGGAAAGCGTGGAGGTGTGAAATTGCGCCTGAGAAGAGGTCAGTTCGGTAACATTCCTCTTCCCTCTATGATTTTTGGGAACATACAGTCTCTGAGAAACAAGGTGGATGAAATTCAAGGGAATGTACGCTACCAGAAGGACTTTAAGAACTGCTGTGTCATGGCTTATACCGAGACTTGGCTTACTGCGCATGACCGAGACGCAGACCTGTGGATTGACGGCTTTGGAGCCCCACTGCACTCGGATCGGCAGGAAGAGTTAACGGGGAAATGTCAGGGGGGGCGGCGTATGTTTATACATTAATAAGAAGTACTGCACATCTGTCACGGTCAAATAGCGCATCTGTACACCCGATGTGGAGCTGCTGTCTGTGTCACTACGCCCCTTTTATTTGCCTCGCGAGTTCCCCCAGCTTTTCATCACAACTGTGTACATTCACCCGAGGGCAGACGCTGACTCCACCTCCAGCACCATCTTTGATGTGATCCAGCGGCTGCAATCAATCTCTCTAGAGGCGCCAAACTTCATTCTTGGGGATTTTAACCATGTTTCTTTAAAGAAGACACTTAAAAACTTTTATCAGTATGTCTCCTGCCCAACCAGGCAAAAAAAGACATTGGACCTGTGCTATGGATCCATAGAGAGGGCCTATAAATCACTCCCCCTTCCTCCTGTAGGATCCTCAGATCACAACTATGTATATTTGCTGCCCACATATAAAATTGCTCTCAGAAGAGGCAAGGTGGAGATGAGAGACATTGATGTGTGGACAGAAGATTCAGTGCACAGCCTCCAGGAATGCTTTGACTGTACAGACTGGGAGATGTTCACACTGGCCTGCGGGGGTGATTTGGACTCTTTGGTGGACGTCACATGCTCATACATGTCTTTCTGTAAAAATAAGATCGTTCCACGTAAACGTGTCAAAATATATCCCAACAACAAACCATGGGTTACAAAATCAGTTAAATCCTGCTTACAGAGGAAAGCACTTGCCTTTAAACAGGGGTCTGTTTCTGAGCTACAGGTTGCCACAAAAGAGCTGAAGTCCGAAATTTTAAGAGCAAAACAGAATTATAAATCAGAATTGGAAAGCAAGATGGCAACAAAGAAACTTGGTTCAGCCTGGGCCAGTATGAAAACTATTGTAGGCCTTCAGAGCACAGAGCGCAGTAATCGTGTGTTTTTAGATGGTTTTAATTCAGACACAGAGCTGGCTAATGCTCTTAATTGTTTTTATGGTCGTTTTGACTCCTTTGATTTTAGCACAGAAACCCAAGATTTGAAACAGAAACTCAAAGACAATCAGCACTTTAATATTGAGGTGCAGGACATTAAAAGGGAGTTCTGCGCTGTAAAAGTGAACAAAAGTCAGGGCCCTGATAATATATGTGGGTGCTTGGTAAAGTCCTGTGCACATGAACTGAGTCCTATATTTCATTACATTTTCAATAAGTCCTTACAGACACAACATGTGCCTAAGATCTGGAAAGAAGCCGTGGTTGTTCCCGTTCCAAAATCCAGCTGTACTAAAACGGTAAACGACTTTAGACCAGTTGCTCTGACTTCAATTTTAATGAAAATTTTTGAAAAACTGGTCAGATGTGAGGTCCTAAGGCAGACTGAGCATGCATTGGATCCTCTGCAGTTTGCCTATAGGCCTCACAGAGGAGTGGAGGATGCCACTGTCACTCTGTTTAACATGCTTTTTAAACATCTGGATTTTAATGGGACACACGCCAGACTTTTATTTGTGGACTTTTCCTCCGCCTTTAATACAATCCAACCTCATATCTTAGTTGAAAGGCTCCTGCAACAATTTGATTTGAGCAATAATCTGGTGGGTTGGATTCTGGATTTCTTAACCAACAGGACGCAGAGAGTAAGGGTCAATGGTACATTGTCTGACCTAAAGTGCTCTTCTACTGGCTCTCCTCAGGGGTGTGTGTTGTCACCACTACTCTTCATCCTGTACACAAACATGTGTCAGAGCAGACATGACAACAGACACATTATAAAGTATGCTGATGACTCAGTTATTGTCAGTCTCCTCCAGGATGGTGAGAGTGGCCACGGCCCAGTAGTTGATGATTTTGTTCATTGGTGTGAGGATTCCTACCTGCAGCTGAATACGACAAAAACTAAAGACATGATTATTGACTTTAGGAGGAAAACTCCCAGGCACAAAGTCACCGTACTAAAAGGCCAGACCACCGAATGTGTACAATCCTACAAATATCTTGGGACGATTATTGATAGTAATTTAAACTTTGAAGAGAACCGTAAAAGGGTGTGCAAAAAGGGTCAGCAATATTTGCATTGCTTGAGAAAACTTGCACGCTTCCAAATTGACCGAACCATAATGACAGTGTTTTATCGGGCTTTTATTGAATCTGTTTTATCCTTTTCTTTAGTGTCATGGTTTGGTCAGATAAAACTGAAACAGAGGAAATCCTTGGATCAGGTAGTTAGATTGGTCCAGTCGTTTGCTTGGTGAGCCACAGCTGAGCCTGACATCCCTGCACACCAGACAAGTACAGAGGATGGCTACCTCCATTTTAAATGATGACTCCCACCCTTTGCACTACAACTTTCAGCTCCTTCCCTCAAGACGGAGGTTTGCTGTCCCAAAAACTAGAACCCAGCGCTACAAAAACAGCTTTGTTCCTGCTGCTGTCAAAGAGTTGAACAAGCTGTAACAATATATTGCACATAATTTAGGTACCTATTTATAAGATAAGATAAGATAAGATAAGCCTTTATTAGTCCCACAACGGGGAAATTCCAGGATTGCAACAGCACAGGGATAGCAACACTCAGAGCAACAATCAGAAGGCAAGAAAAAAAAAGCAAGAGCAGCTAATATACACTACCGTTCAAAAGTTTGGGGTCACTTAGAAATTTCCTTATTTTTGAAAGAAAAGCACTGTTTTTTTCAATGAAGATAACTTTAAACTAATCAGAAATACACTCTGGTATCTAATATACATTGCTAATGTGGTAAATGACTATTCTAGCTGCAAATGTCTGGTTTTTGTTGCAATATCTACATAGGTGTATAAAGGCCCATTTCCAGCAACTATTACTCCAGTGTTCTTATGGTACAATGTGTTTGCTCATTGCGTCAGAAGGCTAATGGATGATTAGAAAACCCTTGTGCAATCATGTTAGCACAGCTGAAAACAGTTTAGCTGGTTAGAGAAGCTATAAAACTGACCTTCCTTTGAGCAGGTTGAGTATCTGGAAAAAATTATTATTTCAAATACAAATCATTATTTCTAACCTTGTCAATGTCTTGACCATATTTTCTATTCATTTTACAACTCATGGTGGTAAATAAGTGTGACTTTTCATGGAAAACACAAAATAATTCTCTGGGTGACCCCAAACTTTTGAACGGTAGTGTACATATGTACATATTACTATAAATATATATATATACACACACAGACACACAGTGCAGAGCATTTTAGCTGGATGGAATAAGTATATGAGTATATAAACACACAGTGTGGAGCATTGTAGCTAGATGGAATAAATATGTAGATATATAAACACCCACAGTACGGAGCATTGCAGCTAGGTGAAATAAATATGTAAATATATAAACACAGTGCGGAGCATTGTAGCTAGATGGAATAGTATGTAGATATATAAACACACAGTGCGGAGCATTGTAGCTAGATGGAATAAATATATAGATATATAAATATAAAAATATAAACACACCCAGTGCGGAGCATTGTAGCTAGATGGAATAAATATAAAGATATATAAATATAAAAATATAAACACACCCAGTGCGGAGCATTGTAGCTAGATGGAATAAATATGTAAATATATAAACACACACAGTGCAGAGCATTGTTGCTAGATGGGATGAAACAGCACAACCGTCTACTTAGTTATCCTACATGGTATGATTATGATTATTAACTCCATTTTATATTTACTTATTTTTGTAGGATGTTACTTGGGTTCTAAATATTTTATTGGGTTTTAGACCTTTGAGTTTTTAACCTCTTTGACTAGTTTTTAACTTTTAATATGACCCTTCTCTCTTACCTCTGGTTTCTCCCTCATCTCTTTGTCTTTTTATACCCTGATTGATGGAGCCTTGAGTATTTTTATCATGTTTATAGTCAGCTTCATGTGTGCCTGTGTTTGTGTCTATGTTGAATGTAATTTGTGGCTTGTAAATATGGATGTCACCAGACTGCAAAACAAATCTACCTATGGGTACAAATAAAGTAACCTGAACCTGAAGGTAAACAGAGAAGGACAATAGGTATTGAGATGAGAGAGATTATGGTGAGGTAGCAGGAAGAAGTAGCTGGGGGGAGAAGGGTTGAATGTATTGTGATGCGAGATGTCATGCAGATGTGAGATGGGCGGTTGATATAAAAGGAGAGACCCTGGTGTATTGAGATATGCTTTTTCTGTGTATGACTGATGTGAGAGTGAATACAGTCGTCTGCTGCATAAGTCTGCCTCCGTTATTTGCACACTCCACAATACTACATAAAAATATATGGCATGTGTTTCAGAAGCAATTAAATCCACTTGAGGTATATGGGACTGGCCAGCGGTATAATAACAACAAAAAAGTGTTTTTACACAGGTGAATGAGGTTCAAGAACAGCTGTAAGTCTTTGTTGATGTTCTCTTTCATTTTATTTCCTGATTGCAGATTCACTTCTTTTACATGTTCTCATCATTCCAGTCCATCCATCCATCCATGTTCTTCTGCTTAATCCTTTTTTGGGTTGCGTGCGGGGGTGGGGGGGGGGCGGCTGGAGCCTATACCAGCATCTTTGGGCTAGAGGCAGGGTACATCCTGTACAGATTGCCAGTCCATCACAGGGCCAACACAGAGAGAAAGACAACCATTCACTCTCACATCCATACCTAAGGACAATTTAGAATCCCCAGTTGATGCCAATTAACCTAACTTGCATGTTTTTGGCATGTGACAGGAAACCAGAGAAATCCCGGAGTAAACCCATGCAGACACGGGGAGAACATGCAAACTCCACCCAGATCACTGTTGGTCGGGGGCTGGGATCGAACCCAGGATCCCTCCAGCCAAGGGTGAGTTGCTGTGCTGCCGCAGTGCTAACCACTCCGCCACCGCGCTGCCCATCATTCCAGTCATAGTTAAAAAATAAAAAAGGGAAAAAGTTTATGTTACAAGTTAAGGGAAAGATAAGCCTCCCACACATTAGAACTCTCACCCATATTACCCCTCTCTCCTGCCATCTCACTTCATGTAGTTATTTTCACAACCACTAGAGGTAGAATTTTTGAAATATGCAATTAAAAGGAAAAATTTATCCTTGTTTAATAAAAAAGGAGACATTAAGTGATTAAATGTCTTAGATAAGGTGTTGGATCATCATGTACAAGTTCAATAAAGCTTGAACGCTTCTCTGGAGTTCCATAACTCCAGGGTCACTTAGTTACGACATGTGTCAGAAATAGTGTTTTGTTCTTGTCATTTCATAGAACAAAATACCCAGTACTTTAGATCAGGGGTGTCCAATCATGTGCCATGGAGGGCCAAGACCCTGCAGGTTTTCTCTTCTACCCAGTCTCTTCAGCAGGTGTTTTCACTGATCAGCAATCAGTGGGAAGAAGTTCAGTGCAATCTGCTGTTGAAGGTACCTGCTGGTTGGAGGTAAAGCCTGCAGGGTCTTGGCCCTCAATGGCACATGATTGGACACCCCTGCTTTAGATGAAGTGAAACCCAAAATAACAAAATTTTACACCAGCATTTTTCAACCAGAGTTTCTAGGAACCCATGGATTCTGTGAGAAAAGATTCAGGGTTCCATGGGAAATTGTCTAATTTCACTTCTTAACCCTTTAACTGCCCAGATTAAATGGACAGGTCGCACACCCCCAGTGGCACAGTGCAGCAACTGCACGTGTCAACTTATTGACATTCCCCGGCTATACTGAGAATTTGTACTAATCTCTATTGATCTGACAGTTTAGAAGGTGGCAGACACGTGCCGAAGGAATCATGGCTGACATGGAATATAGCAAAGAAGAAGAAATCCTCATTATTATTCTTCCTTTTTCCACTTTGAGCTCACACACCAATGTGGATGCCGTCATGTTTGGTCATCGCTGCCGCGATGATGACTGAAACTGCATGAAACGGGAAAAATACCCACGTAATACAAACGAAATTCACGTGGGATAATCATAAGTTCGTAGATGTGGTACACGGGTGTAAATTATTAAGTAAACGTGTTACATCGACCACAATGGACGAAAAACTGAGCTCCCATTACCAAGATGGTGGCACCCACGGGTGGCATGGATTCCCACAAGAATAATGCACCAAACAGAAAAAATAGCCGCGTAATACAAACGAAATTCACGTGAGGTAATCATAAGAGTTTGTAGATGTGGTACATGGTGTATATGGCTGAGCAAACACACAAACATCGACTACAATGGACGAAAGCAGACCGGTCACGTGGACAGGCGAGCCCCTCCACCCGGCAACAGGTAAGAGAAATATATGTTTTTTTGACATTTTATTGATTTTCTGGTTCATATACTTTGAAGATTAGATAAAAACATACCCCTGTAGACAAATCGGCGTCAAAAAAATGGACCATTCTTTATGTAAATGTGTCCAAAGTCCAATTTTGACTGAGTTATGTAATTTATATAGCTGCCGCGACATTATGCAAATTAGATGCGTAAATTTATTCCCATCTGAAACTTTGGCTCATATTCTACATCTTTCTAATTGACAGTAAGCCATTATCTCTTGTAACTTTCAAGTTATTATTACTTATCAAGTTATTCTCAATTTCGTTGCATTGTTCATTAACAATGGAATGACAATAAAGGCACTTTGACTTGACTTTGACTTTATAGCCTTGGAAATCTGAACTATTTTATTGAGAATTTTTTTTTTTTTTACCACTCTTGGCTACTATGGGGGGGGGGGGGGGCCTTGAGTCGCCTTGCGTTGCCCCAGGCGCCACATGGCACCCAGGGCAGTTAAAGGGTTAAGCTCTCCAAAAATTGCAAATAATTTACTGTTGTGTATGGGTTCTGTAGTGGCTCTTCCATGTCAGTACGTAGCAGTATGAATGAATTATGTTTATTGTCTTCCTCTTCTTCTTCTTCTTCGTCATGTGTTTTATGGAGGTTAATGACCTTGTTAAGATTTGCTAGATCATGGTGACTAGATGAAAAACAGCGATGGATAAATATTTGAAGAGGAAAGATTCAGACACTGAACTGGGCCCTAGACAAAATTCTTCAACCCAGGTGAACGGCTGAGCAGTTAACAAAAGAAAGCTAAGACAGTGAAGACAAGGCAGTACAGCAAAAGTTATCTTTATTTTGGATTTTCTTCCAATGGGGATTCCACTACACCAAGCTGTTATGCTTGATGTGTGGAAAGAAAGCTATCCAATAGTGCCATGGCACCATGCAAAGCTTAAACATCATCTCCATATGAAACATCCATCACTTCAAGATAAGAACATGGACTATTGTGTTCATCTCTGTGAGCACACAGAGAAACATATCACTCTAATGAGAAAGACGTGGGCTTTTCAAGCCTGACTGCTATAAAATTTAAAACAAGAAGAGACTGAGAGCTGTGGAGGAAGAGCTTGATTTATGCCTTTCTTCAGTTCCGGCCAGGATATCAACTTTGTGTTCATCTAAACAGGCCCAGGTTTTACACCGAGTGATCATAAACTAATTACAAGATTAAATTGTCATTACATATGCTGTAATAGGCTACAGTATGTCATTTTGTAGCATTCTTGGTTGGTGGGATGCTGTGAGATTTTTTCAATGTAAAAAGGGTTCCTTGGCCCCAAAATGGTTCAAAAACACAGGTTTACACATTAGAAAAGAGTTTGACATTTCAGTTTTACTCTCAGCTCTTCAAACTCAGTTCTTCAAAATTTGCCTGCTTTATAGGAGACATGTTACTCAAAGAATTCAAAACAAAAATCTATGGTGGGTAATCTTTAACAGTAAAAATGGTAGTAGAAGGGTAAGTTTAAGGCTATTTACTATATTTTGATTTGACTGTAGATTCTGGTCATGCGTGCCACTAAAATTTAAAGGTCATTTAGATTTAGGGGCATTCATATTTCTGCTTCATTATGTAACTAGGCACCATCTAAAAAATCTCATTAGGTAGCAGAAAATATTCTTCTTAGCAGTAAAACTATAAATCCAGCATCATCAAAGAATGAAAGTGTTCCACAGTGGCAAATTTGTACTGATTTGCATAGACTCACTGCCCCAAGGGGACAACTAGATCCAAAGCATGCCAGAGCCATCAGATCCCCTCCTTATAGAAGTCAAGGGTTCACATTTTTCTTATATTTAGCTTTTATTTCACTGCCTAAAAATCTCCCTTGTTCACTAAATCCAGCATCAGCTGGGCTCTCCTGCTATGAGAAGATAAAAATCTGTCATGCTGTAATTAGAAGCTTTAATTACGGCATGGCAGCAATAGTGAGCTGAGTCATCCAAAACTCTGTTCAGAAAAATCACAGGACACAAAATATCCCACTGCAGCCCTTCTTCCTTTTTGACCTCTTTGAGGTAGAATGCTAACAGCTGGCAGGTGAGGATGAGCATACCTACGCTCAAAACAAGAGCAAAACATGTTGAAACTTATTAAACCAAATAACCTTCAGGGATAGCCTTTTTATGTCTTATCTTGCTAAGTGTAGAAAAGTCTGCTGCCTTGAAATAGAAAGGTTTCACATTAGCTCTGAGCCGCTGTTTTATTCAATTAATTTGTGCAACATTTCTAGACAGGCTTTATGGTACCAATAAATGCTGCCTGTCACAAGACTAATTGCATGCTAAGTTCACCAACAAGCAATCCTGACGGGAAATAATCTAAACCTGCAATCTGCTGCAGACAAACTATTCCCCCTGAAAATAACATCAAGAAATGGCCCCGCATGGAGGAGACTTCCTTTAGAGGGAGGGAGGGAGGGAGAGGGTGCGGCGACTGATAAGAAGGAAGACACAATTCTTTTCCTAAACATGCAACCAAGTTTACAGGGCTGATACAGTGAAGCAGAGGCTAAAGAGTTGGACCCAGTGTTTTCACTGTGGAAATCTTGTTTGTCAAAACAAATTGCAAGACATGCTATAAAACTGGAACAGATCTGATGAGGTCAGCATGTCTGTATGAATCAAGGAGGCATAAGCACATTTAGCATCTACAAATTTGATATCAGCATTATGTCTGTAAATCAAGGACTGGGAAACAGTTGAGTCCCAACATGTTTTTTTTTTTTTTTATTTGTACATGTCATGAATTGTCTTTCAGGGCAGAGAATTGAGACCCATGCGCTGAACTGCAGTTAGTGGAATTTTATTTCACACACAAAAACACAAGTCCCAAAAAATGCTCAACACAAAATCCAAAAACAGACACAGAAAAAAGACTTGCAGACTGATAAGACCAAAGCAGGATTTGGGGTTCTGGTGATGATGAGGAAGAGAAATTTCAACCCAAGACTGCCGCAGAGAGAAAGCAGTCTGACAGTCTTTAAATAGTTTGGGAAACAAGATGAAACAATGGGCGGCAGGCAGCATGAGCAGGCAGGTGACCTAATTAACAACAACTCACAGCTGTGACAGACTAGGGAACAGACAGTGAGAAAATAACAGGATGGGGGTGTCTGGAAGGAAAGGTAAGGCACTCATGTCATACAGAAACAAAATATAATTCCTAACTACAGAGACAAACTAATAATGATCTTAAGGACATAACTAACAGAACGATAAACCACCTAGGAAACATCATAACTCAAAACACAGGAAAACAACACAAAGCTGGAAATATACAGAAAATATTCAGAAATAAATTAAGAGCCTGAGCCCGGTGAAATACCGTGCTCAGCCTCATGACAGAGCCCCCCCCTTTAAGGGGTGGATACCAGACACCCCAGGGTAACGTCAAAAAAGAAAAAGAAAAAAGCCCCTTCCCCCAAAAAAGGTATTACCATGGACCACCCCGGATGGGAGGTAGGGGGGAACAGGCTAGAAGGGAACAAAAACACACACCCCGCTCAGGACCCGCACCTGCACAAAACCAGGCCCCTAGGTCCCCCAGGCCAAAGAACTAAACAGTTCGGGTGGCTGGCCGAAGTCCAAGACCTGACCGACGGCAAGGTGGTCCGAGTTGTGTGTTCTTTAGCCACCAGAATAGGACGATTGGCCCAGGAGGCAACTCCCCCACTGGGAGGCCCAGTGAAGGGAAGGAGAGCCAAGGAGGAGGAGTCACGACGGCGTCTGGCAGAAGAGAGGAGACCATGACGGTGTCTGGTGAAGGAGGGGGAACCACTACACCCTTGAACTGCCCAGCAGCACCCTCAGTGGTCCCGGACAGGGACAAAGTAGCACCCCCGGTGGCTCTGGACTGCAGCGAGGTTGCAACCGCGGTGGCTCCAGGCTGGAGCAAAGGAGCACCCACGGTGGCTCTGGACTGAAACAACGCTGCACCTGCAGTGGCTCTGGGCTGGAGCAATGCAGCACCTGTGGTGGCTCCGGGCTGGAGCAATGCAGCACCCGCGGTGGGCCTAGACTGGGCCAAGGCTGCACCCTCGGTGCGCCCAGACTGGGCCAATTTTGCAACCCCAGGGGACCTGGACCGGGCCAAAGCTGCACCCACGGTGGCCCCTGGGCTGGGGCGTAACGCCCATGGTGGGCCCACACTGGAGCGCAGCACTCAAGTTGGTCTTAGGCTGGGGCGCAGCACCCATGACGGTCCCTGACTGGGACACAACACCCACGGAGACCCAGACTGAGGTAGAGCTGCACCCACGGAGGTCCCGGGCTGGGTCAGAGCACCCGCGACAACCTCAACTGGAAGGAAAGCAGCACCCACGGAGGTCCCGGGTGGGGACGGAGCACTCGCAATGACCTCAACCGGAGGGGGAGCAGCGCCCATGGAGGACCCAGACTGGGCCGAAGATGCACCCATGGAGGTCCCCGGCTGGGACGGAGTGTCCTCGACAACCTCAGCGGGGGGAGCTGGACCCACAGCGATCTCAGACGGCGAGCCTGGACCCACGGAGACATCTGGCAAATCTGGAAATACCTCGGCAACCCTGGGGGAGAGCTCAGACAAAACAGACGGAGAAACAGGGTCAAGGTCACCGGCAGCGGCAGAGCCTGGCGAGGTGAGCTCAGGCGCAGCTGACGGCTGCACCCGATTCTCCTCACCAAGAGCAAGGCAAGATTTCTCCGAAGCGGACACAAGAAAAACGAAGGAGAACACTTGCCTGAGCTCGAGCTCCACTGCCGTCCGGGACACATCGATCCAAGTGATGGTGCATCGGGCCCAGCTCTCTGGAGATCCAGCTCCAACTCTGCTGCAGTGGCCCCCGCAGCAGGCATGGTGGTCGGTGCAGTCCTAGGACCCATCAGCGATGTGGCCCACGCAGGTGGCTCGCCCTGTGTGGCGACATGGGGTCGACTTCCTGCGAGTGCTGGGTCCAGTGTAGCTGAGGTCCGGGGATGCTCAATCATCGGCGCAGACATCAGCTCGGTACCAGCGCTTCCCCTCCGTCCAGACTGTGGCTGCGGGACTGGAGCCAGGTCCTCCAGGACTTCAGGCTCCTCCATCGTCCAGCGGCTCAACCCTGGAGCCGGCGGGCACTCAGGAACAATAGGAGGAGACACAGAGAGAGTAGGTGAAAGGCTTATAGCTGCAGCAGGCAGTGAAAGCTCAGAGGACTGCATGAGCTGAGCCTCACCACTGGGAAACAGGCAAAAAAATTATGATTTTGTAAATGAGAATGAAAAGGCACTTGTCTGAATTCCCAGGGCATGATGTTCTCTGCTGCAGCAGGTATTGGATCAACCCTCTCCGTGACTTCAGTTGAAGAGGGCCTCCCAGGGGAACGTTGTGGTGCTGCCCCTGCAGCCACAGCGATGGGCAGAGCCGAAGAGGAAGCAGATGGCCTCTCAGCAGCGTGAAAAAACAGCAAAGCGAAGCGAGGAACAGCAGCTGCGGGAAAACAAGAAGCTAGTGGAACAGCTGGAGAGGAAAAACACTGGGAGCGCACTGCTGCATGGGGCTCTGCCTCGACGGAGGGGGAGTTGCTGACCGAGAGGCAGGAATATCCCTCTGGCGGTCCGAAGCTGGGTGACGGCGCCATGGAGCAGGTGGAGCCGGAGGAACAGGAGCAGGGATGGGTGCACTGGAGGAGAAGCAGGGCGTCTTCCGTGGAGCGCGCCTCCGGTTCGGCTTCGGGTTCACTGGAGGCAGCCCCCACGTCAGCCCAGGGAAGGACTGCTGTAGAACGGCGAGCGTGGATAGTTACACCGCGAACTGGGGATACTTCCTCAACCCGGGATGTGCCTCCACGATTCCCACGGCTCCATCCCTATTCTCCCAGATTTTCTAAGGACCGCGGGAGGTGAGGGCTTCATCCACGAAGCTCTGGACAAACTCGGCGGCCCATTCTTCCTCCACGCTCGGGACTCCCGCTGCCGACCTCCCCTTGGCTGACGGAGGTCGGCGTGCTGGGGACATAATAGCTCCACGGAAAAGGTGAGTGGTAGCAGGAGGGCAAAAATCCCCCAACTACAGCAGCTGGGTCTACTGTCATGAATTGCCGTTCAGGGCAGAGAATTGAGACCCACGCGCTGAACTGCAGTTAGTGGAATTTTATTTCACACACAAAAACACAAGTCCCAAAAAATGCTCAACGCAAAATCCAAAAACAGACACAGAGAAGAAACTTACAGACTGAGAAAACAAGAGCAGGATTTGGGGCTCTGATGGCGATGAGGAAGAGAAATTTCAACCCAAGACTGCCGCAGAGAGAAAGCAGTCTGACAGTCTTTAAACAGTTTGGGAAACAAGATGAAACAATGGGCGGCAGGTCCGGGCAGCATGAGCGGGCAGGTGACCTAATTAACAACAACTCACAGCTGGGACAGACTAGGGAACAGACAGTGAGAAAATAACAGGATGGAGGTGTCTGAAAGGAAAGGTAAGGCACTCATACAGAAACAAAATATAATTCCTAACTACAGAGACAAAATAATAATGATCTTAAGGACATAAATAACTAACAGAATGACAAACCACCTAGTGTGGAAGATGTGTTCAATGACGAGACATGAGTGTATTTCTCAGGTTCGGCTTTATTGCAGAACACATTCATCCAACATTCTCAAAAGCAAGAAGAGGCAGAATAAAATTACAGCTCACTCTTATACCTCCGGGGGATTAAGAACTCAAGTCACATGGTGCTTCTGCAAACATTCAATCACAATGCAAGTCTCTGAAGATTCACCATTGTCTCTTATTCTCCGGTGTCCCGGGAAACCCCCCAGGGCCTCCTCTGAGACAAGGGCCCAACTTCACACCTCCTCGCCATCACCTGTCGGCCCCCGTCGATCCAATCTCCTGTTCCTCCAGACGTGAAGCCTCAATCCACATAAGCCATACATTTGTGGGAGATATGAACCAGACATATGTGCCACACTCTTGTGGGAAATATGAACCAAACATATGTGCCACATGACCCCCCCCAAACGTCTGCATGGGACAAACATACTCATAAATGCATAACATAAAAGACATGGCCACATAACCAATAATCAATCCCCCAATCTCTTAGGTCTTAGCTTCCTGCCGAATCTGCTGTAGGCCGGCTTCGCTGCGTCTGCAGCGTCTCCTCGCACCTGGGGATTAGATTTGTTAGCACATCTCTGTGGGAGCTCTGGAGCATGCCCTCTCAGTGGCCTGCCCCGGCGGGGGGCTTTCGCCAACTGCACTCGTTCATCAGCCAGGACAAAAGCGGGCTTGAGTCCGTTTATGCAAATTAGCTCCCTTCTGCCCCCCAAATCTAGCAAAAAATGCTTCTCCTTTTTTTCCAGCACCCTGAACGGTCCATCATAAGGCGGTCTCAGCCCTGGGCGTTGTGCATCATGTCTAACAAAAACAAACTCTGCGTTTTTTAAAGCCTCTGGCACAAAAACGCGTGAAAAACTGTGATGCACTGGGCCAGGCAGCGTGTTTGATCCTGTGCCGCTCTGCAACAGCTGAGCGGGGGGGCAATTGGGTGCAGGATTTTCCGGGAGAAATTCCCCTGGCAAACGGAGAGGTTGTGCGAACACTAACTCCGCTGGGGAGGCTTGCAAATCCTCCTTAGGTGCAGAACGCAACCCCAATAAAACCCATGGCAGTTTGTCTACCCAATTTGTATCCGTGAGCGATGCTCTGAGGGCTGCTTTCAATGACCTATGAAAGCGTTCACATAAACCGTTGGCCTGCGGGTTATACGCGGTAGTGCGGTGTACCTTCACCCCTAAGCTGCGGGCCATAGACGACCAGAGTTCGGAAACAAATTGAGGACCTCTGTCTGACGTTATATCCGACGGAACTCCAAAACGCGCGACCCAAGCTGTTAAAAACGCGCGCGCAACCTCTTCCGCCGTTGTTGACGCCAGAGGTACCGCTTCTGGCCAACGTGTGGTGTGGTCCACCATCGTCAAAAGGTGTGTGCGTCCTTGAGACGAGGGAAGCGGGCCCACCAGATCAACATGCACGTGATCGAACCGCTTAGCCGGGATGTGAAAAGGCTCCAAAGGGGCCCTCGTGTGCTTGTGTATCTTAGCCCTCTGGCACGCTACACAAGCTGCTGCCCATTCCTTGACCTGTTTGCGCAACCCCGGCCAGACAAATTTCTCCCCCACCATCTTGACCGATGCGCGCACCCCCGGGTGCGCCAGCGAATGGACCAAGTCAAAAACGCGGCGGTGCCACGCGGCTGGAACCACGGGACGAGGCCGACCTGTGGAGACATCGCATATTAAGGGGGGCATACCTATTTGCTGCACCCTGTGCTCCAGCCTTAACCCTGTTGGTCCAGACTGGAGCGCGCGCACATCCGTGTCACCAACCTGCTCCGCAGCCATGTCTGCATAATCCAAACCTACGTGGACCGGGGCTGCGCGCGCTCCCGCGTCACTGCCCTGGCCCACAGCCACCGAGTCTGCCCCCACGTGGCCTAGCGTCGCCACAGCACGTGAGAGACAGTCCACCACTACATTGTGTTTGCCTGCTACATGCTGGATATCGGTGGTGAACTCCGATATTGCGGCTAGCTGTCTTTGTTGTCGGCCTGACCAAGGTTCTGAGATCTTGGCCATCGCAAAAGTTAACGGTTTGTGGTCCACAAAAGCAGTGAAACGCCGCCCTTCCAGTCAGAACTGGAAATGGCGAATGGCCAAGTGTAGGGCTAAAAGCTCCCTGTCAAACGCGCTGTATTTACGCTCGTTATCGTGCAGGGATTTGCTAAAGAACGCGAGAGGCTGCCAGGTCCCTGCCACACACTGTTCAATGACTGCCCCCACCGCTAGGTCCGAAGCGTCGGTGGTGAGCGCCAAACGGGCTGTTGGAACCGGGTGCGCTAACAAAATGGTGCTTGCAAGGGCTGATTTGACCTGGGAGAAAGCGCGCTCCCACTCCGGAGACCATTCGACCTTATTAGTGGGTTTTTGTTTTTTTAGTGCCGCGTACAGTGGCTGCATAAGCCGCGCCCGCGCCAAATGAACTGAGAAATCCTGGATGTGCGGAATCGGGTAGCGTTCGTGTGCTGAGACATTGTTCAACCTGCGGAAATCGCCACAAGGTCGCCACGAGCCATCAGCCTTTGGGATCATGTGTAACGGGGAAGCCCAGGGGCTGTTCGAGCGTCTAATTATGCCCAGTTTTTCCAGGTTGGCAAATTCCTCGCGCGCTATTGCCAGTTTAGCTGAGTCCAAGTGCCGGGCTTTTGCAAAAACGGGCGGCCCAGTGGTGGTGATAAAATGTTCCACCCCGTGTTTGGCCACTGTCGCCGAAAACTTTGGAACTGTGAGTGCTGGAAAGTGAGTGAGCAGAGCATGAAACTTACCACCCGCAGCTGTGACGTTGGCGTGTGCAGTCGGCGGAGCCACCCGAGCTGTGCAGGGGATAGAATGGAAAGAAAGTGCATTAACCAGACGTCTATTACCAAGATCAACCAATAAACCATGTGAGCACAAAAAATCAGCCCCTAACATGTTAAAACTGACTGCTGCTACAATAAAGGTCCACTCGAATGAACGGCCCTGTAAGGACAGACGCATGGTCCTCTCACCGAATGTCTTAATCGCTGAGCCATTCGCTGCTGATACTGACACCCAGGGAGCTTTGGACGGCATCAGCCGTTCCGCGTAGGTAGGCGTGACGAAACTCAGCTGGGAGCCCGTGTCCACGAGGAATTGTTTCCCCGAGTGTGCATCTGTCACGTAAAGTAGCTTATTTTCTTCTCCGAGGGATGCAGCTGCTACCGGCCCCCCGGTCTTGGCGTTTCCCTGACGCTTGAAGCGGCACGGTGGGAGACATCTGTGCGCCCTCTCCGCAAAACGGCAGTGGTAGAAACACAGGCCGACCTCAGCTCCGCGTCGCCTGACGCCTGTCGCCGCCGTCATCGGTTCGTCTGGTGCCGCCACCTCTGGCTCCAAACCATCTCCGGGCGCCGTCCTCTGCTCAGCTGCCGCGGCCGAAACCGCGCTCCGCTTGTGGGCGTCGACGAGTCGCTGCGCCTCCTTGCCGAGGCCATGGTAGTCCCGCTTGGCCAAGCGGGGTGAGTCTGCCAGGGTCACTCTCACTGCTGGCGGCAGAGTCCGGAGGAAAAGGTGGGCGAAGATAAATTCGCCATCCTCGGAGTCTTTCAGTCTCAGCATCTTCACCATCAGGTCTGCCGGTCTGTCGTTCTCTGACTCCGTCAACTCTAGGAGCCCCTCTGCTCGCTGTTGCACCGAGGGGGTGAAATGGCTGATCAGCGCCTCCTTCAATGCGCCGTACTTGTCGGTGTCCGGTGGGTGGTTAACCAGATCTTCCACCCTCTGGACCGTGTGACTGTCCAGCTTCGCCACCACATGGTAGAACCTCGTTTCATCCTTTGAGATTCTCCGGAGGTTGAACTGCGCCTCGGCTGTGCTGCCAGAAATCGGGCAGCTGGAGCGTGGAGGCAGCCATCAGGCTGGCCTCTGATGAGCTCCGCTCAGGAGAATTCTCCCTGCTCATTCTTTGTCGTGGGTCACCAGTGTGGAAGATGTGTTCAATGACGAGACATGAGTGTATTTCTCAGGTTCGGCTTTATTGCAGAACACATTCATCCAACATTCTCAAAAGCAAGAAGAGGCAGAATAATATTACAGCTCACTCTTATACCTCCAGGGGATTAAGAACTCAAGTCACATGGTGCTTCTGCAAACATTCAATCACAATGCAAGTCTCTGAAGATTCACCATTGTCTCTTATTCTCCGGTGTCCCGGGAAACCCCCCAGGGCCTCCTCTGAGACAAGGGCCCGACTTCACACCTCCTCGCCATCACCTGTCGGCCCCCGTTGATCCAATCTCCTGTTCCTCCAGACGTGAAGCCTCAATCCACATAAGCCATACATTTGTGGGAAATATGAACCAAACATATGTGCCACACTAGGAAACATCATAATTCAAAACACAGGAAAACAACACAAAGCTGGAAAAATTCAGAAAATATTCAGAAATAAATTAAGAGCCTGAGCCCAGTGAAACACCGCACTCATCCTCATGACAGTACATACACAGAAAATATAGAAAATCTTAATTCTCATGTTTGTCATAAGAGCTTAAAAATTGATGGCACATTGTTTAAGTCTACACTGCCATCGATGTGACTGAGAACTAGACATACGTACCAACGGCACAAATACTTAAGATGACTGATTTTTTTTTTTAATTTTAATGAGATGACACTGTCAAAGACCTGCAACACTGGAGACAATCCTTTCCACAAAGTCGTTAATGGTTAAATCTGACAAAATAAGTTTTACTTTGCAGCAGCTCTATAATAACAGACACAGTGGGGTGAAAAAGTGTTTGCCCCCTTCCTGATTTCTCATTTTTTTGTATGTTTGTCACAAAAATGTTTCAGATCATCAAACTAATTTAAACATTAGACAAAGATAACACAAGTAAATACAAAATGCAGTTTTAAATGAAGGTGTTTATTATTAAGGGTAAAACAAATCCAAACCTACATGGTCCTGTGTGAAAAAGTGATTGCCCCTCCCCCTGTTAAAACATAAATTAACTGTGGTTTATTACATCTTTGGAAAGCTGAGTTCAATTCCTCTAGCCACACCCAGGCCTGACTACTGCCATACCTGTTCTCAATCAAGAAATCACTTAAATAGGACCTGCCTGAAATGAAGTAGATCCTCAAAAGCTAGCTAGACATCATGCTACAATCTAAAGAAATTCAAGAACCAATGGAAACCAAAAAAAAAGTAATTGAGATCTATCAGTCTGGAAAAGGTTATAAAGCTATCTCTAAAGTTTTGGGACTCCAGCGAACCACAGTGAGAGCCATTATCCACAAATGGTGAAAACATGGAACAGTGCTGAACCTTCCCAGCAGTGGCGACTCATCCAAGAGGTCACAAAAGACCCCACAACAACATCCAAAGAACTGCAGGCCTCACTTGCCTCAGTTAAGGTCAGTGTTCATGACTCCACCATAAGAAACAGACCGGGCAAAAATGGCCCGCATGGCAGAGTTCCAAGACAAAAACCACTGCTGAACAAAAAGAGCATAAAGGCTCGTCTCAGTTTTGCCAGAAAACATCTTGATGATACCCAAGACTTTTGGGAAGATACTATGTGGACTGACGAGACAAAAGTTGAACTTTTTGGAAGGTGTGTGTCCCATTACATCTGGTGTAAAAGTAACAGCATTTCAGAAAAGGAACATCATACCCACAGTAAAATATGGTGGTGGTAGTGTGATGGTCTGGGGCTGTTTTGCTGCTTCAGGACCTGGAAGACTTGCTGTGGTAAATGGAACCATGAATTCCTGCTGTCTACTATAAAATCCTGAAGGAGAATGCCCGGCCATCTGTTTGTGACCTCAAGCTGAAGCACACTTGGGTTCTGCAGCAGGACAATGATCCAAAACATACCAGCAAGTCCACCTCTGAGTGGCTTAAGAAAAACAAAATGAAGACTTTGGAATGGCCTAGTTGAAGTCCTGACTTAAATATGATTGAGATGTTGTGGCATGACCTTAAAAAGGCGGCTCATGCTCAAAAACCCTCCAATGTGGCTGAATTACAACAATTTTGCAAAGATGAGTGGGTCAAAATTTTTCCACAGCATTGTAAAAGACTCATTGCCAGTTATCGCAAATGATTTATTGCAGTTGTTGCTGCTAAGGGTGGCCCAGCCAGTTATTAGGTTTAGGGGGCAATAACTTTTTCCACACAGGGCCATGTAGGTTTGGATTTTTTTTCCTTAATATTAAACACCCTCTTTTAAAAACTGCATTTTGCGTTTACTTGTGTTATCTTTGTTTAATATTTAAATTTGTTTGATGATCTGAAACATTTAAGTGTGACAAACATACAAAAAAAAAGAGAAATCAGAAAGGGGGCAAACACTTTTTCACACCACAGTAAATGTGAAAAGATCAAAGGTCATTTCAGAGCGTTTTTGTTATACTAGTACATTGCCCGTAGAATGCAAGTATTCCTGTCTGAAACAGGTATCCCAATCAGGCTTTCCAGGCCCAAATGTAGGCTGTGTTCGAAAGTGGAATACAAAGAGGTGTAGCCTATATGTAGGCAATCACATGTTAGACTTTGACAAATATAAAAGGGAGTAAATGGCACTAAGATTTATTTGATTGTTTGAATATTAATTGAAGAATTACTTAAATATTGAAAATGAATGGGACATCCAATATTAGCGACTGTTTCAGATCCCTTGTTTATTTGTTTGTCAGATCACTTATTTGTGTGATCTTTTATCACTTATATTCAAGATAATAGTTTATCTTGCAATTTGGGGAATGGGAGTTGTTCAGTCATCATAATAGTAACTTTATATCACTGTTCAGTTATGGAGTTCAGTGTAATATTGAATTTCTTCTGTGTACCATCAATAAACTCATGCAGTACTATAATGGGACACGTTTACAAATATTTGAGGCCCATTGGCTGCTGCTTTTCCGTGTGCCTGTGAAGGACTGTGATCCACCGGATCAGCTGCCCCCCCACCCCCCACACACACACACACCTGGTGTTGTTCATGCCGAATTATCCGTCAGATCTATGCTATCACGGCAACTTTATGGTATAATTTTTTTTAGCATTAAACCTTAAGTCTATCCATTGTCACTATTTGCACTACGGGTAGCATTACTGTACATGGACTGCTGTTGTTGTTTTTCCAGCCTCATTCCTTTTCTTTTTTATATTGCGCACACCACTGACGAGACAGAGAAACGCCATTTCAATTCTCCTGTATGTCCTGTACGTATATCAGCTGTTCTGATAGATATGCCAAAATGTCAGAACACCGGTGGATCCAATCAGCTGATCGCTCGAACCACAGAGCTCAGCTGTTTTCCATGATAAATCAGCCTCAGGGCAAAAGCACACTCCATGCATTATCTTTTTTTTCACTTTATTGAAAATAACTTTTTTTTTAATCACCATCCGTTAATGTGCCTTTGAGTCAGGTCGTATCTGGCCGCTGCTTCTCCCGGTTGATTTGTCAGACCCGGTCCGCTGATGCTCCGTCCAGCCTGCTCGGGCACCTCATTTTTCACATATGCCGAATTATCCTTTAGACCGACGCAATCACGGCAACTTTATGGTATAATCTTTTTAAGCATTAAATCTTCAGTGTTATCTTTTTCTATCTGTCTAACTTTCATTTCCTTGTTTGTCCAGGGAACACTGTGGTGACAGGTCGCGATGCTGTGTGTTATCCAATCAGCATGGCTGACTTCAGTACAGAGTCAATCCGAAACCCCGCTCACACTTCTTGAAGCCAGGAAATGACAATACACAGAGCAGTGACAGAGCAGTGACTAAACTTTTATTGTTAAAAATTACATATTTTGACTGAATGACTCCATACTCGGGGATGCACACCCTCGAGGAAACCACGTATAAAACCTTAGGTCAGTCTGAGGAATGGTTCACGAGATATGCATGGAACAGACACACAGACAGACATATAGACAGACAGATAAACACACAGACAGACACTTTGTGAATTTATAGATATATAAAAAAATGCATTCAGCAAATCAACAACAAAGTGAAAATCAGTTACATTTTATGAAATTAACAATGTAGATCCAAGACTGTTTTGTTATCTTCGTACTTAAGCTATACTACACTCAAGGTTGTGCAGTATCAATGAATATAGTAACTGTGGTGATTCATCACAAGCCCAATGCAAAGCGGAGGCCCGAAGACATCACCGCAGTTACTATATTCATGATACAGGACAAAATTTGTTTGTTTAACCAGTTATTTTGCTCTGCCAAGAAAAATATCCCTTCTAAATGTACTGTCAACTGTTGCATAGCACCTCAATGAGCATAATATAGGAAAGAATAGAAATATTGTCATATGACACACATACACTCACCGGCCACTTTATTAGGTACACCATGCTAGTAACGGCTTGGACCCCCTTTTGCCTTCAGAACTGCCTCAATTCTTCGTGGCATAGATTCAACAAGGTGCTGGAAGCATTCCTCAGAGAGTTTGGTCCATATTGACATGATGGCATCACACAGTTGGCGCAGATTTGTCGGCTGCACATCCATGATGCGAATCTCCCGTTCCACCACATCCCAAAGATGCTCTATTGGATTGAGATCTGGTGACTGTGGAGGCCATTTGAGTACAGTGAACTCATTGTCATGTTCAAGAAACCAGTCTGAGATGATTCCAGCTTTATGACATGGCGCATTATCCTGCTGAAAGTAGCCATCAGAAGTTGGGTACATTGTGGTCATAAAGGGATGGACATGGTCAGCAACAATACTCAGGTAGGCTGTAGCGTTGCAACGATGCTCAATTGGTACCAAGGGGCCCAAAGAGTGCCAAGAAAATATTCCCCACACCATTACACCACCACCACCAGCCTGAACCATTGATACAAGGCAGGATGGATCCATGCTTTCATGTTGTTGACGCCAAATTCTGACCCTACCATCCGAATGTCGCAGCAGAAATCGAGACTCATCAGACCAGGCAACGTTTTTCCAATCTTCTATTGTCTAATTTCGATGAGCTTGTGCAAATTGTAGCCTCAGTTTCCTGTTCTTAGCTGAAAGGAGTGGCACCCGGCGTGGTCTTCTGCTGCTGTAGCCCATCTGCCTCAAAGTTCGACGTACTGTGCGTTCAGAGATGCTCTTCTGCCTACCTTGGTTGTAACGGGTGGTTATTTGAGTCACTGTTGCCTTTCTATCAGCTCGAACCAGTCTGGCCATTCTCCTCTGACCTCTGGCATCAACAAGGCATTTCCGCCCACAGAACTGCCGCTCACTGGATATTTTTTCTTTTTCGGACCATTCTCTGTAAACCCTAGAGATGGTTGTGCGTGAAAATCCCAGTAGATCAGCAGTTTCTGAAATACTCAGACCAGCCCTTCTGGCACCAACAACCATGCCACGTTCAAAGTCACTCAAATCACCTTTCTTCCCCATACTGATGCTCGGTTTGAACTGCAGGAGATTGTCTTGACCATGTCTACATGCCTAAATGCACTGAGTTGCCGCCATGTGATTGGCTGATTAGAAATTAAGTGTTAACGAGCAGTTGGACAGGTGTACCTAATAAAGTGGCCGGTGAGTGTATAACCAAACAAATATTGTCCACTGCAGAAGTCAGTGTTTATAATACATACCGGTCACCTGTTGGGTAAGATTTGTGGTCACTGTGACATTGACCGTAGTTAGCATACTAGCAACTTGGCTTCAGCACACTTTGCTCACTTTTTCCTGGCATTTTCAGATAAAATAAAGAGTCCATCACCACAAAGGTATTGTGGTTTGTTAACTGAGACAATAACTCCAACTTTAACTTGTCTATTTTTTTAACAAATGAAGAAGAAGAAGAAGCCAACCTTGTTGTCATTCAAACGATACAGCCAATCATGTACAGTAGAATGAAATTACATTTCTCCTACCTACTGTCATGGATGACCCTCACGGGCCATTAATGAGATGCTATAGGCCAGCCGATGAGTTTGCATATTTATTAACAAGAGATACAAATGACAAAAGAACAGCCACGTGGGGCAAAAACACAAACATAGGCTACAACGAAGACACAATAAAGATAAACACAGATTAGGAATACACTTACAGAAGCGCGATGAAACAAGGGGGTGACTGGAGCCAGGGTTAGGGACTCCAGCCGAACGTTGTGTGGAACTAACATTAAGCAAGGTCGCAGCGAGGAGTAAACCTCAGCTGTTCCCTTAAATAATGCCTAAGGATTAATCAGGAAAGGAGAATGTAATCAATGGAATGTGATCCAGCTGTCACAACGCGGCTCGGCTCTGACAGCTGGAAGTCCTGCCGTGATGCTGTCACAATAAAAGCCCTGGAAGGCCATATGACAACTCAGAGCGGAGAAAATACCGGACAGCCCGAGCGCAGACAGAATCAACGCTCAGACCATGATAATACTCCCCGCTCAAAAGGCGCATTGCAGGCACAAACGTAACATCTAAGCCCCCCCCCCCCCCCCCCCCCCCAACCCGGAGGCTACCAGGGCCGACCCAGGCAGGGCAGAAGGGGAAACAGTCCAGGAGGGAGAGAATCAGAGAAAAAAAAAAAAAAACACACAATGGAGGACAACCATGATAACCAAAATGATGAGGCATAAACACAAAAAGAACACAAGGCAGAACATGCTACAAATAATCCCAGAGCATAGAAGAACACAAAAGAATATACATAACCTTCCGACTGATAAGGGAACAAAAATACAGGTACGTACCAAAATACACAGTACCTTATAAACACCTTATAAATATAAAACATATAAAACCTTATATATAACCTTACATATAACCTTATATATAACCTTACATATAAAACAAACATTATAAAACCTTATAAATATAGTCCATTGTTATAAACAGGCAAAGATAAACAACAAAAAGAGCACCTCTCAAACTACAGAGGAAACAAAAAGACACCACCTACAGGGATGCCGGCAGGCAGAGCACAGAGAGAGGGAAAAAAAACAGTTCGGATGGTCTACCCGCATCCAGAATCCAAATCGCAGGCAGGGAAAAAAGAAACAGTTCGGGCGGTCTACCCCAGTCCCAGGCCCGGAGAAACAGTACCTCCGGTGGCCGGACCAGGTCGCCGAACCAACAAGGCAGTCCTTCGGGTGGTCGGCCCAGAATGCCAAACCGGCGAAGCAGTCTCCTGGGCGGCCGACCCGCGTCTTTTGGCCACCAGGACTGGAGGGGAGAACTCGGAGGCGGCCTCCCTACCGAGAGGGATAGCAAGGGAAAGCCAAGCCAAATACGGGGAACCCCAGCGGCACCCGGTGGAGAAAGATAGGGGGAAAGATGTGGGACCAGTCCGGCATCAGACGGCGGAGAATCTGCAGCTCCTTCACCGACCTTGAACCGAACCGGCGCTGTGCCCTTGCTGGACCCTGATCGGGACAGCGCAGCATCCACGACAGACCCCGACTGGACCGGAGCAGCCCCAACAACGGACCCCAACTGGGTTGGAGCTGCACCCACAATGGGCCCCGACTGGGCTGGCGCAGCACCAGGGATGACCTCACATCCCTGACAAGGGATGCAGCGGTCGGCTGCACCCGGCTTGTTTCCCCAAGAGACAGGCAATAATGCTCCAGAATAGAGAAGAGAAAGACGAAATAGAGCACTTGCCTGATCTTGGGCTCCACCGCTGTCCAGGACTCCGACGATCCAGGCTCAATGATCTGGAGGTCCACTCCTGGTTCCCACTCGACTGTGGCGGGCTCCACAGTCAGCATGATGGTCATCACAGTCTGGGGACTCCCTGGCGATGAGGTCCACGCCGAAGGCCCGCATGGCGTGGTGGCAGGGGATCCGTGGCCCACTGGGTCGAACTGCTCCTCCAGTAAGACCCGGAGACGCTTGATCTTTGGCGCAGGCTCCAACCGGCAGTCCGCCCTCCTCCTCTGCCCGTGACGCGGCTGCGGGACTGGTACCAGGCTCTTCAGGGCCACAGGCTCCTTCTTTGTCCGGCAGTGTATTCCTGGCACCAGGGGACACTCAGGGGAAGGAGACACAGAAGATGCAGGTTCACAAATAATAGCTACAGGAGGTGGAGGAAGCCCGGGGGACTGTGAACCCCGAACTCCACCCCAGGAGTCAGACAAGGCAATTCATTATGTGGAGTGAGAGAATGAAACAGCACTTGCCTGTTCTCCAGAGGGCCGATGGTGCCTGCTGTAACAGGCTTGGTTCTTCCCTTTCCCCTACGGATGGTAACGGAGGGCCCCCCGGAAAGACGAAGAGGAGCCACTCGCACAGAATCGGTGACGGGCACAGCCGGGGCAGGACTCATGAAGCTCACAGCAGCTGGAGAGAGCGACAAGGAGGAGGGAGGAGCAGCTGAGGCAGTCCGGGGACCAGGAGCTGACGGAACAGCGGAAACAGAAGACCCGGAGTCGGAGGCTGCTGTCTTTCCCTTCCGTCGCAGGGGTGACAGCTGCCTGGCAAGCCGAGCTCTCTCGGCGGCCAGGCAGCCAGGAACTGGATCCGGACAGGGATCTCACAAAGGTTGATTATGAGCAGGGTGACGACGTTTACCGGCAGAGGGCGAGGCAAAGGTTAGGTCTGGGAAATGCCACTGGTGTGCAGAGACGGAGACTAGCAGCTCAGCGTACTCGGGGAAAATCATCGAGTTCGGGATGGGCCTCCACCAGTCTGACTGCCGCCACCACATGCTTTATGATCTAAGTAGGATGGACAGCGGAGTGAGCCTCAGCCTCCCAGCCCCGGATGAGCTCAGCTGCCCACTGCGTCTCTTCTGGGGGAATCCAGGCTGACCTCCTCCTCCGCTGTGGATGGGAACGGCACTTGGGTGACGTAGACTCCTGGGCTGGACGGGTGATATGAACTGGATCCCAGGGCGAGGAGCGGGAATGCCTCACCTTTGGCTTCCTGACGGAATTCCCCTCCGGTCAACGGGTCTTCTCCTGGGGTGCCGTGACTTCCGTCATCCTCTTCCTGACTTCAGCGTGTTTGGCATGGCGAGGACTGTGGTTAATTGCCGCCTCTGCGAGGTCCAAGTACCAGCGTGAACTGTCGGGAAAGGGGTTGTTACGAGCTTGCGAGATGATACCATCTATTTCAATGAGGGACGTAACTAGCTCATAGCCCAAGCTCAAACCATAGCCCTTCTTTGGCGAAGTCATTTCCCAACACGCTGGTACACAGAAAGAACAGGGGAAAAACTAGAAGCCCCCAAAAAAACACAAACTCATGGTGACCGGCGTCTTGTTTTGGCTGCGACCTACTGTCATGGATGGCCCTTGCGGGCCATTAATGAGACACTGTAGGCCAGCCGATGAGTTTGGATATTTATTAACAAGAGATATAAATGACAAAAGAACAGCCACATGGGGCAAAAACACAAACACAGGCTATAGCGAAGACACAATAAAGATAAACACAGACTAGGAACACTGTAGGCCAGCCGATGAGTTTGCATATTTATTAACAAGAGATACAAATGACAAAAGAACAGCCATGTGGGGCAAAAACACAAACATAGGCTATAGCGAAGACACAATAAAGATAAACACAGACTAGGAATACGCTTACAGAAGCGCAATGAAACACGGGGGTGACTGGAGCCGGGGTTAGGGACTCCAGCCAAACATTGTGTGGAACCAATGTTAAGTGAGGTCGCAGCAAAGAGTAAGCCTCAGCTATTCCCTTAAATAATCCCTAAGGACTAATCAGAAAAGGAGAATGTAATCAATGTAATGTAATCCAGCTGTCACGACGCAGCTCAGCTCTGACAGCCGGAAGTCCCGCCGTGATGATGTCACAATAAAAGCCCTGGAAGGCCATATGACAACACAGAATGGAGAAAATACCGGACAGCCCGAGCACGGACAAAATCAGCACTCAGACCATGACACCTACAATGTTCATCACATCTAGAATCAGAGTGGCCACTGCCAAGCAAGGCACCGCCACAAACATGCTGAGCATGCTGAGCACCTAGCTAGAAGGCAGGAAGTATCATTTTTATATGGTCTTTGGCATGACCCAGCCAGGACTTTAGCCCACAACCTCCCAGCTGTGGGGCTGATGCTCTACCACTAGGTCACCACTCCGGTCAGATGTGAAATATCTTGCAGATGTTTACACGGATAGGACTTCTGGCTCATGGAGGTCGGATTTCTCTTCAAACAGCACCTCACTGTGGAAATTAAGGTATTCAGCACAGCACTAAAATTCTCACATATCTATAAGAAGCCATTGATAGAGTTGAGAGAATTGACAGTAAACAACAGTAATTAACGGTTACTAGAACACTTTTGAAGTGGAGTGATACAGATCCAGTGAAACATCGGAGTGCAGTTATTGGGGAACATAGTAACTCCTGGAATCCCTATTGTCCAATCAAATTGCTCATTCAAAACTGTTGTATAAATAAAGAAAATCCTTTATTAATAATTTTGCACTAGGTCAGTAAACAAACATTTCCACTGTAGTGGTAACCTCAGAGGAGCATAGAATAACTAATAAAGGCTAAGAACATCACACTGTAATAATGTCAAATTGATACAAGTCTATCCCCTTGGTCATGATCCATTCAAAGTTTTATCACTGTGCTGAGGTAGTTTTTAAGTGTAATCCTTCCACTAAACAAAAGAGCTGTTCAAAGACTCGTGTATGAGTAATTTGCATGCAAACAGAGGCCATCAGTACACAGCGTTTCATCTCTTAATCCCACTGATCAGTAGTAATCTACTGCCAGTTCCACAACAATAACCCTTTAGTCACAGCAGATGGGTGCAGCTCTGCTCCTGTCTGGATTAAACCAGCATTACTCTGATTTGTGCAGCGCTTTCCAGAGTGCTCATGCATTACACTTGTCGATAATAAAAGAAAAACTTTGATGGGTGGTGCTAGCATTTTGCTAAATGGATGAGTTTAGCCCTTTCCCTTTGCTGTTGCACAGCCATTAAAATCGTGCTTAGACAAATATGAGAATTTTTAGAATTTGTACAATAATGTCGATTTTAATCTTGACCAACAAAGCTATGTTTTGAGCTGTGAAGTTGAAGGCATGCGAATTCCAGAAAATTTAGAGATCAAACTGATTTAAAATTAGGTAGCTAACTGCTAATGTAAACAGTGTTTAAAGTGTTACTGTCTGATCTCAACATTTGTATACACAAATAAAGTGGCACTGAATAATGATAAAGGTTCATATGTGAAATGTGAAAAGAAACGTAATATCTTATTTGGGTTTGCAGGAAGAGTTGCTAAATACTAAATAAGGAAAAAAAATAAAAGAAACATTTGATTTACATGGCACAGTTGAACTCAGTAAAAATAGAAAAACTTCAGAGAGAAAGACAAGTCCCAGAGATCACGACCCCTCCCACAGCAGTTTTTTTTTTTTTTTTTATCATAAAAAAGGGTTACACTACACATGAGCCTGGAGGGTTTGAGGTGGATAAACCACATAAGATGCCGCCACACCCTCCTCTTACTTCCTTTCTTTTCCATAAAAATAAAACCCCACCAGAAACGAACTTTCCAACCTGAAACCTGACACATGTAATTAACTCTGTGAGTCCCCCCCCCCCCCGCCCAAGATTTTCACCAAAATGGCTTACACAAAGGCAAAGTGTGCAGGGTTTTAAAAAGTCTACTTTGAACTCCTGCATTTGTTGTCCAATATAAAATGTGTTGTAATAAATTATCCCAAAAGTGTCGAAGAACTGACATAACTCCTAATTTCCCCCGAGTCCAAGTGACCTTTCGCTCCTCTGATCATTTTGGTCATACAAGGAACCTGAGCTATTTCAGCCATTTTAGTTCATCGCCCTTGGCTAAGGGCATTTAGTCTCCATGGGTATTTGGCATCCTGACAAATTCATAGCAAAGCACACAAAATGCAACATAATATACATTTGAGGCCCAGGCAGAGTGATGCATGATCCTATTTTAGAGCAGCCACTTTGACAAAAAATAGTGGGTAACATTGTGGATAATGGTATTTATACAAGGTTCTGCTGTATTTAAACTCCAAATACCAATTTATGAGTCAAGCTACCTGTGCTTCCCTTCTAAATGTATGTTAAAATAGCTAAGAGACTCAAAAAAGGGAAGCTACAATACGATTCCCTACTCCATCATATAAAATACTGCTAGAGATGTGGGTGGTCATATTAAACATGGTCAGAATTTTAAATAACAAGGTCAGCCTTCATATGAAATCTGAGAGAGTCAAATTCTCAGTCTTCAGAGCGGTCTAAATTGTTACATTTTTCAAAATTTTCAGACTAATCTGGGATTGGTATCGGTGAGAGAGAACATCTTTTATGTGATCACCTCTGCTCTTTGTAGGTGGACCTCCTATTTTGAAATGGGCATCTAATCAGAAGAAATTTGGGTCAAAAGGGTTTTAGAAAGGATGAATAGACAGAAAAAAGTTGCAATTATACAAGAAAAACACAATTTCAAGAGAAAAAAAAAGGTAAATTACAGCTGCAAGCAGGCCCTCGTCCCCCGCGCAACCACGGACCCCGGCGCCTGTCGTACCTAGCTGGCTCAGAAAATTTTCTGTCGTCGTGCCAAGCGCTGCGTGAATAATAAAGTAAACAGTTTGGCGCAGTACTTCCTGTGAGCAATAGGTGGCGCAATTAACTTTTGTCAATCATTTTTATGTAGGACCATGCGGGGTGGGACTAATATCCATCGGAGATAAGACAAAGTTTGTCCAAATTACAACTTTCCGATGTTCCATGGCGAGGAGTCAACCTTGGCCATGTCGCCATGGCAACACTTCCCCGTCAGTTATGTGTTGCACACCCATATTGGACTACATATGACAGTCACCTCAACCCATGTTCCAGATTTCATGACTCCAGGTCGTTCCCAACCATCCCAACAAGATCCCGGACTGAATGGCGAGGAGGGCAGTTATGATCAACCATGTTGTCTGATAAACCTCAGAAAATTTCACGTTATTCTGGCAAGTGGCGCATGACTAATAAATAAAACAGTATGCAGCAATTCTTCCTTTAACCACTAGGTGGCGCTATACATTTTGTCAGGTATTTTTATGTAGACGCCTTGGGGCTGGACGATTTTCCATCATGGTAACTTTGGTGGACATCGGACAAGTTTTGCTCGAGTTACAGCTGTTTGATGTTGTAAGGGGAGGAGTCAAACTTCACCATGGTGTCATGGCCACGCCTTTTGAGATTGCAACTCACATTTGATAACTTTTTATGGCCAATGCCTATAGATGTCGCCATGTGAAAATGAGTTCAACGGGAGCAGGCCCCCAGGAGGAGCTCGTTCAAATGCGAGTGGTGCAGTACTTCCCATGAGCAGTAGGTGGTGCTATAAGTTTTCTACATTTTTATGTAGAAGCGTGCAGGGTCGGACTAATATCCATCGTAGAAAATTTGGTGAAAATCGGATGAAGTTTGTCCAAGTTGCAACTTTTCGATGTTCCATGGCGAGGAGTCAACCTACGCCATGTCACTATGGCAACACTTACTTATCAATTATGCGTTGCTGACCCATATAGGACTACAGATGACAGTCACCTCTACCTATGCTCCAAATTTTGTGACTCCAGGACCTTCCCACCCCTCCCCACAAGATCACAGATTCAATGGCGAGGAGGGCGTGTCCATGTTAACAAGTGTGACATTATGGTAAAGTTGATGTGCAGTTATGATCATCCCTGTGGTCTGATGAATCTCAGAAAAATTCACGTCATTCTGGCAAGTGACTAATAAATAAAACAGTTTTCAGCAATTCTTCCTTTAACCACTAGGTGGCGCTGTAGAGTTCCATGAATATTGTCCTATAGAACTGTTTGGAATTGGACTGATACCCATAATATTGAATTTGGTTGAAATCCGACACTGTATACCAGAGTTATTACCATCAGAATGGTCACAGAATGATCATGGAGAGGCATCAAATTTTGCCACGCCCCTACAGCCAATTCATCAAGCTTTTGGAAAAGTTTTCAATAACTTTTAATGGCACATGGGTATAGATGATTGTCACCACAAATGAACTCAATCGGACTAAAACCCTAGGACGAGTTCAATCAAATGTGCATCAGTTGCGCAAGGTGAAAATCAGGTCACTGCCACTTCCTGCCAAAATGGCTGACTTCCTGTTGGGTGTAGACCATCACTTCTATGGAGTTTGTTGCATGTCTTGACATGATCAACATCTCACCCGATTTTCATCTTTCTACGCGAAAGTAAGTGTGTGCCACACCCCATTGACTTCACACATTAGGTGGTGCTGTAGAGTCATTTTTGTGGGGTCATTCATATTTCCTCTAAAATCTTAAATTTTTTTGCCAATCTTGAGGTCCCTGCAAAAAATGGTGAGTTTTCATGCATGTTCACTACCCCAAAAATGAGATCTTAGATGGAGAAAAAGAAAAAAAATAAATTAAAAATTAAACCTGCAAGCAGGTGTAAGAGGGGCTTCGCCCCCCACGGACCCGTGCAGCCCAGCGCCCGTCATACCTTGCGGTCTTGGAAAATTTCCCATTGTCGCTGCAAGGGTTGCGGGAATAATAAAGTAAACCATTTGGCAAGAACTTCCTTTGAGCAGTAAGTGGCGCTATACCTTTTATGAAATATTCTTATGTAGGTGCATGCAGAGTTAGTCTAAAGTCTATCATGGCAATAATGGTGACAATCTGACACAGTTTCTCCAATTTACAACTGTCCAACGTACTGTGATAAGGTCAACTTGGACATGTGTCCACTGCAACACTTAACATTTTAAGTACATGTTGCATACTGATACAGAAATACAGAAGAGAGTCACTTTGACTTACGTTCCACATTTGGTGACCCTTGGACTTCCCCAAGCCTCCAATGTATAAAACATCTTGAATTGCAAGGAATGGGTTTCCATGGCAAGTGTGCTTATCGCAGGACAAAAGTGACTTCCACCGAGGGTAGTCCAATGCACTCTGAGACACCAGTGAAAATGTCATGTCATTGTGACTACTGGTCTTTGCGAAAAATTTGATACAATTTTGTGCAGTATCTCATGTCAGCAGTAGGTGGTGGTGGGACAGTTTTGTTAATATTGATGTACAGCCGTGTTCAAAATGGGATCAGTATGATTTGCGCAAAGTTTGGTCCAAATCAGACGAGGATTGTCTGAGCTATAAAGGTCAAGATTTGCAATGCGAGGAAGCCATTGAAGCATGCTGGTCACCATGGAAACAGTTCTCTGCTATGTACATGCACTGTCAATGAGCCCTAGTCATTCCTTCATGTCCGTTTTTTTGCTGGTGAGAAAAAAAGAAAGAAAAAAGTTGTCAGCAATTCTTCAGTTAATCAAAAGGGGCACTAAAACTTTTGTTTACATTTTTCATATCGACACGTTCGGTGTGGGACTAAAATCGATCGTAGAAAATTTGGTACAAATTGTACAAAGTTTGTCCAATGTTCAAGTGTCCGTTATTGAAAGGCAAGGAGTGGGTTTCCATGGCAACTGTGCTTATCACAGGACAAAAGTGACTTCCACTGAGGGTAGTCCAATGCACCCTGAGAAACCACTGAAAATGTCATGTCATTGTAACTACTGGTCTTTGCGCAAAATTTGACACAATTTTGTGCAGTACCTCAATGCAACAGTAGGTGCTGGTGTGACAGGTTTTTGAATATTGATATACAGATGTGTTCAGAGTGGGATCAGTATGATTTGTGCAAAGTTTGGTCCAAATCAGACGAGGATTGTCTGAGCTGTAACTGTCATATTTTGCATTGCGAGGAAGCTATTGAAGCATGCTGGTCACCATGGAAACAGTTCTGTGCTATGTACATGTACTGTCAATGAGCCCTAGTCATTCCTTCATGTCATTTTTTCTGCTGGTGAGAGAAAAAGAAAGAAAACAATTTTAAGCAATTCTTCCTTTAATCAATAGGGGTGCTAAAACTTTTGTTTATTATTTTTATATAGACACATTCAGGGCAGGACAAATATTGATAGGTTAAAGTTTGGTGCAAATAATCAAAATAAATCAATCAATTTATATGGGTCCGATGTTGTAACCACTAGGCGGCGCAATAACTTTTGTTGTTTTTACATACTGTAGGAGCATTCAGGGTGGGACGATTATCCATTATCGAAAATTTGCTTAAAATAAGAAAGTTTGTCAAAGATACAACTTTCCAATATTTCATGTTGAGGAGTCAACCTTTGCCATGTCGCCATGGCAACACCTCCCTGTCAGTTATGTGTTGTCCACCCATATAAGACTATATATGACAGTCCCCTCATCCTTTGTTAAAGATTTCATGACTCCAGGTCATTCCTAATCCTGCAACCAAGATCAAGGATTGAATGGCGAGGACCACGTGTGCATGGTAACACGTGTGACGTCTTGTGAAAGTTGATGTGCAGTTATGATCATCCCTTTGGTCTGATAAATCTCAGAAAATTTCACGTCATTCTGGCACATGGTGAGTGAGTAATAAATAAAACAGTTTTCAGCAATTCTTTCATTAACCACTATGTGGCACTAAATCTTTTGTCAGGTGTTTTGATGTAGACGTATTCCGGGCGAGACTATTTTCCATCATGGAAACTTTGGTGCACATCAGACAAGTGTTGCCCGAGTTCCAGCTGCTTGATTTTGTAAGGGGGGGGGGGGGAGTCAAACTTCGCCATGGCTCCAGGGCAACACTTCCCTGTCAGTTATGTGTTGTCCACCCATATAGGACTATACATGACAGTCACCTAAACCTACAGTGGGGCAAAAAAGTATTTAGTCAGCCACCAATTGTGCAAGTCCTCCCACTTAAAAGATGAGAGAGGTCTCCAATTTTCATCATAGGTATACCTCAACTATGAGAGACAAAATGAGGAAAAAAAAAATCCAGAAAATCACATTGAAGGATTTTTAATGAATTAATTGGTAAATTCCTCGGTAAAATAAGTATTTGGTCAAAAACAAAAGGTCATCTCAATACTTTGTTATATACCTTTTGTTGGCAATGACAGAGGTCAAATGTTTTCTGTAAGTCTTCACAAGGTTTTCACACACTGTTGCTGGTATTTTGGCCCATTCCTCCATGCAGATCTCCTCTAGAGCAGTGATGTTTTGGGGCTGTCGCTGGGCAACACGGACTTTCAACTCCCTCCAAAGATTTTCTATGGGGTTGAGATCTGGAGACTGGCTAGGCCACTCCAGGACCTTGAAATGCTTCTTGCGAAGCCACTCCTTCGTTGCCTGGGCGGTGTGTTTGGGATCATTGTCATGCTGAAAGACCCAGCCACGTTTTATCTTCAATGCCCTTGTTGATGGAAGGAGGTTTTCACTCAAAATCTCATGATACATGGCCCCATTCATTCTTTCCTTTACACGGATCAGTTGTCCTGGTCCCTTTGCAGAAAAACAGCCCCAAAGCATGATGTTTCCACACCCATGCTTCACAGTAGGTATGGTGTTCTTTGGATGCAACTCAGCATTCTTTCTCCTCCAAACACGACAAGTTGAGTTTTTACCAAAAAGTTCTATTTTGGTTTCATCTGACCATATGACATTCTCCCAATCCTCTTCTGGATCATCCAAATGCTCTCTAGCAAACTTCAGACGGGCTTGGACATGTACTGGCTTAAGCAGGGGGACACGTCTGGCACTGCAGGATTTGAGTCCCTGGCGGCGTAGTGTGTTACTGATGGTAGCCTTTGTTACTTTGGTCCCAGCTCTCTGCAGGTCATTCACTAGGTCCCCCCATGTGGTTCTGGGATTTTTGCTCACCGTTCTTGTGATCATTTTGACCCCACGGGGTGAGATCTTGCACGGAGCCCCAGATCGAGGGAGATTATCAGTGGTCTTGTATGTCTTCCATTTTCTAATAATTGCTCCCATAGTTGATTTCTTCACACCAAGCCGTTTACCTATTGCAGATTCAGTCTTCCCAGCCTGGTGCAGGTCTACGATTTTGTTTCTGTTGTCCTTTGACAGCTCTTTGGTCTTGGGCCATAGTGGAGTTTGGAGTCTGACTGTTTGAGGTTGTGGACAGGTGTCTTTTATACTGATAGGGAGTTCAAACAGGTGCCATTAATACAGGTAACGAATGGAGGACAGAGGAGCCTCTTAAAGAAGAAGTTACAGGTCTGTGAGAGCCAGAAATCTTGCTTGTTTGTAGGTGACCAAATACTTATTTTAGCAAGGAATTTACCAATTAATTCATTAAAAATCCTTCAATGTGATTTTCTGGATTTTTTTTCTCATTTTGTCTCTCATAGTTGAGGTATATCTATGATGAAAATTGGAGACCTCTCTCATCTTTTAAGTGGGAGAACTTGCACAATTGGTGGCTGACTAAATACTTTTTTGCCCCACTGTACGTTCCAAATTTTGTGACCCCAGGACCTTCCAACCCCTCCCCATAAGCTCACGGAATGAATGTCGAGGACAGCATGTCCATGGTAACACGTGTGATGTCATGCTAAAGTTGATGTGCAGTTATGATCATCGCTGTCGTCGGAAGAATCTCAGAAAATTTCATGTCAATCTGGCCAGCCGCGCGTGAGTAATAAATAAAGTTTTCAGCTATTCTTCCGTTAACCACTATGTAGTGCTATTACTGTTGTCAGGTATTTTGATGTAGAAGTGTTCCTGGTGGGACTATTTTCAATCATGGAAACTTTGGTGCACATCGGACAAGTATTGCCAGAGTTACAGCTGCTTGATTTTGTAAGGGGAGGAGTCAAACTTTGTCATGGCACCACCGCAACACTTCCCTGTCAGTTGTTTGTTGTCCACCCATATAGGACAATAAAGGAAAGTCACCTCAACCTATGTTCCAAATTTCATGACTTTCCCACCCCTCCCCATAAGCTCACAGATTGAATGGTGAGGAGGGCGTGTCCATGGTAACATGTGTGATGTCATCCAAAAGTTGATATGCAGTTATGATCATCCCTTTGGTCTGATGAATCTCAGAAAATTTCACGTCATTCTGGCACATGGTGAGTGAGTAATAAATAAAACAGTTTTCAGCAATTCTTTCATTAACCACTGTTTGGCGCTATATCTTTTGTCAGGTGTTTTGATGTAGACGTATTCCGGGCGAGACTATTTTCCATCATGGAAAATTTGGTGCACATCGGACAAGTGTTGCCCGAGTTCCATCTGCTTGATTTTGTAAGGGGAGGAGTCAAACTTCGCCATGGCTCCAGGGCAACACTTCCCTGTCAGTTATGTGTTGTCCACCCATATAGGACTATATATGACAGTTACCTAAACCTATGTTCCAAATTTCATGACTCCAGGACCTTCCAACTCCTCCCCATAAGCTCACTGAATGAATGGCGAGGAGGGCATGTCCATGGTAACACGTGTGATGTCATGCTAAAGCTGATGTGCAGTTATGATCATCGCTGTCGTCGGAAGAATCTCAGAAAATTTCATGTCAATCTGGCCAGCCACGCATAATAAATATAAAAGTTTTCAGCTATTCTTCCGTTAACCACAATGTGGTGCTATTACTGTTGTCAGGTATTTTGATGTAGACGCATTCCTGGCGGGACTATTTTCAATCATGGAAACTTTGGTGCACATCGGACAAGTATTGCCAGAGTTACAACTGCTTGATTTTGTAAGGGGAGGAGTCAAACTTCGTCATGGCGCCATCACAACACTTCCCTGTCAGTTGTTTGTTGTCCACCCATATAGGACTATAAAGGAAAGTAACCTCAACCTATGTTCCAAACTTCATGACTCCATGTCCTTCCCACCCCCCCATAAGCTCACGGATTGAATGGCAAGGAGGGTGTGTCCATGGTAACATGTGTGATATCATCCAAAAGTTGATGTGCAGTTATGATCATCCCTTTGGTCTGATGAATCTCAGAAAATTTCACGTCATTCTGGCACATGGTGAGTGAGTAATAAATAAAACAGTTTTCAGCAATTCTTTCGTTAACCACTATGTGGCGCTATATCTTTTGTCAGGTGTTTTGATGTAGACGTATTCCGGGCAAGACTATTTTCCATCATGGAAAATTTGGTGCACATTGGACAATTTTTTCCCAAAGTTACAGCTGTTTGAATTTGTTAGGGGAGGAGTCAATTTTCACCATGGCGCCCTGGCCACACCTTTTGAGAATTTGACTTAATTTATAAAATATTTAATGGCCAATTCCTATAGATGCCGCCACGTAAAAATGAGCTCAATCGGAGCAGGTCCCTAGGACTAGTTCGTTCAAATGTGGTGTGACTTTTCCAAATTGGAGGTGGGGTGACTTTGAGGCAAGATGGTGGCCTTCCTGTTGGTGGTGGGTATGGGCCACAATTATATTTTTTGAACGTCTTGAGGTGATGCACACCTCACCCAAATTTTATATCTCTACAGCAAAGTTTACGGTCCCCAGTCTCCATAGACCTTGAAAATTTGTGTACGTTTGGCCCCACCCACAAAAATGAGGGGTGGGGGGGGGGCACATATGTTTTCCAGTTTATCAAATTTTTTGCCAGGACTGAGGGGTTTGCCAAAAAAAAAAATCGCGTTTTGGTTAACGTTCAGAGGGTGAAAAATACGATCATTTAGGCGGAAAAATAATAGGTCAGGTCAGGTCGGCCTCCGTCGGTCTATGATGACCATGGAAGAGAATCCTAAATGTCTACTCTGCTGGAACAGCACCGCCTGCGGCTGAACAGGCCGATGCGCGAATGGCAGTCCCTGTCACACAGGTCGCACTTGTGGATGGTCTCCATGCTGCCGGGTCTGTGGCGGTTCTTCCTGCAGGTCCTTTATTCATCTGCTGCAGCAGTCAGTCTCTCTTCACCCGCCTTGAGCTGTCTGGTCAGGGTGCCTCTCCATTTGGAGCAGTCCGTTGCAAGGTCCTCCCAGCGCTCTGTGTTGAACTCCAGGGCCTTCATGTCTCTCTTGCAGACATCTCTAAAGCGCAGCTGTGGGCGGCTAATGTCTCTCCTGCCAGTCGCCAGTTCTCCGTAGAGGACGTAGAGGCGGAAAAATAATAATAATAATAATAATAATAAATTAAACCTGCAAGCAGGTGTAAACGGACCTTCGCCCCCCGCACACCCGCGGAACCCGGAGCCCGTCGTCCCTTGCTGGCTGGGAAAATGTGCCGTCATCACTGCAAGGGCTGCATGAACAATAAAGTAAACCATTTGGCGCAGATCTTCCTGTGAGCAGTAAGTGGAACTATCCCTTTTGTCAAATATTTTTATGTCGGAGCATGCGGAGTGGGAGGAGAGTTGGGTACCCGGAGGCACGCGGCGCGACAGCCGGGGCGAGGCCCTGTGCCGCGCTCATGTTGGAGTTCCACGGCGGCGGGCGCACCGGACCGCCAGCCCCCAGCGAGCTCCACGGCGGGCACCCGTCAGCCCCCGGGAGGGACTGCCGAGATAGAGCTCGCTCGGACGGGGGCCGGCAGCGGCCGGGACGCCGCGCAAGCCGGCCCTCCTCCATCCCTCCTGGCAGAGGGACTCGGACAGAGAGCCGAGCAGAGCCTCGGGAGACTCCTCCCCTCCCCCGCACAGCACGGGGGAGGGGAGAAAGAGACCCTCGGTGGGCGAAGGTTCACACCAGAGAGCGGCGGGGAGCCCCTCCGGACTCGGCGGCCGGGCAGCGACTCTCCGCTCCACCGTTAATGATCCTTCTGCAGGTTCACCTATGGAAACCTTGTTACAACTTTTACTTCCTCTAGATAGTCAAGTTTGATCGTCTTCTCGGCACTCCGCTAGGGCCGTTGCCGACCCCGGCGGGGCCGATCCGAGGACCTCACTAAACCATCCAATTGTTGCAATATGCAAATTAGGTCCAATTATGTCCAATTATGCACAATGCATGGATGCAAGTTCACTTGGCAGACAGTTGGGTACCTCTGCGACACTTTTGTAATTGGGACTTTGCATCTAACTATTACCGTTCTAGAGCTGTAGTGTTGTAAAATTTGGATTGTCGCAATTTGCAAATTAAGTCCAATTATGCACAATGCATGGATGCAAGTTCACCTGGCAGACAGTTGGGTACCTCTGCGACACTTTTGTAATTGGGACTTTGCCTCTATTACCGTTCTGAAGCTATTGTGTTATAATAAAATTTGGATTGTTGCAATATGCAAATTAGGTCCAATTATGCCCAATGCATGGATGCAAGTTCACTTGGCAGACACTTGGGTTCCTCTGCAACACTTTTGTAATTGGGACTTTGCCTCTAACTACTACCATTCTGAAGCTATTGTGTTATAATAAAATTTGGATTGTTGCAATATGCAAATTAGGTTCAATTATGCACAATGCATGGATGCAAGTTCACTTGGCAGACACTTGGGTTCCTCTGCAACATTTTTGTAATTGGGACTTTGTAACTATTACCGTTCTGGAGCTATTGTCATTTGAAAATTTGAGTTCAAACTGCATTTTCCTGACAAAAATTCTACACACTCAAAGGGTAAAGATATGTTAAAAACAGGGAATTGTACAGTAAGAATCATGATTTATAGTCCAAAAATAAAATAAATAATTAAAGGCTCTGAATCCGTTCTTCACTTACCATGTACTCGAGTTTTACCGACACATCACTACATTCAAGTAAATGGTGTATTAACATCTTAAGTAAAAAAGTACTCTGTGCACTGGTGTGACTACATATTTTGTGTGATTTTTATATTTTGCTGCATAGAAACTAAAGCTGTGACATATGATTGCCGGACAGTGCTGTGTTGCTACAATAATTTTGCTCTAACTGCCAAAGATTATGTTGCAATGCATCCCCTGTAGACTGCTTATCTTCTCTTCTTGTACTTTGCCTCCATCTTGTGGTTATCTATCTTAACTACACCCCTTTGACAAAAATGTGTCTTACTGTATCTTGATACATTTTTTCCCACTTGGCCCAGACGTGACTGATATGAGGTTTGCAGAGATTTTATTGTCTAGTGTCACCCTCAGAAACTTATTTTCCTGTTCTATTTCAATTCTGGTATCATCTATCATTACCATTTTTTCATGATTTATTTTATAATTTCCAAACAACGTAATCTTTATTTTTTTTTTTCATATTTAGAGAATTTATTTTTGTTGAACTACAGCGTTAACCTTTCATTTCTGTTGTGACCACCTCTAAAACCTGCTAAAAATTCTCACCAGTGCAACAGATATTTGTGTCATCCGCAAGCAAAATAAATTTCAGAATTTTTGATACTTGGCATATGTCATTTCTATATAAGATAAAGAGTTTGGGTCCCAAAAGTGACCCCTGGGGCACACCACAAGTGATGTCCATGAATGGTGATTTGTACTCACGTATTTTGTACAAATTGTTGTCTGTTACTTAAATAACTTTCCACCCAACTCAGTCCGACCCCTCTTATCCCATGGTGTATTAACATCTTAAGTAAAAAAGTACACTGGTGTGACTACATATTTTGTGTGATTTTTATATTCTGCTGCACAGAAACTAAAGCTGTGACATATGATTGCCGGACAGCGCTGTGTTGTTACAATAATTTTGCTGTAACTGCCAAAAATTATGTTGTAGTGCATCCCCTGTAGACTGCTTCTCTTCTCTTCTTGTACTTTGCCTTCGTCTTGTGGTTGTCTATCTTAACTGCACCCCTTTGACAAAAATGTCAACACGGAAAATTTCCCGTCATCACGGCATGATCTGCGTGAATAATAAAGAAAACCGTTTGGCGCAGTACTTCCTGTGAGCAGTAGGTCGCGCTCTAACTTTTGTCAATCATTTTTATGTAGCAGCCTGTGGGGTGGGACTCATATCCATCGTAGAAAATTTGGTGAAAATCAGACAAAGTTTGTCCAAGTTACAACTTTCCAATGTTCCATGGCGAGGAGTCAACCTTCGTCATGTCGCCATGACAAAAGTTCCCTGTCAGTAATGTGTTGTCCACCCACATAGGACCACATATGACAGTCACCTGAACCCATGTTTCAGATATCATGACTCCAGGGCGTTCCCAACAAGATCACGGATTGAATGGCGAGGAGGGCATGTCCATGGTAACAGCAGTGACGAAATGCTAAAGGTGATGTGCAGTTATGATCAACCACATTGTTTGATAAGCCTCAGAAAATTTCATATCATTCTGGCAAGTTGCATGTGACTAATAAATAAAACAGTTTTCAGCAATTCTTCCTTTAACCACTAGGTGGCGCTATATCTGCTGTCAGGTATTTTTACGTAGAAGCATCTGGGGCTGGACTATTTTCTATCATGGAAACTTTGGTGGACATCAGAAAAGTTTTGCTTGAATTAGAGCTGTTTGATGTTGTCAGCGGAGGAGACAAACTTCACAATGGTGTCGTGGCCACGCCTTTTGAGACTGCGACTCACATTTGATAACTTTTTATGGCCAATTCCTATAGATGCTGCCATGTGAAAATGAGTTCAGAGGGAGAAGGCACCTAGGAGGAGCTCATTCAAATGCTAGTGGCGCAGTACTTCCCATGAGCAGTAGGTGGTGCTATAAAGTTTGTCAACCATTTTTACATAGGAGCGTGTGGGGTTGAACTAATATCCATTGTAGAAAATTTGGTGAAAATCGGATGAAGTTTGTCCAAGTTGCAACTTTTTGAGGTTCCATGGCGAGGAGTGAACCTTCGTCATGTTGCCATGGCAACACTTCCCTATCAATTATGTGATGCTGACCCATTTAAGACTACAGATGACAGTCACCTCTACCTATGCTCCAAATTTCATGACTCCAGGGCCTTCCTAACCCTCCACACAAGATCACGGACTGAATGGCGAGGAGGGCGTGTCCATGGTAACAAGTGTGACGTCATGGTAAAATTGATGTGCAGTTATGGTCATCCCTGTGGTCTGATGAATCTCAGAAAATTTCACGTCATTCTGGCAAATGGCGCATGAGTAATAAAGAAAAGAGTTTTCAGCAATTCTTCCTTTAACCACTAGGCGGCGTTGTAGATTTCTATGAATACTGTTCTATAGAACTGTTTGGAATTGGACTGATATCCATAATATTGAATTTGGTTGAAATCCAACAATGCATACCAGAGTTATTGCCATCACAATGGTCAAAGAATGATCATGGCGAGGCATCAAATTTTACCACGCTCCTACGGCCAAACCGTTGAGCTTAGGAGAAAGGTTTTCAATAACTTTTAATGGTACATGGGTGTAGATGATTGTGACCACAAATGAGCTAAATCGGACAAAAACCCTAGGACGAGTTTGATCAAATGCATGTCAATTGCGCAAGGTGAAAATCAGGTCACTGCCACTTCCTGCCAAAATGGCCGCCTTCCTTTTGGGTGTAGACCATCTCTTCTATGGAGTTTTTTGCATGTCTCGACATGATAAACATCTCAATTGATTTTCATCTTTCCACGCAGAAGTAAGCATGTGCCACTCCCCATTGACTTCACACGTTAGGTGGCGCTGTAGAGCCATTTTTGTGGAGTGATTCATATTTCCTCCAAAATATTAAATTTTTTCTAGTCTTGAGGTCCCTGCAAAAAATGGTGAGTTTTCATGTACATTCACTACCCCAAAAATGAGATCTTAGATGGAAGAAGAAGAAAAAAAAATAAAGCTGCAAGCAGCTGTAAGCGGGCCCTCACCCCCCATGCACCCGCAGAACCTGGTGCCCGTCAGAACCAGGCGGTACGGAAAATTTCCTATCGTCACGGCATGCGCTGCATGAATAATAAAGTAAACCGTTTGGTGCAGTACTTTGTGAGCATTAGGTGGTGCTATAAATGAATCATTTTTTGTTGTTGTTGGAGCGTGTGGGGCAGGACTAATATCCATCGTAGAAAATTTGGTGAAAATCAGACAAACTTTATCCAACTTACAACTGTCCAACATATTGCGATAAGGTAAACTTGGACATGTGGCCATTGCAACACTTACATTTTAGGTATATGCTGCAGACCCATACAGAACTACACAAGAGAGTCACCTTGACTTACGTTCCACATTTGGTGACCCTTGGACTCTCCCAAACCTCCAAAGGATAAAACATATTGAATGGCAAGGAGTGGGTTTCCATGGCAACTGTGATTATCGCAGGACAAAAGTGACTTCCACTGAGGGTAATCCAATGCGCTCTGAGAAACCACTGAAAACGTCATGTCATTGTGACTACTGGTCTTTGAGTGAAAGTTGATACAATTTTGTGCAGTACCTCATGTCAGCAGTAGGTGGTGGTGTGACAGTTTTGTGAACACTGATATACAGACGTGTTCAGAGTGGGACAAGTACGATTTGTGCAAAGTTTGGTCCAAATCAGACAAGGATTGTCTGAGCTGTAACTGTCATGTTTTGCATGGCGAGGAAGCCATTGAAGCATGCCGGTCACCATGGAAACAGTTCTGTACTTTAGTTTAGTTTATTTGAAAAGGGACAATGCAATTTCATAAAACGCATGTTTACACATGGTTAAAAAAGCCAGAATTAGCCAAAAGGCTAGTTTTCATCTGTAGTCCCCTGGCCAAGATGTAAAAAACCAATAAAATGCATCAACAAGAAAAAAAACATAATTAAACATTTAAGAGGACACTAATGTAACAAATAACATACGCATAACAAACCGTACATTTGATCACAACATCAAACATCACAACAGACTTATCTTTTAGTGTCAGCAGCTGTAGGTGTTTATAAGCCACATTTTCACTTTTTTTGTGAAGGCCTTGTATGTTGTAAGCAGTTTAACCTCCTCAGGTACTGAGTTCCACTCACTAGCGCTCCTCACTGACCAGGCCGACTTACTGAAAGTGCTCCTGCGCAGAGGGGTGAAACAGTCACCTCTGACAGAGCCTCGAGTGACACGCTCAGAGTTGTTTCTTTGGCTGATGAACTCTGCCAGAGGATCTGGAGCCAAATCATGCAATACTTTATAAATCAAATTTAAATATGCAAATGTATGAAGATTATCCCAGTTTAAAAGACTGTATTTTTTTTAAAATTGCACAATGATGACTTCGGGTTATGGCTGCCACCGTAGGAAGACGTGTTTCACACTGCTCTGCTCCGAAAAATAAAAAGTTTACTAAAACTCTTAATTGGAACAAAAACCCATCCCAGCATTTTGGCGCGGATATGGTAAAGACCAAGGTTGGGAAATTAGGTGGAGGAAAAGGTAACTCGACAAAACAGCCCAAGCTAACAGACTTCCACGCTCGAGGCAAAACAGAAAAAACTCCAGAGACAATGGCGGAGGAGGGAGCCAGCGGCAGAGCGGGAACTGCTGAAGAGGGGACAAACGCAGTGCTCACTGCCATCAACTCCATGAGAACAGAGTTTTCATCTAAATTTGATGGGATTATAGCAGCGATAGAAGGAATGAGAAAGGAAATAAACGACTGTATGGAGCGAATATCGCAGGCGGAGCTCCGAATTTCAAGCGCTGAAGATGACGTCACTAGCCTACAATCTAAGTTGCAAACACTGGAATTAAAATGTAAACGTCTGGAAGATAATGTCCTAGACTTGGAATCCCGCTCGCGATGGAATAATTTGAGGCTGGTGGGCCTCCCGGAGGGAGCGGAGGGACGGGACCCATGTTCCTTTTTGGAAAAGTGGATTCCAGAAGCGCTGAACTACGCGGATCTGCAGTCATCGGTCATTGTAGAGAGAGCTCACCGAATCGATCCACCGAGAGATAATAAGACACCACCGAGGACGCTGATTATGAAGTTCCTCAACTACAGAGACAAGATGACAGTCACCAATGCGGCGCGAGCTAAAGGGGAAATTAAATACCAGGACCAACAGGTGCAGTTCTATCCAGATTTGGCAACAGGAATTTAACAATTAAGGAGGCAGTTCGACCCCGCCCACAAAGAGCTGCGCAACCTCGGGATTCGTCACGGAGTGATTTCATCCGGCAAGACTGCTGGTCACATATAAGCGGAGAACCCACACCTTCAAGACCCCTCAAGAGGCGCAGGAGCTCATCAAGCAGATCCAAAAGGAAACTGGTGGGAGCTAAGCATGAACATGACAAAGGTAGAACATTTAAGCATTTGTACAGACATCTGATTGATCTGAAACATATAACATGTCTACAAAATACAGACTGTATTTAAAAAAAAAAGCTATGATGTACAAAGTTGCTATAAAACTTTGAAGTTATGCTGAAAAAACTACAGAAGAGAGATAATGTCATAAGAATAGTAGTAGAGTCAGGGTGATTGAGAGGAGAAAGAGAGAGTGGTTTGACTGATCCTCGCAGGTGTGGAACAGTCACTAGCTATAACGGGAGACGGAATTTTTTGATTTTGGGGGGATTACCATGAATGTGGGGAAAGGGAATTTGTTTTTGTTTAGTTTGTAGGATGAATGTTCTATCATCCATGTTTTTGCTTCTCTGTAAGAGTATGTTCATATTGCAAGGTAATCTCAAACTCCTTATTGATCAAAGATCAAAGCGTTAATCTTAATTTAACTTCATGGAATTGCAGAGGTCTACAAAATCTTAAAAAACTTAAACAAGTTATGAATAAAATAAAAGACATAGATTCAACAATTGTATTTTTACAAGAAACTCATCGATTAGAGGAGGATGTAAAAAGAATTAGGAGAAGATGGCAAGGAAACGTGTTCACCTCATCATTTTCATCCCGAGCCAGGGGAGTTATGATTCTCATACATAAAACAGTCCCATTTCAAATGAAAAATGTAATTAGAGACAAATTTGTAAGATATCTAATCATCCAAGGATCTCTGTTATTAGAAAATATAAATCTGGTGAACTTATACGGCCCCAATATTGATGATCAAAACTTCTTTGTTAATTTATTCCTCACTTTATCATCACTTACAGGGCAACATATAATAGCAGGGGATTTTAATTGTACATTGAATCCCAGTATAGATGGATCAACAGGACTGGACTGTACGCACAATGGATATAGGATGACCATTAATCATTTTATGAAAGAATTGAGATTGCTAGATATATGGAGAGAAATGAAACCATAAGTCAAAGCCTATTCTTGTTATTCTAATACCTATAAGACATTCTCACGTATTGACTATTTTTTGATCTCTACAGAATTAAGGTCCAAGATTCAAAACTGTTTCTATGATAACATCGTGATCTCTGATCATGCACCCTGCTGTCTAGTATATGTAGATAAGAAATTGACAAAGGGTAGGTGGCATTTTCAACATAAATGGCTTCAGGATGAGGAATTTGTTAAGTACATAGAAAAACAGATAAATGAGTTCTTTGATATCAATATTACACAAACAACGGCATGTATAAAGTGGGAGGCTTTCAAATCTTTTATTAGGGGGCATATTATCAGTTATACAGGTTCAAAATCTAAGAAGACCAGAGAGGAGAGAGTCCAATTGGAACGTAAAATAAAAATCCTTCAAGAAAAGGTGTATGCAGGAAGTAACCCACAGTTAGAGAACGAATTACTGATTCTGAGAGCTGAATATGACAAAAAAATCAGCGAATAGAGCTGCCTCGAGTCTTCTAAGATTGAAGCAAACTTTTTATGAACAAGGTGAAAAATCAGGAAAATTATTGGCATGGCAGATTAAACAATTAGAATCTAAAACATCAGTTACCAGTATTATAAGTAATGGACAGGTAGTTATAGATCCTTTAGAAATTAATAGTGCCTTTAGAGATTATTATGGAAAACTATATGATACAAAAAATGAAACTGACTTAACAAAACTAAATGGGTTTTTGGGTGGATTATCTATACCATGTATTCCAAATGAAAACAGGGAGATACTGGAGTCTAAAATTAGTCAAGAAGAAGTTGGGCAAGCCATTGATAATATGAAATCAGGGAAAAGAGCAGAACCAGATGGTCTTCCAGTTGACCTCTATAAAAAATTTAAGACTAAATTAATAAAACCACTGTTGGAAATGGTTTTAGAAGCATTTCAAAATGGTAATTTACCACCATACATGAATTACTGTTGCCAAAACCAGGTAAACCCCCTAATAAATGTGAAAACATGAGCCCAATAACCCTATTAAATGCTGATCTTAAAATAATCTGTAAAATTTTAGCAAAATGACTACAAGAAACATTAGCAAATATTATTCACCGAGATCAGAATGGCTTTATAATGGGAAGACAAGGCTTCCATAATGTAAGAAGACTATATAATATTATTTATTCCAATAAAGAAGCACCGGATACAGCTCTCCTATCATTGGACGCCGAAAAGGCCTTTGATAGGGTCGAATGGCCCTACCTTTTTGAAGTCCTACAAAGGTTTGGACTTGGAAATAATTTTATAAAATGGGTCCAGATAATATACAATAATGCTACAGCAGAAATCCTAACAAACACCAATATCTCAAAATCAATAAAAATCAATAGAGGATGTCGACAAGGCTGTCCACTTTCACCCTTATTGTTTACTATGGCAATTGAACCTTTAGCGATGGCAGTACGTTTACATCCACAAATATATGGAATTAAAGTAGGACCAACAGAACATAAAAATCTCCCTGTATGCCGATGACATAATTTTGTTTATGTCGAATTTTAAAAAATCAATTCCGACCTTGTTAAATTTAATAAAGAACTTTGGGGATATATCAGGATATAAAATAAACAAAACAAAATCTTCAATATTAATGCTAAATGAGACCCAGAGAAATCATCCAGCTCCTGAGGTAAACCAATTCAATGTTCTAAATCAGTTTAAATATTTAGGAATTCAAATTTTGCCTAAGCTAGAATCAGTCGTCAATGCCAACTATGAAGCCTTAATGACAGATATTAATGAGTTACTTCAGAGGTGGATGCCACTACCAATGTCGATAATCGGGAGAATTAATATACTTAAAAGTAATATCTTACCAAAAATACTTTATTTCAAAACATTCCTTTATCACCACCTTCAGATCTATTCTCAAGAATTAAAAAAAAGTTAGTGGAATTTATATGGGACAATAGGAAGGCTAGATTACGTTTGTCCTTACTATATTTACCATTTGATCGTGGAGGTCTGAAATGTCCAAACTTTATGTTGTACTACTGGTCAGCACAACTGAGGTCTATGACATATTATTTTTCATCAAATGATCTTCCTCACTGGACTGAAATGGAATCATACAATTTACCTTTACCTCTTCCCTTATTCAGAATCAGATTTATTGCCATTGTTCATGTAGTACACAAACTAGGAATTTGTCTCGGTGCCATGCTGCAACATTAAAAACATGATGAGATAAAGAGATAAACTAAAAAACTAAAAGACTAAAAACATGCAATAAGTGTAGAATAATAAGTAATAATAATAATAATAATAATAATAATAATAATAATGAGTAATACTAGTCAAGGCAGATTTAAATAAATTAGCAAGTAGCAGATAATATGGGGTACCACAGTGCAGTCGATAATGCAACAGAAAAACAGTGATGAACGACATGAGCTGCTGTATATAGTGCACGAGAGTCAATAAGTCACTTAATGTTCAGCAGTCTGATGGCAGAGAGGAAAAAGCTGTTCATGTGTCGGGAGGTTTTAGTCTGAGTCATATAGTCATATATTCATATACTCAGACTCGGCTAAAAAACTACAGAAACAAGTTAAAAATCCAATTGTAAAGCACATGATCAAAATATGGTGTGAAACCAAAAAATATTTAAAAGAACCACACTCACTGTCACAATTTAGCCCAATATGGGGTAATCAATATTTTACAACAGGGAGAGCGGATACTGTATTTAAAATATGGAATTTAAAAGGGATTCAAAAGATTCAAGACTTATATTTGTCATGCTCAGATAACATAATGTCTTTTGAAGAACTGAGGATTAAATTCAATCTTAATAGAACACACTTTTTTTAAATATCTTCAGCTTAGAAATTTTATTCGATCAAATCAAAATAATGCTCTCACCCGACCTACTTATTCATTTTTGGAAAAAGTTTTGATGAAAGATAGTAAGAGAAAGGGTATTATTTCAGAGTTTTACAACTCATTGACACTATTCTCAAGTGAAAACTCACAGAAAAGACTGAATTACTAGAAAGAGGACCTGCAAATTGAAATTTCAGAGGAACAATGGGAAATGGCTTGTGCAGGAGCTCAAACCAAATCAATAAATGTACGACTTAAACTGATACATTTTAAATGGTTAATGCGGATGTATGTTACACCAGTGGAATTAAATAGATATAACAAAAACATACCAGATACATGCACAAAATGTATGGAAAGTAAAGGAACCCTATTTCACTGTTTATGGGAATGTAGAAAAATCAGAATGTTTTGGGAAGAGGTGAGGGTAACAATTGAAAAAATAATTTCAAAACAAATCACATTGAACCCTAAACTGTTTTTGTTGGGTCTGTATCCAGAAAAAACATAACTTTAATAAGAGTGAAAGAGCATTCATAGACCTTGGTTTGCTTAATGCCAAAAAATGTATTGCACTACTGTGGAAAAAGATTCATAGACCAGATATGACTCAGTGGTTAAGACAAATGTTAACAAACCTTCCACTAGAAAGAATAACATATATACTGAAATCAAAGGAGAATGTGTTTGAGAATATATGGAGACCTTTCATTGATTATGTAAAGAATTTAAACATAAAGTCTGAAGAAGAAGGTGAATGATATGTGTGGACCTTGCAAATTCTAAGCTGTTGAATGTATAGTATGTATTCTTATGTAATAGATTACCTACACTAAACAGAGGAGCATTGTTGTTGACTTGTGTTTGTTAATGGTTGTTGTTGTTTTTATTACACAATTTTTTTTTGTTTTTGTTATTGTTCTTTTTAATTTTTAAATTACTTTTGTGTTAGTGTCTGATTGTTTGTGCCATGTTTGTAAAAAAAAAAGGTTCAATAAAAAATATTGTGGGAAAAAAAATTGCACAATGATGATAATGCCTAGGTTTTTTTATCCATAACTTTGACTGCTTGTTTGTACAAAACTTCCAATGTTTTTTTTTGCACTCAAACCCGCCTGGGACCAGCTAGTTAGGCAATAGTTGAAGTGACTGAGAATCACTGAATGCAAGTATATTTTTGCGGCTTCAGTTGACATTTCATTTCGAATTACACGAAAATTGGCAAGATTTAACTTGATTTTTTTACTCAGTTTAGCAATATGGGCTTTAAAGGAAAGCTGTGAATCTATTATTAACCCAAGATATTTATACTGGCTAACAATTTGTATTTTTCCTCCATTAACATGTATGTCAGGATCAGGTGACACACTATTTATTTTAGTGAAATACATGCCTACAGTTTTAGAAACATTTAACTGTAGACAGCACTCCTGCAACCAAGTTGTGACACAGGACACTGTTTTACTGAGTTTAGCAGCAACAGTGTCTTTGGAGCGACCATGAACAAAGAAAACCGTGTCATCTGCATACATTAAGCATTCAGCTTCAGGACAAACAGTGGGCAAATCATTAATATAAAGACTAAATAAAAGGGGACCTAATATTGATCCCTGAGGGACTCCAGAAGTTAGCCTAAGAGAATCAGATCTGCAGTTGTTGACTAATACAGATTGTGTTCGATCATGCAGATATGATTCAATCCAGCTCACAGCGTTGTGAGAAAAGTTAAATTTAAAGAGCTTGGTAAGAAGAACAGAGTGATTTACTGTATCAAATGCTTTCCTAAGGTCCAAAAACACCACCCCTACAACTCCACCCTTATCAAGGAAAGATATTATTTTCTCAATGAACAGGCATGTAGCCATTTCAGTGGAATGCTTGGATCTGAAACCAAACTGCATGACGTGGAGATAGGGGGAACTACTATTTAAATAATGGACAATCTGCTCTGCCACCCATTTTTCTGCAATTTTGGAAATGGCTGGAAGAATACTTATTGGTCGGTAGTTATGTAGAAAAGCTGGGTCACCAGATTTAAAAACAGGGGTAGCAATAGCAGATTTCCAGGCCTTTGGAAAATGACCAGATGAAATTGAAAGATTAATGATTGAAGCAATAGGAGGGGCGAGAGCTGAACCTAAATCTTTGAGCATGTTCGTGTCCATTCCAAAAATATCCTTTGCTTTAGATGGTTTGAGTGATTGAATTAAATCAATAACTTTGGTCTCAGTAATATTTGTAATGGTAAAGGACTGCGTTGCAGACAATGCAGGGAAATTTCTGACACAGATTCAATGAAGTAGTTGTTAAAAGCATCAGCCATCACTTGAGGTTCCGTCAGAATGTTTCCATTTAATTGAATTTGCATTAGTTTTGTTTTGTTTTTTTTGGGAATCACCCAATAATTTTTTAATATAATTCCAGGTTATTTTAGAATTTCCCCTCGTACCATTCAAAACAGTAATGAAAAAGTCAGCTTTAGATTTTCTTATCTCTTTCACTACCCTATTTCTCAGTGAGATAAATTGGTGCCTATTGTGTCCTGATTTAACTGACAACTTCAAAAAGTGATCTCGTTCTTTCATCAATTTCAGAATAAATTTGTTTAACCAAGGAAGGCTATTCTTTCTAGCTTTCAGTTTAATTATCCGTGTAAATTGTATAATAATTTGTTGTATTTTGTTGGCAAATTTAGAACAATCCTCATCTAAATTTTTGCCAACGAGTAATTCATCCCAATTTACTTCTTGAATTGAGTCTTGAAAATTTTGTTGTTCTTGTTTTGGTGTAGAATTCAGTGGCGGCCAAGGATTTGAAGCGCTTTTTATTTAATTTTCTTGTGACCATTATAAGATTGAAGTCAGACAATCCTGTGAGCATATTGTATGACTTCAAGATCCTTTCTGGCCTATTAGTAAAAGCTAGATCAATCTGAGTGCTAGTAGAGTTTGTGATTCTCGTAGGGCTATTAATTACCTGAGTCATATCCATGTCATCCATAACCTTTTTCAAATTTTTCCTAACTTTGACTTCCCAATTAATATTTACGTCACCCATTATTATTATCTCTTTTGCAAAATTAAGTTGTTTCAATAAAATTTCCAGCTTTTCATAAAAATCTACATTTGATGAAGGAGGCCTATACATAACTACAAGAATAAAAGACATTTGCTGTGACAAAGAAACAGTTAGTCCAAGAAATTCAATCCATTCTCATCTGTAACATGTATCTCATTACAATTAAAAGTATCCTTGGCATAAATCATAACGCCTCCTCCCTTAGAACCCTGTCTGTCTTTTCTAAACATTTTATAACCAGGTACAGATAGTAATGCTGAAGGCGAAGATTCACGGAGCCATGTCTCATAAGCATTCATCTTTCATCTTCTTCCGCTTAATCCTTTTCGGGTCGCGGGGGGGCTGGAACCTATCCCAGCATCTTTGGGCAAGAGGCAGGGTACACCCTGGACAGATCGCCAGTCCATCGCGGGGCCAACACAGAGAGACACACAACCATTCACTCTCACAGTCACACCTAAGGACAATTTAGAATCCCCAGTTTTGATGCCAATTAACTTAACTTGCATGTTTTTGGCATGTGGGAGGAAACCGGGGAAATCCCGGAGTAAACCCATGCAGACACGGGGAGAACATGCAAACTCCACACAGATCACTGTTGGTCGGGGGCTGGGATCGAACCCAGGATCCCCCGGCCAAGGGTGAGTTGCTGTGCTGCCGCAGTGCTAACCACTCCATCACCGCGCTGCCTAGTCTCAGATAAGCAAAGAAAGTCAATATTTGAATCAATGAGAAGGTGATGAACCTGATCACTTTTTGTTAGAATACTACGTATATTTAAGTGTGCACAAAGAATGCCTTTTGGTTTATGTGCTGTGTCCCATATTAATTCAGAATTATTAACAGTTTGACACACCCTGAATTTCCGGTGTTTTAATATTGCAGGATTTGGCAGCCTCCTGTTTCTTTTATTGGCAATGTTTGCACATAGTGAAGGCCCAGCTGGTGTTGGTGAAGATTCAGTTAGAGGTGATGATGACTCAAATATCAACAGAAGTGGCCCGGCTATTGTTGAAGGTGGTTCAACTGGCTGCAATGTAAGTCCAGCTGTCTGTGTTGTCAGCCCAGGTCCAAACCCATCTGGCAGGGGTAGGAACCTAGCTAGCAGAGTTGGAAGCCCAGTTGGCAGAGGTGGAGATCCAGCTAGCAGAGGTGGAAATCCAGCTAGCAGAGGTGGAGCCCAGCTACAAAGGTGTTAGCCCAGCCAGCGGAGGTGGAAGCCCAGCTTGCAGTGATGTTAGCCCAGCTAGCAGAGGTGGAGGCCAAGCTGACGATGGCGTTGGTCCAGGTAGCAATGGTAAAGGCCCAGATAGCAGAGGTGGAAACCCAGCTAGCAAAGGTAGAGGCCCAGCTGGCACTGGCCCAGGGTTCAATTCAACATCACCAGCCAAAAGAAGTATCAACAAGAGATTAAAAAGGAGTGGTTTGCCTGTAACAGCCTGTTCCTGCTCACCTGGGGGTGGCCTAGCATGGCTATAGTCCAATACCCTTGTGAATAGCATGTGCTGACTCCATCTGGCTGAATACAAGGTTAGAGTGTCCCTTTTTCTTGGACATGTTGAACTTAGCAGAAGAAAGAGAATCATCCAAACAACAGAGGAGTACATTGATATCACAATCCACGGTCCAATTTGCTCTTTAGATGACTTTTTAAGCAAACACACAGGACTTGCCAAACTGTGTGTCTGCACCCCGGCAGCCATTTTGTCTGTTCAGGTTCCTGCTGTCTACAACTGTATGTACATGTACTGTCAATGAGCCCTAGTCATTCTTTCATGTCATTTCTTCACCTGGTGAGAGAAAAATAAAGAAAACAGTTTTTAGCAATTCTTCCTTTAATCACTAAGGGGCGCTATACCTTTTGTTTGTTATTTTTATATAGACGCAATTGGGGCGGGACTAATATCCAGTGTAGAACATTTGGTGACAATTGGAAGAAGTTTGTCCAAGTTGCAACTTTCAACGTTCCACAGCGAGGAGTCAACCTTCGCCATGTTGCCATGGTAACACTTACCTATCAGTTATGTGCTGCTGACCCATATAGGACTACAGATGACAGTCACCTCTACCTATGCTCCAAATTTCATGACTCCAGGACCTTCCCAACCCTCTCCACAAGCTCACGGATTGAAGGGCGAGGAGGGCGTGTCCATGGTAACAAGACTGGCATCATGCTAAAGTTCATGTGCAGTTATGATCATCCCTGTGGTCTGATGAATCTCAGAAAATTTCACGTCATTCTGGCAAGTTGCACGTGACTAATAAAAAAAACAGTTTTCAGCAATTCTTCTTTTAACCACTAGGTGGCACTATATCTGTTGTCAGGTATTTTTATGTAGATGCATTCTGGGTGGGACTATTTTCCATCATGGAAACTTTGGTGGACATCGAACAAGTTTTGCTCGAGTTACAGCTGTTTGATGTTGTAAGGGGAGGAGACAAACTTCACCATGGTGTCATGGCCACGCCTTTTGAGATTGCGGCTCACATTTGATAACTTTTAATGGCCAGTGCCTATAGATGTCGCCATGTGAAAATGAGTTCAATGGGAGCAGGCCCCCAGGAGGAGTTCGTTCAAATGCAAGTGTCGCAGTACTTCCCGTGAGCAGTAGGTGGTGCTATAAGTTTTGTCAACCATTTTTATGTAGACATGTGCAGGGTCAGACTAATATCCATTGTAGAAAATTTGGTGAAAATTGGATGAAATTTGTCCAAGTTGCAACTTTTCGATGTTCCATGGCGAGGAGTGAACCTTCGCCATGGTAACACTTACCTATCAATTATGTGTTGTTGACACATATAGGACTACAGATGACGGTCACCTCTACCATCATCATCATCATAGCAGTCTGTCATGGGCGACAATGACTGTTTCATTTAGGTCTGATCAGATTCCTCCACACAGCTCTGTCCTTAGCCTTCCACTACCAGGAACTCCTGTCTATGTCCAACTTCTTCAAGTTTCTTTTTACAGTGTCTTCAAATCTGAGCCTTGGTCTACCCTGATTGCATTTGCCCTCGCATAACTGTGAGTAGAGTAACTGCCGAGGGAGATGCTGGTGGTCCATCCTCTCAACATGTCCGAGCCATCTCAGGTTCATCTGTATTAGCATGTCCTCCGTTGATGGTAGACCAGCTCATTTCAACACTTCTATAGCCTGTTTTCCACTAGCCCAGCACACCTCGGTACGGCTCGATTCACTTCAGTACGGCTCGGAATGCTTCTGTCTCCATTAGCACAGTGTTGCGGGGCAGCAGCAGATTCTCAGCGAGGCGGGGCCACACTCCCGTGATGTTATGCACCGGACTGAGTCCTTATTTACACGAGACAAAAAATGGAGGATCCAAGGATTATTGCCTTGCTCGCTCTGTGGTTTTATCTCACAATTAATTTTATCTCATAATTAAGCTGCAACAACACAAGTCACTTTTGTTTTGAATTAACTGCCAAATGACCTAGAAATAATGAGCTGAAACTTGTTTTTATTCGTATTAAATAATGAGACGGTGGCACACTGTCCAACACCACATCCTAGGGCATTTTGGATGTACTGAATTAAAAAAATTCATGTTTTTCACCTTCAGGTCAACGTTTGGAACAACAGTATTATTATTTTCCGTTTAGATGATGCTACACTCCTTCTAAAGTATTGTAAATCTCTGAATTTGGAATGCCGATAGAACATTCAATTTACATATACTTGTACCTTTGACTTGGTGCTGATTTTTTATGATATTTCAATAAAAAGAACAGAAAGCTTACAAAAAGATTTCTTTTTTGGTCTAGTTAACAATTACATTACCTTTACAATGGTTGACCCTCAGCATCATTTTGATCAGACTAGGCAATGGAATTTCTATGTAATTATACTGTTTTATAATTCAGTGTTATAACAGACAAACCACACTTTCCAAAACAATTCCATTTTATTATATACAAAATATTAAAATTAAAAAAAACTTTGCAACACAACATAAAGGTTAATCGACATTTTATACACGCCGACCACTGAGTGCTGAGGCTCGGTAGAATTAATCCGTCTCTGCCAGCTGTGGGTCAGGAAGGCTCAGTTGAATAATCCGTGCGGGCTGTCGCGGCGGACGCGTGGGATGATTCTACAAGGAAAATGCACACAATAAAATACAGCACGAAATATATACAGAAAAGACAATAGTTTTTAACAAGAATACATAAGCTTATTTCAGCGTATTGTTCACATGAATAATTACAATATAAGCTTTAGTCCGCAGTGTGCTGCAATAAAGCAGCGCTCCATCCACAAATGCACAGCTTTTTTATTGCATAAATAAACTGAGTGTCTTACCGAATATATTTGCGAAAAAACGCACAATAAAAAAAAATTAAAACTCACCGTTAAAGGACTCCGATGTCGAGACCTCCCGGTATATTTTTTCATTCCGGGCGGCTCCGTCTAACTCGCGCTGAATACGTTCGTCTGACAACGCAGTCAGCAGACACTGCAGCTCCTTACTGGTCCATGGAACACCCTTATTACGCGAAGCCATTTTTGATAGAGAATAAATGAAAATAGCACAGCAATACACTGAAAAGGAACCGCCAACAGTGGTTGCGTGCTGAGTAAAGGCGGTCGTGAAGATTCTTTTTTTTTTTTTTTTTCAAAAACTTTATTGAGAAGGTCGTGAAGATTTGGTAGATGAGGAGGAGGAGAGGGGCCGTTACAACCTGACCAATCAGCGCCGGTTACGACCTGACCAATCAGTGGCGACCAGTCTGTTAACGTCACAACACGGCACAGCTCAGCACTGCTGTACCCTGCCCTTCAGCGGGGCTGAGAATCGCGGCTGTTAAACCGTGTTGGGGCTTGTGGAAAAGCGTACAAAGCATGCTGAGCCGTCCCGTGTCGCGCTAAAGCGTGCTAGTGGAAAAGGCCCTTATGTTGGTTATCTTGTCTTTCCATGAGATGTTCATTATGGCTCGAAGGTGTCTCATCACGTACGCGTGGAGTTTCCTCACCTGCACTCTGTAGACAGTCCAAGTTTCAGCACCGTACAATAGAGTAGCCAGTACCGTCACTCTGTACACTTTGCATTTCACATGGATAGACACATGTTGATTGTTCCACAGTCTCTCCCTCAAGTTTCCAAACACAGCGCTCGCTCTTCCCATTCTGAGAGATAGTTCGTCCTCCAGCCTAGCATTCTCTGAAGGAGTACTCCCTAGGTACTTGAAAGTCTTGCACTTGACTAGTGGCTCTGTACCAATGCTGATCTCTTCTGGTAGTGATGTTGATAGTTGGAACTTTGGTGGTTGATAAAGGCACTCTGTCTTCTTGATGTTGATTTGGAGGCTGAATTGGCTAGCTGCTCTTGCAAATTTCTCCACTAAAGATTGCATATCTTCCACACTGTGTGCAACTAGAGCACTGTCGTTGGCAAAGAGCATTTCTCTTACTACCTTTATCGATGTCTTACTCTTGGCTTTAAACTGTGCCACATTGAACAAGTCTGCTTCTTTCCTTGTTTGAATGTATACTCCTTCTGAAGTGTCTTTGAAGGCCACCTCAAGCATGGCTGCCAGATACAGCGAGAAGAGTGTAGGTGCCAGCACACACCCTTGTTTCACCCCGTTGCTTACTGAGAAGTCTTTAGATACTGAACCACTCATTGCCATGTTTGCTTGCATACCTGTATGGAGTGCCTTGATCAAGCTGACAAACTTCTCTGTACAACCATATTTCTTGAGTACCTGCCAAAGTCCTTGTCGCGAAACAGTATCGAAGGCTTTACTGAAGTCTATGAAGACTATATAAAGCGGCATGTTCTGTTTGATACACTTTTCTTGAACCTGTTTCAAGCAGAAAATCATGTCCATTGTGCTTCTTCCACTTCTAAAGCCGCACTGGGTTTCCGGTAGTACATTCTGCGAGATGTGTTCACTGAGTCTGTTAAGTAGCACACGTGAGAGAATCTTACCAACAGTGGCTAGCAGTGATAAACCTCGGTAATTTTCACAATCCTTCCTGTCACTTTTCTTGAACAAAGGCACAATACTTGCATCCTTCCAGTCTTGAGGTGCTTTCTGGGCATCCCATATCTCTTGGATGAGCTTGTGCAGGCAGTTGGTCAGCTGAACACCACAAATTTCCACACTTCTGCTGGAATCCCATCCCTTCCTGGAGCTTTACCATCCTGTGTTGTCCTGATAGCTGCCATTAGTTCATCAAAACTTGGTGGTTCACCCAGACTTGATACAGCTGGTTGCTGCACGAGAGCTTCTTTAGCCTCTTCAGTGAGATCTCCAAGGTTGTTTAGTAGTTGGTCAAAGTGGTCTGCAAATCTGTCCAGGATCTTGTCTTTCTCCTGCAAAACCGTTTCACCATCCATAGCCTTTAGTTGGATCAATCCTCTTGGTTTAGGGCCGTAGATTTCTCTCCAACCTGTGAAGAATGTTTTCATGTCTTTCCTGCCTGCTGCAGTTTGAAGTTCCTCCGCTTTTTCACCTCACCAGTTGGACTTCATCTCTCTGGTGTACTTCTGTAGCTCACTCTGAGCCTTTGAGTATTTCTTCTTCTTCGACCTTGTGTTACACTGTAGGTTTTCCTGCCTAGCTGTATTCCTCGCTTCTAGTAGTTTCTTCAGGTGTTCATCATGCTCATCAAACCAATCTGATGTTTCCTCTCAGGGTGGCCTAATACATCACTCGCAGTCTGATACACCATATCCTTCAGTGTTGCCCATTTCTCTTCTATGTCATTCTCTGAGTTGTGGCTGTCCCAGTCTTTCAAGTTTTCATCCATTTCCTGTGTAAGTTCTTCGTGCTTCTTTTGGCCTTTCAGTGCACTAGTGTTTAGCTTCCGTGGTGGCTTTGCACCCGTCCTGCAGTGCTGTTTTCCTCTCCAAATCCTTAATCTAGATCTCAACATAATATGATCAGTGCCACAGTCTGCGCCTCTCATTGCTCTGGTGTCCAATACATCCCTTCTGTCTCTCTGCCTGACTATGATGTCGACTAATAAGTGCCAGTGCTTGGATCTTGGGTGCATCCATGTCTTCTTGTGTGTGTCCTTGTGCTTAAATACAGTGTTGGTTATCACAAGGTTGTACTCTGAACATAGTGCAAGTAGAAGTTCTCCATTAGCATTGCACTTGCCTACTCCATGACTGCCTAGCACTCCTTTCCATTTCTCGGTGTCCGAACCAACTCTGGCATTAAAATCACCAACGAGTATCAGCCTATCATCAGTCGGTACACGCCTGATAGTCTCACGTAAATCACTGTAGAACTCTTCCTTCACCTCCTCTGTGTTGGTCATTGTTGGGACATATACGTACACTGATGAGTGTGGCATACATCTTCCGCTGTAGTGGGAGTCTCATATCATTATCCTGTCATTGATTGGCACCGGTTCCTCATCAAGCATTGCTGCTATCTCCTTTCTAACTGCAAAGCCCACTCCTGCTTCTCTCCTTTCTTGAGTTGATCTCCCACTCCAAAAGAATATGTACCCATGGTCTTCCAAGCTGTCATATCCAGGCAATCTTGTTTCACTAAGTGCAGCTATGTCTACATTGTACCTGTTCATTTCCAGGGCCACAAGCGCGGTCTGTCTTTCTGGGCGCTGTGATGTTGTTCTGTCCAACAGAGTGCGTACATTCCATTCTGCTACACACAAGGTTGCTGTTTTCCTCTTCTTTTGTCTTCCTGCTACTAGCTTACTTTTTGCTGCCTGTCGGAGTGTGAACAGATCAGTGCAGACCTTGTAAGCCCGGGCGACGTCCGAGCTGGTATGAGTTGCTTTCTGATTGACCATTTCATGAAACTGTTTGCAAAGTATTTGAGTACTGCTAGCTTTTGCTGGACTAGCAGCACATTCTTGGCAGATAAAGGTATTACCAGTGGCAAGGACAAGCCAAGACAAACTGACTCCAGTATCTGTTGCAGTGACGGACCAGATGATAGGTTTGTTTATCTCTGCTCTTTGTGTAGTGCATGTCACAATGCACCGACTGGCACAGTCCACCACAGACCTTGCGACAGATGTGTTTATCTGCCAGGATGTCCAGTCTCACCCTGTATAACTGGGAGTGGTCCACCACAGACCTGTGACAGATATTGTTTTTAGTTCTGCCAGGATGCCCTGTTTCACCCTCCACACCCTCGGAATGGCGGGGATGCCAGTTGAGTCACCGACGGCCTAACCCATGAGACAGGTAGTACCGGTTTTCATGGTTATCTGGTAGCAAACAAGCCAACGCCAATGCCTGACCTGACACAAGTCACCTCTACCAATGCTCCAAATTTCATGACTCCACGAGCTTCCAAACCCTCCCCACAAGATCACAGATTCAATGGCGAGGAGGGCGTGTCCATGGTAACAGGTGTGACATCATGGTAAAGTGGATGTGCAGTTATGCTCTTCCCTGTGGTCTGATGAATCTCAGAAAATTTCACGTCATTCTGGCAAGTGGTGTGTGAGTAATAAATAAAACAGTTTTCAGCGATTCTTCCTTTAACCACTAGGTGGTGCTGTAGATTTATATGAATATTGTTCTATAGAGCTGTTTGGAAATGGACTTATATCCATAATATTGAATTTGGTTGAAATCCGACAATGCATACCAGAGTTATTGCCATCAGAATGGTCACAGAATGATCATGGCGAGACATCAAACTTTGCTACGCCCCTACCGTCGAGCTTTAAGAAAAGTTTTCAATAACTTTTAATGGCACATGGGTATAGATGATTGTCACCACAAATGAACTCAATCGTACAAAAACCCTAGGACAAGTTCGATCAAATATGAATCAATTGCGCGAGGTGGAAATCAGGTCACTGCCACTTCCTGCCAAAATGGCCGACTTCCTGTTGGGTGCAGACCACCACTTCTATGGAGTTTTTTGCATGTCTCGACATGATAAACATGTCACCCAATTTTCATCTTTCTACGCAAAAGTAAACATGTGCCACTCCCCATAGACTTCACATGTGTGGTGGCGCTGTAGAGCCATTTTTGTAGGGTCATTCATATTTCCTCCAAAATATTAAATTTTTTGCCAGTCTTGAGGTCCCTGCATAAAATTGTGAGTTTTCATACTCGTTTACTACTCCAAAAATGAGATCTTAGATGGAGAAGAAAAAATTTAAAAAAAAATCTAGCAATTCCAATAGGGCTCTCGCGCACTGACTTTGTCAGTGGCTCGGACCCTAATTAAGATAAAAGGTTTATATTTTAGAGGGTAAAAAACCTTTATTACCACTCTTGACACATCAGTGTATACTTACAATCCAACTGCTTTACATTTGTTTCAGATGTCTTGCAGATCTACACAAGTCTGTTTGGTTTTTTTGCCACCAGAGTGGTGGCTTAGAGGTAGAGGTAGAGCATCCACCTCACAACCGGGGAGGTTGGGGTTCAAGTCCCGGCCGGGTCATGCCAAAGACCACATAAAAATAGAACTTCCAGTCATCCAGTTTGGTGCTCAGCAAAAATGGAACGAAGGAGTGAAGGGTGGGCGGCAGTGGCTCAGGAGGTAGAGTAAGTTGACTAATAACCAGAGGGTTGGCGGGTCGAATCCCGCTCTCCCCAGACATCCTGCCGTTGTGTCCCTGGACAAGACACTTTACCAACCTTGCCTCCAGTGTCCATGACACTGGGCATGAATGTGTATAAATGTTTGGTAGTGGTCAGAGAGGCCGTTGGTGTGGATTGGCAGCCACATCTCCGTCAGTCTGCCCAGGGCAGCTGTGGCTACGGTAGTAGCTTACCACTGTCATTGTCTGTGGAGTGAATGAATAATGCAGCCATTGTAAAGCGTCTTTGAGTGTCTATAAAAAGTGCTATATAAATCTGATGCATTATTATTATTATTATTATTATTAAAACGTGAGATAGGACCATAGACTGTAAATAAGGATGGCCAACATGAGAGCTCTCCAGAAGTGAAGCAATCACATCTTGATTGCCCTCTGATGGCTGCAGTGAGACATAATTCCTGCTTCACGTCGGGCCTACAACCAAATCACCATAGTGATATATTCATTGATATATTTCCTCTCATGTAGTATTGCTTAAATAAACGGGCTTGGTCCATCATAATAATGGATGGTCATATGTGCGGAAACTCAACACCGGGCTCTTTTACAACTCAGGCTGCAAAGCACAAGATGGCAGTGCCCACAATTTAGGAAGTAGAGCTTCCCTTTAGCACAAAGGATGCAAGTGGTGGCACGTTATCCATGTTTATTTACAGTCTATGGGAAGGATATGAAGGAGACTTGATTTGAAAAGCAAATAATATAAAGGTGCCACCAAGGCCTGTATAAACAAGCATTAGAAGTAATTTCAGTAATAAAAATTTTCAGCTGAAAAAGTGCGTATTATCTACTCTCAGGAAACAAATGTCTTCTAGCACTTACAATTTAGATTTCAGATCACTTTATTAACTGGAAAAACCACTTCTGTGATGCAGGTGGCAAAATGGCTAATATATGGTATTCTGTATAACCTAAACCTATGTAAACAGAAATACAACCATTTTTATGTTGACCACAGGATGAAATCAAATCAAATCAAACTTTATTGTCATATTTCTGTACATACAACTGTAGTGCAGGCAAGATGAAATTGCGTTTCTCTCGGCATCCATATAAGAAGCAGCATGATTAAGACACACTCCCAAATAGCTCCACCCCCACCCCACCCCCACCCCCCATCCATTCACACATCCCTGAGACATACTTGGGGAAAAAGAATAACTAACTATAATATACAAAATGTCCATAGGTGCAGTAGTGTGTATGTGAGATTCCAGGTCAGCTGTTGAAGATACCATAGAAATAGCTCACTAATGAAGGTCAAAAGTTTAGGCTGCCAATTCCAAGCACCAGTCCAAACCCAGAGGGAGTAAGCTGGCTGCCCCAACAATGAATGTTTATGACTTCCACTGTGCAAACTAGACGAGACCTTGGCCTGGTTCTGCAGCGTCTTGTGCCAACACAAGGACAAAAAGATACCAAGTACACTCACACTTCTCCAGCCTGCCTTAAATGCCAAATAAAATGTGACAACCCAAATTTGCTCAGTATATTCAGGCGTAAACATGCCCCAGCATTATTTTAACTACAACTTTGAGGTGAAAAGATGAACTCGACCAGCAGTCCGCTGTAGGCCAGACACGTCTAAACTAGAACCTGAGGTGATAAAAGGCTTTGGCATGTCTAAAGCTGTTCCATATTGAGCAAGCTCCACACCCTTGGCAGTAGATTTGCTTTCAGAGGAGCAGAGATATACAATAATAGCAATATTGAGAAAGGTAAACAGAGAGCGGGGAATGAATCATTTCCAGAAGTTGAAATCCTGACTCAGACATAGCTACTCAGCAGTGACAAAGCTGTGTGATTAACTGAAAAAAAATCAATCATAATCCTGAATGTCCATACATGTCAGAGTGTTGGTGTGACACCAGCCAAGAGCGGAGCTGCAATGTGTGTCCATCCAGAGATGGTGAAGTACAGCGGGTATTTTCCATCATTATACTTTGGCCAAAGAGCAAAGTCAGCAACCACAGCCACATCTGGTCATCTGGTTACAGGCTGCCTGATATTCCTACGGCAAACAGCTGGACAGTTAAACGACTTCCATTTAATTTTTCTTGTCTTAATGTACTGCTTTTTTCCACACGGTGGTTTGGGGAGAGCAGTCTATGCAAATGCAATAAAACATCTTTCAGGAAAGATTAAAAAACAGGAATCCCAGAGGAGACATTTTGAAAATGTCAAGCTGCTCAGTCTTTGCATTCTATAATGCTAGCCTAAGGACACATTTCGTGAGCACAGCTGTCCACCCACTCTACAGAGCTGGCCATGTGATGTCAGGCAGATAAAAGCGCATCGTGTTCTTCTGCCTCAGCAGCTAATCTCCTGGAATGCCAGATACCTGTTCATCTTCAGGTCCCAAAATCCACTTCCAAAACAGATTTATATAATGTTAAGAATAGCATTTATTTTCAGCGACTAATCTATCAATAATCTTATCTCTTTTGCACATATGTTGCATATTAGTTCCTTAATATCCAAAAGATCCACAAATAAAAAGAAGTGATATTACCATAACTGTTTCAGTGAGAAAAGAGAATGAAATGAAGAAGGCTAGTGAAGCAGAAGCGAGACATGCCGGTCAAAGCAAATGGGAACAAGGTGAAACCACAGATAATCATTTAAAGTTTAAACCAAACTAGCAGTTACATAATCCCATTGAAATAAAATGTTGAAATTCTTTCATAAAGCAACAGCCTCGGTTCTTACTGTCCCCCGCACTGAATTTTACTTCCATCAATGTCTCAAACTGACTTTGAAAAGGGTCATTTCTCAGGCTGAGCGCAACAGAGCATGCTTCATTCAAAGGCCAATGGAGTTTGCCATAATCAGCCTGAGTCACTTCATGAAATTCTTTTAGTATAACATCTAATTTAAAGTCAGCGTGCATCCTGATATAGATCCAAAAGCACATTTTGCTCTGTATACAGCGGTGCAGTGTGTGTCATACAGCACATGGGAGTTCAGCTGGCACTGGTCAAAACATTCCTCTGACAGACCACACAAGCTAACCACTGTATGCTGCTCTTAGTCTACAACAGGAGCCACAAAGTCCCCGAAGAAGGAAAAGTAACAGTGTTGGGGGGAAAGATATCACAAGTGTGAAAGATGAGGATGCCATCGCCAAATGAAGAAGGGAAGACGGGCAAAAAAAAAAAAAAAATCAGTTCAATTTGCATGACTTACAGAGTTTAGTGTTAAAGTTTGCTCCATGTATGGCGCTGTGCATTCAGCTCGTCCTCAGCGCTGCTCCACACACCTGGCGTGTGCAAAAGAGTCCATCCGCTGGATCTCTGTGGTGCCTGTGCAAGTCTCTGTGCAGAGACAGAGCCAAGAGAGAAGAACCAAAAATCCTGTCAGCTACCAGGAGTTCAAAAGCTCCCTCTCTCTTCCTGTGCTGCCGATTGCGCTCTCCCCCGCCTCCCTCCTTTACTTGCTCACTAACTCTCTCTCTCTCTCTGCTGTGAATTCCTCCTCATTCTCTCTCTATTTACCTTGCTCTCTGTCTCTGTGTCTTCATGCCTTCTCTTGGTTTCTGCTACGCCCACAGTATAGATCCATTACCCACAGGCGTGCAAACAAGAGCTGCTAATGTCTCCACACCTAAATGCAGAGGGGGGGTTACACTAATGAAGCAAAAAGAGAGCCAATTCCCCCACCAGGAACACAGGGCATCCCTGAATAAGACAGTGTATAATAGCTCACATTAACAGATGTTTTCATATGCAAAACGCCTCTGAAGACAGTCAGAGAGAACACAGACTCAGCAGCCAGCTAATGGTGTCATCGCGGCAAAGTTATACATGCAGTGATCCATTGAGCATCTTGGGGACTAAGCATCTGTTCAGGGCAATAAGCAAGGAATCGGCAGTGAACAAGGAAAGGCTGATCGCGCTGCAGTGTTGGAGTGGGATGTGGGGACTTTTTTTTTTTCCCAAACAAAGACTATGACAAGCCCAAGGAGATAAGACAAGAAGGTACAAAGCAGTACATTCTTCAGCATGCAAAAAAAGAGGATATGACAGCAGAAGCTGACTGGGCATCAGAACAGTGTACACAAACAGAAAATTAAATAAATCAAAGCGCTTTTCCCCTCTACTAGACCAGAGAGGCAAACATAGAAAGGCAAGAGGTTATTTAAAAATATATTTGCGTGAGACACACACTTCCAACAATGGAAAACCACCCTGGCAACGTATTTCCAAATTGTTCTGGACCACAAACAGAGGTCAACCCAAGAAGTCTTCTCAAAGATTAATGGTGAACTTCAGTCTCACAATACCCTTGTTAAGTCCAGACACATGAACTGAATCATCCTGTATTAACATCTAAGATGTAGTTCGCCATTGGGAAAAGTCCTTCTGAATGCACCAAATATCAAACATCTTAACCCATTTGAGTTCCTATCTTAGCTCTCACAAATACTCGTGAGGATTGGGGGACACATCTAAATCATCGAACTAAGGAGTTCCATCCCGGGGAAATCTTAATGCTTCAGCTTACCTAGATATTTTAGATAGTTCCATGCTTCCAACTTTGTGGGACGGCCCTTTTCTGTTCGAGCATGACTGTGCTCCAGTTTACAAAGTAAGGGCTATAGAGGTATACAGTTAGGTCCATAAGTATTTGGACACTGACACAAGTTTTGTTATTTTAGCTGTATACCAAAACATATTCAAGACATAGTTACAGTATATAATCAATATGGACTTACAGTGCAGAATCTCAGCTTTAATTTGTGGGTATTCACATCCAAAATGGAGTTTAGGAATTATAACCATTAAAAAAAAAAAAATCTCATTTCAGGGACTCCAAAGTAATTGGACAAATTAAGTTTACAATAAATAAAATTTTCATTTTAATACTTTGCTGAGAATCCTTTGCAGGCAATGACTGTCTGAAGTCTGAAACCCACAGACATCACCAAACGCTGGGTTTCCTCCTTTGTGATGCTTTGCCAGACCCTTTCCTGCAGCTGTCTTCAGTTGTTTGTTTGTGGGTCTTTCTGCCTTAAGTTTTATCTTGAACAAGTGAAATACATACTTGATTGGGTTGAGATCTGGCGATCGACTTGGCCATTGCAGAATATTCCACTTCTTTGCCCTAAAAAGTCCGGGTTATTTTCGCAGTATGTTTTGGGTCATTATCCATCTGTACTGCGAAATGCCATCCAATCAACTTTGCTGCATTTGGCTGAATCCGAGTAGACAGTATATCAGACAGTCCATGCAGTGCATGAAATAGCTTTTGAGTCAGCTGTCTGATTACTTTTGAGCCCCTGAAATGAGGAGTTTTTGTAATGGTTGTAATTCCTAAACTGTGACTCCAATTTGGATGTGAATACCCTCAAATTACCGTAAAGCTGAGATTCTGCACTTTAAGCCCATATTGATTATATAACTCTATCTTGTTGCTGCACGCCAGTGAGACATGGACGATGACTGCCGCCTGTCTTAACAGTCTGCGACGGAATGACAGGGCCATGATCCACTGGATGTGTGGTGTCTCCACTGAGGATAAGGTCAGCTCACAAGCACTTCTGGTAAGGCTGCAGCTGGACAAACTCGAGGATGTGCTCCGCATGCGCCGTTTGTGTTGGTTCAGCCATGTGAAGAGGAGTGTCAGTTGGATTAAGAAGTTTATGGATGTTGATCCTGGTAGCAGGAGATGTCAAGAGGAAGACCGAAGAAGACATGGCTGGAGGGTGTCCGTATGGACCGGGTCAAGCTACAACTGGCCTAGACTGAACTAGTGGACAGGAACCACTGGATTGGGACTCTGAGAAGTGCAGTCAAGCAGGACCCACCCCAACTGAGGGACTAATTGTGTCCTGTCAAAAATAAATATGGATAATGATGATGATCTTGAATATGCTTTGGTACACAGCTAAAAAACAAAACTTGTGTCAGTGTCAAAATATTTAGACCTAACTGTATATAGCTGGATGAGTTCAGTGGGATAGGACTGGACTGGTTCACACAGAGACCCTGACCTCAACCCCATCCAACACCTTTGGGATGAGCTCAAGTAGGTTCATTTTGTCTTCTTTTAATTATTTACCTTTTGTTCTTATTAAAGACAAAAATAGAAAGGAGATGGTTTTACCTTCTTTACATGTTTCAACACTTCTGACGAAGGCTGCAGTGAACAGTCAAAACATGTAAAGAAGGTAAAAACATCTCCTTTCTATTTTTGTCTTTAATAAGAACAAAAGGTAAATAGCCTTTGGGATGAACTAAATCTAGACTATTCCCAGCCCCCCCGTTCCAACATCGGCGTCTGTCCTCACAAATGCTCTTCTGAATAAGTGAGCAAAAAAGTCCTACAACCACACTCCACAATCCTGTAGAATGCCTTCCCACAAAAATGGAAGCTGTGATTGAGGGTGGGGGCGCAACTCTATAATGATACCTATCATGGATTTAGAATGAGATATCATAAGAGTAATGTGACGGTGGCCCAATACTTTTATCCACATAGTGTATAAATGCTTAAAGGGTGTTTTCAGAAGAATTTATTAGCTTGCTGTAATCATCACTTGTTATTTGCGTCCCCCCTGGGGGATATCACTGCTTTCAAAGGAGAGTTCTTGGGTTTCTCCGGCCTGATTCCCAAGTTAATCAGAGATTTAGGTATCAAAACTCACAATAGGAGTTCTAAATGGAAACCAAAGCCTATCCAGCCATGTTATCAAATATGCCATTTTAGATTCCTGCAAGTTGCTGTGGTTTCCAATGGTTAAAAAGCTGTTGGAAATTACCTTTTAAACCCCTGATCCTGAAAAGCTTGTGAAATGAAAACCTAGAAGAAAACACCAGGTGAGGATCTAATTACCTCTGAAAATCCATAAATCCCCCCACAATGTTGTTATTTGAGATGTGTAAATATATAACCACTATGTCGTCGGCCTCCGTCGGTCTATGATGACCATGGAAGAGAATCCTAAACGTCTACTCTGCTGGAACAGCACCGCCTGTGGCTGAACAGGCCGATGCGCGAATGACAGTCCCTGTCACACAGGTCACACTTGTGGGTGGTCTCCGTGCTGCTGGGTCTGTGGCGGTTCTTCCTGCGGGTCCTTTTTTCATCTGCAGCAGCAGTCAGTCTCTCTTCACCCGCCTTGAGCTGTCTGGTCAGGGTGCATCTCCATTTGGAGCGGTCCGTTGCAAGGTCCTCCCAGCGCTCTGTGTTGATATCCAGGGCCTTCATGTCTCTCTTGCAGACGTCTCTAAAGCGCAGCTGTGGGCGGCCAACGTCTCTCCTGCCAGTTGCCAGTTCTCCATAGAGGACGTCTTTGGGGATTCTGCCATCCTCCATACGGTGAACGTGGCCTAGCCAGCGGAGCCTGCGCTGCCTGAGTAGAGTGAACATGGAGGGAAGGCCGGCGCGGGACAGAACTTCTGTGTTGGGCACTTTGTCCTGCCAGGATATGTCCAGGATGTGGCGAATGCAGCGCAAGTGGAAGGAGTTCAGTCTCTTTTCCTGCCGGGCGTATGTTGTCCACGTCTCACTCCCATAGAGCAGTGTGCTGATGACGCAGGCGTTGTACACTGCCATCTTCGTCTTGACAGAGAGTTTGGGATTCTCCCACACTCGTGTGGTGAGGCGAGCGAGTGTGAAGGCTGATTTTCCAATCCTTTTGTTGATCTCTGTATCAAGGGAGAGGTTGTTGCTGATCGTGGACCCCAGGTACGTGAACTGATTCACGACCTCCAGCTTGTAGTCATCAATGGTGATGGTTGGTGGTGCTTCTGTGCCTTGCGCCAAGACGTTAGTCTTCTTCAGGCTGATGGTAAGCCCGAAGTCCTTGCATGCCTGGGAGAAGCGGTCCATCAGGGTCTGAAGCTCCTGCTGTGTGTGGGTTGACTGCAGCGTCGTCTGCGAACAGCATGTCTGTGATTAGAGCCTCGCGTACTTTGGTTCTGGCTTTCAGGCGGGCGAGGTTGAAAAGCCTGCCGTCAGATCTTGTGTGCAGGTAGATTCCCTCTGTTGCTGTGCTGAAGGCATGCCTCAGGAGCATAGCAAAGAAAATCCCGTGTCTGCGTGGATTTACACCGGGAGTTCTCTGGTTTCCTCCCACAGGCCAAAAACATGCAGGTTAGGTTAATTAGAGACTCTAAAAGTGGCTGTAGGTGTGAATGTGTGTGTGAATGTTATAGGGATAGCGCCGTACCGTGGCTGCTTCATCCATCCAGGTAGATGCCCTCAGTTTCCCCTCTGGGGATCAATAAAGTACACAAAATCAAATCAAAAAAATCAAATGGATTAGTTACACTGTACATGGCTATGATATTATTTTGTGTACTATTACTACAAATCAATATCCATCCTTCCATCCATCCGTCCATTTTCTACCACTTTTCTGGGTCGTGGAGGCAATATTACATTTTAAATTGTTGCATCTATCATCAATACCCCTAAATAGTCCTTTTATGGAATAACTGGAAACTCTTTTTTGATGTCATTAAGCAAAAGCAGCCCCCTTTAGTCCATTCATTTCCATGAAGGACTTCAGCCTGCTCTGTGTAAAACATCACTTCACAAATGCAACTTAAACCGCATCTAATCAAGAGCAACATATTAACCTGTTCACTCAACAGGGAAATATAACCTTTAATAGCAACCATTAATTCCGCAGCTGTACAATTGGGGAAGACCTGCTCCAAACACTGAGGGGTTTTTTGTTTTGTTTTTTAACAGCAGCCATGTTTAGTGTGTGTTGCAGCAGAGTTGTGGTGTGCCACTGTGAGTGCAATGTGTGGTCTGCGGGTGTGTCTGTGTGACTAATACGTGGACGCACAATATAGCATTGCCATTTTTTGGTCTGTTTTCAGTGCCCACTCATATGCATTTAGGGACGTAGGAACAGTGCGTGCATGTTTTTGTGGTAATATGAATCAGTATGCATGAGTAACACACAGATGCACAGACCGCTGAAAAGGAAAAAAAAAAAAAAAAAGAGCTCCTCAGCAACATTAGTATGAGAAAATGCGAGCACGACATTCAAAGTGCAGCAGTGCTCATTAGCAAGACCAAACAAACAGGTCCGTACCCTGGCCTGCACAAAGAGCACTTTGTGAGCTGCCCCTCGCCACAAGCGCAGCTAACTCAGTGTTCAAGGCATCGGAAATGAGAGGTTTAAAAAAAAAGCTGAAAGTGGAGCAGAATACGAAAGGGTGTTGATATAGACATCCACATTACTGAGCTAAACCAACCCAAATTGCTCAGCATACAAGCCAAATACAATAATGAGAATTGTAAAAGGCTGTTAAATCATCAAGAATATATTTAAAAATTTGAAGCTCTTGTGCAGAAGTGGAGAATCCAACACATTTTTTCAAAACCAAAACACTAATACATAGGTGATTCAAACTATTGTTTATTAAAATTTAAATGCTTGAAAAAAACACTTGGTTCCTACCTCAAGGTCATCCAGAGATCTTGCCAGACTGAGCCGTTTAGCTTTTGATTTGCGTTTGGAGGCACGGACAGCTGCAATACCCCAAAATCGAGAACCCTGAAAAGCAATGCAGATTAACAAAGACATCAATAGTAATAACTGTAACTACTGGTAACTTGAAAGGTCCCATTCACTGAAAAATTGTGTTTTTGTAGGTTTTAACCTTCTGAAATGCATCTTATTGGTGACGTGATTATCGGAAAAAACATAAAAATGCTAATTTCGCACAGCCTTTATATCATTTCTGTCTCTGATGAGCTGTTTTAACTCTTCCGGGATTGTTCCTGTACGTCAAGACAAGATAACCCCAGCCTTCATACCGGCACACGGCTCTATTACTGGCCAGCCTAGCTGTCTGTCTGCAAATGTGTAGCTGAGTGGGGAGCACAGCCAAGGTGTTAGCATTGGCACTAACAATGCTACTAGGGAGTTAGCTTACAAGCACAGTTTATATTGTTATTTTCTTTTGATTACAGTCACCCTAATAGACATCCCCGTTTCCACCTGGTTGACTAATCCACAGTCCATAAGATATCTCATGTCATTCTAGCTTATTACCTCCGCCAAGGAGGTAATGTTTTTACCGGGGTTTGTTTGTCTGTTTGTCTGTCTGGCTGTTACCAACATAACTCAAAAAGTTATGAACGGATTTTGACGAAATTTTCAGGAAAGGTGTTTAATGGCACGGGGAACAGATGATTAGATTTTGGTGATGATCTGAGAGTGCATACCTCCACCAAGGGCTTTGTTTGTATTTGTGCAGCAGGATTACACAAAAACTACTGGATGGATTTGGATGAAATTTTCACCAGAGGTGGTTCTTGGGCTAGACAGGAACCCATTATATTTTGGTGATGATCTGAGAATGCATACCTCAGCCAAGGCTATTATCTTCTCACAGTGTGTTAGCAACAATACTCCAAAACTGATGGACAGACTGATGCAATTTTCACCACAAGTGGCTATAGGCCAACACACAAACCCATTACATTTTGGAGGTGATCCATGACAAACGGAAGGAGCCTTGGTGGAGGTATGCGCTCTATGAGAGCTTTTCTAGTTTTGTTATATTTTTGCTGTGATGCTACATTGAATCATTAGCATTAGCTTGGCTAGGTGGTCAGAGTTGGTCAGTATAAACCACATTACAGCTTGCCTCAGTGGGAGTGGCTAATGGGCAGGCCGCCTGCCGTTAGCTTAACTATCGATGCAGCCATTGCTATTTTCTATCATTTCTATTCACCCCCACTGGAATCCTTGTTCATTTACAATACTTGACCATGTACGTTGTTCTTAGACGTTACATTTTGTAGCTAGCTGACGTAGCGGCTTGCTGATGGTAGCAGCTAGCTAGCGTCAGTTAGCCACCTTGGGCCACCATTCACTCATTCGTGAATGTTCTTATTGTAGTCCAGGGACCAGTCATATCCTATCAACCACTGAAACTACACACCCCTGTCCACCATTTTGTACATTATTTGAGACAAATCTACATTAATTGGCTCAGGCATGGTACTGAGCTATGAGCTAGCCAGCTAAGATTAGCAACAGTGATATAAGAGGAAGGGCGCAGTTAACTGTAGCTCTTGGACATTTAAACAGATATGCACTGAAATGAACCATTCTGAGGAAGGCTGCAAAAGATGTCCAAAATGATGCTGCAATAATTAAATAATTAAAGGCAATTTGATCAAAATATTTTACAAACATTTCATTATGGCTGCACAGTGGCGCAGTGGTTAGCACTGCGGCAGCACAGTTTACCCTTGGCCGGGGGATCGTGGGGATCGTGGGATCGTGGGTTCGATCCCAGCCCCCGACCAACAGTGATCTGTGTGGAGTTTGCATGTTCTCCCTGTGTATGCGTGGGTTTACCCCGGGATTTCCCACATGCCAAAAACATGCAGGTTAGGTTAATTGGAGACTCTAAAGTGGCCCTAGGTGTGAATGTGTGTGTGAATGGTTAAGGGATAGCGCCGTATCGTGGCTGCTTCATCCATCCAGGTGGTGGATGACCCTCAATTTCCCCTCTGGGGATCAATAAAGTATACTAAATCTAAAAATCTAAAAAAGACCCGTGGAAGCTGTCAACATGTGGGAAAATGCAGTAAATGGGACCTTTAACAGCATTACTAAACCAGAAAAATACCAATTTTGTCTTTGCACTCACAGATAGCAACTATTCATACATCCAAGTTGGATAAAATCCAGTATGGAAAGAATCCATATATCCAATTTTCAAAAGTCAAAATAGAAAGTTTTAAGTTATTTTTTTTTGTTCTGTTTTTTTGTTGTTTTCTAATACACAAAAGCGTATGCCTGCTATCATGACTGCAGCTGTTTTGTGCCTAATGTTAAGAAAGAGAGTTTAAGAATTGCAGATAATTGCCACCGCATGACAGGGGCTCTACCCAGTAATTTGCCAAGCTTCCTGTACAAGATCAGCTACTTTCTGATCTAATGCCAGCAAGGGGACAAAGAAGAAATCCAGCTCTTAGTCAGAAACAAATGAAAACAGTTTGCTCAAATGAATAAGATAGCAAACCACAGTAAATGCAATAAATGAAAGTTCAAAGACAATACATTGTGTAACCAAACTTTAACCAATACACACTGCATGCATCCTAATGCCAAGCCATCTGCAAACACATTCGCCTACATGCAGCCTAATTGGAGCTGTCCGCGTGGTGGGGAAGACGATGCTACTTCAGAGATACCATATAAAAATCAGACTTCCTGAGAGAGGCTCATGTCCGGGACTGCATGGACACATAGGGACATCTTGTGGTTAAAGGAGAAACCAGCACTAAAAATCAAACCACATGTATGAAAATGATATAATTTACTCTGAGGGCTAAGATCACACTCTACACAACAATTGACTGCTGAAATGAAGCCATCAAGAAAAACAGACTGAACACACCCACAGTGTCTGGAAATCCAACTGCTGGTGAGCATTTAGCACTTCCTGAGAGACAGCAAGCGCAGAAACAGATGCTTTTGTCACAGCATGACCTTCGAATTGAGCTACATAATAACAGTGTAAAGCAGTCTCATTTGCACAAAGCTGAAAATTTGCAACAACAAAAACTCACAATAATCACCGGATGCTGTAGCTTGAAAAAGTTCTGAGATAAAAAAAAAAAAAAAAAAAATCAGCTCTTTTCAGGACCCACAGGCTCTTATTATAATTAACAGGCGTGAAGCATTATTGCTAAAAATAGGTTTATGTTGTCAGATTATGTAATGGATATGTACCCTCTTTCCTCATTAATTATTAAGGTCTATTTGGAAAATGATTAGATTTATGGTAAAAAGCTCAAATATTAAATCTGATCATAACTGTATTAGCAGAGTGGGGAAAAATCTCAAAATCTGCTTTAATATTCGTTTTTACATGATGCTGATTGATGCTTTCAGGTGCCTTACGTACATTTTTGGTGTTCCTCTCTCTTTGCTGTTTCTGTCTCTGCTCAAGAAACCTTTTGGTCCACTCCTCCCTGGGCGGAAGCATCATGACCTCTGCGGACTGGTACCTGTCTGAAGGTATGTTGTTCATTGGAGGGGGCAGGTTGTCAGTGCTGCTGCTTAGGCTAACGCTGGAGGACCAGTTGCTGGTGGACACCTCTTGAGATGCCGTGTCAGTACTTAGGGCTTTGGGCCACTTTGGCTTTGAAAACCACTTCTGACTACATCTGAGAGGGTCTCCGAAGACATATGGCTTTTTATCCAAGGGAAGAGGAGGTGGAGGGGGCTGAAACTGGAACTCTAGCCGGGGCGGGGGTCCTCCATAGAAGCTGACTAGAGAATCTGGGCCAGGTAGTGACTCTGAAAGGGAATGTGTGCTTGAACTGTTCTTTGGATTAAGTTTTTGGTCGTTCTTGGATGGCTTTTTTGGGGTATGGTCTTCAGTTGGAGAATAGTCCCATGGACAGCTGGGGAGGTGGACCCCCAAATGGTTTTGGATTGAGGGAGGGAAATCCCTGTCTGCTCTCTCCTCAGGGGGGGAAGCATTTCCAATGCCACTATCCCCATTGCTGCTGGTGCTGCCTTGTTTGCGAGAGCTGTCGTTGTCCTGCGCTTGCTGCTGAGCCTCCGTGTCTAGTTTGACTCTAAGCCTTTCCACCGCCTCCCCCAAGTCACTGTAGAGGACTGTTACAAAGTGGAGGACATCCTGGGGAGTCTGAGGGAATTCCAGGCATCCGAAGGAGTCAGGATTTGGAGTGCAGTCAAAGCCAAAGCGGGCAGCAATCCCCATGTGGTCTTCGTGGTTTCCCAGCTCTGGGTCAATGAAAAAGACATGGCAAGAAGCACGCAGAGGACCATCCTCTGGCACACGGCCGTTGATAATGTGTGCCGTAGTGACCAGGCAAAAGAAACGAGGGTCTTCCGTGCACACAGCCCCTAGCACGAGGTTTTCAGTAGGAAAGGCTGCCAAAACAGCCCCTGCATCATCACAAAGTCGAACGCAATCAAACATTACCTTCATCATCACCAGTGTATGGGTGTCCTGCTCTGTGCCCAACTGTCGTATTCTCTCCAAAATGGCTTTTAAACAGTCGTCCTCTTCCCTTGTGTTCAAAATCAGTTCTGTAGAGCTCAGGTATCCCACCACCAAGGTCGTGTTCAAAACACTCCAGTCTGTGTCTGTAATAACAGAGTCTGTGTCACCCACATTCAACGTTTTCTCTTTTGGCTGCTTAGCTAAAATGCTCCACTGCTGTGACCACTGTGTCATGTCAGGTTCCGACACTGGTCTCGGTTTGGCGGTGCCTGAATGACAAGAATTAAACGAGGAATTGTTGGAATCATCTGAGATAGTGCGGAGAACGCATGCCTTTTGGAAAACACCGCTTTTCTGTGGAAATCCAAATTTGGCGTCATTGAGGATGGGGTTTCCCATCAATCGGCCTTCAGCATGCACCACCATGCGCAAAGGTCCTTTGCAGCTCCCAATCAGCTGCACCACAGTCTCATGTGAGGCAATGGAAACATCAATTCCATTGATGGCCAGTATGCAGTCTCCTTGTCTGAGTCCCACCCGGTAAGCAGGGCTTCTTTCCAGGATGCCACTCAACAAACAGGGCCTCTGTCCCGAAATAGTGAAGCCATATCCGGCCCGGCCACGGATGACCTCCACGCTCTTGAACTCACCGGCCGCAGTGAAATCCAGACACCTCCTCACACCCTCAGGCTGTCCCTGTATCCTCATTGTCTACTGTGGGTTGCTGCAGCATGAGAGAATAGAAATACTTGCAGGTTGCCAACACTATTGTGTTGTTGTCATCCTGTAGGTACACACAGAATGGTGAAGATTAAAAAAAAAGTGACAAAGACTGTTTTCAACATCTATGAAACTAAAACGACTGTACACAGGTTAAGAGACAAGTACATGTACGTAAATAATTTTCACTAAATTGTACTTAGGATCTTTTTTACTATTACACAAGTACATTTATGAAGTACCAAAATGTTTAGATAACTGCCCCCTACATTTGTACTGATGTAAAGTAATGGTGAAATTAGATAGATAGATAGATAGATAGATAGATAGATAGATAGATAGATAGATAGATAGATAGATAGATAGATAGATAAGATAAGATAAGAGATAAGATAAGATAAGATAAGATAAGCCTTTATTAGTCCCACAACGGGGAAATTCCAGGATTGCAACAGCACAGGGATAGCAACACTCAGAGCAACAATCAGAAGGCAAGAAAAAAAAAAAAAAAAAAAAAAAAACAATCAGCAAGAGCAGCTAATATACATATGTACATATTACTATAAAATATATATATACACACACACAGACACACAGACACACAGTGCAGAGCATTGTAGCTGGATGGAATAAATATATGAATATATGAACACACAGTGCAGAGCATTGTAGCTAGATGGAATAAATATGTAAATATATAAACACCCACAGTACGGAGCATTGCAGCTAGGTGGAATAAATATGCAAGTATATAAACACACACAGTGCGGAGCAATGTAGCTAGATGGAATAATATGTAGATATATAAAAACACAGTGCGGAGCATTGTAGCTAGATGGAATAAATATATAGATATATAAATATAAACACACCCAGTGCTAAGCATTGTAGCTAGATGGAATAAATATATAGATATATAAATATAAACACACCCAGTGCAGAGCATTGTAGCTAGATGGAATAAATATGTAAATATATAAACACACACAGTGCAGAGCATTGTTGCTAGGTGGGATGAAACAGCATAACCGTCTATTTAGTTATCCTACATGGTATGATTATGTGCCCATACATATTCTCACCCTCCATAGCGACCGGTATGTTCCTAGTTGCATGCCGGAGAGGACCATTGTGTAAGTCTATTGCATCTTTTGCATTCAAAAAAAACTATTAGTTTGTTACGTCTTTTTGCTATCTCTGCGAGCAGCCCTGCTTAGGTTGTACAGTCTGACAGCCGTTGGTAGGAAGGACCTACGAAACCTCTCGGTTGTGCACCTGGGATGATGTAGTCTGCTGCTAAATGAGCTCCTCAGTGCATCCAGTATGTCCTGCATAGGGTGGAACTCGGACTCCAGCAGAGATGACAGTTTAGCCACCGTCCTTCTCTCTCCTATCTCCTCCATCGGATCAAGGCGTTGCCCCAGGACAGAGCTAGCTTTCTTAATCAGTTTGTTCAGTCAGTCAGATAGATAGATAGATAGATAGATAGATAGATAGATAGATAGATAGATAGATAGATAGATAGATATAGTTTATTTCGAACACAAAAATATAACAAATACAAGCAAATGGCAAATGCAATAAAGTAACAGTGTACACTGTTCGAAAGGGAGAAGGAAGAAGTGAACACTTATTAATTCCATCTCCTCTTTTCCATAGAAACACCCATGTGAATTTAATACAAATTACCACCTTTAAGACCCCAAGTAACAATTTACTGTCTTTTTTACAAATCAACATTAACACCCATCCATTCTAACATACAATGATGTCCATACATCAAAACCAGCCTCAAACAACACAGATATACACAGTGCTGCCCCACCCACCATTCCATAGTGTCCCATAATATCCCAGAGTGAACATAATGAATCGTACATATAACTACTACCCTTCTAACATATATCCTTTCAGCAAATGGTGCTTATACCTCTTTTTGAATTGATTTCTGTTTGTACATAGTTTCAGTTCCGGCTCCAGACTGTTCCACAAATCCACCCCACAGACAGATATGCACATACTTTTTTTGTTTGTACGTATCTTGGGTTTTGTAAAGTTTAAGTCTCCTCTCAAATTATGATCATTGTCTCTTCTTTTAAATATTTTTTGTATATTAGTTGGTAGTTGATTATTAATTGCCCTGTACATTACTTGTGCTGTCTTAAATTTAATTAAATCGATGAACTTTATGACATGTGACTTTAAGAACAACGCATTGGTATGGTCTCTATATCCTGCATTGTTTATTATCCTTATAGCACTTTTTTGTAATGTGCATATTGACTGCAGGTTGGTCTTGTAGGCGTTTCCCCAGACTTCTACACAGTAGTTAAGATAAGGTAAAAACAGTGAATTGTACAATAAGACCAATGATTTATAGTCCAAGAAGTGTCTTGTCTTCCCCAGTACGCCTATACATTTTGCTAATTTGGCCCGGATGTGACTGATGTGAGGTTTCCAGCAGATTTTATTGTCTAGCGTCACCCCCAGAAACTTATTTTCCTGTACTGTTTCTATTCTGGTATCATCTATCGTTACCATTATTTCATGATTTATTTTATAATTTCCAAACAACATAATCTTTGTTTTTTTTAGATTTAGAGACAATTTATTTTTGTTGAACCACTGTGTTAATTTTTCCATTTCAGGTGTGACCACCTCTAAAACCTGCTGCAAATTCTCACCAGTGCAAAGGATATTTGTGTCATCCGCAAACAAAATAAATTTCAGAATTTTTGATACTTGGCATATGTCATTTATATACAAAATAAAGAGTTTGGGTCCCAAAACTGACCCCTGGGGCACACCACAAGTGATGTCCATGAAGGGTGATTTGTGCTCTCCAATTTGTACAAATTGTTGTCTGTTACTTAAATAACTTTCCACCCAACTCAGTCCAACCCCTCTTATCCCATACCTTTCCAGTTTCCTTAGTAGTATTCTGTGGCCAATGGTGTCAAAAGCTTTCTTTAAATCTATAAATACTCCTACAGCAACCTTTTTTTTATCTATACAACTAGTAATTTCTTCTATAAGTTCGATCAATGTCAAAGATGTCGATTTATCTGCTCTAAAACCATACTGGCTGTCTGTAAGGAGGTTGTGTTTTTCAGTGAAATCATCCAGTCTTTTAGTGAAGATTTTTTTCAAGTATTTTGGAGAATTGTGAGAGTAAAGAGACTGGCCTGTAATTTGTGAAGCGATGACTGTCTCCTGTTTTGTATAGAGGTATTACTTTTGCTATTTTCATTTTGTCTGGAAATGTACCAGTTTGAAATGACAGGTTACAGATGTGGGTGAGTGGCTTAACAATTCCCTCAATTACTTTTTTCACTATTGTCATGTCAATTTCATTCCAGTCCGTTGATTTTTTGTTCTTAAATTTACTCACAGTCTCGATAATTTCCTTTTCAGTAACTGCACCCAAAAAGATTGTGTTTGGATTTCTATCTTCTATTTCATTCACAGAACCACTGTAGTTTGTTTCTGGTGTCACTATTGATTTTGCTAATTCAGGACCAACGTTTACAAAAAATTTATTGAAACCACTGACCACATCTTCCATATTATTTATCAAATTGCCATTTTCGATAAAATATTCTGGATAATTTGCATTCTTAGGACGATTACTAATAATCCCATTGAGTACTTGCCATATTCCTCTTATGTTATTTTTGTTATCCTCTAGTATTCTGTTGTAATATTCTTTCTTACAGGTCCTCATTATAGTAGTAAGCTTATTTTTGTATCTTTTATATTTGATCTCAGCTTCCACCGTTCTGCATTTAATGAATTGTTTATATAATATATTCTTCTTTTTACATGCATTTATTAACCCCTTGGTGACCCAAGGAATATTTTTTTTTTTGTTGTCTGTCACTGTATTGTTTTATAGGACAGTATTTATTGTACAATGATTGAAATATTTGTAAAAATTTATCATATGCTCTATTTATGTCATTTTCATCATAAACTATCTTCCAATCTTCCAAATTAGACTTTGGCCAGCTTAATCATACTTTTATAATTTATATAGGCTGTTCATAAAATACTGCAAAGAGAGAACCGGACTGTCAATGACGGAGTAGCTTATTCCAGCCTGATGAATCCCCGGGAGTGCTTACATCTCCTGACTGTTGACCATGACCTTGAGCACAGGCTAGATGCAGACCCACTTAAGGATCATTGTGCATGAGTTTGCTGAACACTGGGACAGTTACCTAGGAAGAGCAACATTTTCATGAAATCATAAATGCCCAGATCACCTGATCTTTGACAATGACATTGACCTTGAGGTCAATCTGGATGCAGACAAAACCTGAGGATGATTATGTGTGAGTTTGTTGAAAATTAAGGCAGTTGCCTTGGAGGAGTAACAATTTTAATAAAATCATATAAGCGCTGAGATCTCATGACCTTTGACTCTGACCTTGACCACAACCTTGACGCAGACTCACCTGATGATCATTTAGCATGAATATGTTGAGAATTAGGGCAATTGCTGAGGAGGAGTATTAATTTTTCTGAAATGACATAAGTGCTCAGATCTCCTGACCTTTGACCTTGACCTTGAGGAACACTTCAATGCAGACCCACCTGAGGATCCTTGTAAGTGAGTTTGGTGATCATCGGGGCAAATGCCTAGGAGTAGCAATTCCCATGAAATGTGGACAGACAGCAAAGACAGACGAACAGACGACATGTAATCGCATCAGCTCCTTTTGGGTTCACTGGAGTTAAAAACTGGATAAAAATGTGCTTCTTCATACTGTAATAGCTAGTGCTTAACAGGCATTAATGTATCTTTAGCCATTTTTTGTGAATTTATAATATTACTTAATTGAAATCAGTATTGAAATCATTGTTCTGTTCGAGCTTGGCAAATATTTAATTTATTATTATTTTGTTTATATATTAGTCCCTCCAGGATTTTGCAGGCTGTTTTTATGATTGTTGCAGCCCAAAAAGCCTGAATTTGCAGGTGCTTTTGTAAAAAGTGGAAAGAAAAGTTGCAGTGTTTTGAAAGGGGTTTTGCACTACAAGTTGCAGGAGAAAGTGCAAATTTTAAAGCAGATGCTTTTTTCCATAGTTTACTGCACTGGTATTTTACATAAGAAAACATGAAAAACACAGGACTGTCAAATAATTCCTCTTAAGCAGTGACTTTTTTTTGTAAATTAAGCTGAAAGTTCTGCTATAAAGAAAAACTGTTGTGCAACAGCAAATATAGAATTTAGTAATTAGTAGAATTTAGCAAATTTAGAAATTAATTAATTTGTCACAAAAAAGAACAACATTGGAGGCTACTCTTGCTGAGAACTTCAACAAGAGCACTCTGAGGTGAGTGCTGTACCCCCCGCCTCCGTTTTCTTTGAAGATCCCAATACTTACTGACGGAGAGCAGTTTTCAACTTTTCAATATAATTACTGTGGCAGAATCAAATTATGATAAGACCATCATCCACAAATATACAACAAAGTATGCAACCCATAGTTGTAGGTCAGGATCCCATGGTGAACTCGTGTAGCACGTTTACACGTTCTATAGTAAGAGATCATAGGGAGTGCCAACCTTGACCTTTGACATTTTGACCCAAAGCCTGTAGTCAGAGGTTATGGTCTCACATGAACCTGTGTACCAGGTTTGGTGACCCTAGCTTTCTTTGTTGTTGAAATATACTTTATAAGGCACTTTGATGTTGACCTTTGACCTTGGAATCCCAAAACCACAGTCACACTTCAGGGTCACAGGGTGAACCTGTGTATCAAGTTTGGTGGCCCTGGCTTTACTCTTTGTACAGTAATAAGGCATAAGGAATGTTAACCTTGACCTTTTGACCCCAAACCCATGGTCAGGGATGAGAATGGGGTTTGGGAAAAAAAGAGGAAACTAAGCCAGGGGTCTTGAGGGACGCAGGCCAAGCTAACGAAATCTGGTGTTTTAGAATGCTCAAATGTGGTCTTATATTTAAAGTTAGAAGTAAGTACCAATGCATTTATAGTTTACCTTTTTAATCTGCTGCTGCATCACATGTGTAATCATGTTCAATACTGTTTTGATTCAGTGTCACACTTGATTGAGAAATAGAAAATGTCACTTCCATATTTACGTACATGCCTGTGCTACTACTCCATGAACTTATGTACAATTGTGCAATTTCTTCTTCTTGGCTACCAAAGCCTGGAGCCGTGGAACAGTATTCAACTAAGGCAACACAACCACGAGATCCATAACTCAAGAAATCGTTGCAATAAACACACTGGGCTTTCCCTGGTACTTCGCATTTCACTATGAAATCGGCGATTTTTTCAACCACAACTTCGGTATTTTTACCGATCTTTACAGTCATTGACACAGTTTTTTCGAGCCATTCCCAACGAAACTTGTTCCTTATCCCTTTGTCGATTTCTAAAATTCTTGCTTCGTTGTCTTTCGTGAGTTTTAGGTTCACCATTTTCACGAAATCGGGAAAACTCGGTTGATTATTTTGAACTGTCCGCCATTTACATTTCGCTCCACGTGTTGGATATGACAAAGGAAATCTAACAAAATCGCCGACTGGTTGCTTCAATAAGTATCAGCCAATCAGCAGCCTTGTTACATTACATTACTGATCTTGCTGGGTAGTGCGTTCTGCGCGGTGGATTTTAGCAGCCGATTGAAAATACGACTCGCCGGTCATAACATACCTCACCCCCCCCCCTAAAATTTTCTCCTCAAATTTAGACGATTCACGAGAATGACCCTAGACATGATCAAATCTGTGGAATTCCGCGGATCCGCGGAAAATTCTCATCCCTGCATGGTTCACCTTGGGTCAGGATCCCAAGGTGAACCTGTGTACCAGATTTGGTGGCCCTAGCTTTACTCATTGTACAGTAATAAGGCATAAGAAATGCTAACCTCCTCCACACTGCACCTCCTCCGTGTCCTGAGGAAGAACAACCTGGACCAGAAGCTGCTACTGGCCTTTTATCACTGCTCAGTGGAAAGTGTGCTCACCTACTGTCTGGGTGTGTGGTACGCCGGTTCCACGGCCAAGAACAGGAAGGCTGTGCAGAGGGTCATCAACACCGCCCAAAAAATTATTGGCGGCTCTCTGCCCTCCCTGGAGGACATTTCCAAATCCTCCTGTCTCAGAAAGATCAAGGCCATCGCAGGAGACCCCTCACATCCCGCATACCACCTGTTTGACCTGCTTCTCTCTAGACGATGGTTCAGACTGATCAGGTCCCACACCTCCAGACTGACAAACAGTTTTTTCCCCTGGGCCATCTGGACTGCAAACAGTCAGAGACCCCACCCCCCTCCCTCCGAACACTCACATGCACAGAACTGAGGACCTTTTTAATTATCACAATAACACATCTGTCTTTGCACTCCACACTTTCATGTATATTGACCCATCCATGAAACCACTACTATGTATATTTTCCATAATCCTTGGGCCATTTTACTCAATTGCGTGTTCAATTGGGTGTTCTGCACTCTGCGCTCTAATGTACATAGTTCCATCCGTGAAGCTACTACCATACCTGTGTATATTTCCATAATCCTGGGCGATTTTTATTTGTATTTCAGTCGTGCGTTTAATCGTGTGTTCTGTAACCGTGTTTTATCTAATCCTTCTCTCTTACTTTATTGAGCAGTAGCCTGGTGAGGCACCCACAGTTTTGTTGTACTGTACAACTGTACAATGACAATAATCAATCAATCAATCAACTTGATTTATAAAGCACTTTAAAAGCAACACTCGCTACACAAAGTGCTGTACAGCAAGAAAACATAAAAGCAGGAAGCAGGGCACTAACACAAAAACAATATAGAACCACAGTCAAAATAAAAATAAAATAAAAGGTAAATAAATAAATAAAAATCCATTTAATTCAATAAAATCAATGTCTGACACCGGGTCGAAGGCCAGGGAGTAGAAGTGTGTTTTAAGACGGGTTTTAAAAATAGACAGTGAAGGTGCTTGTCTGATGTCTAGGGGTAAATCATTCCATAGTCTGTGTGCCATGATCAAAAAGGCTCTGTCTGTCTGAGCTTCCGACTCGCCTTTGGCACCCCCAGAAGCAGCTATTCAGCTGACCCGAGGGACCGGGTAGGAGCGTAGGGATGCAGAAGCTCAGAGAGGTAAGGCGGAGCAAGACCGTTCAAGGATTTAAAGACAAAAGAATTTTAAAATGAACTCTAAAATGCACAGGCAGCCAGTGGAGTGAAGCTAAGATGGGTGTGATGTGTGCACGGTGGCGCAGTGGTTAGCACTGTGGCAGCACAGTTTACCCTCGGCCTGGGGATCGCGGGGATCATGGGTTCGATCCCTGCCCCCGACCAACAGTGATCTGTGTGGAGTTTGCATGTTCTCCCCGTGTTGCGTGGGTTTACTCCGGGATTTCTCCGGTTTCCTCCCACATACCAAAAACATGCAGGTTAGGGATACGGGGCGCTTGCGCACGCAGCGACTGGCAGCTGGTGGCTTGTCACCAGACTGCAAAACAAATCTACCTACGGGTACAAAATAAGTAATAAAAAAAAAAAAAAAAAAATCTCTTCCAAGTGTACGTGTTAAAAGACAAGCAGCAGCACTTTGAACCAGCTGCAGACGCAAAAGAGATGACTGGCTGACATCGGCGTAAAGTGCGTTACAGTAATCCAGCCGAGATGAAATAAAAACGTGGATTACTGTTTCCAGGTGTGGTCTAGAGAGAACGGGTTTTACTTTTGCTAAGCGCCTTAGATGAAAGAAGTTGGATTTTACCACGGAACAAATCTGAGTGTCTAATTTAAAATCACTGTCCATGATAAAACCAAGGTTCCTAACTGTGGATTTCACGTAAGGAGTGAGGGGGCCCAAGTTTACAGGAGGGGACTCACAGGGGCCACTAGGTCCAAACACCATCACTTCTCTCTTCTCATCATCAAAATTTAGAAAGTTTAGGGCCATCCAAGACTTGATGTCTTCAGTGCATGCCAGGAGTGAGTTTACTGATGAGACAGCTTTTTGTTTTAAAGGGACATATATCTGACAGTCATCAGCATACAGGTGGAAGGAGATACCCTGCTTTCTAAAAATGGAACCCAGCAGAAGTATGTCCAAAGAAAAAAGCATGGGCCCTAGAACTGACCCCTGTGGGACCCCATATAGCAGAGGAGCAGAAGAGGATTCAAATCCAGAGATGCTAACTTTAACCCTCTGAGTGTGTGTGTCGCACTACTGCGACTGTCAGCTGATCAATCCAAACAAAGCCTGTACAGCTGAATAGTGTGAAATGTACAAATCTTTTAACACCACTTGGTGGCCGAGAGGTGTAGCTTTTCACGTACCATGAGAACTGGAAACGGTCCAGTTCAATAAGTAGGTCAAATCAGCATTTGAAGCCCGCCCCCTTTCATTCTGTTGTTTGACACGGAGGAGACAGGATGGCGAGGAAGACGCTCTCAGCTGAAGAGGTTTTAGTGCTGGTATTCGCTGCTCCTGGTTCAAAGGAAGAGCTTAGCCCTAGTTCGTCATCTGAGTTAAGAGTCCAGCTCTGATTATGTGCCTTCGGACAACGGTGCAAGCAGTTCTGGCGAAAGTGGAGACGGACATCTTGCGTGCGACACTGCAGCTGCGTTTTCTGTGTCCAGCCGTGCCCAAAATGGCACAGGAGCCTCGTCTGTAGATTGTTCTGCTTTGCCAAACCGTGGTCACAGAGCAAAAAGGTCCAGAGCAGTCTGTGGGCGACATTTGGGTGGGCAAGAGCACACAGCCAGTGTGCATCGACGTGCGCCACGTGTGCGCGGTGGCAGGACAACGACGGGTAGTGGCGATGCGGCAGGAGGTTTGGACATTGACGGCTGGGGGCTACTTAGAGATGAAGAAGTTTATCAGCCGTGGCTGAAAGCATTTGAAACGGCAGTTGGATATCGTGGAGAGAAGAACCTGTCATCTGCGCCCGGATTTTGTGTTGCTGTTTTGGACTGAGGAATTCTGGAAGCTTGTGACCGATGAAACAAATGGGTACATATTTGTTGCATAAACTGTGTTTCATTTGCTTCATTTTAGTTTAGTGTGAAACAAATGTGCCATGAGTTTGGTGGTTTTTTTAATGATTATTAGTAATTTTGGCAATGAAGGGACAAAAGGACCATGTGGTGACAAAGTGTGAAACAAAAATTGTTTTTTTTTTAATGATTTTTAGTAATTTGGACAATGAATGGACAAAAGGCCATGTGGTGACGGTGTGTGAAACATATGTGGCATGAAATGGGTTTTATTTGCCTTACATTGCTAATTTTGAAGTCAAACTTTGTGTGTCCCAAACAGGTACGCTGACCAGGTCATAGGCCAAGCCACAGCTAACGATGCACTGAAACCCCAGTCCCGAATTCAAAAGTGGACTGCAGTAACTGTGGAGGAGATAAAGGCATTCATGGTACTCCATCTGTCCATGGGAATATTGCAGAAGCCGGCACTGAAGCACTACTGGGGAGAGTTTTGGCTGACATTTACTCCTGGATATGACAGAATGATGACGTATGACAGGTTTGCAATCATCCTGTCTTGCCTTCACTTTGCAAACAATGACAACTGGGTTGAATATGGACCGCCAGGGCATGATCGTCTTTTCAAGATCCGCCCAGTCATTGACTGTGTAGTGCCACGTTTTGCCGCTGCTTATGCTCCAGGCAAGGAACTCTCCCTGGATGAAATAATAATCGCATTCAAGGGGAGGTCGACCTTGCAACTTTATAACCCCCCAAAAAACGGACAAGTATGGCTACAAGGCATTTGTCTTGAGTGAAGCCAGCACAGGCTATGTGTTGTGGTGGTCACTGTACAACGCACAAACTGGCGATGACTGTGACAGTGTGGGCGCAACTCATCTTGTTGTGCGTCAGTTGATGGAGCCATACACCGGGAAGGGGCATCACGTGTACATGGATAGCTATTACACAGGGCCAGCCATCACTATGGAGCTCGCAGCCAAGGACACTGGACTGTGTGGGACCGTCAGCAGCAACAGGAGAGATAATTTGTTTTTATTTTTATTCATTTTTTGTGTGTTATTTATGCCGATTTATTTATGCCAGCTTATTCATGCCATTATTTATGCCATTACTTTAGATATGCCAAGGCATCTCAGACCAGCCCTATTGCCGTTGAGAAAGGGAGATGACCCAGTTTCCATGCAGCACAACAAACTGCTGGCCTGTGCGTGACACAAAGCGTGTCACCATGCTCTCATCAATCCATGCCAACACTTGTGTTCGGAAACGCATTCGCACAAAGGGGAGTGCGACTGGTTTCCGTGACATAAACAAGCCTGTGTGTGTGGACAGCTATAACACCTATACATGGGAGGAGTAGACAGGGCTGACCAATGAATGAAAACTTACCTGTTTCCACACAGGGCCAAGAAATGGTACAGCCGCATTTTCATCGCACTCATGAGCATCTGCGTTGTGAACTCAGACATCCTGTACACTAGGTGTACTGCTGGTCCACACAAGCCCCTGAAGCTATTCATTCAGGAACTCATCAGAGGTTTGCTTGAGGGGCACAAGAGGAGTGAGGGCAAGAGAGCTGGAAGGCCTTCACAGCAAGCTTTGGAGACGCCACAGAGACTGACCGAATGGGCACTTTATGGCCGAAAGTACTGGTTTACGTCCAGACTGTGTAGTGTGTTTGGATCGGAGCTGTCCCCAAGATCGTCGCCAGACGCACTTCAGGTGTGCTCAGTGTGGGGTAGGACTGTGTGCTGTGCCTTGCTTTGAGCGTTACCACACACTCAAGAACTTCAAACTCTGCCACCTTGACAGATGAAGGCAGCTACTGTTACTGACAAAATGACCACAATGACCAAAAACATTAAAAATTGGCTTTGTTGATTGTCATGGTAAATTATGTGTCACATTTCTTGTACTTTTTTACCATTGCATTACTAATGTGTGTTATGCACACTGGTAAATAAAATTTCTGAAATCACAACCTTCTCTGTCATCTGCGACTTTTTTCTGGAAGGTATTGAACATTTCATTGGTGCAATATGCAAATTAGGTCCAATTATGCACTATGCATGGATGCAAGTTCACTTGGCAGACACTTGGGTTCCTCTGCAACATTTCTGTAATTGGGACTTTGCATCTAACTATAATCAATCTGAAGCTGTAGTGTTGTAAAATTTGGATTGTCACAATATGCAAATTAGGTCCAATTATGCACTATGCATGGATGCAAGTTCACTTGGCAGACACTTGGGTACCTCTGCAACACTTTTGTAATTGGGACTGTGCATCTAACTACAATCATTCTGAAACTATAGTGTTATAATAAAATTTGGATTGTTGCAATATGCAAATTAGGTCCAATTATGCACTATGCATGGATGCAATTTCCCTTGGCAGACACTTGGGTTCCTCTGCAACATTTTTGTAATTGGGACTTTGCCTCTAACCATTACCGTTCTGAAGCTATTGTCATTTGAAAATTTGAGGTCAAACTGCGTTTTCCTGCCAAAAATTCTACACACTCAAAGGGTTAAAACTCCTGTCTGCCAGATAGGACCTAAACCAATTGACAGCAGTGCCACAAATGCCCACTAGGTGCTGCAAACGGGAAATTAAAACATGATGGTCCACTGTGTCAAAGGCAGCAGTTAACACAAGAACAGCATATTCACCTGAATCACATGCTAAGAGGATATCATTAAAAACTCTTAACAAGGCTGTCTCTGTGCTATGAAGAGCTTTGAAACCAGATTGAAAAACCTCCAGAATACCGTGTTCATCCAGAAAACATTTCAGCTGCATATAGACAATTTTCTCTAAAATTTTTGAGAGAAATGGCAGCTTGGAAATAGGCCTAAAATTTGCAAACATGGCATGATCAAGACCAGGTTTCTTAATCAAGGGCTGCACAAATGCATGTTTAAAATTTGCAGGAACCACACCAGATGATAGGCTGCTGTTCAAGATGGTGAGAACTGACTGGCCTATACTGGGAAGCACCTCTTTAAAAAGTCTAGGAGTGACAGCATCACAGGGAGACCCTGAGGGCTTGATGTGGCCAACCACATCCTCTAAAAATGATAAAGTCACAAGTTCAAATGGATTAAAAACAGCAGAAGAAGGGACAGAGACAGAGGGATCAGAGGCAGGAGCTGAGATGAGAGCCCTGGCGGTGGCCACCTTATCAATAAAAAAGTGCATAAAATCATTGCATAACTCAGAGGAGGCTTCCAAACAGTCAGTCTGTGGGGTGTTAAGAACAGAGTCAATCGTGTTAAATAAAACACGTTGATTATGACAATGAGATAAAACAATATGAGCAAAATATTCACTTTTTGCCTGCTTGACAGTATTTTGATATTGACGCCAGCAGTCTTTTAAAATCTGCAATGACACCTGCAGTTTGTCCTTTTTCCACCTGCGTTCAGCTCTGCGGCACTCCTGTCTGACTACACGAGTTCTGTCATTGAACCACGGCTCAGGTTTGGATCGAGGCTGCTTGATTTTCAGTGGAGCCACAGAGTCCAAGATGGTTTGGCAGGAGGAGTGAAACCAGGAGCTGAGTTCCTCCACAGATGAGATGGAGCCAGGAGGGACACAGAGCTGGTCAAAAGCAGCGGAGAACCAACCAGCAGTGGAAGGGTTAAAGATCCGGCAGCGCTGAGCAGAAGCGTGAGTTTTAGCTGCAGTGCATGACAGATCAGCCTCAAATAATACAGGCATACGGTCGGACAATACAGTGTCACAGATTTCTAAATTAAAAAGAGGCCATACGAGAGGACAAGATCTAACGTGTGTCCGTGCTCGTGTGTAGCATCACCAGTCATGGACTGCACCAGATTAAGAGAATCAGTGACATTTAAAAAGTCTTTCACCAGCAGCTTATCATAAATAAAGCCTATTCTACTCTATTCTAACATTGACCTTTGACCTTTTGACCGTAAACCCACAGTCAGAGGTCAGGATCCCAAGGTGAACCTGTGTAGCAAGCAGGGCTGTCACAGTACATGAATTTCACATGAATCTTCCCTGCGCTGATGGTGGACAACTCAACACCGCGATATGCGATATTATTGCAAATGTTTTTAGGACCCCGTGGTCTCATAATTTAAACAGGGTTCATAACTTATGTGGCAAATGATGGAAGCTGTGAGAAACTCGCTCCGCTCTCAACTTTATGTGCGTGTGTGACAATTGTGCGGCACTCCGGTCTTACTAGGCATGAACTGCTGATTCTGTTAAAAAAAAAAAAAAACGACCATTTTCATAAAGCAGTGGTGGTAACTCCAGTATTTCAACAGCAGGGTATGTGGACAAGAGACTGCAGCGACATTCAGCATATGTAAACAGGACGGTCTCCGTACAGGACCCTGTGTGGCTCTTATCTCCGTGATTTTGGGATTTTTGCCACTGGCCAAAAAATCATATTCAAACAAGCAATGCACTATGCAGTAGTTGTTTCGCTCATGGACCTCAATTGTCAGGATCATAAACACTCCGCTCAGAAGAAAATAACACGCTTTGTGCCCTTTCAGTGCTCACTGTGACAGCTGTACTTAGCAATTCACCCAAACGCTTCCGTTAATAACTGCCTGCTGGAGTCCGCCTGGACAGAGAGTATCCCACCTGGTGTTGGCAGCGGCAGCACCCGGTGATATGGAAGCTTCAACAGTACCGGATGTAGGGATGGGCATTCGGTGAAATTTTCTTCACCGATCGTCGGGAGAATTAATGATTAATAATCGGTTAATCATTAACATTTTTAGGTACGTAACAAGGCAGGTAGACTACATTAGAACATCAGGAATCAGCACGGAGAGCCCTCGGGAATCTCGCAAGCTGATTGGCCGAGACGTTTTACCCAGCTTCTGTCCCTGCCGAGCGGCCACCCAACAAACGAAGACCGCATTCATTGCTCTATCGCTCGTGTTACTTAGTCTAGCCGCGCAGAACTTTTTGCTGTTCTCTTGTGCCATTTTGTGCGAAATAGTCTTCCCGTCGAGCCACTACGCCGCCTCCAGCAGCTTCCCTCGACGTGTGTACACCGAATCTTCATGACCTTCTCAATAAAGTTTCTGAAAAAAAAAAAGAATCTTCACGACCGCCATTACTCAGCGCGCAACCACTGTTGGCAGTTTCTTCGTGTAATAAGGGTGTTCCATGGACCCTGTCGATGAGGTATATTTGTATGCTGCATTGCAGTGATTGCAGTACACCTGGTCATTTTTTAAATTGAAATGGTCCCATGCAACACTTCGCCGTAACCGCTTCATGATTTGGCGATTGCCCTACGGAAGCCCGCATGTATCAACTGAGGCACGCCAGGGTACGGCGATGGTGTAATGTTGCCCCCTGGTGCCCAAATTTTGCCGTTGCATTGTTTGAGGACGGCCGTGCACTAGGCCTATTAACCTCGGATTGTTTAAAAAAAAAAAAAACGGTTTGTCGACGAAAATGAACTTCCTCGGTGAAATTCTTAATGATCAATTATCGGTTAATCGGTAAATTATGCCCATCCCTAACCGGATGCAAACATGCTGTTGGCAATAAAAATACACTTAACATTTAACAGTTTATTTAATAATCAATAGGGGCACATAAGTGAACAACAAGATTTAGCCACACACAAAAAAAGTGAACACCGTGGTTGTCGCGGGTGCTCATTATCCTCCGTGGTAGGCTTGTCCATAGCGCAGTACTACATAATTGCGGTTATCGCGACAGCCCTAGTAGCAACTTTGGTGACCCTAGCTTTCTTTGTTGTTGAGATATACTTTATATGTCATTTTGATGTTGATCGTTGACCTTGCAATCCCAAAACCATAGTCACTCTTCAAGGTCACAGGGTGAACCTGTGTACCAAGTTTGGTGACCCTAACTTTACTCGTTGTACAGTAATAAGGCATAAGGAATGCTAACCTTGACCTTTGACCTGTTGACCCTAAGCCCATAGTCAGAGGTCAGGATTCTAAGGTGAACCTGTGTAGCAAGTTTGGTGAGCCTAGCTTTTTTGTTGTTGAGATAGAGTTTATAAGCCTTTCTGATGTTGACCTTTGACCTTGCAATCCCAAAACCATAGTCATACTTCAGGGTCACAAGGTGAACCTGTGTACCAAGTTTGGTGACTCTTGACTTTAGTCATTGTACAGTATATAAGGCATAGGGAATGTTAACCGTGACCTTTGACCTTTTGACCCCCAAACACATAGACTGAGATCACGATCCCAAGGTGAACCCAGGGTTTCTTCTGGTAGCATTTCTGTGTGGTGGCCCACCGCGCTAAGGAAGTTTGCCGCCGTGCCTAAAATATATTAATTTAAGAAAAATTAAATAGATAGATAACTTTATTGTCTGTCCCAGTCAGTGACAGAAATTCTTCTTCAACACGGCTACAACAATATTACACATTCATTCATTTCTTTCATATGAAAGAAACGCCTCCGCAAGCACGCACACGAACGCGCATGGCTATCATCCGCGGGGAAGCGCCCCGCCCGCCCGGCACCCACGTGACTGTTTCTGCAGGCAGAGCGTGTCTCTGTAGCGTTGCTGTCCGAGAGAAACATGAGCTTATTAAAGTACTTTAAACTCGGAAAAAAGTACAAGAGAGTGGAGGCATTTATGGTGGTTTTAACCCACTGGTAACTGAAACAACAATGAGGAGTTGCTTAGCTAACAGGTCTGGTTAGGATTCATTGCAGGGAAAGGCAAGAGTGACTGATGAATCGCTGAGGATTTACTTCACCAGCTACTGCAATATTGACTTAATAATTTATGTTCATTATTATGTACCTTGCAAGTTAAGATACCGAAATTCACCAAGTCAATGACTTTAATCCGTCAGCAGCCTTCAGACGAACTCAATGGGCCAAGATTTGGATTTCAAAATAAGGGAGGTTTTTCCTGCTGTCGGGTTGGTGAGATTTCTAAAAAACTATAAATGTATAGAAAAATTATTACACAAAATAACTGCATATTTGGTCATTTAAGTTAATTTATTTCTTTAAATATAATTTTAATAATTATATTTCTTTGAATTCAGAGTTATTGTTCTGTTCTGGCTCTACAAAATTATGGTCAAAGGTTTAAATTGTATGAAGAAAAAAAGTAAAAAAAAATTTGCCACATTCTGTTTCACATTTATTTAAAAAAAAACAGCAATTTTATAATAATCTGCCTTTGTCCATCGGACAGGCCTCTTGACTGTCCAGTTTTAAAACTCCTCTTAAAACCCATTTTTATTCTCTGGCGTTTGACCCAGTTTGAGATATTGATTTTATTTGTTCTTCTTGTCTCTATTGTATGACGATTGTTTTGTTTGTGCTGTTTTGTACTTTAGCTGTATTTTATTACCTCCGCCAGGCCGAAAAGGCCAGGAGGAGGTTATGTTTTTGCCGGGGTTTGTTTGTCTGTCTGTCTGTTTGTCTGTTGGTTAGCAAGATAACTCAAAAACTTTTGGACGGATTTCCATGAAACTTTCAGGCGTTGTTGGAAATGGTACAAGGAAGAACTGATTAAATTTTCGGGATGATCCGCATCACCGTCTGGATACAGGAATTTTTTAAAGCATTTTTTAACACTGTGACATATGGCCATTTTCAACATGTGCGCAGGCGCAATGGAGGGCGCTGGTCGTCGGGTCTGACCAACACAAACTCCGCATTATTCAATGTTTTAGGCACAAAAGCATGCGGAAAACACTGGTGGCCTGGGCCCACCAGCGTGACTGTGTTTGCGCGACGCTGCAAAACCTGACACGGGCAGCTGTCCGCCGTCGGATTATTTGCCAGAAATTCCCCGCCCAGCCATAGGCGCTGCGCATTTGGCAGAAATTCACCGGCCAGCCATACACGCTGCGCAAAAACGAGCTCTCTGCCGGGGAAGCTTCTAAATTCTGTTTTGCCGAGGAGCGCAACCCCAATAATATAATATAAAACCCACGGCAACCTGTCTACCCAATCAGCATCCGTCAGTGGAGGAGATGGACACAACAGCAACACTTCAGTTTATTACCTCCGACAAGGAGGCAATGCTTTTACTACTGAACCACTAATCCTATCACTATCACATTGATCGTCATTGATTAATTGTCTATGTTTATTGCACTGTCCCTGTCAAAGAAACAAATAATCATTGTGAATCCAATTGCTAGTCATATGTTTTCATGGTCAAGGAATCTGAAAACGTACACACAAACACTGTATGGGGGGAACTGTGGCGCTTGGCGGAGGTCTGCGCTCTCCGAGTGCTTTTCTAGTTGTTTTTATATTTTATTTATCGTTGATGTACAGCACTTTGTGTCAGCTGTTGTTTTAAAAGAGCTTTATAAATAAAGTTGGATTGGATTAAAAAAAGATAAACATCAACCATAAAATAATCCACAAATTTAAAATAGTCTCAAATGTACAAGAGAAAATTACAAATTTGAGGAAAATGGTTGCAAATTTAGATATATTTACAGAAAAAAGTAGAAAACTATAAGAAAATTGTTATAAATTTTGGAGAAAAACCTCAAACCTTCAAGACTGAAGTCATTACTCAAGTTTCTAAGTGGGTGCTCTTTGTACCCTTAACTCAACTAGAAATGTTTGGTTGTCTGCTTTTAATTATTAATTTCAAAGCACTGCTTTTACATGAGTAGAACTTCTGGCTACTATACCCACCTCTGATCATATAATTTAAGTATGAATGAGTAAATTACTAACATGAATGTTTTTTCCCTTCCCTTTCCTACTCTTTGTCAGTGGAAAAAATAAACACTAGAATAAAAATACAAAAAATACACATTTTGGTTATTTATGTAAACCATGAAAAAAAAAATCCTGCAGGACAAAACATGACACTTGGTATTTTCTAACCTGTTTGTATACCACCATAGACAGAGAGAGAACCTGAATTAGACAGAGCTCAGACAGGGAAAGATGAGACAGAAGAAAAGAGCCAAGGAGAGGAAAGTGTTCAGGCAGAGGGTCCAGGAGAGGTGAGAGCAGAGGGAGGAGAGAAGGATGACACCAGTAAAAAGTCCAAACACAGGATATCTGGGTGGGACCCCAACTGGCCCAATATTCCAACATTCAAGCCTTGGTAGTACAATACTTCAAATGGTAAGTTCCATTATGCAATATTACTGTGCAAAATTTTAAAAAAGAAAGAGAAATAGTGTAAAAACAACATTTCCAGTTACAGTCATGTCATGTGTTTTCTCCACCACCACTACCACCCCGGAAAAATATGTTGTCACCGCGTCAAGGTCTTTAAGCCAGAGGAAACACTGTGAACCTGTGGACCAGGTTTGGCGGCCCTAGCTTTACTCGTTTTATACTAATAGTGCAAATGGAATGCTGACCTTGACCTTTGACCTTTTGACCCCAAACCCATTGTCAGAGGTCAGGATTCCAAGGTGAACCTGTGTATCAGGTTTGGTGGCCCTAGCTTTATGCGTTGTACCGTGAAGAGCTGTTCAGAGTCCCTCCAAGGGGGATAACGTTTGCGTTCTGTAGACTGCGTTTGCGTACATGGCAATATTTAGAGTTGTTTTGGAGCCACTGCAGCTACCGTTCAGCAGCTGTGTTTCACGCATGCTTGTTGAAAATAAATTTAAATGTTTTAACAGCTGGAATCGAAACACAAAAGTAGAGCTCAGTGGCAGTTTGTTGGTTTTTTTTTGCTTTTAGTAATCTGTGGGTTAAATGTCTTTGATATATATATTTACCTCTCCAGCCCCAAACCACACCTGTAGCAGCTGCTGTCACAAGCTATGGACAAATACAAACCAACAAAACGGGTAGGAATATAATTTACTGTTTTGGTGTTCTGGGTGAAAAATTGACAGACAAGCCACTTCACAGTAGAAGAATGCACAACATTTATTTTGAGGTTTCCTGGCGTATGTGCAGTTAACTGCAACCACTGCGTTCTTGTACTATGTGTGGTCACTTTTTGGGGCCTGCATGTGCTGTGCTCGCCCTCTGTGTAGGGCAGGGGTGTCCAACCATGTGCCATGGAGAGCCAAGACCCTGCAGGTTTTCTCTTCTACCCAGTCTCTTCAGCAGGTGTTTTCACTTATCAGCAATCAGTGGGAAGAAGTTCACAGAAATCTGCTGTTGAAGACACTGGTTGGAGGTAAAACCTGCAGGGTCTTGGCCCTCCATGGCACATGGTTGGACACCCCTGGTGTAGGGTTTGCGCACAAATGCATCCACTGCACTCGTTCGCGTACCAGCATGTTTTTTGGCACTATGAATTGAGCTTAATAAGACATAGGGAATGTTATCCTTGACCTTTGACCCCAAACCAATAGTCAGAGGTCAGGATTCCAAGGTGAACCTGTATACCAGGTTTGGTAACCCTAGCTTTACTTGTTTTATAGTAATAGTAAATGTAGCATTTACCATAGTTCAACTGCAATGTTAAATTTGACCCTTGACTCCTTGACCCCAAACCCATAGTTAAACGAGGGTGTAAGTCCTCCCAGATGTGCATTAGATAAAGCCACTGTATCGATTTGAAAAGCCTACAACATTTCTTTCAGTAGTTATTATATTTAGAAGATTTAGGGAAAAATCTGACCTCTGACCTTTGACCTCAAGGTCATCCGATGAGAGTGAAATTGCAATATGTGCATCATCAGAGTATATCAAACCATGGTACCAAGTTTCAAAACAATCGGAACAAAACTGTAGGAGGAGTTGATTTCACAAGACAGTTACTGTCTATGAAGTGGGGTGAAACAGGAGGTCATAGGTCAGGGGCTACAATTCGAGCAAATAATCATCCAATCAGAACCAAATTGCAATATGCGTATCCTCAGTGTATATTAAACCATGATACCGAGTTTCAAAACAATCGGACAAATACTGTTGGAGGAGTTGGTTTCACAATGGTGGGACAGACGGACAGATGGACGGATGGACTGACCCGTAATATAATCCCCCTTTGGGCGTCAACCACCGGGGGATAATAAAAAGAATCAATAAAACAATTATCCATTACAACAGCTAAATTGCACTGAATGCATGTTAAGAGTATAGATTTGGAAATGATGGAAGCCCCTTCATTTGAAAATTCCCTTAGCGGTCCCCAACAACTTGGTACCGAGCGCAGAGAAAAAACAGTTTATTCTGTCTCTCTGAATTGTCTATCGAAGTATGCGTTTTTCTGAAAAAATTACTGAATATTTTCTCTCTCAGTCCTGCCTGTCTGTGTGTGCATCTTGACCAGTGTTACAAAGCAACGCATTACTGTAATGCCACTACTTTTGCAGTAACGTGCTGTGTAATGAAATTACTGTTTAATAATTCAGTAATGCGTTACAGTTACTGAAATTTGATCAGATGCGTTACTCGTTTTATTAATATGGATAGATATTTTTAGCGCAAATAAATACAAACTGACCCTACGTAGCTAACGCAGCCATCAGTCAGGAAAATCTGTTGCAAAGAGCCTCTTTACTACAGAGCGGACGAAAAGATTAAGCTACTTTGTTTTTGTGGAGATAGACAGATTATTTTTCCTTTGTCACAGTTAAAGACAAAAGCATATTGGTGGGTTGCAAGCTAAAGTGCAGTTGAGACCAACTGCAATTTTCAGAAGTGCCAAAGAACAGCAACAAGGTCCGACAAAGCTCGTGCTATGCTATGCTAACAACACCGTGTTAGTGGATCTACTGTACTCTGAACAGCCACAGCTGGCTGTAAAGTGGAAATACTCTTATCTGAACACCCCTGGCTGGATTTCAAGCACAGGTATACATCTGGACAGTTTGTGACCCAGCAAGAATTAAACCGACTGATTGCCAGATACGTTGTTACAGAATGAAGATCTGATTATTCATGTAATACAATAATAATAATAATAATAATAATACAAGTCATTTTCCATCAGACAGCTGAAACTGTGATCCACTGAAGTTAAAACATATGTACTTGCTACCTGGATGAAGATTATTGAAAAATGGATTTGATCTCCAAAAGGAATTTGATGGACTGGATCATGTCTCTGTCACAGCAGACATTTGGACTGTGGATAATGGACATTTTCTTTGGATCACTGCACATCGGATTAAATCCACAATATTAAAGGTAAGATAAACATTGACAGCTTTATGCAGTGTTGCCAACTCACTCTTTTGGAATGATTCTCACTCTTTTTCCCTCTCTCTCACTCCACAAGCCCTATTTCTCACTCCAAAATGAGGAAATTACTGGCAATTTTGTGTTGATTTTCTTGAATGAATGAATGAATGAATGAATGAATTTATTTATTTCGGATAGTACATTACAGGTTAAAAGAAACTGTATAATATAACAACAAGGTCAAATTAGACAAAGACTCCTTCTACTATACAATTCCACGTGAGTTATCCGAAATGGGTGATGGCTGAAGCCGCAGCTTATATTGCCCACCCATATTCCATCCAAGAATTCAAAGGAGAAAAAAGAGAAAACAAGACAAGAGCGATTACAATTTAAAACAAGGCTAAGACAAAATATGACTGAGAGAAAAAGAAAACTGAGCTAGTCTAAGTTAAGCGGTTACTATTCAAAAACAAATCTAAGACATAGTGTCACAGAGAAAAAAGAAAAACTAAGCTATAACACAACACAGGCTGGAAATGTCAATCCTTATGTGAGTTTACATGTCGTCTTGTAAATATGTTTGGAGTATTTCTTCCTTTAGTTTTTGTTTAAATTGTCCAAGCTTTGTACATGATTTTAATTCAGGTCCAAAATCGTTCCATAATCTGACACCTTGCACTGAAATACAGTGTTGCTTGGTAGTTGTTCTCACTGTAGGCTTTTGAAATATACATGTTCCTCTGAAGTGATATCGTTTCTCCCTTGTTTGGAACAACTTTTGGATATTTGCGGGCAGTGATAGATTCTTCACTCTGAACATTATTATTGCGGTTTTAAAGTCGATCAGATCTTTCAACTTGAGAGTTTTTTGTTTAAGAAAAAGTGGGTTTGTTGGTTCCCTGTAAGCTGCTTTGTTGATTATTCTAATAGCTCTCTTTTGAAGCATAAAGAGTGGATATATGTTTGTTTTATATGTATTTCCCCATACTTCATTACAATATGTCATGTATGGGAGTATTAATGAATGATACAAGGTGTATAGTGTGGGTTGATTCAGCAAATTTTTCACTCTGTGTAATATTGCAATTGATTTGGATACTTTACCTTTTATATAATTAATATGTGGCTTCCAACACAGTTTGTTATCAATTATTACTCCAAGGAATTTAGTTTCGGATACCCTTTCAATCTCTACACCATTTACACTGAGTTTGGGTACTGGGTAGTTGTGATGGTTGTTAAAGACTATAAATTTTGTCTTGCTTAAATTGAGCGTTAATTTGTTTGAATCAAACCACAGTTTCAGCTTTCCTAATTCCTTTCCGAGTGTATCCAGAAGTTGTTCCAAGTTGTTTCCACTGCATAGCAGGTTAGTGTCATCAGCAAACAATATTAAGTCCATTTTTTCTGAAACTTTACATATATCATTTATATACATATTGAATAATAATGGTCCCAAAACTGAACCCTGTGGGACTCCACAGGTGACCTTCAGTAGCTCTGAGTTTTTGTTGTTAACACATACAAACTGATATCTATTCTTTAAGTAACTTCTTAACCAGGACAGTGCTACCCCTCTGATACCACAATTTTGTAGTTTCTTTAATAATAGATTGTGATCTACTGTATCAAATGCTTTTTTAAGATCCAGGAATACTCCAACTGAATACTCTTTATTTTCAATGGCTGTTGATATTTTTTCTGTAAATTCCATTAAGGCATATGCAGTTGTCCTTTTGTGTCTGAACCCATATTGCTGCTCACACAATAAATCATTCTTCAGTATGAAGTTGTCAATTCTCTCATAGAATATTTTTTCAAGTATCTTGGAAAATTGCGGTAATAGTGAAATTGGTCTGTAGTTGGAGAGTTCCCCTCTGTCGCCTGTCTTGTAAATCGGAATTACTTTAGCTATTTTCATTGCATTGGGAAATATACCTGATTGGAGAGACAGGTTACAGATATACGTCAGTGGTTTCACTATGCATTCGATAACAGTTTTGACTAGTAGCATATCAATACCATCGCAGTCAGTAGATGTTTTACTTTTGAACGATTTAACAATTTCAATGACCTCTCTTTCGTCTGTGTTCTTTATGAAGATGGTGTCTTTTACAGCAGTGTTATTGCATATTGAATCACCTGTTGGCACCGTAGTGGGTATTTCTCGGGCCAGTTTAGGTCCAATGTTAACAAAAAAATTATTAAATTCATCTGCAGGTGAAGCTATATTCACATTCGGAGTCGATTTATTATTTTTTGGAGTGTTAGTTGGGTAGCTGGTATTTCTGCTTTTATTTCCAAGGATACTGTTGATTATTGTCCATGTATTTTTAATATTGTCTTTGTTTTTTTCCAGTTCTTTACTGTAATAGTCTCTTTTCCATCCATCCATCCATCTTCTACCGCTTTTCCGGAGGTCCGGGTCGCGGAGGCAGCAGTTCAAGCAGAGAAGCCCAGACTTTCCTCTCCCCAGCCACCTGCTCCAGCTCTTCAGAGGGGATACCAAGGCGTTCCCAGACTAGCTGGGAGACATAGTCTCTCCACCGAGTCCTGGGTCTGCCCCGGGGTCTCCTCCCAGTGGGACGTGCCTGAAACACCTCAAGTGGGAGGCGTCCAGGAGGCATCCTAATCAGATGCCCATACCACCTCAACTGACTCCTTTCAATGTGGAGGAGCAGCGGTTCTACTCTGAGCCTCTCCCGGATGACTGAGCTCCTCACCCTATCTCTGAGGGTGAGTCCAGCAATCCTACGGAGAAAGCTCATTTCAGCCGCTTGTATCCGCGATCTCGTTCTTTCGGTCATTACCCAAAGCTCGTGACCATAGGTGAGAGTAGGAACGTAGATTGACTGGTAAATCGACAGCTTTGCCTTAGAACTAAGCTCCCTCTTCACCACAACAGACCGGTACAACGTCCGCATCACTGCAGATGCTGCTCCAATCCGTCTGTCGATCTCTCGCTCCATTTTCCCCTCACTCGTGAACAAGACCCCAAGATACTTAAACTCCTCCACTTGGGGCAGGAGCCTGTCCCCAACCCGGAGAGGACAATCCACCTTTTTCCGGCTGAGGACCATGGACTCGGACTTGGAGGTGCTGATTCTCATCCCAGCCGCTTCACACTCAGCGGCAAACCGTCCCAGCAAGAGCTGTAGGTCATTGCTGGATGAAGCCAACAGGACAACATCATCTGCAAACAACAGAGATGAGATCCTGTGGTCACCAAGCATGACACCCTCCATTCCCTGGCTGCGCCTAGAAATCCTATCCATAAAAATTATGAACAGGACCGGTGACAAAGGGCAGCCCTGGCGGAGTCCAACTCTCACTGGGAATGACTCCGACCGAGTGTTGGCAATGCGAACTAAACTCTCACAACGGTCGTACAGAGACCGAATAGCTCGTAACAACAAGCCCGATACCCCATACTCCCGAAGCACCCCCCACAAAAATCCACGAGGGACGCGGTCAAATGCCTTCTCCAAGTCCACAAAACACATGTAAACTGGTTGGGCAAACTCCCACGAACCCTCAGGAATTCTCGAGAGGGTAAAGAGCTGGTCCGATGTGCCACGGCCAGGACGAAAACCACATTGCTCCTCCTGAATCCGAGGTTCGACCAACGGCCGGACTCTCCTCTCCAGTACCTTGGCATAGACCTTCCCAGGGAGGCTGAGGAGTGTGATCCCTCTAAAGTTGGAGCACACCCTCCGGTCCCCTTTTTTGAAGAGAGGAACCACCACCCCGGTTTGCCATGCCAAAGGCACTGCCCCCGACCTCCACGCAATGTTGCAGAGGCGTGTCAACCATGACAACCCAACAACATCCAGGGCCTTGAGGTACTCGGGGCGAATCTCGTCCACCCCCGGGGCCCGGCCACCAAGGAGATTTTTAACCACCTTGGCGACCTCAGCCCCTGTGATAGGCGAGTCATCCCCCTCGTCCCCAAACCCTGCTTCCTCTGTGGAAGGCGTATCAGTGGGATTGAGGAGATCCTCGAAGTATTCCTTCCACCGCCCGACGATATCGCCAGTTGAAGTCAACAGTGTCCCATCCGCACCATACACAGTGTGGACGGGGAGCTGCTTTCCCCTCCTGAGCCGCCGAACAGTTTGCCAGAATCTCTTTGAAGCCGACCGAAAGTCTTGTTCCATGGCCTCACCGAACTCCTCCCATACCCGGGTTTTTGCTTCAGCAACCACCCGAGCTGCACTCCGCTTGGCCTGCCGGTACACCTCAGCTGCTTCGGGAGTCCCACAAGCCAACCAAGCTTGATAGGACTCCTTCTTCAGCTTAATGGCCCCCCTCACCACTGGTGTCCACCACTTGGTTCGGGGGTTGCCACCACGAGATGCACCGACCACCTTGCGGCCGCAGCTCTGGGCTGCCGCTTCAACAACAGAGGTGGAGAACATGGCCCATTCAGACTCCATGTCTCCAGACTCCCTCGGAATGTGGTTGAAGTTCTTCCGGAGGTGGGAGTTGAAGACCTCCCGGACAGGGGCCTCAGCCAGACGCTCCCAGCACACCCTCACTATACGTTTGGGTCTACCAGGTCTGAATGGCTTCCTCCCCTGCCATCGGATCCAACTCACCACCAGGTGGTGATCAGTTGACAGCTCTGCACCTCTCTTTACTCGGGTGTCCAAGACATACGGTCGCAGGTCTGATGATACGATAACAAAATCGATCATCGACCTGCGGCCTAGGGTGTCCTGGTGCCAGGTGCACATATGGACACCCTTATGCTTGAACATGGTGTTCGTTATAGACAGACTGTGGTTAGCACAGAAGTCCAATAACTGAACACCACTCGGGTTCAGATCGGGCAGGCCGTTCCTCCCAATCACCCCCCTCCAGGTTTCACTGTTGTTGCCCACATGCGCATTGAAGTCCCCCAGTAGGACAATGGAGTCTCCAGGAGGAGCACCCTCCAGCACCCCAGTCACAGACTCCAAAAAGGGTGGGTACTCTGAAACATCATTTGGTGCATAGGCACAAATGATGGTCAGGACCCGTTTCCCAACCCGAAGGCGCAGGGAAGCAACCCTTTCGTCCACCGGGGAAAACTCCAATATAGAGGCAGCAAGGTGGGGCGATACAAGAATACCTACCCCTGCTCGTCGCCTCTCACCCGGGGCAACTCCAGAAAAGGCCAAGCTCCAGCCCCTCTCCAGGAGACTGGTTCCGGAACCGGAGCTGTGTGTTGAGGTGAGGCCGACTATATCTAGCCGGTATCGCTCAATCTCGTACACCAGCTCAGGCTCCTTCCCCACCAGAGAGGTGACATTCCACGTACCAAAAGCCAGTTTAGAAAGCTTGGGATCAGTCCGCCAAGGTCTCCGCCTTTGACTGCCACCTAATCCACATAGCACCGGACTTCCATGATCCCTCCTGCAGGTGGTGAACCTACTGGAGGGCGGACCCATGTAACTCCTTCGGGCTGAGCCCGGCCGGGTCCCATGGGTGGAAACCCGGCCACCAGACGCTAGCCTTCGAGCCCCTCCCCCAGGCCTGGCTCCAGGGTGGGGCCCCGGTAACCCCATACCGGGCGGGGTACACTGAATCCTTGATATACAATTTATCATGAGAGTCTGTTGGATCGTTCTTCGTCTGGCCCTTCACCCAGGACCAGTTTGTCTTGGGAGACCCTATCAGAGGCAAATTGCCCCGGACAACATAGCTCCTGGGATCACTGGGGCACGCAAACCCCCCCACCACGATAAGGTGACGATCCATGAGGGGATCCATAGTCTCTTTTACTACATCTTATTATATATGTTAACTTATTTTTGTATGTTTTATACCGCTGCTCTGCTTCTTTTGTCCTTTTCTTTATGAAAGCTTTATATAATAAATTTTTCTTTTTACACGCCTTTTGTAGTCCTTTGGTTAGCCATGGTTTGTCAGTAAATTTGTGTTTAAGCTTTTTTTTAACTAATGGGCAGTTTTTTTCATAAAGAGTGGTTACAATGTTTGTAAATGTGTCATAGGCTTCATTTACATCTGATACATAGACTTCTGTCCAGTCTTGCTTCAGCAAGTCCTCTTTAAAAGAACTGATTGCGTTTGGTGATTTGTGTCTGAACGATTTTGAGATTTTTTCTGGGTTGGGCCCCGTGTGGCCATGGATAAGTGCAAAGATTGGCAAGTGGTCGCTTATATCATTTATCAATAATCCACTTTCTATTTTCTTGTCGAGAACATTTTCTTCAGATTTTTCTGACAATAAGAGCTCTCAAGGCAGGATAAAGCAGACTGAACATGTTCTAAAAGCTCTGTCTGAAACAGTCTGTTTTCAGCCTGACATTAATAAGCCCATAATGTCATCCATTAATTAAATTATCTTGCTATGTGTGCAAGATTATTTAAGTATGCATTTAAAAGTGACGCGAAAGTTACCTTTCCAAGTAAGTAGTTACTTTAATCATGCAGTAATTGGTAAATAACTCAGCTACTTTTGAAAAGAAGTAACTAGTAATTGTAATTGTTACTATTTTTTAGTAACTTGCCCAACACTCTCCGGTTATGGCTGCCACGTAGGACGGACGTGTCTCGCTCTGCTCTGCTCCTGGAGAAAAAAAATCGGCAAATAACTCTCTCATTTGGGACAGAACGTATCCCAGCGTTTGGGCGAGGATATGTCGGCGAAGCCTAAGGCTGGAAAACCAGGAAAAGGAAAAAGCGAGCCGCCGAAACAGTCCAAATTAACGGACTTTCAGGTCTGTGACGCAGCAAACAGGGCTCCATATATGGCGGAGGAGGCTGGCAACGCTGCGATTTCTGCGGGGAATGGCGCAGATGCGCTGATGGCTGCCATGAGTTCAATGAGAGCGGACTTTTCCTCTAGATTTGATGGGATTATGACAGCGTTGGAAGGAATAAGAAAGGAATTGGGTGACTGTGTAGAACGAACGGCGCAGATGGAGCTCCGTCTCGCTAGTGCTGAAGATGACGTCACCCGTCTTCAATTAAAGGTGCGCACTTTGGAAAAAAAAAAATAAATCTCTGGAAGATAATATTTTGGATTTGGAATCTCGGTCGAGACAGAATAATTTGAGGCTGGTGGGTCTTCCAGAGGAATCAGAAGGTCGGGACGTATGTTCCTTTCTGGAAAAGTGGATTCCGGAGGTGCTGGGCAGCGAGGAGTTGCAATCAGCAGTGGTTCTGGAAAAAGCACATCGTATTGGCCCACGGAGAGATAAGGGACCGCCGAGGACCTTAATTATGAAGTTTCTTAACAACAGAGACAGGATGAAGATCTTCAACGCTGCACGAGCTAAAAAAGGAGAGATTAAACACCAGGACCAGCAGGTGCGGTTCTACCCAGATTTGGCCACAGGAATCCAGCAATTGAGGAAGCAGTTTGATCCCGTACGTAAGGAGCTGCGCAACCTTGGGATTCGTCATGGTGTAATCTATCCTGCGAGACTGCTGACCACGTATGAGGGCAGAACCCACATCTTCAAGACCCCAGAGGAGGCGCAGGAGTTCATCAAGAAGATCAAAGAAGAAGAAGAGACTGGTGGGAGCTAAGCATGAACAAAATATAAGGTAGAATAATTAAGCATTTGCACAGGCATCTGACTGACTTGAAGTAAATAGTAAGTTTACAAAATATAGATTGTATTATATATTAAAAAAACAAAAAACAAAAACAAAACAAAAAAAAAAACTATGATGTACAAAGTTGTTAAAAATTTTGGAGTTAAGTTGGAAAACTACAGAGGAGAGTTAATGTTACGTCATTAAAAGCAGTAGAGTTAGGGTGATTGGGAGGATGAAGAAGGAGTGGCTTAGGCTGTTCCCCGTGGGTGTGGAACGGTCGATGGCTATATCGGGAGACAGAATTTTTCTTTTGATTTTGGGGGGTTTGCCACAAGTGTGGGAAGGGGAAATTTGTTTGTGTGTAGTTTGTAGGATGAATGTTCAACCATTCATGTTTTTGCTTCTCTGTATGAGCATGTTTACACTGCAAGGTAATCCCAAACTCTCTATTGATCATGGACCAAAGTGTTAATCTTAATTTAACTCCATGGAATTGCAGAGGTCTACAAAATTTAAAAAAACTTAAACAAGTTATGAATAAAATAAAGGACATGGGTTCAAGAATTGTGTTTTTACAAGAAACTCATCTGATAGAGGAGGATGTTAAAAGAATTAGGAGTAGATGGCAGGGAAGTGTATTCACCTCTTCATTTTCATCCCGAGCCAGGGGAGTTATGACTCTCATACATAAATCAGTTCCTTTTCAAGTGAAAAATGTAATTGGAGACAAATTTGGAAGATATGTAATCATTCAAGGTTCTTTGCTATTAGAAAATATAAATCTTGTGAACTTATATGGTCCCAATATAGATGATCAGAAGTTCTTTGCTAATTTATTTCTCATCTTATCATCACTTACAGGGCAACATATAATAGCAGGGGATTTTAATTGTACATTGAATCCAGGTGTGGATAGATCAACAGGACTGGATTGTACGCACATTGGATGTAGGATGACTATTAATCATTTTATGAAAGAATTGAGATTGTTAGATATATGGAGAGAAATGAAACCACAAGTTAAAGCCTATTCTTGTTATTCCAGTACCTACAAGACATTCTCACGTATTGATTATTTTTTGATTTCCACAGAATTAAGGTCCAAGATTCAAAACTGCTTTTATGATAACATCGTGATCTCTGATCATGCACCCTGTTGTCTAATATATGTAGATAAAAAATTGACAAAGGAATCAGGTAGATGGCAATTTCAGCATAAATGGCTTCAGGATGAGGAATTTGTCAAGTATATAGAAAAACAGATAGACGAGTTCTTTGACATCAATACTACACAAACATCAGCATGTGTAAAGTGGGAGGCTTTCAAAGCTTTTATTAGGGGGCATATTATTAGTTATACAGGATCAAAATCTAAGAAGACTCGAGAGGAGAGAGCTAAATTGGAACATAAAATAAAAAATCTTCAGGAAAAAGTGTATGCAGGAAGTGACCCAAGGTTGGAGAATGAATTACTGATTTTGAGAGCTGAATACGACAAAAAATCAGCGAATAGAGCTGCCTCGAGTCTTCTAAGATTGAAACAATCTTTTTATGAACAAGGTGAAAAATCAGGAAAATTATTAGCATGGCAGATTAAACAATTGGAAATTAAAACACCAATTACCAGTATTATAAGTAAAGGACAGGTAGTTATAGATCCTTTAGAAATTAATAGAGCCTTTAGAGATTACTATGAAAAATTATATGATACCAAAAATGAACCTGATTTAACAAAACTAAATGGGTTTTTGAACGAACTATCTATACCGTGTATTCCAAATGAAAACAGGGAGATATTGGAGTCTGAAATTGGTCAAGAAGAAGTTGGGCTAGCCATTGATAATATGAAATCAGGAAAAAGTGCAGGACCAGATGGTCTTCCAGTTGACCTTTATAAAAAATTTAAGAATAAATTAATAAAACCTTTTTTGGAAATGGTTTTAGAAGCATTTCAAAATAATAATTTACCATCATACATAAATAATGCCTTAATTATACTGCTGCCAAAACCAGGTAAGCCCTCTAATAAATGTGAAAATATGAGACCAATAAGCCTATTAAACGCCGACCTTAAGATAATCTGTAAAATTTTAGCAAGACGAATACAAGAAATTTTACCAAATATTATTAATCGAGATCAGAATGGCTTTATAAAGGGTAGACAAGGCTTCCATAATGTAAGAAGACTATTTAATATTATTTATTTTAATAAAGAAGCACCGGATACAGCTCTCCTATCATTGGACGCCGAAAAGGCCTTTGATAGAGTTGAATGGCCCTTTCTTTTTGAAGTCCTACAAAGGTTTGGACTTGGAAATAATTTCATAAAATGGGTTCAAATAATATACAATAATGCTACAGCAGAAATCCTAACAAATAACAATATTTCAAAACCAATAAAAATCAATAGAGGATGTCGACAAGGCTGTCCACTCTCACCTTTACTGTTTACTATGGCAATTGAACCTTTAGCGATAGCGATACGTTTACATTCACAAATATATGGAATTAAAGTTGGACCAACAGAACATAAAATCTCCCTGTACGCCGATGATATAATTTTGTTTATGTCGAATCTAAAAAAATCAATTCCAACCTTGTTGAATTTAATAAAGAATTTTGGGGAAATATCAGGATATAAAATAAATAAAACTAAATCTTCAATATTAATGCTAAATGAGACCCAGAGAAATTACCCAGCCCCTGAGGTAAATCAATTCAATGTTGTAAATCAGTTTAAATATTTAGGAATCCAAATTATGCCTAAGCTAGAATCAGTCGCCAGTGTCAACTATGAAGCCTTAATGTCAGATATCAGTGAGTTAACTCAGAGATGGATGTCACTACCAATGTCGATGATCGGGAGAATCAATATACTTAAAAGTAATATTTTACCTAAAATACTTTATTTATTTCAATACATTCCCTTATCACCACCTTTAGATCTATTCTCAAGAATAAAAAAAAAGTTAGTGGAATTTATATGGAACAACAGGAGGGCTAGATTACGTCTGTCTTTATTATATTTACCATTTGATCGTGGAGGTCTGAAATGTCCAAATTTTATGTTGTATTATTGGTCGGCACAACTGAGGTCTATGACATATTATTTTTCATCAAATGATCTCCCTCACTGGACTGAAATGGAATCATACAATTTACCTTTACCTCTTCCCATATTCATATACTCAGATTCGGCAAAAAAATTACAAAAACAAGTTAAAAATCCATTTGTAAAGCATATGATCAAAATATGGTGTGAAGCTAAAAACTATTTAAAAGAACCACAGTTACTGTCACAATTTAGTCCAATATGGGGTAATCAATATTTTAAACCAGGGAGAGCGGACGCTGTATTTAAAGTATGGAATTTAAAAGGGATACAAAAGATTCAGGATTTATATTTGCCATGTGCAGACAACATAATGTCTTTTGAAGAGCTGAGGATCAAATTTAATCTCAATAGAACACATTTTTTTAAATATCTTCAACTTAGAAACTTTATTCGATCAAATCAAAATAAAGCTCTCACTCGACCTATTTATTCATCCTTGGAAAAAATGATGATGAAAGATAGTAAAAGAAAGGGTATTATTTCAGAGTTTTATAACTCATTGACACTATCTTCAAGTGAAAATTCACTGAAAAGATTAAACTACTGGAAAGAAGATCTGCAAATTGAAATTTCAGAGGAACAATGGGAATTGGCTTGTACAGAAGCTCAAACCAAATCAATAAATGCACGCCTTAAATTGATACATTTCAAATGGTTAATGCGGATGTATGTTACACCGGAGGAGTTAAATAGATATAACAAAAATATACCAGATACATGCACAAAATGCATGGAAAGTAAAGGAACCCTATTTCATTGTTTATGGGAATGTAGATTAATAAGAATGTTTTGGGAAGAGGTGAGGGTAACAATTGAAAAAATAATCTCAAAACAAATCATATTGAATCCTAAACTGGTTTTGTTGGGTCTGTACCCAGAAAAGCATAATTTCAATAAAAGTGAAAGAACATTCATAGACCTCAGTTTGCTTAATGCCAAAAAATGTATTGCACTATTATGGAAAAAGACTCATAGACCAGATGTGACTCAGTGGTTAAGACAGATGTTAACAAACCTTCCATTAGAAAGAATAACATATATACTGAAATCAAAGGAAATTGTGTTTGAGAATATATGGAGACCTTTTATTGATTATGTAAAAAATTTAAACATAACTCTTGAAGAAGAAGGTGAATGATGTGTGTGGACCTTGTAAATTCCAAACTGGTGAACATAATATGTATACTTATGTATTGGATTGTCTAGACTAAACAGAGGAGCATTGTTGAAGACTTGATTTTGTTGGTGGTTGTTGGTGTTTTTAGTGCATTTTTTTTTTTTTTGTAGTACTTTAGTGTTAGTGTTTGATTGTTTGTATCATGTTTGTTAAAAAAAAAAAAAGGGTTCAATAAAGATATTGTGGAAAAAAAAAAAACTTGCCCAACACTGGTCTTGACACACACCTGTTTCATCAGATACTTGTCTTTGCTTTCAATATGAGTTATACTGGGAGGAGGGGCTCTCCTGGCGGTTTGCCAGAGGCATGCACTGCTTCATGTCCAGACCAGAGATTCACAGCTTTAAATCTCATTGACAAGATGTAGTAGTGATTTTTACCTCTAAAAATGTATTAAAGGTTATAACACTGGCTGTAGTGTTATATTTTATCATTTGTTTGTGGTTTTATGGCGTATCTCCTCGCGTACGCTCCTGCGAAGGGGGGGTTTTCAGGCAGACATGCTTTTCTCAACACAAACAGTATGGAGACACGAGGTGACGTCCACCGGCGGGCCGGGGGAGACAGAGGAGGGGATGTGAGGGAAAGCTCATGGGTGAATGTTTTTTTAATCACATACTATTTTTTTGTTGATATATTCCATTCACACTCATTGTAATCAAGGAAGTGAGCGTGGTGCAGCAATGCATGTTATTGGTTAAACATTTCCTGGTAGACGACTACGCTTACTTTGGGCTTGATAAAACACAGTGGACCAACACCAGCAGATGACATGGTTCCTCAAATCATCACTGAATGTGGAAACTTCACACTAAATCTCAAGCAACTTAGATTCTGTGCCTCTCCACTCTTTCTCCAGACTCTGGGACTTTGATTTCCAAATGAAAGCAAAATTTACTTTGTATCATGTTTGTATCATGTTTGTTAAAAAAAAAAAAAGGGTTCAATAAAGATATTGTGGAAAAAAAAAAAACTTGCCCAACACTGGTCTTGACACACACCTGTTTCATCAGATACTTGTCTTTGCTTTCAATATGAGTTATACTGGGAGGAGGGGCTCTCCTGGCGGTTTGCCAGAGGCATGCACTGCTTCATGTCCAGACCAGAGATTCACAGCTTTAAATCTCATTGACAAGATGTAGTAGTGATTTTTACCTCTAAAAATGTATTAAAGGTTATAACACTGGCTGTAGTGTTATATTTTATCATTTGTTTGTGGTTTTATGGCGTATCTCCTCGCGTACGCTCCTGCGAAGGGGGGGTTTTCAGGCAGACATGCTTTTCTCAACACAAACAGTATGGAGACACGAGGTGACGTCCACCGGCGGGCCGGGGGAGACAGAGGAGGGGATGTGAGGGAAAGCTCATGGGTGAATGTTTTTTTAATCACATACTATTTTTTTGTTGATATATTCCATTCACACTCATTGTAATCAAGGAAGTGAGCGTGGTGCAGCAATGCATGTTATTGGTTAAACATTTCCTGGTAGACGACTACGCTTACTTTGGGCTTGATAAAACACAGTGGACCAACACCAGCAGATGACATGGTTCCTCAAATCATCACTGAATGTGGAAACTTCACACTAAATCTCAAGCAACTTAGATTCTGTGCCTCTCCACTCTTTCTCCAGACTCTGGGACTTTGATTTCCAAATGAAAGCAAAATTTACTTTTATCTGGACAGAGGTCATCTGCTGGTGTTTGTCCACTGTGTTTTATCAAGACCAAAGTCAGCGCAGTTGTCTACCGGGAAATGTTTAGAGCACTTCATGCTTCCCTGTGCTGACAAGCTTTATGGAGAAGCTGATTTCATTTTCCAGTAGGACTTGGTACCCCCCCCACACACACTGCCAAAAGTATCAAAACCTGGTTTAATGACCATGGCATCACTGTGTTTGACTGGCCAGTAAACTCTCCTGACCTAAACCCCATAGAGAATCTATGGAGTATTGTCAAGAGGAAGATGGGAGACACCAGACCCAACAATGCAGACGAGCTGAAGGCCGCTATCAAAGCAACCTGGACCTTCATAACACCTCAGCAGTGCCACAGGCTGATCACCTCCATGCCACGCCACATTGATACAGTAATTAATCCAAAAGGAGCCCCGACCAAGTACTGAGTGTGCACATGGACATACTTTTCAGTCGGCCAACATTTCTTTTAAAAAACTATTTTTTACAATTAATTTTATGTAATATTCTAATTTTTTGAGAAATTGAAATTGGAGTTTTCATGGGCTATAAGCCATAATCATCAAAATTAAAATAAACACTTGAACTATTTCACTCTCTGTGTAATGAATCTATATAATATATGGGTTTCACTTTCTGAACTGAGTGACCAAAAATATTGAACTTTTTCATGATATTCTAATTTTTTGAGATGTACCTGTATAAGATTAATACTATTTATAGTTTGTTCAATATTCAAAAAATAAATGTGATCAAAGTCACTCACTACTCAACTAATCTTTTGAGTAGATACTTTGTTTACTTTGTTTATTCAAGTATTTTTGGTGACAAATCTTAAGTAACTGTTACGATAAAGTTACAGACCTTGTATTTAAGTACAATTCCTGGTTACTCTGTACACCTCAGGTTTACAGGTACAGAAATAAATATAATGCAAGATTGTAATTTCCCCATTGTGAGATGAATAAAGGGTTATCTTATTTTATCGCCCCTTTAATAAAGATTTAGGACAAAACCTGATTTGGAAACACTTGTGAAAAATGACAGAAATGCTATTTATGCACTTTATAACTAAAAAAATAAATACCTAAAATGTTATCCACTCATAGTTTCATACATAACGTGAAGGTGAGGGGAAATACAATCACTAACTCAATATTATTACAGAAGAAGGCAATAAGAATTATATACAGAGCAAATTATGATGTTGCGATTCAATTATATGCTTCAGAATTAAGTGAATTAGGAGATTTCAAAATCATGCAGATCATGTGTAAAGTTTAAAAACATGTTTTTTGCCACAGAGCATTCAAGAGTTGTTCAAGTTAAAAGAAAGAAATCATGATTTAAGAGGAATGGTTATTTTTTTATTAGCCAAAGATCAGAATAATTGTTTAAAAATCACAGTTTATGTCGTACGAGTTGCTTCTGTATAGACAATTTTTCTGTCTATTATTTTGATATGACTATTATTGAGATTTTTTTTCTTTCTTTCTTCTGCGCAAACAGAACTAAATGTGTTTAATGGCCTGAACTGACTCCAACCACTATTTTTTAGATTCATCCCAATGAATACATGGGATGCACCGTCCACACTGCTGTAGTGTAGACACTGCCATCCACTTGAGTTATAATGATTTTTAAAACTATAATTTTACAGTTATAGTTATCTTTATAGTGTTTGCCGTGGACAGCCTTTAAGCCTTGTGGGATGAGGGTGGGCCTAGTCACAGATCCTGGCATTTGAAGGAGGAGGAAAAGGGAAAAGATTTGAACACAGAACTGTAAGACGAAAAGATTTTTTGTGGAAAAAAAGGCATGTGATACCATTTTAGACAATGTAGTTTTGTTTTTATAGGGGATTTACAGTGGATATAAAAAGTCTACACACCCTGATCAAATCCCAGGTTTTTGTGATATAAAAAATGAGACCAACAGAAATCATTTCAAAACTCTTTCCACCATTAATGTGACCTGTAACCTGTACAACCCAATTGAAAAACAAACTGAAATCTTTTAAGGGGAAAAATAAAAAACTTACAATAACCTGGTTGCATAAATATGCACAGTAATACTTTGTTGCAGCAACTTTGGCTTTTATTACAGCACTCACTCTTTGGGTAGGAGTCTATCAGCATGGCACATCTTGATGTGGCAATATTTGCCCACTCTTCTTTGCAAAAACACTCCAAATTTCCCAGATTGTGAGGGCATCTCCTGTGCACAGCCCTCTTCAGATCACCCCACAGAAGTTCAATTGGATTCAGGTCTGGACTCTGGCTGGGCCATTCCAAAATCTTAATCTTCTTCTGGTGAAGCCATTCTTTTGTTGATTTGGATGTGTGCTTTGGGTCATTGTCATGCTAAAAGATGAAGTTCCTCTTCATCTTCAGCTTTCTAGTAGAAGCCTGAAGGTTCTGTACCAATACTTACTGGTATTTGGAACTGTTCATAATTCCCTCCACCTTGATTAAGGCTCCAGTTCCAGCTGAAGAAAAACAGCCCCAAAGCATGATGCTGCCACCACCATGCTTCACTGTTGGTATGGTGTTCTTTTGGTGATGAGCAGTGTTGTGTTTGCACCAAATATATATCTTTTGGAATTATAGCCAAAAAGTTCAACCTTAGTTTCATCGAACCATAACACATTTTCCCACATGCATTTGGGAGATTTCAAATGTGCTTTTGCAAAATGTAGCCGGGCTTGGATATTTTTCTTTGTATGATAAAGCTTCCATCTTGCCACCCTACCCCATAGCCCAGACATATGAAGAAGACGGGAGATTGTTGTCACATGCACTAAACAGCCAGTACTTACCAGAAATTTCTGCAGCTCCTTCAATGTTGCTGTTGGCCTCTTGGCAGCCTCCCTGATCAGTTTTCTTCTCATCTTTTCATCAATTTTGGAGGGATGTCCAGTTCTTGGTAATGTCACTGGAATTTTGTCCACGTCTGTACCTTTGAACAATGAGATAGATCCCTCTGATGCTTTGGAAGCTCTCTGCAGACCATGACTTGTGCTGCAAGATGTGACTACAAAAATGTCAGGTAAAGCCTACTAGAACAGTTGAACTTTATTTGGAGTTAATTAGAGGCATTTTAAATAGTGGCAGGTGTGTGCTGACTCCCATTTAACATCAGTTTGAATGTGATTGGTTAATTCTGAACACAGCCACATCCCAAGTTATAAGATTATGCATCCCAAGTTATGTGCATATTTATGCAACCAGTCCCAATCCCCTTTATTTTTCCCCTTAAAAGATTTCAGTTTGTTTTTCAATTGGGTTGTACAGGTTATAGGTCACATTAATGGTGGAAAAAGTTTTGAAATGACTTATCTCAGTCTCATTTTTTTACATCACAAAAACCTGGCATTTGAACAGGGGTGTGTAGACTTTTTATATCCACTGCATATCCACCAGAATGCATCTTTAAGACCAGAAGAAAAATTACAAGTATTCGCATTTTGTGCTGGTGGATCGTAACCAGGCTGTAAGTAGAGCTCCAAAATACAAAAAGAATAAACAGGAGCGAGACAAAAAAAATAAAGAGTAGGCAATTTATTGAAAACTGCATTTAAACTTAAACAGAATGGTGGTCAAAGCATGTGCAGACCAGCTGGCAGAGATCCTCACCAAGCTGTTCAACCTCTCCCTGATGCACACCACTGTCCCCTCCTGCCTCAAAGCCTCCACCATCATCCCCATCTGCAAAAAGCCCATCAGGGACTGTCTTCCCCCCTCCTTCAACCCCCACTAGTTTGCCTATATGGAGAACCGGACTACGAAAGACGCCATCACCGTCACACTCCACAGAGCGCTGAGCCACCTGGAAAACCCAAGGGGCTACGCGACAATGCTCTTTGTGGACTACAGCTCAACTTTCAACACCATCATTCCGGACATCCTGATCAATAAACTGCATCTCATCCAGATCTCCCATTTGCTCCTGGATAAAAAAAAAAAAAAAACTTTCGCACCAACCACCCACAGACAGTCAGACTTTGCCCCCACCACTCCTCCACACTGTCTCTCAGCACTGGCTCCCCCCAGGGCTGCGTACTAAGCCCTCTACTGTACTCCCTGTACACCTTTGACTGTATTCCAACCCACCCAACCACTGTCACTGTGAAGTACACGGAAGCTCACTTTAGTTGGGCTCATCACCGATGACAATGAGAAGGCATACAGGGCAGCGGTAGAGAATCTGCTGCTGTGGTGCCAAGCAAACAACCTGAAACTGAATGTCCAAAAAACCAAAGAACTCATACTGGACTTCAGAAAGAACAGACAGGACCACACACCCCTCCTCATAAATAGGGACTACGTGGAAACCGTCCCCACCTTCAGGTTCCTGGGCATCCACATCTCCTCTGACCTCTCCTGGTCTGTCAACACCAAAGCCCTGGTGAAGAAAGCCCAGCAGTGGCTGCACTTCCTCCGTGTCCCGAGGAAGAACAACCTGGACCAGAAGCTGCTGCTGGCCTTCTACTGCTGCTCAGTGGAGAGTGTGCTCACCTACTGCCTGGGTGTGTGGTACGCTGGCTCCACGGCCAAGAACAGGAAGGCTGTGCGGTGGGTCATCAACACCGCCCAAAAAAAATCATCAGCGGGCGGCCCTCTGCCTTCCCTGGAGGACATCTCCAGATCCTCCTGTCTCAGAAAGACCAAGGCCATCACAGGAGACCCCTCACATCCCGCCTACCACCTGTTTGACCGGATTCCCTCTTGAAGACAGTTCAGATCAATCAGGTCCCACACCTCCAGACTGACAAACAATTTCTTTCCCTGGGCCATCCGGACTGCAAACAGTCAGAGGCCCCCCCACCCCCACCCCCTCCCTCCGTACGCTCACATGCACAGAACTGAGGACCTTTTTAATTATCACCATAACACACCTGTCTTTGCACTTGGCACTTTCATGTACAGTATATTGATCAATCCGTGAAACCTCTATGTATATTTTCCATAATCCTTGGGCCATTTTACTCAATTGTCTGTTCTGCACTCCGCACTCTTATGTACATAGTTCCATCCGTGAAGCCACTACCATACCTGTGTATATTTCCATGGAATAGCCCAGGAATACAGGCCAGGAATATTTCCATATTCCTGGGCTATTTTTATTTCAGTTGTGTGTTTAATCGTGTGTTCTGTAACTGTGTTTTATCTCATCCTTCTCTCTTTTGTGTTTCATATTTCTTTATTACCTCTGCCAAGGGAGGAGGTAATCTGTTTAGTGGCATTGGTTTGTTGTTAACTGGCATTAACTGAGGATTCTAAATTGTCCTTAGGTATGACTGTGAGAGTGAATGGTTGTCTGTCTCTCTGTGTTGGCCCTGCGATGGACTGGCGATCTGTCCAGGGTGTACCCTGCCTCTCACCCAGAGATGCTGGGATAGGCTCCAGCACCCCCGCGACTTGAAAAGGATTAAGGGGTAGAAGATGGATGGATGGTTTGTTGATTTGTCTGTTGGTTGGTTGGTTTGTCTGCCTCTTAGCAACATAACTTAAAAAGTTATGAACAGATTTTGATTAAATTTTCAGGAAAGGTGTGTAATGGCACGGGGAACAGATGATTACATTTTGGTGATGATCTGAAAGTACATACCTCCACCAAGGGCTTTGTTTTTATTTGTGCAGCAAGATTACACAAAAACTACTGGATGGACTTGGATGAAATTTTCATCAGAGGTGGTTCTTTGGCTAGAGAGGAACCCATTACATTTTGGTGAGGATCCGAGAATGGATCCCTCCACCAAGGCTCTTTTCATCTCACAGAGTGTTAGCAACAATACTCCAAAACTACTGAATGGATTTGGATGAAATTTTCACCAGAGGTGGTTCTTGGGCTACAGACAAACCCAATACATTTTGGTGAAGATCTGAGAATGCATTCCTCAGCCAAGGCTCCTATCTTCTCAGTGTCTTAGCAACAATACTCCAAAACTAATGGACAGATTTTGATGCAATTTTCACCAGAAGTGGCTCTAGGCCTACACACAAATCCATTACATTTTGGAGGTGATCCATGAGGGACAGAAGGAACCTTGGCGGAGGTAGACCTCCGCCAAGCGCCACAGTTCCCCCCATATAGTGTTTGTGTGTACGTTTTCAGATTCCTTGACCACGAAAACATATGACTAGCAATTGGATTGACAATGATAGGATTAGTGGTTCAGTAGGTATTCAGGAAAATGGCATTTTCCGTAATGGCGGCCAAAGTTCCCCCCATACAGTGTTTGTGTGTACGTTTTCAGATTCCTTGACCATGAAAACATATGACTAGCAATTGGATTGACAATGATAGGATTAGTGGTTCAGTAGTTATTCAGGAAAATGGCATTTTCCGTAATGGCGGCCACAGCTCCCCCCATACAGTGTTTGTGTGTACGTTTTCAGATTCCTTGACCATGAAAACATATGACTAGCAATTGGATTGACAATGATAGGATTAGTGGTTCAGTAGTTATTCACGAAAATGGCATTTTCCGTAATGGCAGTTTTCTTGTGGACAGTGACCCGGATCACCACCAAAATTTAATCAGTTCTTCTTTGTACCATTTCCAACAATGCCTCAAAGTTTCATCGAAATCCATCCAAAACTTTTTGAGTTATCTTGCTAACCAACAGACAGACAGACAGACAGACAGACAGACAAAACCCGGCAAAAACATTACCTCCTTGGCGGAGGTAAATATATAAACACACACAGTGCGGAGCATTGTAGCTAGATGGAATAATATGTAGATATATGAACACACAGTGCGGAGCATTGTAGCTAGATGGAATAAATATATAGATATACTAGAAAAGCACTCGGAGAGCGCAGACCTCCGCCAAGCGGCACAGTTCCCCCCATACAGTGTTTGTGTGTACGTTTTCAGATTCCCTGAGCATGAAAAGATATGACTAGCAATTGGATTCACAATGATTATTTGTTTATTTGACATGGACAGTGCAATAAACAGACAATTAATGAATGACAATCAATGTGATAGTGATAGGATTAGTGGTTCAGTAGTGTAAAACGGGGCTATAAGGGACGGCGGGTTAATAAGGGACATTTTTGTGGGAAATGTTTTAAATGTAATTCTGCTTTTTTTATTTTGAGCAGGACGCTGAGTTGTGTTGTTATTGTCAAATATCCATGAATCCTTCATCAAATCTAGGCGGAAGCAAAATTAAAAAAGCAGAATTACATTTAGAAAAGTGTCCCATATTACCCCGCCGTCCCTTATAGCCCCGTTTTACAGTAGTAAAAGCATTGCCTCCTTGGCGGAGGTAATAAACTGAAGTGTTGGTGTGTCCATCTCCTCCACTGACGGATGCAGATTGGTTAGACAGGTTGCCGTGGGTTTTATATTATATTGGGGTTGCGCTCCGCGGCAAAACAGAATTTAGAATCTTCCCCGGCAGAGAGGTCGTTTTTACGCAGCGCCTATAGCTGGGCGGGGAATTTGTGGCAAATAATCGGGCGGCGGACAGGTGGCCATGTCAGGTTTTGCAGCGTGGCGCAAAAACAGGGACGCTGGCGGGCCCAGGCCAGCAGTGTTTTCTGTGTGCTTTTGTGCCTAAAACGTTGAAGAACGTGGAGTTTGTGTTGGTCAGACACGACGACCAGCGCAATGTGCGCAGCGCCTATGGCTGCCACAGGCACGCTGGGGGGCCCAGGCCAGCAGTGTTTTCCACATGCTTTTGTGGCTAAAACGTTGAAGAAGGCGGAGTTTGTGTTGGTGAGACACGACGCCCAGCGCCCCCCATTGCGCCTGCGCACATGTTGAAAATGGCCGTATGTCACAGTGTGGAAAAATGCTTTAAAAAATTCCTGTATGCAGATGGTGATGCGGATCATCCCCAAAATTTAATCAGTTCTTCCTTGTACCATTTCCAACAACGCCTGAAATTGTCATTGAAATCCGTCCAAAAGTTTTTGAGTTATCTTGCTAACCAACAGACAAACAGACAGACAAACAGACAGACACACAGACAGACACACAGACAGACACACAGACAAACCCTGGCAAAAACATTACCTCCTCCTGGCCTTTCGGCCTGGCGGAGGTAACTAGAAAAGCACTCAGACAGCAGATACCTCCGGCAAGGCTCCTTCCATCCCACATGGATCACCCCAAAAATGTAATGGGTTTGTTTTAGAGGATTCTTGCTAACACAGTGTGAGAAGATAAGAGCCTTGGTGGAGGTATGCATTCTCAGATCATCGTCAAAATGTTATGGGGTCCTCTCTAGCCCAAGGACCACTTCTGGTAAAAATGTTATTCAAATCCATCCAGTAGTTTTGGAGTATTCTTGCTAACACAGTGTGAGAAGATAAGAGCCTTGGTGGAGGTATGCATTCTGGGATCATCACCAAAATGTCATGGGTTCCTCTCTAGCCGAAGGACCACCTCTTGTAAAAATTTCATCCAAATCCATCCTGTGGTTTTTGTGTAATCCTGCTGCACAAATAAAAACAAGGTACCTGGTAGAGGTATGCACTCTCAGATCATCGCCAAAATTTAATGAGTTCGGCCTTGGCCCAAGGGCTATCTGTGGTGAAAATTTCATCAAAATCCATCTAGTAGTTTTTGCATAATCCTGCTAAAAGCCAGACAGACAAACAGACGAACGGCTGGACGGACGGACAAACCACCCCAATTACATAACCTCTTTGGCAGAGGTAATAATAAAAACTGTTATACATTAAACTTAAACAGTGTTCAAAGAATTTATGACCTCAGTGGCAAAGTGAAAGTACAAAATAATATAAAAAGGTATTTTCTATATTAATGTATCTATTTCTCAAATTTTGTTGTGGATTCCTCAGAAATGTTAGAAAGGGATCCCAGACTCTATAAAACTTATTCTCAGATCTTCTAATTGTGCATCTGAGTTCTCATCCTTCTCTCTTACTTTATTGTGCAGTAGCCTGGTGGCGCACCCACAATTTTGTTGTGCTGTACAACTGTACAATGACAAACAAGCCTATTCTATTCTAATCTGTGGCTCAATATACTTATTACCTCCGCCAAGGAAGTATGGAGGTAATATTTTAGTGGTGTTGGTTGGTTGGTTTGTCTGTTGGTTGGTTGCTTGCTTGCTTGGGTGGTTGGTTGGTTGGTCGGTTGGTTGGTTGGTTTGCCTTTTAGCAATATCACTCAAAAAGTTAACAACGGATTCTGATGACATTTCCAGGAAAGGTGTGTAATGGAACGGGGAACATATGACTAGATTTTGGTGGTGATTTGGATCACAATGTGGATGCAGGAATTTTTTTGAATATTATTTTATATATTAAACTGGCGCTTTTCATGTAGTGCCACTTTAAGACGTGTCCACTCAGTTACGTGCGTGGTCACGCCATAGGACCACGCACCTCGGCAACCCAGAAGCCAAACATTGCAGAAAAAGTATTAAGGGGCGTGTCTACCAAACTAATTTTTTCTGCTGTGGGCGACTATTTTCTATTCATTCTCTATGTAGTCCAGCGTTTACAACGCTAAGCGCCCTCGGCACTGAAACACTTTGAGCAGTGGCTGCTTTTTGTCACGGTGGTCAGGTCTGAAAAAAGTTTAACTTGTCAGACTACTATACAGCTGTGCTCGTCAATGTCAGACCTTTCTAAGCAGCCAATCAGAATTAAGGAAGGGTGGGGCACAGGACGCCGGTACAGAAAGATGACAATGGTAGGTGATGGTAGAGGAGGTGGAGGCTGAACTTTGCTGCACCAAACAATCCAGTACTCTTTGATCTGACACTAAATGGATATCATGATCAAAATTTGAAAGCAAATGCTTGAAGGAACATGTCCGCAGCTATTGGCATGCCAGGTGAGCGTTTGTGCCTTTGTCATGGTCATATGGTAAGCGTTTGTGCCTTTGTCATAGTCATATTTAGGGCTGTCACGGTGGAGGAATTTCCCCTGCAGTGACAGTAGATAGCTCAACACCGCGATATGCGGTATTACTGCAAATGTTTTTTGGACCCCATGGTCTCGTAATTTAAACAGGGTTCATAACTTATGTGGCAAACGATGGAAGCTGTGAGAAACTCGCTGCAGCTCTGCCCTCAACATAGGTATGTATGACAACTGTGTGGAGCTCTGGTCTTCCTACAGGCAAGAACCGCCGATTCTGTTAAAAAAAAAAAAAAAAAAACACTCGATCATTTTCATAAAGCAATGCCGGTAACTCCAGTATTTCAACTACAGGGTGTGTGGACTGGTTGGAGACTGCAGCGACATTCAGCTTATTTAAACAGGACAGCCTCCATACATGACTCTGTGTGGCTCTTGTCTCTGTGATTTTGGGATTTTTGCCGCTGTCTGAAAAATCACGTTCAAACAAGCAATGCACTATGCAGTAGTTGTTTTGCTCTCGGAGCTCAACTGTCAGGATCATAAACACTCCACTCAGAAGGCAATAACATACTTTGTGCCCTTCCAGTGCCCACTGTCACGGTTGTACTTAGCAATTCATCCAAACGCTTCTGCCACTAACTGCCTGCTGGAGTCTGTCTAGAGAGTCCCCCACACAGTGCTGGCGGCTGCATCCGTGAGTGCATACCTCTGCCAAGGCCCTGTCTCGCAATGTACAGATTGATGGCGATATGGATGGACAAAGGGATGGAGGGGAGGATAAAAGGAGGGAGGCACTGAGCCATGGCGGAGGTATGTGCTCTCTGAGTGCCCTCTAGTTTTTTATTGTTTATTGCTGTTAACTGCTTATCAGTTTATAACAAATTAAATCCTGAAGTTATTTAGTTAGTAGAAAACCTACACTTCACACTATTAAGAAATGCTTTATCGGTACTGATAACATCCATCCATCCATCCATCCATCCATCTTCTACCGCTTTTCCGGAGGTCCGGGTCGCGGAGGCAGCAGTTCAAGCAGAGAAGCCCAGACTTCCCTCTCCCCAGCCACCTGCTCCAGCTCTTCAGAGGGGATACCAAGGCGTTCCCAGACTAGCTGGGAGACATAGTCTCTCCACCGAGTCCTGGGTCTGCCCCGGGGTCTCCTCCCAGTGGGACGTGCCTGAAACACCTCAAGTGGGAGGCGTCCAGGAGGCATCCTAATCAGATGCCCATACCACCTCAACTGACTCCTTTCAATGTGGAGGAGCAGCGGTTCTACTCTGAGCCTCTCCCGGATGACTGAGCTCCTCACCCTATCTCTGAGGGTGAGTCCAGCAATCCTACGGAGAAAGCTCATTTCAGCCGCTTGTATCCGCGATCTCGTTCTTTCGGTCATTACCCAAAGCTCGTGACCATAGGTGAGAGTAGGAACGTAGATTGACTGGTAAATCGACAGCTTTGCCTTAGAACTAAGCTCCCTCTTCACCACAACAGACGTTGTACCGGTACTGATAACAATTTAAGAAAAAAATCAACTACAAGTTTTGAATCAATTAGGATGAAGGTGCAGTTTGTAGCATTATTCAACACCCTAATTCAATAACATCAATCTAATTTTATAATTATCTGTCAAAGATAAAACAGAGGCAGCCTTTATGTTCAAACCAAACACAGCTTGCGAGGGTCGCCCCCCCCCCCGCGCACACTTTAACCCATACCCACCGCCAGCTGGCTCCCTACTCCCTCCTAAGAACCAGGCTGTTTGGTTTCGGTCAGCCACAGCTGTTAAATGTTCCACTGCTCATACTTACCACGAGTCTATTCTCAGACGGACAACAGCCGACGGAAATAGCTGGTGTCTTTTTTTCTCCCCGAGAGTTATAAAAACTTTTAAGCTAGGCTACTAAAATAAGTTATCGTCAACAATAAGAAAAAAATGACATTACCTGTTAAAAGTGGAGGAAAGTTCGCCCTCAGCTCGCCAAATAAGAAAATGTCCCGTCGTTTACATTTTTTCACTTTACAGAGGCCCTTTAAAAAATATATATTTAAAACTCGACTCGTCCCTGCAGTGATTCTGTCCATATGGCACAGCGCTGAAAGCACCACCCTCGTCCATTCACTCACAAAAGCGTCTTTCATGGTAACCATGACAGTGTAACTGTCTCGGCGCACGTGACCTCTTCTTTAGCCAATCAGCGCGCCCGTTACGTTCAATATTCAAACTACCGAAGTGACGCTATTGGCTGACAGTGATGGCAGCCGACAGCCTTTGTTTTGAGTTATAATCCAGAGTGGTTCTATTTATAAAGTTCATTTAAAACAAATGAACTGCATTTCTACATAGAATCTCTGTCGGTAAAACCCAGTAGTTAATCTGGACAGGCAGCCATGGGAGACTATGTGCAAGTTCAAAACACACAACTGTACGCAATAACTTCAAGTTCTATTTCAGAAACTGCAAAGTGTCTTACCCAATATTGTTTTCCTTCATCTGCAACATCCAGCATCTACTATGTGGGTTTCCCTCTGTCCCCCACACACAAGGCAGGTGCATCTCTTCACAGAAAATGTTGTGCAAACACTTCTAGCTTCTGGTCAAAGGGCTGCAACGGCTGCGTGATTTCACTACACGTGTGCAGTTCAGTTTACTGATTTGGAAAAAGAAGGTGGGTTAACTGACAGACGTGTGATTTAAAAGTCATGTGACAAGAGAATTACCAGTCTGACGCCTGACTGATTTTCCCTAGTATTGTTGTTCTTGTATGTCCATTCAAACATGTTCCATTCTCATTGAGTGTGGTCTGTGGGTTGGTAGCATGTGGGATGGAACTTAATCCCTAATTTCTCCAGATCCTCTTAAAACGGGCCAAAAGGCGAAGACCTTAACATTTCAGTTCCACCTCTCTGTAATTTGCATTTTAGTAAATGGTCCTGCAGAAGCGGGGTGTAAAACCACATCCGGGAACAATCTGTTCTTTAAAAATTCTAAAAGAAATTTCTCATGTTTCTGATCAAAATGTTATGTCTCACGATAAGCAGGGATCAGCAACGAGTAACTCTGGAGCTACTTGCTGCTCTTTTGGTCATAACAGTACCCTTGTTGGTTTGACAAAAATGAACTCCAAATCCTTCTGGTAATGTCATTCCTGAAAGTGCAACGTACCTTTTCTGTGCATTTGCAAACAATATATAGTGTACATTAAGTTTTAAATGCTTTACCACTACTGCTGGGAAGCCTTTCAGTTGAACATTTATTATTTGAGAAAGAGCAAACACTAAAGCAGTTGTGTGGTGTTGTGGTTATGGTCAGTGCTTGGAAAGCAGGAGGTCCTAGGTTTGAATCTTGCCAGGGAGGTCCTGTTCTTCTAAATGACAACTGAAGTCCAGCATGGCTCTTGTGTACATTTTAAATCAGCATTAAGTTACATTTTCACCTCAAGATAATGTCTGCAAAAATTATTTTGATGGTACACCAAGTTTTGACTGAGGGAATGTCACTTCATCCATAGCCTGAGTGGGCCCACATTGCCTTAAACAGCTCTTGTTTTGGTGTCATTTCTGGGGGGGGGGGGGGGGGGGGGGGGGGGGGAGCAGATGTTGCCTCGGTCTGTGGCCTTAGTCCCAGCAGCCAATCACAGGGCACAACTTTTGCCACCAACAACAACAAGCCCTGTGGTTGGCTGCTGGGACTGGGTCATGGTCGCCGTGGTTTTCACTGGTCCTATAAAGAACAAGAAAGTTACATAGTGCTGCTTTAAAAACTAATGTGTAGCAGACCTTGGGTTTTAACTGTCGTTACTAAGCAATACAAGACCTTGAAGTCCACATCTGCTTGGAACTTGATGATCGCCACTTGCGGCTATATTTTTATTATTAATTTATGTGTGTAGCGTGTTATGTTGTAACTCATAGACAATGATGAGGCCAGGAGTGGAGCTGAACACTTCTTTATTAAGGAACTGAATCTCAGTGCACCTGCCATGCATGCAGCCGCTGGCAGAGGTAAGGCAGAACCCACCCACCACCACCCCCCGTCCCTCTACCAGCAACCCCTCTTATACCACAGGAGATGGCGGAACCGGAAACCGAGGCTGCCATCCCGTACCACACAAATAAAGTTCCAATAATGACAGTATATGAACACTGAACAAATACATAATATTTTTGTGCCCCTGTAGAAAAATCCAAAACACACACAATCAACCCACCCCAATTTGCAACCCGAATCATCCGCTAAACATAACTAAACTCAAATCACAAAAGGGGCCTATAACATTCACACAAAAAACTAAGACTAGGGGGGACGGGTAGACTGATGTCCTACCCCCCACATGGCGAGGCGGGTTATTCCACAAAAGAAAAAAAAAGTGCTGCCATGTCTCCGATATACCACATTAAAAATAATACCCAAACTATTAACTCAGAACAAACAAACAGTTATAACACTTAAGTCACACCAATGTCCGTTGGCAGCCAGGGGTAAAACTGACCCGGAGGTCCAGGACAGCCCCAAACCATCCACTACCCTGGCTGCTGAAGATAAGACCAGCTCGGAGGCCCCAGGCAGCCCCACGACATGTGCGCCCGTGGCCGCCATCTGCCCACAGGGTCAAAAACAATTTCTCCCGTCATAACATCTCGCTTCACAGCCAACTGCGTCACTCCTCGGGACCCCCCGTGCTGCTGTCCAGCACACCATCCCTCCGTGCTCGACGGTCCACTCCCAACCACCTTCAACACCGCCGTTGTGGCTCCGAACACTCCGGCCCCCCATGGCCGCACTCCGGGGAAAACCGAAGCCTGCTCGTCGGCGTCGTTTCCCAATCCAGGCACCTCGCCGATGCTCCCAGCACCCTCGTTCCAGGCGCTCCGCTGTGCTGTCACCATACCTGGTCGTAGCTGTTCTCTCCCAGGGCTCTTAGCTTCGCTCTGGTCGGCGTCACTCTCTGACCTAGACGTTTCATCACTGCTCTCGGCACCCTCGTCCCAGATGCTCTGCTGCGTCGTCTCCATGCCCAGCTGCAGCTGCTCTCCCTCGGGGCTCTCAGCGTAACTCTCGTCGGCGTCACTCTCGTCGGTGTCACTCTCGTCGGTGTCACTCTCCGACCCAGGTCTTTCATCGCTGCTCTTGGCACCCTCGTCCCAGGCGCTCCGCTGCATCATCTCCATGCCCGGCTGTCACTGCGCTTCCCCGGGGCTCTCAGCCTCAATGGTCCCGCTCTCCCGCTGCCTAACCTCTAGCTGTGGGGATGACTCCTGCTGCTCTCCCTCTCCGCTGTCGATGCACACCATGCCGTCAGACTCATCAGTGCTCTGGTCCGCCACCTTTCTGCGCTTCGCGGCTGGCCCACCGTCTTCGGTGACTGGGGACTTCCTCGGTCCCACCTCGATGCCCAGCTGGTAGCTTGGAGCTCTCTTTTGGTGCGCAGTTAGCTTAATGGTGAACCTGTCCATAGGCACCGAATGGGCCGTTAGCTTCTCCAAGCTAACTAGCTTAGCCCCTCCTGGAATCAATACTCCCACCACCCACAGCTTCGTGGTCCTCGTCTGTCCGGCGAAGAATTTGGCCAGCCGCTCAACAGCATCCTCATACAACTCTGACACCCCCAACATACAGAGAATTCTTCGCCCCTCCGTGCCGAGATGCTGAGCCAAATGCGCTCAACGTCGCCTCCTGTTGAATCTGCTTAGGCCCAGTGCCCTGATGTAACTCTCGAACATAGCCTGCCACTGCGGCCACAGGATCATCAGCTCTCCCATGTACTCCAGGAACAGTGTCAGAAGTTGAGGTAGCCCATACGCTTCCATGAGTTTACCTCTCATCGCCAAATGTTATGTCGTAACTAGTAGACAATGATGAAGCCAGGAGTGGAGCTGAACACTTCTTTATGAAGGGACTGAATCTCAGTGCACCTGCCGTGCATGCAGCCGCTGGCAGAGGTAAGGCGAAACACCCCGCCCCTCGATCAGCAACCCCTCTTATACCACAGGAGATGGCAGGACCGGAAACCGGGGCCATCATCCCGTACTACACAAATAAAGTTCCAATAATAACAGTATATGAACATTGAACAAATACATAGTACAGTGTCCTTTGGCTATTGTTTGTTAGCCCAGATAGCATCACACAGTGTAGTTGTCATGTTTATGTTTCTTAAAAAACCTTTAACTATTCCACATAGCACTACATGAGATAATAAAACTGTGAATTTCACTGAAACCTACATTTTAGTTCGAGTGTTTTTGTGACTTCTGTTATTATAAACTTATATGCGCAGCATCCATCACTTATTACTGTTTATGTTACTGTTAGCGTTCCCTCCTCAGCTACCTGTCTGCACCTTAGGAAGTTCCACCTGTAGAAAACTGGCTAGCTATTTCTGGCCCTTTCTCGTCTTTTGTTCTCAGCCTGTGGCTCTCTTGAGAGTCCTTTCCGGTGTTCTGACATTTTACCATACTTATCAGAACAGCCATACTCTGGGTTACTATGCATGCGCGTGCATAACGGAAACAGCTGACAGAAGGCAGGCAATGCGCATGCGTCTAAAAGGAAAGGGGCGGGGTGCTGCACCGTGATTGGCTGATCCAAAAATGTGGTGTGATTTTGGTGTGTGTCTATTTATACACTACCGTTCAAAAGTTTGGGGTCACTTAGAAATTTCCTTATTTTTGAAAGAAAAGCACTGTTTTTTTCTATGAAGATAACTTTAAACTAATCAGAAATACACTCTAGTATCTAATATGCATTGCTAATGTGGTAAATGACTATTCTAGCTGCAAATGTCTGGTTTTTGGTGCAATATCTACATAGGTGTATAGAGGCCCATTTCCAGCAACTATCACTCCAGTGTTCTAATGGTACAGTGTGTTTGCTCATTGCGTCAGAAGGCTAATGGATGATTAGAAAACCCTTGTGCAATCATGTTAGCACAGCTGAAAACAGTTTACCTGGTTAGAGAAGCTATAAAACTGACCTTCCTTTGAGCAGGTTGAGTATCTGGAAAAAAATTATTATTTCAAATACAAATCATTATTTCTAACCTTGTCAATGTCTTGACTATATTTTCTATTCATTTTACAACTCATGGTGGTAAATAAGTGTGACTTTTCATGGAAAACACAAAATAATTGTCTGGGTGACCCCAAACTTTTGAACGGTAGTGTATATATTATATATATTGCCTGCTGTTAAAAAAATATTCAATACAGCTGACAGAAGGTAAACAATAGCGTACTGCAGCCCAGCTGACGGAAGGTGGGCAATTATGTAGTGTTAGTGCCATATTTGCAGTGCAACTGATTCTGACAAAGTATGCTAAACTGATAGCAATATCTATCGGTTTGTCATACGGGTACGGTATTCTGAGAAAGTATGGTAAAATGGCAGAACACCGTCATCTGTCATACACAGGCCTCCAGGAGTGGAAGCTGGCCTCTGTGCCAAAGCAAGTCCACACCTGGCCTATGCCACATCCGGGCCTCCTTGAGTGGGTGCTGGTCGAAAGATGGGAGCCACCACAGAGATACAATAGATTAGAGTGCTCATCGCTAGCCACCAGGCTAGTTTTAGGTGGCCAAGCTCGGACGCCATATTGGTGCTGATAAAAAAAACAAACAAACATGCCATAGAGCCACATGTACTGCATTTTCTTCATTTTTGCACAAGAAGTCGAATATTACATGAAATAAACAGCATTTGTTGTCAGGTACAATGCCTGAGCATGGGCAAAAAATAAGGAAAATAAAAGATGCTCGGTTTTAACAATGTTATTAATTAATTTAAACATTAATGTGCCTGTTTTCAGCACCCATACCCAACATTTCAAGATTGTCTCCATATGCAAGTGATTTTTGTTTTCTTTCTTCTTATATTCATATGCTTTTTATAGTGACGCTCATTCACAGAATTGTAATTGTGTGGATGGCAAGTCCAAACAGACAGGGTAGGTAATTTGAGAAGAGTTTATTTTTTAATAATAATAATAATAATAATAATAATAATAATAATAATAATAAAACAATGTATGTGTTATGACCCGAGCACCAATGTCATTTGCGCTCTCTGAGCGCAAATAACATTGGTGCTATTATTCCGGCTCTCCGAGCTCTTATTGTGACAGCGCTCGGGGAGGCTTCCGCTCAGCTGTCAAGACCTGAACAGCTGTTCTGCATTTGCGGTCGTTAGCGGCCGGCTTCTTAAACTGACGCTAGCGGCTGCATCCTTGTAGCAGTGTCCGTCGCTGATCGTCGGAGCGATCATACTATATGGATTATGCTACATTGCCCGTCTGGGGTGTGACCGTCTTATCCTGTGGACCCATGAGTGAGCTTGTTAGCCTTACGCCTCCCTGTGTGTAGACTTGCTTGTGTCATAGCCTCAGCGGCTTGTATTATTGTGACTTCACCGTGAATAAAGACACTAACACAACTCTCTGGTGACAGTGTGGCGTCTTATGGTGGCTCGCGAGGGCCACCGCATGACAGTACATTGCTGCCAAAAACGGCGTTTTTACGGTGATGCCAACCCGAGATGCCTTTCGCCAGTGAGGTTGTGTTAATTGGCCATTGCCCTTTTTTTCTTGTCTGGGTACGGTGTGCTGGAGGAATGCCGTCGCGGAGGGGCCGTGCTCGGAGTCCGAGCCACGAGCTGGCGGATGTCCTGGAGTATGTGGATGAGACGCTCATCTCTGCTTCCCTCCTCGATTACGACCACAGCGTACTCTGGTACCTGGACTGTGCTGGGGACTCGCTCAATCATCTTTCTCCCCGCTACGCCGACCACCCAGAAGTCGCCGCGAGGAGGGATGACATCACTGCGCAACGCGAGATACTCCGTATGGTGGAGGAGGAATATGGCAAGAAGCAGAGGAGATGGTGTTCACGCTCCTCGCTTTGGGATCCCGTTCCTGTCCTCGATCCACTCCAGGAGTTCACACCACCCAGGGGTCGTCGTAGACATCGGCGCCGCGGCCAAGGGCAGCCCCAGCAAGCTCCTGTTCCGGGCCGCCGGAGTGACCCAATCAACCAGACAGCTGCTGTGTGTGACAAGAGTCCTGCTTCGGCGAGCCCCGTCCATGGGTCCGTGAGAGCGGCTCCCCTTTGTCCTCCCGGGGGGCCCTCTGTTACCATCCAGCGGGAGAAGGAAGGAGCAATGCCCCCTACAGCTGGCACCACCCTCCCTCTGGGAGACAGGCAAGTTCATGTTCACTCCCCTACTTATAATAGTGATCTGTCTTGTCTGACTCCTGGGGGTGGAGTTCGGGGTTTGCAGCCCCCCGAGCTCCCACCACCAGCTGTAGTCAACTTTACTGAACCTGCTGCCTCTGTGTCTTCCTCCGCTGAGCGGTCCTCGGCGTTAGGTCTACGTCGTCGAACGAGGAGGAGGCCTGCGGCTCAGGGAATAATCCCGGCCCCGCAGCCACGTTTTGGACAGAGGAGAAGAGCGGACTGCGGTGTGGAGCCTGAGCCAACGAGGAAGCGTCCCCGGGTCTCCATGGAGGAGCAGCCCGAGCCAGCGGGTCGAGGGTCCCCTGCCGCCACACCGTGCGGGTTATCGGTGTGGACATCAGCGCGAGAGGATCCGGCTGCAGAGACCATCATGCCGGCTGCGGAGCCCGACGCAGCTGAGTGGGAGCCCGACGATGAGCTTCTACCCGAACCTGAATCGATGGAGTACTGGACGGCTCCGGAGCCCGAGTGCAGGCAAGTGCTCTTCTTTGTTTTCCTTTGTGGTGTGTTAGAGCATTTTTGCCTGCCTCGCGGGGAGGCGAGCGAGGGGCAGCCGTCTGCTGCGCCCGAACTCGTCTCGCTGGGCTCTGGCGCTGCCGGGGATACTGATCCCGGTCCTCTCTGTTCCTCTTACAGTGTCGCCGGCTTGGAATCTGTCGAGGTCGCGGTGCAGGAGGTCCCAAGTTCGGGGGTGGAGGTTGTCGCCGATGCAGTGCCGACCCAGTCGGGGTCCGACGCGGGTGCAGCTGTGACCCAGCAGGGGTCCGACGCAGGTGCAGCTGTGACCCAATCGGGGTCCGACGAGGTCCAGTGGGGGTCCGACGCGGGTGCTGCTGTGACCCAATCGGGGTCCGACGCGGGTGCAGCGGTGACCCAATCGGGGTCTGACGAGACCCAGAGGGGTTCCGACGCAGGTGCGGCTGTGACTCAATCGGGGTCCGACGAGGTCCAGTGGGGGTCCGACGCAGGTGCTGCTGTGACCCAATCGGGGTCCGACACGGGTGCAGCTGTGACCCAATCGGGATCCGATGCAGGTGGAGCTTCAATGATCGCATCGGTGTGGATTGAGGTCAGTGGAGGAGCCGCAGACCCTTCGCCACCTGATGTGATGTGGGCTCATCATCACGATTATTCCCCTCTCAGGAGCCACCAGCTGGTGTTGTCAGTGCTGGGAGCCGTTGGAGGTTTTCTTCCTACAGGCTGGCGCTCCCATGTAGTTTCTTCATCGGGGAGGCCGCCGCATGCTGTTTCTCCATGGTTCTGGTGGCTGAGGGATGCGGGTCGGCTGCCCGAGGAGCTGTTTTGCCTGTTCGGCGCCTTGGGCCGGCCACCCGATGAACTGTGTTTGTTACTGGGTGGCCTGGTACGGCCGCCGGAGGGCTTGACTCTCGGGGCCTGGGACTGGATCAGGCCGCCTGACCATGTACTGTTTCCCGTGACCACCCGTTGGCCATCGGACGCAGGGAGACTGCCGGAACTTTGCCTGGGGCGTTTGGTCTCTGCCTGCCATCATCTGTTTGGACTGCACGGTGTGAGGGTCATTTGGAACAATAAGATTGCCGCATGTGTATGTTGATGAAACAAGAGGACTACCTGATCCATTAAGTATAATGCTGTGTTTGTGCAGGACAGCCACTGTTCACAGCAGGCACATGTGTATATAGAATGGTCTTGTAAATAATGATGCTGTGTTGATGGTCTTTATTCAACACGTTCTAATGGTAACGTGCGTGTGCGTGCTGTACAGTACATATTAAGTTTGTCTGACTAAACTCAGCCATTTAAGACGTTGTATTTGTTATCACAACAACCTTTTCCGCCTCTTTCTTTACTGCGGTTGTCACGTTGCTTTTGCCTTTGTGTTATGTAAAATTTAACACTACATTGGAATCAAATACCAGTGGCTTGATATATAGTATGTTACTTTGTGGGTTTTCATAGGCACTCTGGTGTTCGAGGATGATGTTTGGGTTTTTTTGGGGTTAAACGGTACTTTTGTGAAGAATGCGGCAGAGGTTTCATGCACTTGGGTACTTAAAAGCATAAACTGATCCACTGTGACATTTAGGGGTTTGTGTGGGAACTGCGTGGAAGGACCTTCACTCAGATGAGTTCCTTATGACTACATGAAGTCATGTATACTGGAGTTAAACAGTTTGTCTGTGGTCACTGTGGGAAAACCTTCTGTGTCTGGTAAATTATGCTCTGTATGGTTTGTGCCCGTGTATTGTAACTCTTGCCCTATTTGTTTCGTTGTTTTCTGTGGAAATGTGATGGGTATGTCAAGGGATGTGGGGGTTTTTTCTGGGGCCTTGTTGGTGTTTGTTTCGCTCCCTCCTTGCCTGTTCCTCCATTCACTCGCCCTGCGGGTGGGTGGGGGGTGGGGGTGGGGGGCTAGGTGTTACAGGGCGTTCGGAGCCCACCTTTGAGGGAGGGGTACTGTTATGACCCGAGCACCAATGTTATTTGCGCTCGGGCTATTCCTGTCAGGTCTTGACAGCGGCGTTAATATTCCGGCTCTCCGAGCTCTTATTGTGGCAGCGCTCGGGGAGGCTTCCGCTCAGCTGTCAAGACCTGAACAGCTGTTCTGCATTTGCGGTCGTTAGCGGCCAGCTTCTTAAGCCGACGCTAGCGGCTGCATCCTTGCAGCAGTGTCCGTCGCTGATCGTTGGAGCGATCATACTCTATGGATTATGCTACATTGCCGTCTGTGGTGTGACCGTCTTATCCTGGGGACCCCGTGAATGAGCTTGTTAGCCTTACGCCTCCCTGTGTGTAGACTTGCTTGTGTCATAGCCTCAGCGGCTTGTATTATTGTGACTTCATCGTGAATAAAGACACTAACACAACTCTCTGGTGACGGTGTGGCGTCTTATGGTGGCTCGCAAGGGCCACCGCATGACAGGATGGATGGATGGATGATAATTAATAATACTAGTAGTAGTAGTAGAACTAATAATAAAAAACAAATAAGTAGCAACTTTTAAAGATTGTCTCTTCTATATGCAAGTGATTTTTTTTTAATGTTTTTTTCTTTCTGATTGTTTGTTAACAGAATAAGATACATTACATCTCACTGTGCTACACTCATTGATAACATCTTTTCAAATAATATGGATAATAACACAAAAAGTGGATTATTAATCAGCGGTATTAGTGACCACCTGCTAATCCATCCATCTTCTACCGCTTTTCCGGAGGTCCGGGTCGCGGAGGCAGCAGTTCAAGCAGAGAAGCCCAGACTTCCCTCTCTCCAGCCACCTGCTCCAGCTCTTCAGAGAGGATACCAAGGCGTTCCCAGACCAGCTGGGAGACATAGTCTCTCCAGCGAGTCCTGGGTCTGCCCCGGGGTCTCCTCCCAGTGGGACGTGCCCGAAACACCTCAAGTGGAAGGCATCCAGGAGGCATTCTAATCAGATGCCCATACCACCTCAACTGACTCCTTTCAATGTGGAGGAGCAGCGGTTCTACTCTGAGCCTCTCCTGGATTACTGAGCTCCTCACCCTATCTCTGAGGGTGAGTCCAGCAATCCTATGGAGAAAGCTCATTTCAGCCGCTTGTATCCGCAATCTTGTTCTTTCGGTCATTACCCAAAGCTCGTGACCATAGGTGAGAGTAGGAACGTAGATTGACTGGTAAATCGACAGCTTTGCCTTAGAACTCAGCTCCCTCTTCACCACAACAGACCGGTACAACGTCCACATCACTGCAGATGCCTGCTCCAATGGATCCCCTCATGGATCGTCACCTTATCGTGGTGGTGGGGTTTGCGTGCCCAAGTGATCCCAGGAGCTATGTTGTCCGGGGCAATTTGCCTCTGATAGGGTCACCCAAGACAAACTGGTCCTGGGTGAAGGGCCAGACTAAGAATGATCCAACAGACTCTCATGATAAATTCTATATCAAGGATTCAGTGTACCCCGCCCGGTATGGGGTTACCGGGGCCCCACCCTGGAGCCAGGCCTGGGGGAGGGGCTCGATGGCTAGCATCTGGTGGCCGGGTTTCCACCCATGGGACCCAGCCGGGCTCAGCCCGAAGGAGTTACATAGGTCCGCCCTCCAGTGGGCTCACCACCTGCAGGAGGGATCATGGGGGTCCGGTGCTATGTGGATTAGGTGGCGGTCAAAGACGGAGACCTTGGCAGACTGATCCCAAGCTTTCTAAACTGGCTTTTGGTACCACCTGCTAATATTCACAGTTTTTGGCAATGATTACAGGAAAGAAAAACAAAAAATAGCATTTATATACAGACAAGTGAGGACTGAAGAATCATTGAATGCTCTAAAAAATGATTTAGCAAAACTAAATTGGGAAGAACTATATAATGAAAAAGACATGGACAAAACATATGAAATATTTTAAAGAATATTAAAATTATTATATGATAAAAATTGCCCAAAACCAAAAAATCAATAAGAAGCAAAAATATTCAGACAGTCCATGGATCACCAAGGGATTAAAAAATGACTGCAAAAAGAAAAATATGTTGTATAGAGAATTCATAAGACATAGAACTAAGGAGGGAGAAAATAGATATAAAAAATATAAAAATAAGTTAACCAATGTTATGAGAATAAGTAAAGGAATACTATAGTAAATTAATAGATAATAATAAAAATAATATTCAAGGTACAGTGGTGTGAAAAAGTGTTTGCCCCCTTCCTGATTTTATCTTTTTTTTTTGTATGTTTGTCAAACTTAAATATTTCAGATCATCAAACAAATTTAAATATTAGACAAAGATAACCCAAGTGAACACAAAATGCAGTTTTAAATTAAGGTGTTTATTATTAAGGGAAAAAATAAATCCAAACCTACATGGCCCTGTGTGAAAAAGTGATTGCCCCTCAACCAAATGACTGGTTGGGCCACCCTTAGGAGCGACAACTGCAATCAAGCAGTTGCAATAACTGGCAATGAGTCTTTTACAGTGCTGTGGAGAAATTTTGGCCCACTCATCTTTGCAGAATTGTTGTAATTCAGCCATATTGGAGGGTTTTTGAGCATGAACTGCCTTTTGATGGTCCACAGCAACTCAGTCGGATTCAGGTCAGGTCCTTGACTAGGTCACTCCAAAGTCTTCATTTTGTTTTTGTTCTTAAGCCATTCAGAGGTGGACTTGCTGTTGTGTTTTGGATCATTGTCCTGCTGCAGAACCCAAATGTGCTTCAGCTTGATGTCACAAACAGATGGACGGACATTTCTGTTATTTTTATTCTGGTACATTTTGGTAGACAGTAGAATTCATGGTTCCATTTACCACAGCAAGTCTTCCAGGTCCTGAAGCAGCAAAACAGCCCCAGACCATCACACTACCACCACCATATTTTACTGTTGGTATGATGTTCCTTTTCTGAAATGCTGTGTTACTTTTATGTTGGATGTAATGGGACACACATCTTCCATAAAGTTCAACTTTTGTCTTGTCAGTCTACAGAGTATTTTCCCAAAAGTCTTGGGGATCACAAGATGTTTTCTGGCAAAACTGAGAGGAGCCTTTATGTTCATTTTGCTCAGCAGTGGTTTTCGTCTTGGGACTCTGCCATGCAGGCCATTTTTGCCCAGTCTCATTCTTATGGCAGAGTCATGAACACTGACCTGAACACTGCCAATTTATCACATCCTTTTTCATGTAAATTAGAAACATTCTTTTGTAAATGTGAGGATTTTTCTCATAAATTTGTAGGATTTTCTTGAAGAGAAATGTGCAGCTTCTTACTTGAAAATTTGCAGTGTTTTATTATTCATAATTTTGCAGCTTTTTCATCATGAATTTAGAACTTTTCTTACTCTTGAATTTGCAGTTTTTAAAAAAAGGTTAAATTTGCAGCATTTTACTCAAATCTTATATTTGCAGTGTTTTAGGTTGTAAACAGTTGGAAATTTACACCTTTTTTGTCTTTTTGCTAATCCACTTTTTGCTTACCCATAAAAATTCCACTTTTTTTTCTGTCAGAAATTGGCAGCTTTGAACTGAGACTTACATCCCCCCCCCCCCCCTTTTTTGGGTCAGGTCAGGCATTGGCTTGCTTGCTACCGGATAACCATGAAAACTGGTATTACCTGTCTCATGGGTCAGGCCGTCGGCGACTCAACCGGCATCCCCGCCCTTCCGAGGGCGTGGAGAGTTAAACAGGGCATCCTGGCAGAACTAAAAACAATATCTGCCACAGGTTTGTGGTGGACCACTCTCAGTTACACAGGGTGAGACTGGACATCCTGGCAGATAAACACATCTGTCGCAAGGTCTGTGGTGGACTGTGCCAGTCGGTGCATTGTGACATGTACTACACAAAGAGCAGAGATAAACAAACCTATCATCTGGTCAGTCACTGCAACAGATACTGCAGGCAGTTTGTCTTGGCTTGTCCTTGTCACTGATAATACCTTTATCTGCCAAGAATGTGCTGCTATTCTAGCAAAAGCTAGTGGTATTCAAATACTTTGCAAGCAGTTTCATGAAATGGTCAAACAGAAAGCAAATAATACTGGCTCGGATGTCACCCGGGCTTACAAGGGCTGTGCTGATCTGTTCACACTCCAACAGGCAGCGAAAAGTAAGCTAGGAGCAGGAAGACAAAAGAAGAGGAAAACAGCAGCCTTGTGTGTAGCAGAATGGAATGTATGCACTCTGTTGGACAAAACAACATCACAGCGCCCAGAAAGACAGACCGCGCTTGTGGCCCTAGAAATGAACAGGTACAATGTAGACATAGCTGCACTTAGTGAAACAAGATTGCCTAGATATGACAGCTTGGAAGACCATGGGTACATATTCTTTTGGAGTGGGAGATCAACTCAAGAAAGGAGAGAAGAGGAGCAGGCTTTGCAGTTAAAAAGGAGATAGCAGCAATGCTTGATGAGGAACCAGTGCTAATCAACAACAGGATAATGATTATGAGACTCCCACTACAGCGGAAGATGTATGCCACACTCATCAGTGTATATGCCCCAACAATGACCAACACAGAGGAGGTGAAGGAAGAGTTCTACAGTGATTTACGTGAGACTATCAGGCGTGTACCGACTGATGACAGGTTGATATTCGTTGGAGATTTTAATGCCAGAGTTGGTTTGGACACCGGGAAATGGAAAGGAGTGCTAGGCAGTCATGGAGTAGGCAAGTGCAATGCTAATGGAGAACTTCTACTTGCACTATGTTCAGAGTACAACCTTGTGATAACCACCACTGTAGTTAAGCACAAGGACACACACAAGAAGACATGGATGCACCCAAGATCCAAGCACTGGCACTTATTAGACTACATCACAGTCAGGCAGAGAGACAGAAGGGATGTATTGGACACCAGAGCAATGAGAGGCGCGGACTGTGGAACTGATCATGTTATGCTGAGATCTAGATTAAGGATTTGGAGATGAAAACAGCGCTGCAAGACGAGTGTGAACCCACCACAGAAGCTAAACACTAGTGTACTGAAAGGCCAAAAGAAGCAGGAAGAACTTACACAGGAAATGGATGAAAACTTGAAAGACTGGGACAGCAACAACTCAGAGAATGACATAGAAGAGAAATGGGCAACACTGAAGGATACGGTGTATCAAACTGCGAGCGATGTATTAAGCCACCCCGAGAGGAAACATCAAGATTGGTTTGATGAGCATGATGAACACCTGAAGAAACTACTAGAAGCGAGGAATACAGCTAGGCAGGAAAACCTACAGTGTAACACAAGGTCGAAGAAGAAGAAATACTCAAAGGCTCAGAGTGATCTACAGAAGTACACCAGAGAGATGAAGTCCAACTGGTGGGATGAAAAAGCGGAGGAACTTCAAACTGCAGCAGACAGGAAGGACATGAAAACATTCTTCACAGGTTTGAGAGAAATCTACGGCCCTAAACCAAGAGGATTGATCCAAACTAAAGGCTAAGGATGGCGAAAACGGTTTTGCAGGAGAAAGACCAATATCCTGACAGATTAAAGAAGCTCTAGTGCAGTGACCAGATGTATCAAGTCTGGATGAACCACCAAATTTTGATGAACTAATGGCAGCTATCAGGACAAGACAGGATGGTAAAGCTTCAGGAAGGGATGGAATTCCAGCAGAAGTGTGGAAATTTGGTGGTGTTCAGCTGACCAACTGCCTGCACAATCTCATCCAAGAGATATGGGATGCCCAGAAAGTACCTCAACACTGGAAGGATGCAAGTATTGTGCCTTTGTTCAAGAAAGGTGACAGGAAAGATTGTGGAAATTGCCGAGGTATATCACTGCGAGCCACTGTTGGTAAGATTCTCTCACATGTACTACTGAACAAACTCAATGAACACATCTCGCAGAATGTACTAACGGAAACCCAGTGCGGCTTTAGAAGTGGAGAGAAGCACAATGGGACATGATTTTCTGCTTGAAACAGTGTCAAGAAAGTGTATCAAGCAGTAACATGCCGCTTTATGAGTCTTCTTAGACTTCAGTAAGCCTTTGATACTGTTTCACGACAAGGACTTTGGCAGGTCCTCAAGAAATATGGCTGTACAGGGAAGTTTGTCAGCCTGATTGAGGCACTCCATACAGGTATGCAAGCAAACATGACAATGAGTGGTTCAGTATCTAAAGACTTTTCAGTAAGCAACGGGGTGAAACAAGGGTGTGTGCTGGCACCTACACTCTTCTCGCTATATCTGGCAGCCATGCTTAAGGTGACCTTCAAAGACACTTCAGAAGGACTATACATTCAAACAAGGAAAGAAGCAGACTTGTTCAATGTGGTACAGTTTAAAGCCAAGAGTAAGACATCGATAAAGGTAGTAAGAGAAATGCTCTTTGCCGATGACAGTGCTCTAGTTGCACACAGTGTGGAAGATATGCAATCTTTAGTGGAGAAATTTGCAAGAGAAGCTAGCCAACTCTGCCTCCAAATCAACATCAAGAAGACAGAGTGCCTTTAACAACCACCAAAGTTCCAATTATCAACATCACTACCGGAAGAGATCAGCATTGGTACAGAGCCACTAGTCAAGCGCAAGACTTTCAGGTATATAGGGAGTACTATTTCAGAGAATGCTAGGCTGGAGGATGAATTATCTCTCAGAATGGGAAAAGTGAGTGCTGTGTTTGGAAACTTGAGGGAGAGACTGTGGAACAATCAACATGTGTCTATCTGCATGAAATGCAAAGTGTACAGAGCGATAGTACTGGCTACTCTATTGTACGGTGCTGAAACTTGGACTGTCTACAGAGTGCAGGTGAAGAAACTCCACGAGTACATGATGAGACACCTTCAAGCCATAATGAACATCTCATGGAAAGACAAGATAACCAACATAGAAGTGTTGAAACGAGGTGGTCAACCATTATTGGAGGACATGCTAATACAGATGTGACATAATTTTGCAGGCCCAGTGAGCAGACTCAGAGTCAGGAGTAGATGCAATTATCTTTATTGTGTTAATGTGTGTGTGTGTGTGTGTGTGTGTGTGTGTGTGTGTGTAGGTGGTGATGTAGCAGCTGGGGGTGAGCAGAGCGCTGTGCAACCTGGCAACCCTATGGACAGAGTAGAGACAGAAGGCGTGAGTGATGACCCCGGAGGGAATATACGAGAATGACCAAAGCTTACTGTTTGCAGAGGTGGAATGGAGCTCAGGTTGGCCCACAGGCTTCGGCCAGGAGGACAGCGCCTGCTGTCTCAGCGAAGGTGGAGAGGTGAAGAGGACGTGCGGTTAAGTGCGCTACTCGGTCCGCCACCACGGATCTCCGCCTGTGCACAGTGGATGAGCGTCGATATTGGTGAGTTGATAAGTGGGCTTACTTGGTGTGGAAGAGATGCTCCCTCCAGAAGGTAGAAGGCAGGAGGCGAGGTTAGCCCTGGAATGCCGGCTGTGGCTAGGAGATTCTTTGGCAATGACGAAGACGAGTGTTGGTCTCATCTGACCAAGGAGACAGACGGTTCCACGCTGATCTGAGGGCAGCGCAGTCTAAATAGTCCGAGGGTGATGGAGAGCAGATGCGCGTGCAGCTGCGGATGATAATGAGACAGAGCGAGCCATCACAGTACTCCCCCCTACGAGGTGCCTCTCAGCGCCCAATCCAACCTACCTGGGTGTGTCCGATGGAAGTCCCTGATGAGCTGATTGTCCAACACGAAGGACGGACGCACCCAGGACCTCCATTCCAGGCCATACCCCTCCCAGTCCACCAGGTATTGCAGGCCACGACTCCGATGGTGGACGTCCAGGATGGCATTGACTCTCCACGCCGGGTCGCCGTCGATCACCACTGGTGGAGGTGGAGACCTGGAAGGGGGACACAGAGGGCTGGAACAGAAAGGCTTAATTTGAGAGACATGAAAGGTCGGACAAATGCGGAGGGAGGGGGGGAGAGCTAGGCACACAGCCACAGGGTTGACAAACCGGGCTATGGCGAAAGGTCCAATAAATTGTTGTGATAATTTTCTCGCTTCCACCTTGAAGTTAATGTGCCTGGTTGAAAGCCATATCTGCTGACCCACCCGGTAGGGAGGGGCTGGTGTCCTGCGGCGATCTGTGGTTGTGGTGTTGCGCTCCGCCGTGCACTGAAGTGCGGTCCGGGTTGCTCTCCACAGCCATCAGCAGTGCCTCAGGTGGGCTCGGATGGATGGCAAGGCGCTGTCCCTCTCCTTGGGGAACAGCAGGGGATTATAGCCCAATGAGGCCTCAAAAGGAGACACGCCTATCGCCGAAGACATGGTGGTATTGTGAGCATACTCGATCCAAGGAAGATGGGCGCTCCATGACGCTGGGTTCACGGTGGCGACGCACCACAGCGCAGCCTCCAATTCCTGGTTCGCCCGCTCACACTATCCGTTACTCTGTGGGTGATAGCCAGAAGACAGGCTCACTGTAGCCCCCAGCGCATTGCAGAATGACCTCCACACCTGGGAAATAAATTGGGGGCCCCGATCAGAGATGATGTCCACAGGGATAAGATAAGATAAGATAAGATAAGATAAGATAAGCCTTTATTAGTCCCACAATGGGGAAATTCCAGGATTGCAACAGCACAGGGATAGCAACACTCAGAGCAACAATCAGAAGGCAGGAAAAAACAACATCTAGTAAACATATGTCCATATTACTATAAATGTATATCTATAGACACACAGTGCAGAGCATTATGGTTGGTTGGTGAATGTGCAGCAGAAAGTCTAAGCTCTCTCTCTGCGGATGCGGCGGGCCAGCTGGAAGTCTTTGGGCACGATGGTGACCCCCTTAGCGAAGAAGAGACCACCAGGTGGGCCTCGCTGGTCTCCTGCAGAGCCATGACGGCGAAGCTCAGGAAACGCAGGATGGTCTTGAAGTCCTGAGCGATCTCCCTCACCAGGCGCTGGACGGGCAGCTTACGGATGAGCAGCTCTGTGGATGCCATGCAAATTCACGAAGTGCTGGACGAGCAGGTCCACCGTTTCAAAGTGGGCAGCCTTGGAGAATCTGTCAACGATCGTGAGGATGATGGTGTGGTGATTAGAAGGTAGAAGGCCGGTAACGAAATCCAAAGCAACATGGGACCAAGGCCTGCCGGGAGTGGGAAGAGGGTGGAGCAGACCAGCCGGAGGAGAGGAAGATGTCTTGCCGGTGGCGCACTGGGGATAGGCGCGGACGTACTCAGCGACGTCCCTCCGGAGCGATGGCCACCAAAATGTCCTCTGGAGGAGCTCCACCATGCGAGCCCTCCCCGGGTGGCACGAGAGTCTGGAGGAGTGAGCCCAATGGATCACCTTGCCTCGAACGGAAGAAGGGACAAACAGCTTCCCCGCTGGCCCCCTGCCCGGGTCCAGCTCGACCACCTGTGCTCTCAAGACCCTTTCTTTGATGCCCCACGAGAGGGCGCCCACGATGCACGATGTGGAAAGGATAGGATGCTCCGCAACCTCTGCTGCATCCGAGGCAAACTGTCTGGACAGCGCATCCGGCTTGGTATTCTTGGACCAGGGGCGGTAGGTCATTGTAAAGTTGAAGCGTCCGAAAAACAGGGACCAGCGGGCTTGGCGCGCATTCAGGCGCTTGGCCGTCCTGAGGTACTCCAGGTTTTTGTGGTCCGTCCAGATGATAAATGGCTGGGCAGCCCCCTCCAGCCAATTTAGACTTCAGCTCGACGAAAGCCACTTCAGCCTCCTCCGTCCACCAGAAGGCCACCTTGGGGGATGTGAGGCGGGTCAGGGGGAGAGCAATAATGCTGTATTTCTCGATAAAGCGGCGGTAGAAATTGGCGAACCCCAGAAACTGTTGGAGCTGCTTCCTGGAGGAAGGGGTGGGCCAATCTACCACCGCTCTCACCTTGTCGGGGTCAGGGATGAGCTCATTGTGGGAGATAATAAAGCCAAGAAATGACATCTTGGGGGTGTGGAACTCGCACTTCTCAGCCTTCACAAAGAGTTTGTTCTCCAGAAGCCGCTGCAGAACTTGCCTCACGTGCACCCAATGCTCATCTAAGGACTGAGAAAAAAATCAGGAACATTGTGAACATGAACATGTCATCTAGGTACACAAAGACGAACGAGCCCAGAAAATCCCTCAGTACTTCACTAATTAGGTGCTGGAAAATGGCGGGGGCGTTGGTCAGCCCAAACGGCATCACCAGGTATTCGAAATGCCCGCTAGGGGTCCGGAAGCCAGTCTTCCACTCGTCGCCCTCCCGGATCCGCACCAGATGGTACGCATTGCGGAGGTCCAGCTTGGTGAACCAGGAGGCCCCCCGGAGCCAGTTGAACGCTGTGTTGATTAAGGGGAGTATATATTTGTCCTTGATGGTAATGTTATTCAGTTTGCAGAAGTCAATGCACGACCTCAGCGAGCCATCCTTCTTTCCAACAAAAAAAAAAAAATCCCGCCCCCACCATCGAGGACGAAGGTCGGATGATGCCAGAGTTTAGCGACTCCTTGATGTAAGTCTCCATCACTTCCCGCTCCGGAGTTGACAGGGTGTAAAGGCGGCTCGACGGTAATGGGGCTCCAGCCCGGAGATTAATGGCACAGTCATACGGGCGGTGGGGGGGAAGAGACAGCGCTTGGGATTTACTGAAAGCAGCCCCCAGGTTGTGATACTCCGGGGGAACCTTGGACAGATTGGGAGGGGGGGTGACGGGGGCACCCAGGGGCATGAATGGCGAGCAGGCAGCGGATTGCAGGCAGGCACTAAGGCAGAAAGAGCTCCATGAAACCACGCTCCCAGAGCGCCAGTCGATTGTTGGATTATGTAAACAAAGCCAGGGGTAGCCCAGGATAACCAGAGAGAAGGAAACCGGCAGCACAAATAACCTGAGGTCCTCCTGATGGTTACCAGAAACAATGACAGACACCGGGGCGGTTTGTTTGGACACCACTGCCAGGGGGGCTTTAGGTAGGGCAATGAGCCTGAGGGGGGTCTTTAGAGGCTGACAGGGAAGCCCCAGCTGGGTTGCCAGTTCCCCCAAAATGAAGTTCTGCTCAGCCCCCAAATCAATCAAGGTATGTGTGGCTATTTTGATCTGATTGTGAATGAATCAAATGGGAAGGAGGAATTTGGAGAGGGGATTAGATTGCGCTGCGTCCGTGAGTCCCCCTAGTGCGATGCACGGACTCCCTCTTTTGGCTGAATAGGGCAGGATGCTACCTCATGTTCCTCGCTGCCACAGTAGAGGCAAAACCCCAGCTCACGGCGGCGCTGTTTCTCAGCTAAAGGCAGTTTGGACTGCCCCACTACCATAGGCTCCAGGACATCCGGGGAATCTGAGGGTGGTAGGGCCAATAAGGGAGACTGTAGGGAATGACGAAACTGAGCGCCTGAGCGACCAGAAGTTTTTACGCTCAGCCACCCGCTCCCTCAGTCTGTTATCTAGGCTAATGGCTAGAGAAATTAGCACAGCTAACCTACTCGGCTTTTCTAAGAGGGCCAGCTCATCCCGCAGGCTAGGGCTAAGGCTCCTGACAAATATACTGCATAACGAGGCGTCCTCCAGCCCCACCTCTGTGGCCACCACCCGGAAGTCGACAGCATAATTCGCTACGGACCTGCTCCCCTGTCTTAAGTTTAATAGCCGGGAGGTAAGCACACTGTCACGGTCGGAGTGGTCAAACACCTTGTTGAATTCACTGACAAACTGGTCATAAGTCATACTAGCATAGTTTGCCCTAGCCATCACTGCATATGCCTAGGCTAACGCTCGCCCTTCCAGAAGGTTGGTAACGTAGCCTATACGGCTGTGATCTGTGAGGAAGTCCTATACACTATTTCGCACTGGAGCAGAAACCCCCTAGCCTTCCCTAGCTTATTGCTAAAGCGAGTGGGAGTGGGGACTGGCGTTAGCCGGGATGCGGAAGCCTGACCTGGTGGTGAGCTAGCAGGAGCAGAGGTGCTACTTGGAGCCAGTGGAAAAGCCTGCGGACCTGACAGACGATCCAACCGACCATTAATTTGGACCAGCTGAGCGAGGAAGACCTGTTGTTGGTAAACTAATTGATCTACCTGAGCTTCTAGGTTGTCAGCTAGCGTGCTGTCTGCTGGGTCATTTTGGCGGAGCCGTACTGACATGATAGAGCAGACTCAGACTCAGGAGTAGATGCAATTATCTTTATTGTGTTAATGTGTGTGTGTGTGTGTGTGTGTGTGTGCGTGCGTGCATGCGTGTGTGTGTTTGTAGGTGGTAGGTGGTGATGTAGCAGCTGGGGGTGAGCAGAGCGCCGTGCAACCTGGCAACCCAATGGACAGAGTAGAGACAGAAGGTATTAGTGGTGACCCCGGAGGGAATATACAAGAATGACCAAGGCTTACTGTCTGCAGAGGTGGAATAGAGTTAAGGTTGGCCCGCAGGCTTCGGCCAGGAGGACAGTGCCTGCTGTCTCAGCAAAACTGGAGAGGTGAAGAGGACGTGCGGTGAAGTACGCTGCTCGGTCTGCTGCCAGGAGGGAGAGAGGTCCACTGCCACGGATCTCCGCCTGTGTACAGGGGACGAGCGTAGATAATGGTAAGTTGATAAGCGGGCTTACTTGGTGTGGAAGAGAAGCTCCCTCCAGGAGGTAGAAGGCAGGAGGCGAGGTTAGCTCTGGAATGCCGGCTGTGGCTAAGAGATTCTTTGGCGATGACGAAGACGAGTGTTGGTCTCATCTGACCAAGGAGACAGACGGCTCCACACTGATCTGAGGGCAGCACGGTCTAAATAGTCCAAGAGTGATGGAGAGCAGGTGTGCGCGCAGCTGTGGATGATAATGAGACAGAGCAAGCCATCACAAGATGAACCTGAGATGGCTCGGACATGTTGAGAGGATGGACCACCAGCATCTCCCTCGGCAGTTACTCTACTCACAGTTATGCGAGGGCAAACGCAATCAGAGTAGACCAAGGCTCAGATTTAAAGACACTATAAAAAGAAACTTGAAGAAGTTGGATATAGACAGGAGTTCCTGGCAGCGGAAGGCTAAGGACAGAGCTGTGTGGAGGAATCTGATCAGACCTAAATGAAACAGTCATTGTCGCCCACGACAGACTGCTATGAGACATGGCCCCGAGCCCACCAACCCCCCCCCCCCCCCATGGAGCCAACACCAGCACCTGGGCCCCAGGCGCCAGGCGGCCAGCGTGTCCCCACCCCCAGGTTGGAGACCGGCCCCTGGCACGAGCCCCCCAGGCACCACCACCCCAGCGGCCCCCGCCAGTGCCACTGCCGCACACCCCGGGGACCACCAAGCCCAAAGAAGGCCCCCCGGTACAGGGGAGCCCACGTAGCTGAGAGGCACTACCCCCTCAGTCCAGCACCTCCCGACTGGCAGACACACCCATTCCCACACATTCACACCCACATGCTCTCATACGCACCCACATCCACTCACTCACTCTCGCTCCCCCGCTCCCCCACACAGTCCCGCACTTGCACTCCCATACCCACCCATTCTCTCTCACTCCTGTTCACCCATACACGCACTCTCACTCACACTCCGACCTACTCATATCCATTCGTGCTCTCCCCCACTGCAGTGCACCTCCACTTATCACTCCCACACTCTCGCTTACTCTCTTGTTCAATCCCTCTCTCACTGCCTTGCTCGTATCCATTTATTCGGCAGTACCAAGGGATTTTGACAACATGGTGGCTCCCAGACCCCCCCCGCTGGGCCCCCAGGCCCCGGGCAGAAGGAGGCAGGGGTGGGGGAGGACCCCCCCCTCCCCCTTGCACAAATCGTGATAGGTGTGTGTCAGTCGTATGATGTGATTGTGTGCAGGTGTGTGAACTACCATAGTGAAGCTAAAATTGTTGGGGTGGTGGCTGGAGCACCACGCGCCACGGTGGTAGGCACCGGGGCCCCCACCCCCCCAAGTCCTCAATGTTTAAAATGCAACTAAAATTGAGGTGAGGGTAGCCCCACAGTGCGGCAGAGGATCCCCTTCACTGACAGTGCAGCAAACCCCCAAGATATATGTTGCACCCAGAATCGGGGGGGGGGGGGGATAAGACTGGGAGTGAGGTGGCTCAAAAGGGAACCCTTCCCCCCCCCCCCCCCGGGAAGCCAACTCGCAAACTGGTTCAGGAGGCCACCCACTGCCCCCAAATCCCAGCCCAGGGCGAGGGCCGCCAGACCGGGCAGCCTGAGACCCACCAGCATCGAGCCCCAGTGCTCCCAGCACCACAAATATGATGGAGCAGCCACACCCATTCCCACTCATCTTGCACACATGAACATGCACAACAATGATAGTTACAATAGTGTGCAATGGGCCAGACCCCCATGGCGTCCCACACGCCAAGCGACATCCCTGAGCACCCACCGCAAACCCACCAACCACCCACCCCAAACACACACTGACAGAGGCAAGCTGCCCCGCAGCCACAGTCACCCCGGAGAAGCCCAATGGCAACACGGCCGTCAACCCGTGTCAACGGCCCCCCTGACCACCCCTGAGCACCCACACATACGCCACGCTAAAGACACCAGGGGCAATGCAACAAAGTATCCTGCCCCGTAACACAACGGCAGGGCGGCCAGGACAAGCAGGCCCGGAATCACCAGCTCCCAGGCCACTAGATGGTCCGCCCCACCCTGTCACCCAACGAGATTCCCCTACCCACACACACATCCTCCACCCCCGCACATCTATCCACAGGTATCAACACCTGTACACACACACACACACACACAGACCACCCTCATGTACACACACACACACACACACCATCAACATGCCCACCTACACCTACACACAGCCTCACATGCCCACACACAACACACACTCACACGCACCCACTCACACTCACACTCACGCGCACACACAGTCACTCATGTACACACACACACACACACACACACAAGTACACCTGCAGGCTCCGGAGGATGGGGAGGGCAACCTCCCAGGATGCAGGTACCCATCCCAGATTGTTGCCAGTGCCCCGAGGAGGGCATGACCCCGCCGCACAAGGATGCGCCGGGGCCAGCCCACACCACCGGCGCACATGCAACCCCAACCCAGAGGGATAACCCCCCCCCCCCCCCCCCCCCCCCCCCCCCCAGCACCAGGGGCCCAGGGCCAGCCACAGCCCCACCCGGGAGGCAAGGCCAGCTGGCCCAGGGCCACAGCCCACCCCCCCCGGCCCACCCCGCAGCACCCCTGGGCCGGACACACAGCCACCCCGGGACAGGCCCCCTGGACACCGGCCCCAGTGGGTCACAGAGAACTCTCATGGTCAGGGCACAGCCTGCCGCCAAAGGCTCCAGGGAGAGCAAGCCACCGCCCACCACCCCTCATGTTATAGAGTTAATAAGCGGGGACCAGAGAGCATTGAATTCAGCCAGTTGGTTATTTGAGGAGGCAGATATTTTCTCCAGGCTAGTATAATCTGATAGTAAATTGTTATAGTGAGTCATGCATAAATTATTTCTTGATTTCCAATTCATGAGGATAGTTTTCTTTGTTATGCATAAGGCAGTAAGAACCATGTGTGAAATCCTTGCCTCTATATTTATTTCACTTAAATCGCCTAATATGCAAAGTGTGGGTGAGGGTGGGATACGATACCCAAGCCATGCCAACAAGTCCTCACATGTCTTCAGCCAGAACTTTTGGAGCGGTGCACAAGACCATATAGCATGCATATAACTATCTGGGATGTTGCTAGTGCAGTAGGAGCAAATATTTGTGTGACTCAGGCCCATTTTGAACATCCTTTTTCCTGTGTAATGAGTTCTATGTAGAACTTTGTACGCTATGAGTTGTAAATTAGAGTTTTTAGTCATCTTAAAAGTGTTCAAATATATTTGTGTCCAAAAGCTTTCATCCTTATTGATCGATAAGTCTGTCTCCCATTTTGATTTTGGAAGAGATACTGACTCATCCAGTTTTGATAGTAGTCCGTGTATTTTCAATATCAATTTTGGGGAATGAAGATTTAGAATCTCTGCCACCTTGACTGGTACCTCTAAATCTGTCTGATTAAGATCAAATCTTGTTTTTATTATAGATTTGTGGCGGTTTGGGAAAACCCCCACAAACAGACTAAGGACAGACAACTCGCTACTCCTGGTTTTTTCCGCTACACTACTGTGATAATGTCACCTTTCATGCATTGTGTTCAGGCGTCCTGTCCTTACTGTGACCTAGAGACTCAGATCAATGTGTAGATGTGCCTGTTAACCTCTTTGTTCTGCAGCTAGAGCAGAGTCTAGCAAATCTGCCTATTGTGATGTATGTCTCACAAATGCAAATATCTCTTTGCCTTCTGCCAAGCTCTGCTGCAGACACGCACTCTGTGTCTTCTTCTCTGAGAGCCAGAGGATCCCCATCCAGCCTGCACACACTTGGGCTGGAGAGGGGATCCCGTGACGGCGGTATGATATAATAAACTCTACTTAAAACCTCCAACAACGCCGCCTTATTTCATGCCGCCGCACTGGTGACCCGATGCTGAAACGAACACGCTGCCAGCGAACGCAACACCCGGCGGTGAGTCTCCGACGACAAGCGAACGCAACAGCTCCCTTCTGCTTCAGGGAGATTTTGATGCAGAGTTTCCAGGTGAAACTCTCCGGAGACCACCCACGACCGGGAAAGCTGCAGCAAACTTCATGGTGAGATCTGCACGCCTAGATCGGCACATCCACGCTGGACCAGCCGCGCTCGCAGCTCCTCCACACCGTGAGTGCATGCCCCTCGTCCCCTCTCCACGACGGCGATCCCCATGGCCGACGGAGCACACGTGGACCTGAACGCACCATGACCGAGCGAGTGACAGAGCGTCTACTTTCCTTCACCGCTCCAACAGACAACAGGGATGATCTCCAGCAAGCTCCCTGACCCTGGTTCTCCTCTCCAGCGGCCCACCCATGCACGGGACCCCGGCACATGCACCGGGGAGTCACGGGCACGGCGCACCACGCATGCACCGGGGAGTCACGGGCACGGCGCACCACGCACGGGACACATACGGCTCCACAGACTGCCTTCCTCCTTCGGCGCTGCCCTTCAGGGCTGCTCGCTCACCTGAGGCACGCATGCAGCATGCTCGAAGGATTTGTTAACGGTCTCAGCCACGGCACACATAGGGAAATTCAGCGGTTTGCGGTTCCCGAGCGCTTTAAGGTTGTGCCCGCACCTAAAGCCAACACGCCAGTCCCTCTGTTCTCATCACAGCCGCCACGCAGCCTCGTCTTTTCTTCATGGCCGCTATTAATCCTTGCAGGACTTAATCGCGAGAGGAGCCAGTGACTGATTTTTCTTCTTGTGATCTCCGCACGCGCAACGGGACAACCCCTCGACGTCGCGGAGCAGCAAGCAATTTTTTGCGCGGCCCAGACTTCTCATCGTCTCCGGCCGGCTTTTACTACCCCCACCCCCCTCCACCCCCTCCTGCACAGAGCTTTTCCCTGCTTGCTGCCCAAGCTGCACTATCGAGGTCTCGACCACCTGCTGAGCCCTCTGGGGGGGAGCTGTGGCGGTTTGGGAAAACCCCCACAAACAGACTAAGGACAGACAACTCGCTACTCCTGGTTTTTTCCGCTACACTACAGTGGTACCTCTACTTACGAATTTAATTCGTTCCGGAAGAATTCTCGTAACGTGAAAAATTCGTAAGTAGAGGCGCGTTTTACATGTAAATGCCGTAATCCGTTCCAAGCCCCCAAAATTCAGGCATAAATTTTTTATAAATCGTAAAAACGCATCAAACCATGTAACAAATACATGTTACAATTAGATTACTGCACAATAAACATAAAATGAGAGTTTAAAATGAGAGAAAGAATAATAAAAGAGAATAATAAAAGAGAAAGAATAATAAAAATTATGTTCATTTACCCTTTAACTGCTATCGTCGTCGACGTCGTCACCTTTTGCCTTCTTTGGTTCATGTTCTGATCCAAGGACGTTTGCTTTTGTCGGCTTGTAAGTGCTTCGTTTTGTTTTAATACCGTGCTGATCGTTGATGTATTACGGCCATATTCTTTGGCGAGATCAACCAAACGCATCCCCTTTTCATACCTTTCGATTATCTCCTTTCTTTGTTTGTATGGACAAAAAAACTCTTCTTTTCTCCTTTTCCACTTATCTCCGTCACTTTCTTGGGGCCCATAGCGAATAAATGTTAATTCTGTACTGTACACACACGTAAAACTTTCACCTTGTTCTTAATAAAGTTTTGGAAAAAAAAAAAAAACTTTGTGGCCAATGGGATACCAGGAAGATGCTAGGCGATAGCCAATGGCAGAGCAGCTACAGGTATGTTTACGTTCGGTAAACTACGGAAGCTGCGAGGAGCGCGTACTTTTTTGCCTTTCGTATCCTGAAATTTCGTTCGTAACTAGAGGCAATATTTTCCCGTTGAGGCGTCTCGTAACCTGAAAATTCCGTATGTAGAGACGTTCGTAAGTAGAGGTACCACTGTACTGTGATAATGTCACCTTTCATGCATTGTGTTCAGGCGTCCTGTCCTTACTGTGACCTAGAGACTCAGATCAATGTGTAGATGTGCCTGTTAACCTCTTTGTTCTGCAGCTAGAGCAGAGTCTAGCAAATCTGCCTATTGTGATGTATGTCTCACAAATGCAAATATCTAAGAGTTTGTTCATTAAAGACTCTACTTTTGTGATACAAAACCGCCTCGTTATTTCCAGCTCTTCTACAGATTTAAGCTATTGGTATTCAAGATATTTTTATCACTGATATCCTACTGTGACACTAGTTCCTGAAATTGGATAAAATTTCCATCTTGAATAAGATGCTCTAAGTTTTTTATTCCCTTCTCATGCCATAGTGGAAAGTTTAACGTCCTCTTTTGTTGCAAGATACCAGGATTATTCCAAATAGGTGTGAGTTTACAAGGGACAAGTGAAGACCCTGTTATTTTTAAAAATTTCCACCAGGCTGTCAGAGAGGAACTAATGTTAATGCTTTTAAAGCAGTCATGGCGTTTACTACAGGAACTCATAAAAGGTAAGTCAGATATATTTAGGGACCCACAGAGAGCCTGTTCAGCATCTAACCATGGGTTTCCTAGTGGGGTTGATTTTGTCCATTTAGAAACAAACTGCAGTCTATTGGCAAAGAAGTAATTTAAAAAAATTTGGTAAATCTAAACCTCCACACTCTTTTGCTTTTTGAAGAGTTTTTAAACAAATCCATGATGGGTTATCCTTCCATAAAAAATTACTTATATTTGAGTCTAGAGGCTTAAACCAGGCCATAGATGGCTGAGTAGGTGTCACTGAGAATAAATAGTTGATTTTAGGAAGGACCATCATTTTAACAGTTGTGACTCTTCCCATTAGTGAAATAGGTAGTGTCCTCCAGCGTGTAAAGTCGTCTTGTATTGTTTTTAAAAGGGGAATATGATTTAGTTGCAATTGCTCTGAGAGCCTGGGGGAAATATCTATTCCTAAATATTTAATATTACCTGATTGTAATGGGATAATGGATATACTGTATTTGAAAAATTGCAATTTATAGGTAAGACTGTTGCTTTAGCCCAGTTAATAGAGCAGTCTGATAATGATGAAAATTTATCAATGAGCGCCATTGTCTGAAGAAGAGATCGTTGTGAGTTTTCAAGGAAAATCAATACATCATCAACATAAAGATTTATCTTGTGTTCTTTTTCTCCAGTTTGGATACCTCTGATATCAATATTTTGTCGTATGGTTGCTGCTAATGGTTTGATAAAAATGGTAAAAAGTGAGGGAGAGAGTGGACAACTCTGCCTGGTACCTCTCTGGAGATTAAAGCTTTGAGAAGTTTGATCATTTGTTTGGACAGATGCAGTGGACAACTATATAGTGTTTTAATCCAGTTTATGAAAAATGAACTAAATCACACTTGTTTAACACCATAAAAAGAAATTTCCAATTAACACGGTCAAAGGCTTTCTCTGCATCCAGGGACAAAATTGTAGTTTCTAAGTTATTAATCTTACAGTAGTTTATTAAATTAAATAGCCTGCATGTATTATTAGCCAAATGCCTATGATGAAACCTGTTTGATCTGGGTGTATAATAAACGGAATTATCCTTTCCAGTCTTTTGGCGAGAGCTTTGCAAATTATTTTAAGATCGACATTCATAAGTGAGATGGGACGGTAGCTGGATGGAAGCGGAGGTTCTTTTTGAGGTTTAAGGAGCAAGATAATACTAGCCAAGTTCATATTTTCAAGGATTACATTATCTTCTTTAATTTGGGTCACCATTTTAAAGGAAAGTGGGTGCGATTACAGGTCAAAATTCTTTATAAAATTCTACTGGAAAACCATCTGGTCCCGGAGCTTTATTATTTTGGATGTGCTTAAGTGCCTCCTGGAGTTCGGACACCAGAAGAGATGCATCCAGAGCTGCAATTTGTTCACTCTTTAATCGTGGTAAGTTAACATTGTCCAGAAATTTATTTATCTCCGAGTCAGATGGGTTAATTTGAGCTGAGTAGAGGTTTTCATAAAACTTTCTAAAGGAGTCATTTATTTCTTCAGGCTCATGGGTAATATTTCCAGTTGTATCCTTAATAGAGTGGATAGCTGTTTTTCTTTATTCAATCTAAGCTGGTTAGAAAGATATCTCTCCAATTTATTACTGTGTTCAAACTTCTCTAGACGCAATCTTTGTATTAAAAACGGTGTTCTTTTGTTTGTAATTTCCTTTAATTCCAGCTTTAATTTTCTCAGTTTATTAAGTGCCTGTTCCTGTGGAGAAATGGCACAGGTCATCTCCAGTGATTTAATTTCCTGTTCTAATTCCAATAGCAGTGCTTTTTCTTTCTTATTCTTATACGAGGAGTAAGAAATTATTTTACCTTGTATGACCGCTTTTGCTGCTTCCCAAAGAACACACAGGGATATTCCTGGCACATCATTATATTCCAGATCTGATTTCCACTCTTTATTAACCTCTTGCGCTCCATTGTACCGCGGGCGGGCAAGTCTCTGCATCCTAGGGCACACGAGGGCGCACTCGTGCATCCTTGCGCGCTCTCGGACGCATGGTCCTGATGGTGGTGATGCAGTTGGTGTTGGCGTCCAAGCGCCACTGAAAAAAAAAGCTGCAGACACAGCCGCGAACAGATTAGTTCATCTGATTGACCTCTCATTCGACTAATAAGAGCCTTGACTTGGGTTTCTGAAACCTTGAAGAACCAATGAATGAAAACCTAGGAAGGAGGACCCACCTCCCAACGCTTTGAATGCAGTGAGCCAATTGAAGCAGAGAAGTTCGCGAGCTGTTTTTTTTTTAAGGCTGGGTGAAGACTGGCTGCTGGAGCGGATCAAAAAAGGATGCAGGAAGAGCCCCACAGACCCAGCAGCATGGAGACAATCCACAAATGCAACCTGTGTGACAGGGAGTGCCATTCGTGGATCGGCATGTTCGGCCACAGGCGGTGCTTATTTTGTATTGGTTCCAGCAGAGTAGACGTTATGATTTCTTCCATGGTTATAGACCGACGGAGGCTGACAACGAAGGCTGAGTGACACACACGCCTTCGCCAGTCTTTTTTTAATTACTACTGTTATTTGTTTTGAAAAATCGTTCGCCAAAAACCGCAATCATGGAAGCACAAAACCACAATAATGGAATTATGTTTTGATCGGGTTGCGAGACCAGAACCAGAGCGGACCAGCGTCGCGTTCGTCTGACAATGAGGAAGAGAAGTTGGCCAGGACACTGCTGCTGTGAAGAGGTAAGGTGTTATAAGCTAAATTATTCTCTATCCCTGAAAATTGTAATCCAAAATAACTTTTGACCGATCGGTAAATTACAACTGTGCGGCGCACGAAGTCTGAAGTTCATGCGCCGCGGTACAAGGGGTTGCTCGCCGCGTACAGGCTTTGAACGCCCCCCCACCTCCGCTATTCTTCTGCAGCGAGGGGGGGGGAGCCGCGGTGATTGCGCTGCTGTCCCACATCACCACATGAGGCTAATCCGTTGTGTAGTGATGGCCGAAGTCCATCCTCTGTAGCGAGCGGGGGGGGGGAGACAAACCCCCCCCCACACACACACACAGACAGCCCTGAGTGTGACCTTTCATTAGAGCCTAAAATGAAGCTTCTATATTGAATCATTCAGAAGTTACAGATGTTTTTCCAAACTGTGCCATTTGGCACAATTTGGCACAGTTCCAAAACGCCTGGGAACAGCCTGAGAATAAAGCTGTGTAATATATTCATTTTTTGTGGTATTGTTACAAAATTTGGACCTCAGCTGGATAACACTTGGTTCTACATTTCTGTTGCATTTTCCAGCCCGGATCTGAAGCTGTGTGTTATTTGCAAGCATTTGTATCCAAAAAAACACCCAGGCCAAATTTATTTTCTTCAAGTTCACTATGTTTAGATGACTGTAACTCAGTGGCCAGAGCACTTAGAGAGATCATGTTTTTTTTTGCCAAAAAATTCAAAGTGTTTTCTTTTAAATGAGACCAACCCCATGAAGATGCTGCAAAGGGTTGAAGAACAGCTTTTGATTTACTTTGGGCACATTTTTGGGGGGGCGTTTTTAGGAAAATTGACCGGAGTGCAAAGGGTTAAAATAATAAAGTCTTTGTCTTTTAGTAGTGATGTATTAAATTTCCAGCTCCTAGTTTTCCTTATAGCTTTCCTATTTACTAGTGTAAGAGATACTGGATGGTGATCGGTAATAGCTTGATTTGAGCAAATTTCAGTGTCTGTGATGTCCCTCCCAATAGAGTTACTGGCTAAGAAGAAGTCTATTCTTGAATGTGAACTATGAACTGATGAAAAAAAGTGTATTCCCTAAGAGTTGGGTGAAGAGAACGCCATTCCTCGCAAAAACCAAAATCATTCACGTATCGATTGAGATTGTCAGCAGCCTGCCATTTTTGATACTTCCCTGATGCAATGAGCCTGTCGATTGCAGGGTTTAATACCAGGCTGAAGTCTCCTCCTATTATGAGTGTGGTACCCAAGTGCTCAGAAAGAGAGGTGAAGAAAGTGTGAAAATAGGATGGGTCATCAACATTTGGGACATAAATGCTTGCAATACATAGATCCAAATTTTGAACTGAAATTTTTAATATTACAAATCTATCTTCTGGATCTGCTATGGAATTATTCACAACAAAGTGCATTCTTCTGTTTACCAATACAGTTACCTATCTGTTTGGAATTAAAGCCAAATGAGTACATGTGGGGAAATTCCGGGGAGGTGAGAGCATCTACAGAAGACTTAGAAACATGTGTTTCCTGTAATAAGACAAAGTCTGCCTGTAGATCCTTCAGTCAATTAAAAAATTTTGCCTCTTCTCCCTGGTACCAATTCCACTTATGTTCCACATATGAATATAGATAACATACAACAACAACCTAACAGCTTCAACAAAATTAACAACAATAGACAAACAAACAAACAACAACTTTAGCAAAAAAAAGGGAAAAAAAAACATTAGACAAAGTTAACAAATTTAACCAAGATCAAAAAAGAGACACAATCGCACTCTTTTTCCACGTGTAGCTAAAGAAACAAAGGAGGCTCTAGAATAACCAGGGGGTTATGGTTTCATCCATAAACAATTTATCCACAGAGACAATAGTTCATTTACCTTACTGAATTTTTTGTTTTCTAATGGGAAAAAGCTTTCTCCTCCTCCATAATTTCCTGTGAAAATTGATAATTTAGACCATAATTGGTGTTTTTAAGCAGCCTGCCCTACCTCTGTACCAAAATTATTTGCTTGAAATGTTCAAACTTGGCAACTATAGGTCTAGGACTTTTATTTTGGGGATCTTTTTACCCAATGTGGTGAACTCGGTGAAAGTGATTGCTTTTGTTTCTTCAGAGGACCGTTTCAGCTGCATGGACTGTTTTATCGGTAAACGAGAACCAAGGATGAGGCTGGATGTTGAACTGAACACGACTTTATTTTAGACTCACGAATACAGTACAACCGCTCCCGCAAGGCAGAGGTGAGGTCAAAGAGACTGCCCTCTTCCGCACAGCCCTCTTATACCCCGGGTGGCAGCAGAACCAGAAAGGTGGAGCCACCACCCATGTCGCACAATAATATGTCCTAATAACAACACAACAACCCCCCCACCCCTTCAAAAATGGTCCAAAGCACAAACACCATTGGAACCCTCCCCAATTTGGAACCTGAAACATGCGCTAAACTAAACAGGAATATTTGAAGGCCTATAACACACACACAAAACAACTAAAGCTAGGGGGGACAGTGTTTACTCTGGCTTAAAGACCTTGGCGCGGTGGCAACATATTTTTCCGGTGGGGGGGCAGAAAACACATATGTATGAATATGTTAATTTTATACTATTTATTTCTTTTTTTTAAATTTTGCACAGTAACTTTGCATATAATAATGCATCAGATTTATATAACCCTTTATCATAGAGTCTATGACATAGACACTCAAAGACGCTTTTTACAGATACATTATTCATTCACTCCAGACAGACAAGGGTAGTGGCAAGCTACTACTGTAGACACAGCTGCCCTGGGGCAGGCTGATGGAAACGTGGCTGCCAATCCGGGCCAGCGGCCTCTCCGTCCACCACCAAACATTTATACACATTCATACCCAGTGTTATGGACACTGGAGGAAAGGCGGGTAAAGTGTTTTGCCCAGGGACACAACGGCAGGCTATCTGGGGAGAGCGGGATTGGAACCGCCAACCATCCGGTTATTGGATGACCCGCTCTACCTCCTGAGCCACTGCCCTGCATATGGAACTTACAATTTGAAGTATTGTACAACCAAGGCTTGAATGTAGGAATATTGGGCCAGTTGGGGTCCCACCCAGATGTCCTGTGTTTGGACTTTTTACTGGTGTCATCCTTCTCTCCTGCCTCTGCTCTCACCTCTCCTGGACCCTCTGCCTGAACACTTTCCTCTCCTTGGCTCGAGCCACCCACTCTCCTGCAGCCATTTTTGGGTTATTGGATAATGCTGTCTGGGTGATTCAGACGTGTCCCAGTCTGTGGAGATGCCCGGGGTAACTCCACTCCTCACAAAAATATTTGAGTCTTGACACCATCTCGAAGGAGCGGTGAGAGAATCATTCCCCGTACAACCCTGGCAGCCGAAGAAGTGCTGCCGGAAGCCGAGAGCTCGCCATCCACATCCCGAGCCTGTGTCCTCTTCTCCCTGCCAGACGTCCCTTCCTACTCCCGGGGAGACGGAGCATGACCTCGGGACAGCAGCTGATGCCATCACACCCCAGGAATTCAGGCAAGTTCTTCCTCATTCTCTTCCTCTCTCCCCTGAAGTGGTTTGCCTGATTCCTGGTGAGGAGACTCAGATTTTACAGTCCACTGGGTCTCCATTATCAGCTGCTGTTACCGCTTCTCCACTTGTTTCTCCTGTCTCCCCTAAATCTCCACTGGTCCTGGGAGGGAGTCGCCGGATGCAGGAGTAGCCAGTGATTCTGGAGGAGCCTACTCCACGGTGTAAGAGTCATCCTGCGTCGGAATGCCAGAGGAAGCCCTCCACTTCGTCGGCAGCCATCTTCTTTCCTGCAGCCGAGAGGTCCTTCAGGGTTTTCCCGGTAATGCCCACTTCCACGTCATCCGAGCCGGTTCCTCCACTATCCATTGAGGGGGCCAGAAGAGCCATTGACACGGGGGGGGGGGGGGGTGACAGCCCACCACCTGCAGCTGAGAGCATAAAGACCCGGGATGTCTGGCAAGTGTTTTTTCATTCTGCTCCACCTTATAATGATAAACCTTGTCTGCCTCCCGGGAGAGAGACTCAGGCTAAGCAGTCACCTGAGTTCTCTCCTCGTGCTGCAGCTGTTGAACCTATGCTCTCCTATGCTCTCCGTGTCTCCTCTGCTTCACCCTGAGTGTCCGCCAGACCCAGAACCTCGTCGCTGGATGGTGGAGGATTCCGTGGCCCTGGAGGATCCTATTCCAGCACCAGCTCAGAGTCAAACCCCAGCTTCCACATTGGAGGAGCCTCCAGCATGGGTCACGGCAGCTGGGGCAACTAGGACTGCAACTACCATCATATCTGCTGCGGAGGCCACCTTAGCAGAGTGGGAACCTGAGATGGACCTCCTAAGGGCTGAGCCCGGAGAACCATCACCACTTGGATCGTCGGAGTCCTGGATGGCAGTGGAGCTCGAGCTCAGGCAAGTGCTTGTCTTTTCATGTTAATAAACGCACAACATCATCCTGCAAGTGGGTTTCTTTTGTCTCTTCTGCCCCAAAGGGGCAGAAATCATGACACTGGCAAAACTGAGATGAACCTTTTTGTTCTTTTTGCTCAGCAGTGGTTTTCGTCTTGGAACTCTGCCATGCAGGCCGTTTTTGCCCAGTCTCTTTCTTATGGTGGAGTCATGAACACTGGCCTTAACTGAGGCAAGTGAGGCCTGCAGTTCTTTGGATGTTGTTGTGGGATCTTTTGTGACCTCTTGAATGAGTCATTGCTGCGTTCTTGGGGTAATTTTGGTCAGCTGGCCACTCCTGGGAAGGTTCACCACTGTTCCATGTTTTCGCCATTTGTGAATAATGGCTCTCACTGTGGTTCGCTGGAGTCCCAAAGCTTTAGACATGGCTTTATAACCTTTTCCACACTGATAGATCTCAATTACTTTGTTTCTCATTTGTTCCAGAATTTCTTTGGATTGTAGTATGATGTCTAGCTTTTGAGAATCTTTTGGTCTACTTCACTTTGTCAGGCAGGTCCTATTTAAGTGATTTCTTGATTGAGAACAGGTGTGGCAGTAATCAGGCCTGATGAAAACATAGAACAGTGGTGAACCTTCCCAGGAGTGGCCGGCCAACCAAAATTACCCCAAAAACACCCCAATGACTCATCCAACTAACTAACTAACTAACCTGCACTTATATAGCGCTTTTCTAGTCACAAAGACCACTCAAAGCGCTTTCACTAATACTAACCCTCTATTCTAAGGGCCTATAGGAAACAAGAGGTCACAAAAGACCCCACAACAACATCCAAAGAACTGCAGGCCTCACTTGCCTCAGTTAAGGTCAGTGTTCATGACTCCACCATAAGAAAGAGACTGGGCAAAAATGGCCTGCATGGCAGAGTTCCAAGACAAAACCCACTGCTGAGCAAAATGAGTATAAAGGCTCATCTCAGTTTTGCCAGAAAACATCTTGATGATCCCCAAGACTTTTGGGAAAATACTCTGTGGACTGACGAGACAAAAGTTGAACTTATTGGAAGGTGTGTGTCCCACTACATTCTGTGTAAAAGTAACACAGCATTTCAGAAAAGGAACATCATACCAACAGTAAAGTATGGTGGTGGTAGTGTGATGGTCTGGGGCTTTTTGCTGCTTCAGGACCTGGAAGACTTACTGTGGTAAATGGAACCATGAATTCTGCTGTCTACCAAAAAATCCTGAAGGAGAATGTCCATCCATCTGTTTGTGACCTCAAGCTGTACCACACTTGAGTTCTGCAGCAGGACAACAATCCAAAACACACCAGCAAGTCCAGCTCTGAATGGCTTAAGAAAAACAAAATGAAGACTTTGGAGTGGCCTAGTCAAAGTCCTCAACTGAATCCGATTGAGATGCTGTGACATGACCTTTAAAAGGCAGATCATGCTTGAAAACCCTCCAATGTGGTTGAATTATAACCGTTCTGCAAAGATGGGTGGGCCAAAATTCCTCCACAGTGCTGTAAAAGACTCATTGTCAGTTATCACAAACTCTTGACTGCAGTTGTTGCTGCTAAGGTTTGCCCAACCAGTTATTAGGTTTAAGGGGCAATCACTTTTTCACACAGGGCCATGTAGGTTTGGATTTTTTTCCCCTTAATAATTGTTGGAAAAATTCCTTATTAAAAATCAGGCAGGATCAAAGTTTCAGCAAATTCAATATGTACTGATTAGCGGAAGACAATACAGAGTACAGCTTTACAGACTGCTGCAGTGCATTGGCTTAACTAACAAAGTGTTTCTGGCTAACATATATCCAAGGGACGGTCGGGTGGGGTCTCTTCTTAATGAGTTCATTCATGACTCAATGTGATAAAGTTTGCTGAGCCTCTTGATATTTCATTCATGACTCAGATTGTATTTGCTGAGTTCATGCAGAAAACACTCATGATCAGCTGAACAGTCAGTGATAAAACTGAACATTCACACTTACATCAGCATTCTTCAATCTGTTTTTTTCCACTACTCAACAACTCCAATATGGTAACAGGATTTCCTAGGTATACACATTAAACTTTATAAGGAAAAATTCAAATATATTCATAAAAATTCATATAACTCAGTGTAACAGAGAATTTTTCCATCATTCCCCACTTTGATGCCCAAAAAAAAACATCATAAAAGAAAAGCGATTACAAGTTGTGATGTTGAAAACCGTGTTTTTAACAATTCTTTGTCCCACTGCTTCAATCACCTCGCCAGGTGACCAGCAAAAGAGTTCACTAGTGGTTAGTGGGCACTGTTGATGAGACCTGGATTTGGGACCTTTTTACAATGGTTGATTCCTCACTGTGGATCTTTCTGCAACCTTGACAGCTGTGAAGGCCATCAACAGGACCTTTGTGGCATGGTTTCAGGCAGATGATCCTCTTTCTATTGTATAGCCACACTCGAATTACTGCTCGTTGAAATGAAGCTGTCAGCATCTTCACAATGTCCCCACGATGGCAATCTGGGCCCCTCCTTATCTGCCTCAGTCTTCTTCCACACTCCGCCTGAGAGGGAGAAAAAAAAGAATACTATAAGCCTTGCTTGCAAAATCCAATGGTGTTTTGTTTTTATTTTTCTTACAATCATAATATTTCAAGTTGATTAAAGCAATAGCAGACAGGACTGCTTTTATTCTCTGAGTTTTAAATAAATGGTGCATCAGTACAATATATAACAATTTGATCTGCACATTGGATAGTTATTCAGTTTCCCCAATGAGTCTCCTGGTCCTTCAGTGTAGTGTGCTAAGGTCACTCCTCTTGACACACACACACACTCATTCAGCCAATAATCAGGCTTTACTCCAATCTTGACCAGATTTACAAATGTATTATCAGATCATATCGGTTAATCAATGAATCAAAGCTATATTTGCATAGCTCTTTTCCAGACAAAAACTGTAACTCAGAGTGCATAATGGATAATAGACCATTAGGATTAAGACAAAAGCATTTAACATTGTTAAATCATATTTCTTTCATTTTCTGTCTGCTCTCACTTTAATCTTGTTGAAATTAAAATTGAATTAAATTTAATTAATTTTTTTTTTTTGGATCAACTTCTGGTGCCACACGAGTCGGCTGCCTTTTTGCAACAGTGGCTCAAGTTTTTCTTCCTATTTCTTATTTACTATCTGGCTTCTCTCACTAAATTTTCTGATCTGGCGACACCTTATCCATCACGGACACACAGATCGCCCCATATGTCTCCTGAGCTGGCGGATTTTTTTTTTTTTTTTTGTTACTTATTTGTACCCGTAGGTAGACTTGGTTTGCAGTCTGGTGACAAGCCACCGGCTGCTGGTCGCTGCGTGCGCGAGCGCCCTAAACCTACATGTTTTTGGTATGGATGGAGTCACTGTTTATAGCAGAAGACAGTACAACAGCGACCAGCTGTTAGCACTTAACCTGCCCACAGTGCTAATGCAAAAACTCGACATACCGGGAGAATGAGATGATTATCGACTTCCGGCGGTCACAGCCTGAACACGTCCCTCTCAGCATCGGCGGCCGTTTGGTGAAGAAAGTGGAGGACATCAAGTTCCTCGGAATGCAGATCTCGCAGGACCTGACCTGGAGCAAGAATTCCTTGGGGATCAGGAAGCGGGCCCAGCAGAGACTGCACTTCTTGAGGAAACTCAAACGGGCCTCTCTCCCCATCTGCATCCTCAGGACCTTCTACAGAGGTGTGGTGGAGAGTTTTCTGACATACTGCATTGCAACATGGTACTCCAGCTGCAGTATGTCAGACAAAAAAGCCCTGCAGAGGAAAATTAAGGGAGCTGAGAGGGTAATTGGCGTTTCCCTCCCCTCTGTCCAAGAACTTTTTCAGAACTGTTGTAGGAGCAGGGCACTGAACATTGTCAAGGACCGTTCTCACCCTCTGCATAAACACTTTGAACTGCTGCCATCTGGCAAACGATTCCGGAGCATCAGATGCAGAACCACCAGACTGATTAACAGCTTCCTTCCACAAGCTGTTAGGATGCTGAACAGTTGATCCGGAATCTTTCATACATACTACTGCACCTTATGGACATTATGTATATTATTTGTATATTATAGTTATAGTTAGTTTTCAAGTATGTCTCAGGGATGTGTGAATGGCTGTGTTGGGGTGGGGGGTGAGGGGGTGTGTGAGTGTGTCTTAAATCTGTTCTTTTTACTTATATGGATGCCGAGAGAAACACAATTTCATCTTGCCTGCACTACAGTTGTATGTACAGCAACATGACAATAAAGGTTGATTTGATTTTGATTTTGATTTGATTTGAAATAAGACGGAAACGGCATGGATGTCGAGCTGGAGTAAGACGGCGGGCGAGGAATATAAGGTACAGACCCATTCTCCCATCCGTTATTATGTATGATCGCTACTCAATAAGACTGACAAGCTAGCGGCCATGTCCCGCTACGAGAGCGTCTTCAGAGAGATTAGCATGATGTTGTTTACCGAGACGTGACTAACAGAACTAGCAACAGATGCTAACATCAAACTGGAGGGTTTCCATGCAATACGGGCAGACTGGACACCAGACAGTGGGAAGGCAAGGGCGGAGGAGTGATAATGTATGTCAATAACAGCTGGTGTAAACCAGGACACATCACGGTTAAAGAGCAACACTGCAGCAAAGACACTGAATTGCTAGCTGTTAGCATGCGGCCTGTGTGTCTCCCGAGAGAATAGTCACACGTGATCTGCATTGTTGTTTATGCAAATACGACGGCGAACACTGGGGCAGCGCATGACGCCATCCACTCAGTCACTGGCAGGCTTCTGACAGAACACCCAGATGCTCTCCTCCTCATCTCCGGTGATTTTAACTATATCTCACTGTCCTCTATTCTGCCCACGTTCACCCAGTATGTCACATGCCACACCAGAGACAATAAAACACTGGATTTATTCTATGTGAATACTAAGGAGGCGTACACCTCATCGCCACTCCCCCCACTTGGGACATTGGATCACAACCTGGTTCATCTCCTGCCGGTGTACAAACCCCTAGTACACAGACAACCTCCAGTTATGCGCACGGTGAAGGTATGGTCTGAGGAGGCAATGGACGCTCTAAAGGACTGTTTTGAAATCACTGCCTGGGAGCAGCTCTGCGATCCACATGGCGAGGACATCGATGGCCTCACTCACACCATCACGGACTACATCAACTTCTGAGTGAACACCGTACCCACCAAGATCATACGGTGTTGCTCGAACAACAAACCCTGGATCAACCCTGAGATAAAATCAGTACTGAGAAAGAAGAAGAGGATCTTCAGGTCAGGGAACAGGGAGATGCTGAAGTCTATACAGAGGGAGCTGAGGAGGAAGATCAGAGAAGGTAAGGACAGCTTCAGGAAGAAGATGGAGGACAAGCTGCAACAGAGCGACATCGGCGGGGTCGACAGAAGCCTCAAAACCATCTCTGGGCTCCAGAATACCTCCTCCCAGGCCACAGGGGGCAGGGAGTGGGTGAACAATTTGAACCTGTTTTTTAATAGGTTTGACCAACCGCCTTCCCCTCCACCTGCACAACAACCACTGCTGCCTCAGATTATTAATCTGAGTAAACTGGACTAGCCTGCCACAATTTCGATATCCAGCTTATTTTTTCCCCATTAAAATCTGATGTGTTTTCAAAGTGTTCCCTTTATTTTTTTTTAGCAGTATATATATCAGTGATGCTGGGATAGGCTCCAGCCCCCTCATGACCCAAAAAGGATTAACAGTATAACTGCGTTATAATGACACAGCAATAACACTTAGAACACACGAATAATAACACACTTTGAATCCTCCACGGCCGAAGCAGGGAGAATCCCTGCCCCCTTAACACAGCCCTGACGTTACACTGTCCCCCTCTGGACTGGTTTCTGTTCCCAGAATAATAAAGTCCAGCTCAGAAGTCCAACAGGAATCCATCCAGGTGTTGGGGCGGCTGCCGTTGTCGGCGACCAGTACGTACAGGCCTGCTAGCGTCCATCTGTGCCTTGGCCGGGGTATCTGGTAGGGATGAAGGCCCCGGCTCGACCACCCGCAGGGCAGATGGCTGGTACAGGGCGAGCCAGTTGCAGTGGAGTACCACGACCCGGTCTCTTTTCTGCAGCCTCACCCTGTACATTATATTCGACAGTCACTGTAGGACCTCGCACGGCCCCAACCAATGGCTCGCCAGTTTTGGTGATAGTCCCCTTTTTCGCTCCAGGCAGAAAACCCAGACTCGATCTCCTGGTGCAAAGTCCCTCCCCTGGCAGTGGGAGTCATATGCCTGCTTCTGCCAACTCCCCGCTGCTGCCAGGGCCTCCCGAGCCAGTCCGTGCACCGTGTGGAGACGTTCCTTCAAGCAAAACAAATAATCCAACCCTGGTTTGCCCTCCACCTTCGGCTCCGGGGGGGGGGGGGGGGCTCTCGTCCAAACATCAGCGCTGCAGGAGTGCACCGGGTGGATTCCTGTGCTGCCGTCCGGTACACCCACAGAACAAGGGGCAGATGCAGGTCCCAGTCTCGCTGTCACTGGTCCACTAGAACAGTGAGCTGGGTGGTAAGGGTCCGGTTGAACCATTCGACCAGGCCGTCGCTCTGTGGATGCAGCGGGGTGGTCCGGGTCTTCTGCATGCCCAGCCGTCTGCAGACCTCCCCGAAAACCTCTGCCTCAAAGTTCTGACCCTGATTGCTGTGCAGCTCCTCCGGTGCACCAAACCGACAAAACATCTCATCCACCAGTTTTGATGCTGTGGTGGCAGCGCTCTGATCAGGGACTGCGTACGCCTCTGGCCATTTGGTGAAATAATCCATTGCGACCAGCACGTAGCGGTTCCCCCTGTCCGTGGTCGGGAAAGGGCCCAGAATGTCCACTCCTACCTGCTCCATCAGAGCTCCCACCCGGTACTGCTGCAAGGGAGCGTGGGATTGCTGAATAGGCCCTTTCTGAGCCGTGCAGGTATTGGAGCGATGGACATGGAGCTCTACATCCTGGCAACATCCAGGCCAGTAGAACCGGGCTTGAAGATGCTGCAGAGTCTTCGTCACCCCGAAATGGCCTGCCCCCACCACCCCATGGACCAGCTGGAGTACGTTGGGCCGGAGCCGCTGGGGAACCAGCAGCTGCCAGACGTGACGCTGCCCAGCTGGGGTCTGCCACTGCCGATACACAACACCCTCGTGACAGCGGAGATTGGCCCACTGGGAGTGTAGGGCCTTGGTCTCTGGGCCCAGCGCAGACACAGCCTCCCAGGCGAGCTGCTGGCCCATGTTCAGCCACTGCCAAACCCGGGAAATGACCGGATCTCTGTCCTGCTTGCTCTGCAGCTGCTGCATGCCGAGGGCCTTCTGTAACTCTGGGGAGAGTTGACTGATTATCCAAGGAGGAGCTGTGCGCCGCTGTGTTATTCCTGCTCACAGCGGTCCAGAGAGCAGCAGCCCGTGGGATGGCTTGGTCTCGATCCTCTGCCCGCTGGCAGTGCTGACAGTCCCCCGCAGCACAGGGATGGCGAGACAGCGTGTCAGCGTTGGCATGGAGGTGGCCTGCCTGATGCACAGTCTGAAAATCATAATCCTGCAGTGCCTCCAGCCATCTTGCCAACTGTCCATCCAGCTCTTTAAAGTTCAGCAGCCAGGTCAGGGAAGCATGATCTGTCCTGAGCTGGAACCTCCCCCTGTACACATACGGGCGAAAATGGCAAAGCCCCTGAATGACAGCCAACAGCTCTCTGCGAGTAACGCAATAATTCCTTTCAGCTCTGCTGAGAGTGCAGCCGAAGAAAGCAACTGCCTGCTCTCCGTGTTCTCCCTCCTGGGATAACACCACCCCGATGCCCTGGTTGCTGGCGTCCGTGTCCATGATGAAATGGCGGTTCAGGACGGGATACTGCAGGATGGGGGCTCCGATGAGCGCTGAGCGAAGCCGGGAAAAACTAGCAGCACAGCTCTCACTCCACTGAAATGCACGGCCCTTCTGTGTCAGCTGATGCAGCGGGCTGGCTGCGGTGGCCAAGTCTTTCACAAATCTCCTATAATAGGAGGCCAGTCCGAGAAAACTCTGTAGCTCTCCCACATCCCTTGGCACTGGCCAGTTTTTCACCGCTGCCACTTTCTCTGGATCGGTGGTGACTCCCACTGCGCTGACGACATGGCCCAGGAAGGTGGTCTCTTGCTGGAAAAAGTGGCATTTCCGCGGGTGTAGCCACAGCCCGGCCTGTCGGATGGCGTCCAATACCTCCCGGAGGTTGGACAGGGCGCCATCAAAGTCAGCTGCGTGAACCAGCAGGTCATTCAGGTAAACGATGCAGTGGCTCCGGGGCACGTGAGCCAAGACTCGCTCCATCAGACGTTCAAAGGTGGCCAGGGTGTTGCAAAGTCCAAACGGCATCACCTTGAACTGATACAGCCCCTGCCTGATGGAGAAGGCTGTTTTCTGGTGGGCCTCAGATGACAGCTCTACCTGCCAATAGCTGCTGCGGAGGTCCAGCGAGCTGAACCAGCTGGAGCCAGCGATGTAATCCAGCGCATCATCTATGCGGGGCAGGGGGTAGGAATCCTTGCGGGTGACGTCATTCAGGCGCCGGTAATCCATACAGAACCGCCACGAACCGTCCTTCTTCCTAACCAGCACCACCGGCGCTGCCCAGGGGCTGCTGGAGGGCTCAATAATATCTGCCTCCAGCATTTCACATATTTTTTGTTCTGCCACCGCCCGCCTTAAAAAAGGTAGACGGCGGGGGCGGAGCCGGATCGGCCTGGTTCCACCGGTGTCGATCCCGTGCTGCACCAAGCTGGTTCGGATGCATTCCTCATCCTTGGCAGCGAAGACCTCCATGTAGCAGTCCAACAGCTCCCGCAGCTGGCGTCTCTGCCCCGATTCCAGTCTGCTGCAGCTCTGCTGGAACAATTCCTCAATCGCCTGCTGTGTTTCTGCTGACACATTGACCTGCTCTGCTGTGGCCCTCCCCCTTGCTGTCTCTATCAGTGATCGCACTCCCTCTGCTCGTGCTGGTGGCGCCGTTGTGTTCAGTTCTTACTGTGACCCGCCCGGTTCGGACCGTCCTGGCGGCCCCTCGATCACGTAGGCCCCCGGGTTCCCCCTCTGGGTTCCGTGGCAGAGCATGATGGTCTGAACCCCCAGCAGGAGGGACGATCTGGCGTGGTCAATTTTTGCATCCCATGCTGCAAGCAGATCGAGTCCAAAAATGCAGGGGTCTTGAATGTCAGCCAGCCAGAACTCGGCGTGTTGTCCAACCTGCACTGTAGGTACATCCGTGGCGAGTGTCCAGTTCAGCCCACACATGGTGACAGTTCATCGGGGAAAATGTCTATGGGAAGTGGCAGGTCCCCGTCCATGCCACCTCGCTCTAGTTTAACGTCGGCGAGGGGCCGGTTTGTCGCGGGGTGGGTGCCGGGTAGTACCACGCGATGTGTCCTGGCTCCCCGCAGCGGAAGCACCCTTCCTCGCGCCGCCGTGGCCGTATTCTCTATGGCCGCGCTGCTGTGGTCCAGTACATTTCCTCCTCCTCCTCCTCCTCCTCCTCCTCCTCCTCCTCCTCGCTCTCAGCCGTGGCCTGGAAGGCTCTCTGCCTCGGTGCTGACGCATCAGCTGCACAATCCATTAGTGGTTTCACCCACTCTGCTTCTGCAACAGCCGTCTCCCAGCTGCTCACGGCGTGAATCCGGATGTGGGTCTGGAGCTGGGCCGGGCAGAGCCCCCGGATGAAGTTCCGGAGGGCGAGCTTCTCCACTGTCCCCGGCTTGAAATCCGGGTAGCTACACCATGTCAGCAGCCATATGTCTGCTGTGTAGGCTCCCAGGTTCTCTCGGCTGTCTCGCCGGTGGTTGGCCAGCTGTTCCTGGGCGTGCTCAGCGCTGGCCGCTCTTCCAAACCGCCTCCGGAGCACTCCTTGTAGCGCTGGCCAGGGCTGGAAATCGGACAGCGTGCGGAGTACCCTTCCCTCCGGGGCCAGCGTGACCTGCACGGCGGTCTCTTCGGGTGGCCAGCCGTTCAACGCAGCATCCAGCTCTACCTGGACCAGATAGTCGTCCAGCAGGGTTTCACTGTTAAAGTAGGGAAGTTTGGCCCCCTGGCGGATGGGTGGGACGGTCACCTCTTGGTCAATCGCCACCCCTGGTTGCAGTGGAATCGCCGGCCCGTCCTGCCCTAAAAAGGGCAGGGAGCGGGGCTGATGTGCTCTGCTTAGCCCGTCCTGCCTTGAGAAAGGCAGAAGGTGGGGTACACTGGTCCCGTCAGGTCCGCTGCTCCATTCATCCCGGCGAGCGACTCCGGGGGTTGGTGTACCAGCTCTGTTATCCATTCCCAGCAGAGCGATGAATCGCTCCAGCTGCTGAATCTCTGCTATGATTCTGGCTTCCATTTGCTCCATAATTCCACTTCTGACACCAGTGTGACGTTGTGAGGGTTCACACAAGAAAGGAAAGATGGCTGTGACGAAACAGGCTTTATTTTATACAGACCCACAAAACACAGAACGTAGGGAAAGTCATTCACACAGACCCCCATCTCATTTACGGTGATACAAACACATAATCGATCACTGCTCTAACTGGTCTTATAACACTGCTGTGTCATTATAATGCAGTTATAATGACACAGCAATAACACTTAGAACACACGAATAATAACACTCTTTGAATCCTCCGTGGCCCAAGCATGCCGGGAGAATCCCCGCCCCCTTAACACAGCCCCGACGTTACAATATATTAAATACCTGATATAAGTTTTTCTAAGTGTTAATCAGAGGTGATGATAGAAAATATATGCTGATGTTTAATAAATTTACCACAAGCATTTTATACGCTGTACTGTTACACACAATTATATCGTTTCTATTGACGCGCTTGTGGAGGAATAAGATCAGGCGAGATGCGACGAGCTGGAAGGTTGCAGAGTTTTATTCCCTCCATCATAATGAGACACATATCCTAGCTCTGTGAACTACTGTGCTACTGTCCTCCTGAGGCATGTATCGTTAGCTCTTTTATATGTTATACAAACAGAGAATGCATGGCACATTAGCATATTGATATACATGGATATTCATTGATATTCATTGATATTCCTGGAATTTCCCCGTTGTGGGACTAATAAAGGCTTATCTTATCTTATCTTATCTTACATATCAGTCAATACAGTACATATCATTCGCGTGACCAACTGGCGCCCGGACGTCCCCTCCTTAATCCGGGGATGTATAACAACAGTCCATTGTTCTGGTTGTCCCCCAGGGGCTCTCTGTCCGTATGCAAATTGTCCTCTGCTTTCTCCAGACCTGCTGAGTGTGAGGAATGTTCCTGTAGATTGTGGTGGGTCACCACACGCTTCAGTTTTTTCTTTGTTTGGATGCGTACAGAATTGTTTCATGTAAGTGTTTATTTAATTTTCCTGCTTGTTGTATTCAACCAAAGTTGCTTCAACCTGATTAACGTGAAAAAAACATCAGTACACCAGAATCCTACTTGATTGGGCTGCACAGTGGCGCAGTGGTTAGCACTGCGGCAGCACAGTTTACCCTTGGCCCGGGGATCGTGGGGATCGTGGGATCGTGGGTTCGATCCCAGCCCCCGACCAACAGTGATCTGTGTGGAGTTTGCATGTTCTCCCCGTGTATGTGTAACGGATGCCAACTAGTGCTGTTCGGCGTAGAACGTTAGTAAACCTCCCTCCCAAGGCCTCATACAGTATCGGTAGCGCTGAGCTATCGGTCGGACCTTTAGCTCAGCGCGATCGTGCTGTGTCTCCCATGCTCGAACTGTGTTAGTTGACTGAGAGGTCGCGGGTTCGTGTCCCGTGTGGGGCGAACTGCGCAGGATGATCTCTGTCACACTGGTGCCGTGAACCCGGCATGGGAGTGAGGTTTAAGGGGGAGAGTGTAACGGATGCCAACTAGTGCTGTTCGGCGTAGAACGTTAGTAAACCTCCCTCCCAAGGCCTCATACAGTATCGGTAGCGCTGAGCTATCGGTCGGACCTTTAGCTCAGCGCGATCGTGCTGTGTCTCCCATGCTCGAACTGTGTTAGTTGACTGAGAGGTCGCGGGTTCGTGTCCCGTGTGGGGCGAACTGCGCAGGATGATCTCTGTCACATATGCGTGGGTTTACCCTGGGATTTCTCCGGTTTCCTCCCACATGCCAAAAACATGCAGGTTAGGTTAATTGGAGACTCTAAAGTGGCCCTAGGTGTGAATGTGTGTGTGAATGGTTAAGGGATAGCGCCGTATCGTGGCTGCTTCATCCATCCAGGTGGTGGATGACCCTCAATTTCCCCTCTGGGGATCAATAAAGTATACTAAAAATTAGTTTACTTTTTCACACAACCTTTTTGTCATAGTAACAGTAAATCATTTCATGAATAGCAATAAATTTCTCCCCGTGTGTAGATGTTGGGGAAAGCCTGGTTTTTAAATTTCACCGAATGAGAAATGTAAGACAACTTTGTACAAACGACAAACATTTCAGTACAAACATCATTACTGCTCTACAGATACATCATGAAAAAAAAGATTATCTTTAAATATGAACCCAACATTACGATCTAACGGTGATGTGACGCAACAAATTCAGACGTGCGCGCTGTGTATTAAACAATGTGACCGAGCTCTCTGATGGAGAACGGCAGAAATAGATGAATCTGATAAAAGAATGAGCAGCAACTCTTTTGTAGATTACATCACGTGAGCAAGGTTTGTGTAATATAATTAAAAAGAAACTTTTATTCACCATTCATGACATGCACGGTGAAATGCTTGGAGACTTTTTTTTTTTTCATTTGATTTTGATGATCGTGATTATTGTGCAGCAGCCTTAGTGTGGTGCACATATGTGGGTTTCATATGCTTCACAGGTGTATTGCTGTATGCTTATGGTATTCTTCACGTCTCAGAGGAACAAAAGGTCTGAACCTCCTAGGGGTAACAGGAGGATGTGAAGTCTGGCCTTTTGTATGCCGAGAGATGGCCGTGAGAGATTTCCTGACCACCAGGACTTTAGGTGGAGAAGAGAAGACCTGATGGGGGATGCATTGTATTTGGGATTAAGAGACAATGTGACTGTGTGCTTTGATGTCCTGGGGTATTAAAGGGACAGAGGATGGGAGATTCCTTCCTCTTTCTGTTTTTGGATGTTGGAGAATGTGAATGTGAATAAAGCTGGACTTGAGAAATAAACTCAGCCTCGTCCTTCCCACACTTCTCCACACTGGTGACCCTAAGACGTATCATGAGCGGAGACGAATCTCCCGAGCCTGACTAGTCAGGAGCCAGCCAAACGAATGCAGCCACAGTTCAGCTACCGGACTTCTGGCCGAACAATCCGCGCTCCTGGTTTAGCGCAGTCGAGGCACAGTTCCACCTCCGGAGGATTTCGGTGGACGCCACAAGTTCTACCATGTGGTTGCAAAGCTGGACAACCACACAGCCCAGCGGGTGGCGAACCTGATCAACCACCCGCCGGACAGCGACAAGTACAGCACGTTGAAGGCTGCACTCATCCGTTACTTCACCCCCTCAGTGGAGGAGAGAGCAGAGAGGCTCCTGGCACTGACTGAATTCGAGAGCGACAGACCTGCAGACCTGATGGGGAAGATGTTGAGTTTGAGAGACTCCGAAGATGATAACTTCATCTTCACCCACCTTTTCCTCAGGACCCTACCGTCAGCGGTGAGAGTGACCCTGGCCAGTTCACCACTATTGGCCCGACGAGACTACCACGAGCTGGGCCAGGAGGCGCAACGACTCGTCGACGCCAATAAACGGCGCGCGGCTGCAGCAGTGGAGCTAGGCGCAACGTCTGGAGATGGCAGGGGGCCAGAGGCTGCAGCACCAGACTCACCGACCACGGCGGCGGCAGGAGCCAGGAAACACGGAGCAGACGACGTCCTTTGCTTCTACCATCGCTGCTTCGCAGAGAGGGCACGCAAGTGCATTCCACCGTGCCATTTCAAGCGCTCGGGAAACGCCAAGACCGGGGGTCGGTAGCAGCTGCGGCCCTCGGAGAGGAGAACAAGCTGCTCTACTTGAGGGATGTGCACTCGGGGAGGCATTTCCTCGTGGACACGGGCTCCCAGCTGAGTTTCATCACACCTTCCTACGCTGACCGGCTGGCGCCTTCCAGTGGTCCCCGGGTGTCAGCAGCGAACGGCTCGGCGATTAAGACCTTCGGTGAGAGGGCTCTGCTTCTGTCTTTACACGGCCGTACATTCGAGTGGACTTTCGTCATAGCGGCAGTCAATTTCAACATGTTAGGGGCTGATTTTTTGTGCTGACATGGTTTGTTGGTTGATCTTGCTAACAGACGCCTGGTTAATGCACTCTCTTTTCATTCTATTCCCTGTACAGCTCGAATGGCCCCGCCAACAGCACAAGCCAGTGTCACAGCTGCAGGTGGTAAGTTCCACACACTCCTCACTCAGTTCCCAGCACTCACAGTTCCAACATTTTCGGCGACCGTGGCTAAACACGGGGTGGAACATTTTATTACTACCACTGGACCGCCCGATTTCGCAAAAGTTCGGCGCTTGGATTCAGCTAAACTGACCATAGCGCGTGAGGAGTTCGCCAACCTGGAAAGGTTGGGCATCATCAGGCGTTTGAAGAGCTCATGGGCTTCACCGCTTCACATGGTCCCTAAAGCTGATACCTCGTGGCGGCCTTGCGGTGATTTCCGCAGGCTGAACAACGCTACAGCGCACGACCGCTACCCGATCCCGCACATCCAAGATTTTTCAGTTCATTTGGCGGGGGCGTGCGTTTTTTCTAAAATAGACTTGGTACGCGGTTACCACCAGGTCCCAGTGCGCGCTGAGGACATACCCAAAACAGCGGTAATAATTCCTTTCGGGCTTTTCGAGTTTTTGCGCATGCCATTTGGGCTTAAAGGCGCGGCGCAGACGTTCCAACGCATGATGGACGTGGTTTTGCGCGATCTCCCTTTCGTGTTCGTCTACCTGGACGACATATTGGTAGCCAGCATGTTGCGGGTAAACTTAATGTAGTGGCGGACTGCCTCTCGCGCGCCGTGGGGGCTCCAGCCCGCGCGGAGGTAGACCCTGCAGCCATGGCCGCGGAGCAGGTTAGCGATGCGGAAGTGCGCATGCTCCAGTCTGGACCAACAGGGTTAAGGCTGGAGAACAGGGTGCTCCAAGACGGTATGCCCCCCCTAATCTGCGATGTCTCCACTGGGCGGCCGCGTCCGGTGGTTCCAGCCGCGTGGCGCCGCCGCGTTTTTGACTCGATCCATTCTCTGGCGTACCCGGGAGTGCGTGCGTCGGTCAAAATGGTGGGAGAGAAATTTGTATGGCCGAGCCTGCGCAAACAAGTTAGAGAGTGGGCGGCAGCCTGCATAGCTTGTCAGCGGGCCAAGGTTCATAGACACACGAGAGCTCCCTTGGAGCCGTTTCACATCCCAGCTAAAAGGTTTGATCATATCCACGTGGACCTCGTAGGTCCCCTCCCGCCCTCACAAGGGTGCACACATCTTCTGACAATGGTTGACCGTACCACGCGCTGGCCAGAAGTGGTTCCGCTGTTGTCAACCACAACCGAGGAGGTGGCGCGTGCGTTTTTGATGGCATGGGTAGCGCGTTTTGGAGTCCCGTCGGACATTACGTCTGACAGAGGCCCGCAATTTGTTTTCGAACTTTGGTCAGCGATGGCCCGCAGCCTGGGGGCAGCGATCCACCGCACGACCGCGTACAACCCGCAGGCTAACGGGTTATGCGAACGTTTTCACAGGTCACTGAAGGCGGCTCTCAGAGCATCGCTTACGGATGCAAATTAGGTGGACAAGCTACCATGGGTTTTATTGGGGTTGCGTTCTGCACCTAAAGAGGATTTAGAAGCCTCCCCAGCTGAGCTAGTTTTCACACAGCCGCTTCGGCTGCCCGGGGAATTTCTCCCAGATAATCCAATGCCAGAGTGCTCCCCGGCTCAGCGGTTACAGAATAGCACGGGCCCGAGCACGCTACCTGGCCCCGTTCACCACAGTTTTCCGCGTGTTTTTGTGCCTAAGGCTTTAAAAAATGCGGAGTTTGTTTTTGTCAGACATGATGCCCATCGTCCGCCTTTACGCCCACCTTATGACGGACTATATAGAGTGCTGGAAACAGGAGATAAGCATTTTTGCTAGATTGGGGGGCAGAAAAGAAATGATTGGCATTAACAGGCTCAAACCCGCTTTTGTGGTAGCTGACGAAGTTGTGCAGTTGGCTAAGGCTCCTCGGCGCGGCAGACCCCCTAGAGAGCATTCCCCAGAACACCCACAGAGATTGACTAACAGTTCTCATCCGCAGGCAGCAGCTCCACAGCAGGAAGACGCCGTGGGGGTGGTACAGCCTGCTTACAGCAAATTCGGGAGAAGGCTGAGACCCAAGCGGCACGTGGACTGATATGTAGTGATTTTATTATGACATGCAATCTGTGGTTATGTTGTTCCATCTTAGACGTTTGGGGGGGGGGGGGGTCATGTGGTGCACATATGTGGGTTTCATATGCTTCACAGGTGTATTGCTGTATGCTTATGGTATTCTTCACGTCTCAGAGGAACAAAAGGTCTGAACCTCCTAGGGGTAACAGGAGGATGTGAAGTCTGGCCTTTTGTATGCCGAGAGATGGCCGTGAGAGATTTCCTGACCACCAGGACTTTAGGTGGAGAAGAGAAGACCTGATGGGGGATGCATTGTATTTGGGATTAAGAGACAATGTGACTGTGTGCTTTGATGTCCTGGGGTATTAAAGGGACAGAGGATGGGAGATTCCTTCCTCTTTCTGTTTTTGGATGTTGGAGAATGTGAATGTGAATAAAGCTGGACTTGAGAAATAAACTCAGCCTCGTCCTTCCCACACTTCTCCACAAAGCCTGGTTTTTAAATTTCACTGAATGAGAAATGTAAGACAACAACTTTGTACAAACGACAAACATCTCAGTACAAACATCATTACTGCTCTACAGATACATCATGAAAAAAAAGATTATCTTTAAATATGAACCTGCGGCGGATGATAAAATAGGCAGCCAGTGATGCTGAGGTTTTAAGCAGAGTTTATTAATCATACCGCCGTCACGAGCTCCGCTCCCGGCGCCATGCATGCGCGCCGAGAGCGAGCCCACGGCTCTCAGAGAAGGAGGACACAATGTCTGTGTCCAGCAGCAGCAGTTGCAGAAGTGAGATTGAGAGAGAGTTTGCGTTACAGAGTTGCAGCATATATACCCAACTACAACAATACACCAAAGGGCATTCCCCAGCAGTTGGTATGATCAAAGAGATAACAGAACAGGCATGAGACATTTGCATTTGAGAGACATATTGATCTCAGTCCCTAGGTCACAGTAAGGACAGGACGCATGAACACAATGCATGAAAGGCAACATTAACATCACAGAAGTGAGCCAGAAGAAACAAGTCTGTCTGTAGACATTAATACACATTTCACTGTTCTGTTAATTGCTCTAGCCGAGCGCTGTGTCTGACCAGTCTGTTTGTGGGGGTTTACACCAAAGCACATCTACATATTGATCTCAGCCTCTAGGTCACAGTAAGGACAGGGTGCATGAACACTATACATGAATGACACATTACATCACAATACATGCATGGCACATTGCATCACAATACATGCGTGGCACATTGCATCACAATACATGAATGGCACATTACATCTCAGTAGTGCAGCGGGAAAAACCGAGAGAAGAGAGCTGAGTGTCCTGTGTGTTGTGGGGGGGTTGAATCAACCCGCCACACGCTCCCCCCCCCAGAGGGCACGGCAGGGGGCCGAGACCTCGATAATCCGTCTATGGGAGCGAGCTGTGGGAGAAGCTCGCTGCAGGCGGAGGGGGAGGGAGGGGAGGGGTGGTAAGTGCCGGCAGGGGCGGTGAAATCGTCCGAGCCGCGCAAAAATTGCTTGCTGCTCCGCGACGTCGAGGGGCTGTCCCGTTGCACGTGCGGAGATCACAAGAAGAAAAATTTGTCTCTGACTCCTCTCGTGGCCATGAAGAAAAGCAGGAGCGGCTGTAGGAAGAAAAAAAAAAAAGAAAGAAACAAAAGCAGAGGGACTGGCATGTTGGCTTTAGGTGCAGGAGCAACCCCAAAGCCCCCCGGGAACAGCTGACGGCTGAAATCCCTTTGTGCCGTGGCTGAGACCATTAGAAAATCCAGTGGCGAGCTGCGTGCTTGCTTCAGGTGAACGAGCAGCCCTGAAGGTTCCGAGGGTGGCGATTGGCCGTTTTTCTCGGGCATGTGCAGCGGCGGAGGACGATGGCGGTCTCTGTAGCCTTTATTGCCCCGTGCGTGGTGCGCCGTCCTCGTAACTCCTCGGTGCGTGCGCGGGGGTTCCGTGCTTGGGTGGGCCGCTGGAGTGGCGAGTCAGGGTGCAGAATCTTGGTGGAGATCGGCGCAGACGGCGCCGATAAAATCCAGGTTTGGGCTGTGGCTGCAGCTTGGCCATGGTGCGTTGGAACGGTGGGAGGAAATAGACGATCTTTTGTCCCTCAGGCTCGTGCAGATGCGTTGGAGCGGTGGGAGGGAATAGACGATCTTTGGCACCGCTCGGCCGATTCAGCGTGGATGTCCAAACCAGAAGGCTGCGTCGCACAAAGCGTGTGCGTCTTCGGGGTCACCAGTGCGGCGGATGGTAAAAAATAGGCGCAGCTAATGATAAAAAATAAGGCAGGGCGAAACTCGCCCCTGCGCTGTGATCGCGCGCAGGAGCGAGCCCTGTGCCTCCAGTCCGCAAGCAGGTGAAGTGGAAGAATGAGAGAGACATATTGATCTCAGTCCCTAGGTCACAGTAAGGACAGGACGCATGAACACAATGCATGAAAGGCAACATTGACATCACAGAAGTGAGCCAGAAGAAACGAGTCTGTCTGTAGACATTAATACACATTTCACTGTTCTGTTAATTGCTCTAGCCGAGCGCTGTGTCTGACCAGTCTGTTTGTGGGGGTTTACACCAAAGCACATCTACATATTGATCTCAGCCTCTAGGTCACAGTAAGGACAGGGCGCATAAACACTATACATGAATGGCACATTACATCTCAGTAGTGCAGCGGGAAAAACTGAGAGAAGAGAGCTGAGTGTCCTGTGTGTTGTGGGGGGGTTGAATCAACCTGCCACAAACCCAACATTACGATCTAACGCTGATGTGACGCAACAAATTCAGACGTGCGCGCTGTGTATTAAGCAATGTGACCGAGCTCTCTGATGGAGAACGGCAGAAATAGATGAATCTGATAAAAGAATGAGCAGCAACTCTTTTGTAGATTACATCACATGAGCAAGGTTTGTGTAATATAATTAAAAAGAAACTTTTATTCACCATTCATGACATGCACGGTGAAATACTTGGAGACTTTTTTTTTTTCATTTGATTTTGATGATCGTGATTATTGTGCAGCAGCCTTAGCACCAAAAGCTTGATGTAATGAAGCCATGACAGACCTCTCTGTGATCAGTCTGTTATAAGGCTGCTCGGACTGGGACCCCACTAGCCCAAAATGAGTGGCTAACTTACAACGGGTCCTTGTAATTTCTCCATGAGGATCAAACCGGAGCGCTCTCTGACCCTTTTATCCATAATCTTTGAGCGCTTTTCGGCGACTACCCCTAAATCTACAGTTTGGCAGGTGCGGAACCTTTCTTTACACCTACGCCGCCCCGTCGGACCCATAACGGCGCGCACACATCCGGGGGTGGCGGGTGTTCTTTCCCGGCTACATTTGAAAACAGTCCAATGATTCTTCGTTTCGAAAAATTGCTAAAAGGTGAGCTGTAAAATTTCGTAATGTTAAGCCACGCTATAAAATCAGACTAATGTTTAATGTAGTAATGTTAAGTCACGTGGCTCTCAGCAACACCGGCTCGCAGGAAGGCAAAAAAACCCAAAACGCCAAAGATGTACAAAAAACTTTTAACACCCTTTCCCATGAACGGTTAAGTGAACTAACACGCGACGTTTACACATATTAACGAGTCAGATTAACTTTTTGTTCTTAATTAAAATGATTTTGTATAAATATACCAAATCATTAAAACATAAAAAAACAGGAAAAGTGCAAGCACTTATTTCCATCGTAATCCTTTAAAAGGTAAATAACAACACATGTTTAACAAGGGTGTAATATTCAATACATTAACAAAATATCATTAAAAATTAGTAACACATAAAAGGATTGGACTCGATCATTAAAACTTTGAAATAAGTATTTTTTGAGAAAAATTTTGAATGGAGACTTGGTTGTCACTTTCGATATGGCTAGGCAGTTGATTCCAGTGTAATGAATGAATGAATGAATCTTTATTTCGAATAGATTAAAAGTAAAGATTAAAAGAAAGGAACGGAATAATATAACAAAGTGAAAAAATCTAACAAGGTCAAATTAAACAATAACTCCTCGGATTATACAGTTCAACATAAGTTATCCGAAATGGGTGATGGCTGAAGCCGCAGCGTATATTGCCCACCCATATTCCAAGAATTCAAAAGAAAAACAAAACAGGAGCGATAACAATTCAGAACAAAGCTAAGACAAAACGTGACCAAAAAAAAAACAAAACAACTAAGCAACAGCACAACACAGACTGAATATGACAATCCTTATGTGATTTTACATGTCATCTTGTATATATGTTTGGAGTATTTCTTCCTTAAGTTTTTGTTTAAATTGTCCAAGTGTTGTACATGATTTTAATTCAGGTCCAAAAGCGTTCCACAGTCTGACTCCTTGTACTGAAACACAGTGTTGCTTGGTGGTAGTTCTCACTGAAGGTTTTTGAAATACACATGTTCCTCTGGAATGATATTGTTTCTCCCTTATATGGATCAACTTTTGGATATTTGTGGGCAGTGATAGATTCTTCACTTTAAACATTATTACTGCAGTTTTAAAGTCAACCAGATCTTTCAACTTGAGAGCTTTTAATTTAAAGGCCTTGTCCGGACGAAAATTCAATATCGCTAAATCATATCTTAAATTTTTGTGTGAGACGAGCTAATTTGAACCGCACATGTTTTGGTGTCAACAAATGTCGCATAAGGTGACAATGCGCTCTTGAAGTACGCTGTCCTTGAGAGCTGTCTGACTCAGCCGAGCGATCAGCGGCTAAGATGGCCACTGACTGTGTGACATCATCACAGGGAGAGACACGCACATGCTCGGCGGACATTGTTTGTTGTTTATGTTTTAAAATCGGCGAATACGGATATTTCTCGGAGTACTTGTGGATTACAAATAGATTATTTATTAAGATTAGGATTTCAGGAATTGAATTAATTATGGTTTGGCGTTGTGTTGTCTACGGGTGCGACGTTATACCAGCGGAGCATGCGGTGAGTGTTTTTGAATTTCCCGTCCTTGGGAAAATCAGAACGGCATGGGTGAAATTCGTTCAGAAAACGCGAAAAAATTGGAATGATGTCAGTAACTCACCCAACATGTGCAGTAGACATTTCGTTGACAGCGATTTCGAGAATAAGATGCAATTTGTGTCACGACTCGCCGCTCATCAGCGGCTTCAGCTGCGCGCACACCTGCGTAGTACAAATACAAAGATGCGAGCACTACATACGATCCCGCAGCTCCTGAGAGACTGCAACCTAACACAAAAAACAGTTTCACACAATGAAACAACAGTGCATGTATTATATATATATATAAAAATTATTATCCCATTGATTTTCATCATTTTTGGTCACATATCTCACACCTACAATTTATTTCAGGCACAAAGGGCTGTGAAAAAGTTGTTGATATGATCAACAAAACACGGGTCCTCAGGGATGTGCGAAAGCTGAGTCCAGGGCAGCAAACTTCAAATGTGGAGGCTTTCCACAGTCTGATTATTCATTTTGCACCAAAGAGTGTACACTTCTGAAGCATAAAGATTGGATATATGTTTGTTTTATATGTATTTCCCCATACTTCAGTACAATATGTCATGTATGGGAGTATTAATGAATGATACAAAGTATATAGTGTGAGTTGATTCAGCAAATATTTCACTCTGTGTAGTATTGCGATTGATTTGGATATTTTACCTTTAATATAATTAATATGTGACTTCCAACACAGTTTATTATCAATTATGACTCCAAGAAATTTAATTTTGGATACCCTTTTAATCTCTACACCATTTACATTGAGTTTAGATACTGAGTTGTTGTGATGGTTGTTAAAAATTATAAATTTTGTCTTACTTAAATTGAGCGTTAATTTGTTTGAATCAAACCCCAGATTAAGCTTTCCTAATTCCTTTCCAAGTGTATCCAAAAGTTGTTCCAAATTGCTTCCACTGCATAATAAATTAGTGTCATCTGCAAACAATATTAAATCCATTTTTTCCAAAACTTTACATATGTCATTTACAGTATATACATATTGAATAACAATAGCCCCAAAACTGAACCCTGTGGGACTCCGCAAATAATCTTCTGTAACTGTGAGTTTTTGCTACCAACACATACATACTGATATCTGTTCTTTAAGTAACTACATAACCAGGACAGTGCTACCCCCCTAATACCATAATTTTGTAGTTTCTTTAATAATAATTTATGGTCCACTGTATCAAATGCTTTTTTAAGATCCAGGAATACCCCAGCTGAATACTCTTTATTTTCAACGGCAGTTGATATTTTTCTATAAATTCCATTAGAGCAAATGCAGTTGTCCTCTTGTGTCTGAACCCATATTGCTGCTCACACAATAAATTATTCTTCATTATGAAGTTGTCAATTCTCTCACAGAATATTTTTTCAAGTATCTTGGAAAATTGTGGCAATAGTGAAATAGGCCTATAGTTTGAAAATTCCTCTCTGTCACCCGTCTTGTATATCGGAATTACTTAAGCTATTTTTATTGCACTGGGAAATATACCTGTTTGGAGAAACAGGTTACAAATATAGGTCAGCGGCTTCACTAAGCATTCAATGAGAGTTTTGACTAAAAATATGTCAATACCATCACAATCCGTAGATGTTTTACTTTTAAACGATTTAACAATTTCAATGATCTCTCTCTCATCTGTGTTCTTTATGAAGATGGAGTCTTTTATAGCAATGTTTTTGCTTATTGTATCACCTGTAGATGCCGTAATGGGTATTTCTCAAACCAAATTAGGACCAATGTTAACAAAAAAATTATTAAATTCATCTGTAGGTGAGACTGCATTCACACTCTGAGTCATTTTTTGTGTGGTTTTTTTTTTTTGTGTTTTTTTTTTTTTGAAAGATTGGTTGGGTAGCTTGTATTTCTGTTTTTATTTCCAAGAATATTGTTAAATATTGTCCATGTATTTTTAATGTTATCTCTGTTTTTCTCCAGTTCTTGACTGTAATAGTCTCTTTTATTACATCTCATAATATATAGTAACTTATTTTTGTATGTTTTATACTACTGCTCAGCTTCTTTTGTCCTTTTCTCTAGAAAAGCTTTATATAATGAATTTTTCTTTTTACACACTTTTTGTAATCCTTTGGTTAACCATGGCTTGTCGACAAATTTCTGTTTCGGCTTTTTCTTTACTAAAGGACAATTTTTTTAATAAAGAGTGGTTACAATGTTCATGAATGTGTCATAGGCTTCATTTACTGTACATCTGATACATAGACTTTTGTCCAGTCTTGCTTCAACAGGTCTTCTTTAAAAGAACTGATTGTATTTTGTGATTTGTATCTGAAAGATTTTAAAATTTTTTCTGTGTTGGCCCCCGTGTGGCCATGGATAAGTGCAAAGACTGGCAAATGGTCACTTATGTCATTTATCAATAATCCACTTTCTATTTTCTTATCAATAATATTAACAAACAGGTTATCAATAAGTACTACTGGGATGTGTTATTGTGGGATATAGACTCATACTGTACATAGAATTCATGAACTCTGCAATTACATTTTGTTGAAATGCATTTAGTAAATCAGTATTGAAATCTCCACAGATTACAACCATTTTCTTACTAGTTGTATTATTGTACAGCTCGACTAATTTATCTCTGAATGTTTCAACGCAAGTTCCCAGCATTCTATATATACAACTTATAATTAGATTTTTTGTTTTATCTTGGTCAGTCTCGACAGTAACACTTATTCTAGAATCCCTGGTAGTGCAAAGGACATTCCATTTACAAGTTTACACCTACAGTATACAGTTCATCAATATACAGTGCAACACCACCACCCTTTTTTTTGAGATCTATTAATATAAAACATCTGATATCCCTCTATTGTCGTCAGAGAAGCCTGCTCTTCATTGAGCCAAGTTTCAGAGACTGCGATAGCTATAAATTTTCTACCTGTTTTAAATAGTCCTGAATCTGTGGAAAGTTTTTTAGACTTCTGCTGTTGAAGTGTATTATTGATAGTTTACCATCTAATTGCACTTGACTTTGGACTTGCTTTTCAGTATAATATTCACAGTGATTATGAATATTGTTGAAGAAGTGATTATCTAACTAACTAACTAACTAACCTGCACTTATATAGCGCTTCAATATCATTCTCCATCTCTTGTGGTTTATGTTCAGCATAATGGCATATTTTCAGAGTCTGAATTTCCTCACTCTCTGTCAAATGACTTCCTCCAACTGGGGATGATTGATGTCTACTAAAGTCAGTCATAAGTTTTTGTTTTGTTTTGCTTTTTAAAGTAAACATTTGTCCTCACTGTGATTTACTTCCTTACATATATTTATCCAGCTCCTCCACATTTCTGATTGCCAGTACTTTAGACTCCTCTGGTGTTCCATTCAGTTTTATAAAGACTTTGCAGTTGAAAGTCCATGTTGATTGGATTTTCTTCTGTTTTTGCAAGAAGAAAATACTAGAATAACCAATGTACTAGAATAACCAAAAAGATTTACCATCACGCTTGTCTTGAGGTACACGGAGAGACATGGGACTGGATGTTGTGTGTTGATTTGTTGCAAGTCACAAATGATTACATAAAAAAAGATAATTTGGAGCAGCGCCATGAACGCATGTTGTAGACTAGACTGAGTTTTTAGTTGGTTGACGCATGATTTTTAATTTAGTTAGACATCGTCAAAATGATTTGCAATCTTGATTACACCTCTGTGTTGGCCCTGCGAGGGGCTGGCGATCTGTCCAGGGTGTACCCTGCCTCTCGCCCAAAGATGCTGGGATAGGCTGCAGCACCCCCCCCCCCCCCCGTGTGACCCAAAAAGGATTAAGTGGAAGAAGATGGATGGATTACACAGAGTAATGTTAAAAGCATTCACTTTTCCACAATATTCTAATTTATGCAGCAGTCGAGCGTGACAAAAAAGTTGTGTGAAAAAGTAAACTAATCAAGTAAGATTCTGGTGTACTGATGTTTTTTCACGTTAATCAGGTTGAAGCAACTTTGGTTGAATACAACAAGCAGGAGACTTAAATAAATACTTACATGAAACAATTCTGTAAGCATCCAAACAAAGAAAAAAAACTGAAGCGTGTCAATAGAAACAATATAATTGTGTGTAACAGTACAGTGTATAAAATGCTTGTGGTAAATTTATTAAACATCAGCATGTATTTTCTATCATCACCTCCGATTAACAAAAAAAAAGGTTGCAGGCATGAAAACAAAATGTAAAATACTAACCGTAGCACTGTGATAGACTAAAATGGTGCTTTATAAGTCTGACTGCATCGTCCCAGGTATGCACAAGCCTTGATGAAAACCATGAGCGCTTGGCGATTACAAAACTTATATCAGGTATTTAATATATTGTACCGTCTACCAGATGCGTTGTCAAAAAAAACCAAACAAACAAAACACTAAGAGGTTGCCAATTTAAGACCTTTATTCTTAACAGGATGTCTCGCTGTAGGCCGTGACCATGCCAAAAAAGCAACAAGAAAAACTTCTGTGTCTCCCAGCTCTCCTCACACATCCACACTCCTCCTCATGCTCGCCCCCTTCCATACAGCCCTACTCCCACAACCTCCCCCAGAACAGACAGAGAACCCAAACATTACAATATGTGTAAATAATGTTTAGTACAACTGTGCTGACGTGTTACAAAAAATGAGGAAGTTAATTCTTTCTTCAAATATATAAATGTATTCAGATATGTACTTACGGATTAAACACAAGTTGGTCAGAATGGTCTTATGCAAAGGAGTATGCATATAACAAAAGTAGTTTCTACCGCCTCCGATCAACAAAGTTTTAGTTTTGTTGTTTGTAAATCACTTTAGCCTAAAAAATGTGACATGTTTTTGTAACATAGCTGACTATACAAACTAAACAAAATGTTTTTTGTAATTCTTCCAAAGACATACTTGTCTCAGATGTTTCTTTTTGAGAAAACTAGTGAAGGTGTGAACCACATGGATCATGTTGAACCACGTTTGCATGAAAATAACAAAGTAGGTGAGTGAAATAAATGTGAAATTTGTACATTTCAATTGGAGGAACACAGTTTTATCTTCATGTAACCATTTAAAACAGTTTTTGTCAACAGAAAAAGCATAACTGCGTATGACACGACATGAACAACGTTACGCTAGATTCCACAAACGGGAACACCAATGTATGTTATACAAAACAAATGTTTACAATAATGGAGGTTTTTCTTGTCTAACTTTCGCTGTGATTGTAAGAACAAACTAAATCTGTTCCATTTACTCAAGTATGGATTACTTCTTTTTTTTCATTCAAATTATTCAAAAAATGGATAAATAGTTGAGAGTTTTGTTGTTCCTTAGGCCTTGTCTTTTATTTTGCTGCAAAAAAATGTGTGTTGAAAAAGGTGTTCAACTGAACCATTGAATTTCAGCAAATGCCTTGTGACTCAGGTTTTCACTGCTGATGATATTGATTCAAAAATTTAAAACCGGTTACAAGATGTTCGAAAAGTAATTCAGAGTCAAGTCCGCCGAGAGGAAAAGAAAAATCACTCATCTACAACAAATCTGTTATCCAAAAAGGGGTTAGTGAAATATTTTAGCGCTATTACAACAAAAAAAGTTGTGTGGAAAAAGAATACACTAAAGCAAAAGTTAGTCATCAAGTAAGATTCTGGGGTACTTATGTCTTTTCACATTACACATTACACGTTAATCAGGTTGAAGTAACTTTGTTTAACCTAATTTCATTTGATTCAGGTTTATCTTCATGTAGCATTTAAAAAAACAGTTTTTGTCAACAGAAAAGCAAAAAATGTGTATGACACAACATGGACGGTGTTATGCTAAATTCATCAAACACAAATATACCAGAGGGTGTTTAGTTTGTGCAAAAACACCTAAAAAAACTGCAACCACAATAAAAGCAGGGTGATGTCGACCCTTTACAAACTTGTATCAGGTGTTTAATAAACAAATGTTTAGTACAAGCGGAGTAAGTTGTTACAAAAAAAAGGGAGTTAAAATTTATTTCTTCAAACATGTAAATGTACTTCACACATATACTTGTGTGATTTAAAAAAAGAGGTCTCTAAAATGGTGTTATGTGGAGAAACAAGTATACAACTGATGGAGTTACTACTGCCTTTCAATGATAAATGTTTAAGGGTAGGTAATGCAGATTAGTTTACGTATCCTTAAATGCTTCTGTACAACTTAATAAAATGTTTTTTGTAATTCTTCCAAACAAATACTTATTTCAATGTTTCTTTTATTGAAACTAGTGAATGTTTTTAACCACATTAATCATAGTGAAGCAACTTTGTGTGAATATACTAGTTTCAAAGTCAGAGTTTGTGTCAACACTGTGCAACGTGTCATTTGTTATTGCGAAAGATAAAAACTATTCTTATTCAAAGAAGTAAGTACACTGTTATTACAAATTAATTTTTTCAGAATCTGGTAACCCTAATGCTGGTAATGCAGTGTGGTGCAAAGTGTTTAACACCTTCAAGAACCAGCCAAAGTGCTAATCCCAGAGCGCTCTGTAGCAAGATGGAGATGGGTGTCTCGCTGATCAAATGAAGATCGCTCAGCCTCTTAGTCATGGTGGAGTTTTTTTCTGTCTTTTTCCTGAAGTTTGTTTCATTTTTCCGATTTCGATCCAGGAGACACTGTTATGATGCTGCTGAGGGGAGGGAAGGGAGGGGAGGCTTTGTTAGTGGTGTGAGATTTCAAAATTATTAAACAGCGCACATAAAATCGGTGTATTTTAAGTTGATAAAATACATAGAAGTACTTTTTGGAAGAGACATGTTGATCCATTAAAGCATTCATTTTTAGTTGTTTAAAGCTTATACTAGTTAAACCGATATTTTCAGAATTCAGTTTGTGTTTTTCTCTGAGCCAAAATGTGTCGGTAACACAATTCTTCAAGCAGAAGGATCCTTAACCCCTTTATGGACAACCTCAGGCCTTAGGTCCCCAGTCTGAGAAATTGTTGAGCCCGAGGTAGACGCAAAATCTTGTGACATTTGAGTTGCTGGCAGAGAAAAAAGTTTGCAGCTTCAGGAGCCGAAAATGCCAACGTCATGGTTGAAAGTACTAGAAATACAGTCCTAAATCAGATTTGCCTCAACAAAAGGAATGCACTATATGAGTAGAATGAATGGGGTTACATCCCTCTGAGTAAAAAACAAGATGTCACTAAAAGCCAAAGTTTCGTGACTTCCGGTTATGGCGGCCACGTAGGAAGACATGTTTCACACTGCTCTGTTCCTAAAAATAAAAAGTAGGCTAAAACTCTCTCAATTGGAACAAAAACCTATCCCAGCGTTTAGGCGCGGATATGGTAAAGACCAAGGCTGGGAAATTAGGTGGAGGAAAAAGTGATTCGTCAAAACAATCCAAGCTAACAGACTTCCACGCTCATGACGAAGCAAGAAAATCTCCAAAGACAATGGCGGAGGAGGGAGCTAGCGGCGGAGCGGTGACTGCTGAGGAGGGCACGAGTGCGGTACTTGCTGCCATCAGCTCCATGAGAGCAGACTTTTCGTCTAAATTTGATGGGATTATAGCAGGAAGGAATGAGAAAAGAAATAAGCAACTGTATGGAGCGAGTATCGCAGGCGGAGCTCCGAATCTCAAGCGCTGAAGATGACGTCACCAGTCTACAATTAAAGGTGCAAACATTGGAATTAAAAAATAAATGTCTGGAAGATAATGTCCTGGACTTAGAATCCCGGTCGCAACGGAATAATTTGAGGCTGGTGGGCCTCCCGGAGGGAGCGGAGGGACGGGACACATGTTCCTTTTTGGAAAAGTGGATTCCAGAAGCGCTGAACAACGCAGATCTGCAGTCATCGGTCGTCTTAGAGAGCACTCACCGAATCGGCCCACCGAGAGATAATAAGACACCACCGAGGACGCTGATTATGAAGTTCCTCAGCTACAGAGACAAGATGACGGTCACCAGCGCGGCGCGAGCTAAAGGAGAAATTAAATACCAGGATCAACAGGTGCGGTTCTACCCAGATTTGGCCACAGGAATTCAACAATTAAGGAAATAGTTTGACCCCGCCCGTAAAGAGCTGCGCAACCTCGGGATTCGTCACGGAGTGATTCATCCGGCAAGACTGCTGGTCACATATAAAGGGAGAACCCATATCTTCAAGACCCCTCAGGAGGCGCAGGAGCTTATCAAGCAGATCCAAGGAGAGACTGGTGGGAGCTAAGCATGAAGTATGAACAAGATATAAAGGTAGAATATTTAAGCAATTGCACAGGCATCTGATTGATCTGAAACATATAGCATGTCTACAAAATATAGATTGTATTATATATATAAAAAAAAGGCTATGATGTACAAAGTTGCTATAAAATTTTGGAGTTATGTTGGAAAAACTACAGAAGAGAGTTAATGTCATTTCATTAAAAAGTAGTAGAGTCAGGGTGATTGAGAGGAGAAAGAGAGAGTGGTTTGACTGATCCTCGCAGGTGTGGAACAGTCACTAGCTATAACGGGAGATGGAATTTTTTTTTTGATTTTGGGGGGATTACCACGAATGTGGGGAAAGGGAATTTGTTTTTGTGTAGTTTGTAGGATTAATGTTCAACCATCCATGTTTTTGCTTCTCTGTATGAGCATGTTTATATTGCACGGTAATCTCAAACTCCTTATTGATCATAGACCAAAGCGTTAATCTTAATTTAACTTCATGGAATTGCAGAGGTCTACAAAATCTAAAAAAACTTAAACAAGTTATGAATAAAATAAAAGACATAGGTTCAAAAATTGTGTTTTTACAAGAAACTCATCTAATAGAGGAGGATGTAAAAAGAATTAGGAGAAGATGGCAGGGAAATGTGTTCACCTCATCATTTTCATCTCGAGCCAGGGGAGTTATGACTCTCATACATAAAACAGTCCCATTTCAAGTGAAAAATGTAATTGGAGACAAATTAGGAAGATATCTAATCATCCAAGGATCTTTGTTATTAGAAAATATAAATCTGGTGAACTTATACGGTCCCAATATAGATGAGCAAAACTTCTTTGCTAATTTATTTCTTACTTTATCATCACTTACAGGGCAACATATAATAGCAGGGGATTTTAATTGTACATTGAATCCCAGTATAGATAGATCAACAGGACTGGACTGTACGCACAATGGATGCAGGATGACCATTAATCATTTTATGAAAGAATTGAGATTGCTAGATATATGGAGAGAAATGAAACCACAAGTCAAAGCTTATTCTTGTTATTCTAATACCTACAAGACATTCTCACGTATTGACTATTTTTTGATCTCCACAGAATTAAGGTCCAAGATTCAAAACTGTTTCTATGATAACATTGTGATATCTGATCATGCACCCTGCTGTCTAATATATGTAGATAAGAAATTGACAAAGGATCCAGGTAGGTGGCAATTTCAGCATAAATGGCTTCAGGATGAGGAATTTGTTAAGTACATAGAAAAACAGATAGATGAGTTCTTTGATATCAATACTACACAAACATCAGCATGTATAAAGTGGGAGGCTTTCAAAGCTTTTATTAGGGGGCATATTATTAGTTATATAGGTTCAAAATCTAAGAAGACTCGAAAGGAGAGAGTCCAATTGGAACGTAAAATAAAAATTCTTCAAAAAAAAGTGTATGCAGGAAGTAACCCAAAGTTAGAGAACGAATTACTGATTCTGAGAGCTGAATATGACAAAAAATCAGCGAATAGAGCTGCCTTGAGTCTTCTAAGATTGAAGCAAACTTTTTATGAACAAGGTGAAAAATCAGGGAAATTATTGGCATGGCAGATTAAACAATTAGAATTTAAAACACCAATTACCAGTATTATAAGTAACGGACAGGCAGTTGTAGATCCTTTAGAAATTAATAGTGCCTTTAGAGATTATTATGAAAAACTATATGATACAAAAAATGAAACTGACTTAACAAAACTAAATGGGTTTTTGGACGGATTATCTATACCGTATATTCCAAATGAAAACAGGGAGATACTGGAGTCTAAAATTAGTCAAGAAGAAGTTGGGCTAGCCATTGATAATATGAAATCAGGAAAAAGTGCAGGACCAGATGGTCTCCCAGTTGACCTCTATAAAAAATTTAAGAATAAATTAATAAAACCACTTTTGGAAATGGTTTTAGAAGCATTTCAAAATAGTAATTTACCACCATACGTGAATAATGCCTTAATTATCCATCCATCCATCTTCTACCGCTTTTCCGGAGGTCCGGGTCGCGGAGGCAGCAGTTCAAGCAGAGAAGCCCAGACTTCCCTCTCCCCAGCCACCTGCTCCAGCTCTTCAGAGGGGATACCAAGGCGTTCCCAGACCAGCTGGGAGACATAGTCTCTCCACCGAGTCCTGGGTCTGCCCCGGGGTCTCCTCCCAGTGGGACGTACCTGAAACACCTCAAGTGGGAGGCGTCCAGGAGGCATCCTAATCAGATGCCCATACCACCTCAACTGACTCCTTTCAATGTGGAGGAGCAGCGGTTCTACTCTGAGCCTCTCCCGGGTGACTGAGCTCCTCACCCTATCTCTGAGGGTAAGTCCAGCAATCCTACGGAGAAAGCTCATTTCAGCCGCTTGTATCCGCGATCTCGTTCTTTCGTTCATTACCCAAAGCTCGTGACCATAGGTGAGAGTAGGAACGTAGATTGACTGGTAAATCGACAGCTTTGCCTTAGAACTAAGCTCCCTCTTCACCACAACAGACCGGTACAACGTCCGCATCACTGCAGATGCTGCTCCAATCTGTCTGTCGATCTCTCGCTCCATTTTCCCCTCACTCGTGAACAAGACCCCAAGATACTTAAACTCCTCCACTTGGGGCAGGAGCCTGTCCCCAACCCGGAGAGGACAATCCACCTTTTTCCGGCTGAGGACCATGGACTCAGACTTGGAGGTGCTGATTCTCATCCCAGCCGCTTCACACTCAGCGGCAAACCGTCCCAGCAAGAGCTGTAGGTCATTGCTGGATGAAGCCAACAGGACAACATCATCTGCAAACAACAGAGATGAGATGTATGCCTCTGTATGCCTTAATTATACTGTTGCCAAAACCAGGTAAACCCTCTAATAAATGTGAAAACATGAGACCAATAAGCCTATTAAATGCTGACCTTAAGATAATCTGTAAAATTTTAGCAAGACGACTACAAGAAATATTACCAAATATTATTAACCGAGATCAGAATGGTTTTATAATGGGAAGACAAGGCTTCCATAATGTAAGAAGACTATTTAATATTATTTATTCTAATAAAGAGCACCGTATACAGCTCTCCTATCATTGGACGCCAAAAAGGCCTTTGATAGGGTCGAATGGCCCTTTCTTTTTGAAGTCCTACAAAGGTTTGGACTTGGAAATAATTTCATAAAATGGGTTCAGATAATATACAATAATGCTACAGCAGAAATCCTAACAAACAGCAATATCTCAAAATCAATAAAAATCAATAGAGGATGTCGACAAGGCTGTCCACTTTCACCTTTACTGTTTACTATGGCAATTGAACCTTTAGCGATGGCAGTACGTTTACATCCACAAATATATGGAATTAAAGTAGGACCAACAGAACATAAAATCTCCCTGTATGCCGATGACATAATTTTGTTTATGTCGAATCTTAAAAAATCAATTCCGACCTTGTTAAATTTAATAAAGAACTTTGGGGAAATATCAGGATATAAAATAAATAAAACTAAATCTTCAATATTAATGCTAAATGAGACCCAGAGAAATCACCCAGCTCCTGAGGTAAATCAATTCAATGTTGTAAATCAGTTTAAATATTTAGGAATTCAAATTGTGCCTAAGCTAGAATCAGTCGCCAGTGCCAACTATGAAGCCTTAATGACAGATAATGAGTTACTTCAGAGATGGATGTCACTACCAATGTCGATGATCGGGAGAATTAATATACTTAAAAGTAATATCTTACCCAAAATACTTTATTTATTTCAGTACATTCCTTTACCACCACCTTCAGATCTATTCTCAAGAATTAAAAAAAAGTTAGTGGAATTTATATGGAACAATAGGAAGGCTAGATTACGTCTGTCCTTACTATATTTACCATTTGATCGTGGAGGTCTGAAATGTCCAAACTTTATGTTGTATTACTGGTCAGCACAACTGAGGTCTATGACATATTATTTTTCATCAAATGATCTCCCTCACTGGACTGAAATGGAATCATACAATTTACCTTTACCTCTTCCCTTATTCATATACTCAGACTCGGCTAAAAAATTACAGAAACAAGTTAAAAATCCAATTGTAAAGCATATGATCAAAATATGGTGTGAAACCAAAATATATTTAAAAGAACCACAGTTATTGTCACAATTTAGCCCAATATGGGGTAATCAATATTTTACACCAGGGAGAGCGGATGCTGTATTTAAAGTATGGAATTTAAAAGGGATTCAAAAGATTCAAGACTTATATTTGTCACGTTCAGATAACATAATGTCTTTTGAAGAACTGAGGATCAAATTTAATCTTAATAGAACACATTTTTTTAAATATCTTCAGCTTAGGAATTTTATTCGATCAAATCAAAATAATGCTCTCACCCGACCTACTTATTCATCCTTGGAAAAAATTTTGACGAAAGATAGTAAGAGGAAGGGTATTATTTCAGAGTTTTATAACTCATTGACACTATCCTCAAGTGAAAACTCACAGAAAAGACTGAATTATTGGAAAGAAGACCTGCAAACTGAAATTTCAGAGGAACAATGGGAATTGGCTTGTACAGAAGCTCAAACCAAATCAATAAATGTACGTCTTAAATTGATACATTTTAAATGGTTAATGGGGATGTATGTTACACCGGTGGAGTTAAATAGATATAACAAAAACATACCAGATACATGCACAAAATGTATGGAAAGTAAAGGAACCCTATTTCACTGTTTATGGGAATGTAGAAAAATTAGAATGTTTTGGGAAGAGGTGAGGGTAACAATTGAAAAAATAATTTCAAAACAATTCACATTGAACCCTAAACTGTTTTTGTTGGGTCTGTATCCAGAAAAGCATAACTTTAATAAGAGTGAAAGAGCATTCATAGACCTCAGTTTGCTTAATGCCAAAAAATGTATTGCACTACTGTGGAAAAAGACTCATAGACCAGATGTGACTCAGTGGTTAAGACAGATGTTAACAAACCTTCCACTAGAAAGAATAACATACATACTGAAATCAAAGGAAAATGTGTTTGAGAATATATGGAGACCTTTCATTGATTATGTAAAGAAATTAAACATAACTTCTGAAGAAGAAGGTGAATGATGTGTGTGGACCTTGTAAATTCCAAATTGGTGAATGTATAATATGTATACTTATGTAATGGATTGCCTAGACCAGGGGTGCCCAATCATGTGCCATGGAGGGCCAAGACCCTGCAGGTTTTCTCTTCTACCCAGTTGCTTCAGCAGGTGTTTTCACTGATCAGCAATCAGTGGGAAGAAGTTCAGTGAAATCTGGTGCTGAACACACTGGTTGGAGGTAAAGCCTGCAGGGTCTTGGCCCTCCATGGCACATGATTGGACACCCCTGGCCTAGACTAAACAGAGGAGCATTGTTGATGACTTGCCTTTGTTAGTGGTTGTTGGTGTTTTTAGTACATTTTTTTCCCCTTTTCTTGTGGTTAGTGTTTTTTTTTTTTAAATTACTTTAGTGTTAGTGTTTGATTGTTTGTGTCATGTTTGTAAAAAAAAAAAGGTTCAATAAAAAATATTGTGGAAAAAAAAAAGCCAAAGTTTCCAAATCTTCCGCACAGTACCTTTAGTCTTCAGCATCATTTCAAGTACATGATGATAATAGCCACAGTAGTAGCATTTGGTGAAAAACTGGCCTTTATTTTCTTTTGATATTTTTCTTTTACGCGTAACACTGATACAAACAATACTCCCCCCCCCCTTCCCACAGGACGACAAACATTAGGATGAGACTTAGGCCATAAGAAAAAACCCTTAACATTGGAATGGACCTTAGGTCCCCAGTCTGAGAAATTGTTGAACCCGAGGTAGAGACAAAGTTGGTCGTGCAATATTTATTTCTGTAGAAAAAAACAACAAACTATAAACACGAGGCCCGATCTAAAAGCTAAATTTACCGCGTCTTCTTGTTTTATTTTTAAAAAACAAACTACCATGCAGATGCATTTTTCTGTACACTTGAGGTTCTGACTGCATATGCCCGTAGGTAAAATACTGTGAGATTGTTGTTTGGGTGTTTTGGTTTTTTTTTTTTTTTGTGAGAATGAAGGTTGTTTCAAAATATTAACCAGAAACTACTCTGGAGCTTGGTGGCTGACCAAAAAATTCACGTTGTCTGTGCGGGCAACTTAATTGAACCGCGTGCTGTTGAGAATTTAATATCATTCCATTTTATTTGTTCATGCTCCTCGTAATACAGACAGAATCAAAAAAATAAGAACATAGAGTGATGGTTGTCTGTCTCTCTGTGTTGGCCCTGCGATGGACTGGCGATCTGTCCAGGGTGTACTCTGCCTCTCGCCCAAAGTTGCTGGGATAGGCTCCACCCCCCACCCCCCCCGACCCGAAAAGGATTAAGCAGAAGAAGATGGATGGATGGATACAAAAAATTATTTATTTATTGGTTTGTACGGTTGTGTAGATATAACACAAAGTCTTGGCTGTCCATGCTCTAACTGAAAAATCTGTTGTACATGAAGTTCCGTTTTGTCTTATCTAAAAGCAAATTTAACAAGTAGTTCTTCTTTACAAGGCTCTGCAATGGTGGCAAAAACTTATATCTTCCCTCCTGTATACTTTGTAAAAAGTCCTGAAATAGTCAACTTTGTAAAATTATCCACTTGCATCATTTCATTACAATAAAATCTCTAGGATAGCCATCAAAACTATATTTAATGATTCAAAGGCTTATTTTTTACTAAACCAGTGACTGAAGCGTGTAATCACTCAATGTACAGAAAACTGCATAATTACAGTTTAAAAACAATTTTTATTCATCAGCCATCCAAGCAGCCCCATGGTCTGCAGTGTGTGTGTGCGTGTGGGAAGAGCAAAGGGGAAAGGGGGGTTGCTGTTTCCCCGCATACAAGCCATAGCTTATGTTTCACTGGGGGGAGACCCCCTGCTGAAAAAGGCTTTGGAGTGTGGATGAACCACAGCATAAAAACAATGGTGTGTCTGTACTTTTGTAGATGGAGCACATCTGTTTTGGCTGAGAGAATGGTTGTGGCCGTGTGACATTCGATTGTCACTCCTCAGTGAGCGTCACAGGTGTCTGGCCGAACTTCTGCTATCTGTCCTGCTCTTAAAAATATCAGTCTCCACGTCTGTCAATCCTGCGTGAGTCTGGAGTACTTTTTCTGTAATTTGTGGAGGCCATGTCTGTAGAAAGCAAGTATTCTGAATGTGGATGAAACACGGAGTAGAATCTCTGCTGTAAGATCCCTTCCTTCGCATGTGCGTGTTTGTAGACAGAGCTTAAATGTTTGTTTTCACGGGGCTACCTGAGGAAAGCTTCACACCACCTCTTTGGCACTTTTTACCTAGACAAATTTGCCCCTTTTCTCCTGACTCAGCAAACATCCTAGTTACTCAGAAGAGATATTCCTCTCTGGTTTAACTAAGAGAATGAATGGTCTTTTCTTATTTAAAGGCCAAATGTCACGTAATTTTTTTTTCTAAATGACAACGAATTTAGATAAAATACACATAGCTTAAACCAAATATTCATACCGGAGACCATATCACCCACCTGTATTTACATAATTGCACAAAATACACCAGGTGAAGGCCCCACCTTGCTTGCTGGCTTGTGACAGCCAGTCCAGACCACGCCCATGTTTTTGACATCACCAGTTGTACCCTGGCTGCCCTGCCTATCCACATTCACACTTATCAACATTGGACAATCATGACGGAAAGTGACAGCGATTGTGAACAAATTAGTTTAGTTTTGTCTTTTTTTTTTGTCTTTTTTTTGTCAGTGGTTCAGACAGTGACAGAGGCATAGAAACTTACCGGTTCGAGCCGTCCGAGACGGAATCAGATGCTTTGTCTGATGACAACAGTTCCAACGATGACCAGAGAGCAGAACCAGTGGAAAATGTCATTGAACTGGACATTAATCGCCTCCAGAATTGCGAAGCCGAAGGGGGTCTGTCGAGGGCACCCCATAAATATTGATTTTTCGGAAGCCATTATTATTACAGTGGAGGAGAGCCGCTGCTGTCAAGAAATTGACCAGATCAATATGAAAATGGAGGCGCATACCTGTCAAGTGAGACGTTTTCGCCGTATTTTGGTGCCAAGCGCGGCTGTGGGGGACGGCGGAGTGGTGGAGGACACTTTTCTGGGAAATGTTTTAAATGTAGTTCGTGTTGTTATTGTCAAATATTTTAAGGAAAATACGGGGGAAATGCAATTTTAGCAAAAACGGGCGTATTGCCATTTCTGTACGCCCAAAACAAAAACATACGGGAAAAAAAATTGAGTGTGTTGAGGAACACGTCCTGTGTGTGATCCCCCACAGCTGGTGCTGGCAGATGGCTCAGCCTGAGCTATTATCACTACAACGAGAAGTGTGGAGTCAGTCATTAGTTTGATTGTCGGGGCGGGCTGATCGCTCAGCGTGAGCTATTCTCACTACAATGAGAAGTCATTAGGACAATGGTTTAACACGTTCAGCTGTGCAGCGGTTGCAAAACAGAGAGATCGCCTTACAAATACAGAATTCTGCTTTTTTTTTTATTTTGCACCGGACGCTGAGTTGTGTTGTTATTGTCAAATATCCGTGAATCCTTAAAATATTTGACAATAACAACACGAGTTGCATTTGGGGCATTTCACAGAGAGGTGTCCCTTGTTGCTCCGCCGTCCCTTATAGCCGCTTTTTACAGTGTTGAAGTACGGCGAAAACGTCTCACTTGACAGGTATGAAAACATTTCCCAGAGAAGTGTCCCTTATTACCCAGCTGTCCCTGATAGTCCCGTTTTAAGGTATGGGTGAAATATCCAATTTTTTCTTTCTTGTTGCTCACTTCAACCTTCCAGTCTCCATATAAACAATCAATTGAAATACCCCAAGCATCAAACTCGGGTACAATCGATTTCGTCACTTCCGCCTTCTTCCCTAGGCGATTCCAGGGGCCGTGTCAGGCCAAGCGCGGCAGTTTTAAATTAACGAATATTCCGTTGTTACTGAAGCATATGCACCAAGACCCGAACGGATCGGTTCCCTTTTATATCTAGTTTCAAGATATTTAAAGTACCCTGTTACGTGACATTTGGCCTTTAAGTATTTAGTTGATTGAAAATTTGCTCCAAAATAGTTGCTCAGGTCCCTGGGTCAATGTGTGTGTGCATGCTTTTGTACACAGAGCACAGATCCACGTTTTTGCAAAATGTGGTGTCCCCATTGAACATCTGTTTTAGCCAAGGGAATGGTGGCTTGAGGTCTGCCACGGGGAGCTGTGCTTTTAAAAACATTTTAGAGGTGCTTTGAAACCTTACACTGCCAAAGCAAATGTTAAAACCAACTTGAAACTACCATGTGTGTGCTTTTGTACACAGAGCACATCTGTTTTGGTTAAGAGAATGGTATTGGCTGTATTTTTAAATCGTTTTACAGACACTGATGTATGTGTTTTTTGTAAATTGAAAGACTACAAAGCTGTCACTTCTGACAAGACTTCTTGTCACCATTAACCTTGTTTCTAAACCCTCCCTTAGTTATGCTGCTAATAGAGCCGGGGGACCTCCAATAATGTACTGGGCTTCTCCCCTTTAATGTTTGCTCTCTACATGTCTGTTCTTCTCATCTTCTCTATCCCCTCACCCCCAACCAGTCGCAGCAGATGACTGCCCCTCCCTGAGCCTGGTTCTGCTAGAGGTTTCTTCCTGTTTAAAGGGAGTTTTTCCTCTCCACCATCGCCAAGCGCTTGCTCACAGGGGATTGCTTGATTGTTGGGGTCTTTCTGCAATTGTGGGAGTTTCCCCTACATTTGAAAGTGCTATGATATGACTGTTGTTGTGAAATGGCACTATATAAATAAAGCTGAATTGAATTGAACCCCATCCTAACCCTATCCTACATATGGACAACAGATTAAAATCACAGTCTGTCAAGTTTGATGAGAAGTCTTGGACCAAAGGTCATGTTTTCAAAGCACTTTTGATTGACAACCTAATTATGCGAGGTCACAGGTCAGGTTTTCAAAACACTTTTGATTGACAACCTAATTACGCAGGGTCATGGGGCAGGGGCAGGTCAGGGGGCGTGGCACCTGTCAAAATGAGATTAGGGATGTAAACAAGTACTACCATCTCTCTCTGCCATTTATGAGGAGGGTGGTGTGGTCCTATCTGTTCTTTCTGAAGTCCAGTATGAGTTCTTTGGTTTTTTTTTGGACATTCAGTTTCAGGTTGTTTATTTGGCACCACAGCAGCAGATTCTCTACCTCTGCCCTGTGTGTCTTCTCATTGTCATCAGTGATGAGCCCAACCAAGGTGATCTTGTCCACATACTTCACGATAACGGTGGTTGGGTGGGTTGAAATACAGTCAAAGATGTACAGGGAGAACAGTAGAGGGCTTAGCACGCTGCCCTGGGGGAAACCAGTGCTGAGAGACAGTGTGGAGGAGTGGTGGAGGCAAAGTCTGACTGTCTGTGGGCGGTTGGTGAAAAAGTTTTTTTTATCCAGGAGTGTGTGTGTGTGTGTGTGTGGGGGGGGGATCTGGGGAGGTGCAGTTTATTGATCAGGATGTCCGGGATAATGGTGTTGAAAACTGAGTTAAGTCCACAAAGAGCATCCTCACATTGCTCCTAGGATTCGCCAGGTGGCTCAGCACTCTGTGGAATGTGGTGGTGATGGTGTCTTCCGTAGACCGGTTCTTCCTGTAGGCGAACTGATAGGGGTCGTAGGAGGGAGGAAGACAGTCCCTGATGTGCTGGGACAGCAGTTGCTCAAAACACTTCACGACTGCAGACGTGAGTGCTATGGGTCTATAGTTGTTCAGGTTGTCAACTGCAGACTTTTGAGGGATGGGGATGATGGTGGAGGCCTTGAAGCAGGAGGGGACAGTGGTATGCATCAGGGAGAGATTGAACAGCTTGGTGAGGATCTCTGCCAGCTGGTCTGCACATGCTTTGACCATCGCTCCTGGGATGCCATTGGGGCCAGCAGCTCTGCGGGGGTTCATTGCTCTCAGTTTCCTCCTCACCTCATGCACCTGGGGCGGGGGGGGGGGGGGGATTAGGGGGCATGAGTTGGGGGGCAAGTGTGCTCAAACCGAGCAAAGATGCTGTTAAGCAACTACAGGCCCTCACCCCCTGTAGTTGGTGAGGGCCTGGATGCTTCTTCACATCTGATGGGGGTTGTTGTCTGTGAGGAAGCCCTCCATCTTCCTCTTGTAGGCATTCTTAGTGTGTTTATGTCTCTTCTCAGGCTGGCTCTGGCAGTGCTGTACAGAGAGCTGTCCCTCTGCCTGAATCAGAATCAGATTTATTGCCATTGTTCATGTAGTACACAAACTAGGAATTTGTCTCGGTGCAATGCTGCAACATTAAACATGATAAAATAAAGAAATAAACTATACATGCAATAAAGTGTAGAATAAGAGTGAGTAATACTAGTCAGCAGTTTAAATATATTAGCGAGCAGCAGATAATGTGGAGAACCATATAGTGCAGTCGGTAATGCAGGAAGAAAACAGTGGTGATTGACATGAGTCTGGTTGAGCTGCTGTACATAGTGCACGAGAGTCAATAAGTCACTTAGTGTTCAGCAGTCTGATGGCAGAGGGGAAGAAGCTGTTCATGTGACGGGAGGTTTTAGTCTGGATGGACCGAAGTCTTCTACCTGAGGGGAGAGGGGCAAACAGTACGTGACCAGGGTGTGAGGGATCGGCTATGATCCGGCCAGCACGCCTCCGGGTCCTGGAGATGTACAGATCCTGGAGAGATGGGAGCTTGCAGCCCATCACCTTCTCAGCAGTGCGCACGACGCGCTGCAGCCTTAGTCTGTCCCTGGCAGTGGCTCCTGCGTACCACACGGTTATGGAGGTGGTGAGGATGGACTCGATGATGGCTGTGTAGAACTGCACTAACATCTTGGTGGGTAGCTTGAGCTTCCTCAGCTGCCGCAGGAAGAACATCCTCTGCTGGGCCTTTTTGATGAGGGAGCTGATGGTCGGCTCCCACTTGAGGTCCGTGGTGATGGTGGTGCCTAGGAAGCGGAAGGAATCAGCAGTGGTGATGGGAGAGCCTGTGAGGGTGAGGGGGAGCAGAGGGGTTGTGACTTTCCTGAAGTCCACAATCATCTCCACTGTCTTCAGAGCGTTCAGCTGCAGGTTGTTGTTGTTGCACCAGGACGCCAGCTGGGCCACCTCACTCCTGTAGGCGGACTCGTCGCAATTGAAGATGAGCCCGATGAGGGTGGTGTCGTCCGCAAACTTGATCAACTTGACAGACTGGTGACTGGAGGTGCAGGAGTTGGTGTAAAGGGAGAAGTGTAGGGGGGAAAGTACACAGCCCTGGGGTGATCCGGTGCTGATGCTAGCAGAGTCTGAGACAGTCTTTCCCAGCCGCACATGCTGCCTCCGGTCCGTCAGGAAGTCGGTGATCCACCTGCAGAGGGAGTCAGGCACGTTGAGCAGGGACAGCTTGTCCCGGAGCAGATCGGGGCGGATGGTGTTGAATGCGGAGCTGAAGTCCACAAACAGGATCCTGGCGTAGGTTCCCGGGGAGTCTAGGTGCTGCAGGATGGAGTGGAGGGCCAGGTTGACTGCGTCGTCTACAGACCTGTTGGCTCGGTAGGCAAACTGCAGCGGGTCCAGGAGGGGGGTGGTGATGGACTTGAGGTGGGGCAGGACCAGGCGCTCAAAGGACTTCATGACTACAGAGGTGAGCGCTACAGGTCTGTAGTCGTTAAGACCAGTGATCCGTGGCTTCTTGGGGACAGGGATGATGGTGGAGGATTTGAGGCAGGACGGCACGTGGCATAGCTTAAGGGAGGTGTTAAAAATGTCTGTGAAGACTTCCGGGAAGATGGCGGAGAGACATAACGCTTAAACAGAGAGCTCTCCCTAGCCGGATTAAAAATCATCGGTAAATGGCCAACTCGACATAAGTGGATCAATAAACTAAGGGATGAAAACACGAAGGAGCCGGGCACAAGGACAAAAGCAGGGTAAAATTAAAGAATTCCTCTTCAACAACGCAGGAGAAACCGCTGAACACGAGGCCCAAAAAAACGAGGTGACTGCAGCAGAGAAAATGGAGGACGCAAAACTCGATACCATGAACACTGGCATCGCCAGTTTGGGTAAAGAGTTGAGAGACTTCAAGCAGCAGCTACAGCAGGATTTAGCGGCTCTTAAGGAGGAGCTGAAAAAAGAGATTAAGGAGGAAATTATGGGCCTCCGAAGAGAAATGGAGCGCAAGCTAGCAGAAAACATGGAGGAGCTGCGCTCTCAGCGGGCGTGTATGACAGAAGCACAGGCCCGAATATCGGAGCTGGAAGATTGGAAGAGCGAGGCAAGCGAACAGCTACAGACCCTGACGGCACAAACGCAGAGGATGCAGGAGAAAATAACCGACTTGGAGAGCAGGTCCAGACGGGGCAATATACGCATCTTTGGGATCCCGGAGGGCATTGAAGGCAACTCGATGACGAAATTCATGGATCAGTTCTTAAAAAAAGAGCTGGAGCTGCCCGATGAAGCGGATCTGCAGATTCAACGAGCGCACAGAGCCTCGGCACAGAACCCGAAGCCAAACTCTCCACCCAGGTCAGTTGTGGTAAACTTTCTGAAATACGACATAAAGGAAAGAATCCTGACACAAGCGTGGAAAAAAAAGATACGAATCGGCGACAAACAGATATTCTTTGATCATGACTACCTGACAGAAATTGTGCAGCAGCGGAAGAAGTATGCCAACATTAAAAAAACGCTGAAAGAGAAAAAATTAGATTCCAAACGCCGCTAACGAAGTTGAGGATTCATTGGGAGGACGGCGTAAAAACCTACAACACGGCCAGAGAGGCAGCGCGGGACATGATGGAGCGGGGCCTTGTGGTGAACGTGCCGGAGGAAGCGGCTGGAGCAGCGGCGGCCCTGAATGCATCACGACAGCCGGAGTGGAGGCGAGTGAACGGCAGAAGAAGGGGGAGAGAGGTGGAGCAGCAGGCCCAGGAAAAACTACAAGGCTTTCAGCTGAAAGCCTAGATCATAACAAAGATTAAGAAAGGCACAGAAGAAATGAAGGCCAAGAAGACAAGGTAAAAGAGAAACAGACGGCTAGGAGAGGTTTAAGTGATATTTGTTGGACATTTCTAGACTAATGACTATTACTTGGATAGTAACTAGAGGTCTAGGGAGGGCCCTTCACTCTGTGAGGACATTCCCTCCACCCACCAACAGGGACCAGTGGGCAGAAGAAAGGCCCAAAGTACGGAGGTCGAGATTTTTTAATGTGTTTTTATATAAATATGTGTTATTTTTGTTGTTAAAGGGGCTAGGAGCACAAGTTAAAAAAATGGAAAAACATGAATATGAGTAAAAATCTTAAGATAATGACACTAAACGTGAATGGTCTGAACTCACCTGTTAAAAGGGAAAGAATAATAAGAAAATTCAAGAAGGAAAAAGCCGAAATTATATTTATGCAAGAGACACATTTGAGCAAGACAGAACATGTGAAACTAAAGAGATTTGGCTATAAGAACTCCTACTACAGTTCATTTAAGGGAGGAGCTAAAAGGGGGGTTATGATACTAATTTCAAACAAAATACAATTTGAATGTGAACAGGAAACCCAGGATAAAGAAGGCAGGTATGTAATAATAAAGGGAAGAATAGATGGTATGCAGATCACATTAGTGAACATCTATGCCCCACCAGAAAGTGACAAAGGTTTTTTTCAACATCTGTTTGATCTCATAGCAACACACAGTGAAGGAGTCCTAATTTGTGGAGGAGACTTAAATGCTGTCATGGATCATGAAGTTGATACAACAAGTGTTAAGAAGACAAAAAAAACATGTAACAAAGTTCATAAGAACCTCACTGGCAGAAATGGGTATGGTAGACATATGGAGGGACCTGCACCCACTCGAAAAAGACTATACACATTATTCAGCAGTCCATAAAGTACACTCTAGAATAGATTACTTCCTTATGAATGAAGGTGACAGACACAGGGTGAGAAATTGTTGGATTGGAGGGGCAGAAATATCAGATCATAATCCTATATACATGGAAATATATTTAAACAATAGAAAACGACAAACAACATGGAAACTTAATGTAGGACTGTTAAATGATGATAAAATGAAAGAAAGAATAAAAGTAAACATAAACGAGTATATCCAAGAGAATGACAATGAAGAAGTGGACCCAACAATACTATGGGATGCACTAAAAGCCGTGTTAAGAGGTAAATTAATTGTTGAAACAGGAAAAGCAAATAAGACTAAACTGGAAGCATATGAACAAAGATGTGAGAGACTGAGGGAATTAGAACGTAAACATCAAAGCACAAATGACCCAAAAATATATCAGGAAATTAAAGAAGAAAAAATAAAGATAAAAGAAACACAAATGGATGAAATTGAAAGGAAAAATAGATATCTAAAGCAAAAATATTATGAAACGGGACCAAAAGCCACAAAACTGCTGGCAAAACGGTTAAGAAAACAACAAACAATGAATAATGTATATAAGATTAAGGACCCCACCACAAATAAAACCACAGTTAACCCAGAAAACATCGAAGAAATATTCCATAATTTCTACCAAGAACTATACTCGCAACCTGAAGAAACAAATACTAAAGATATTAAAAAATTTCTATGCACATTGGACTTGCCATCAATAGGAAATCAACAAAATGAAAAGCTAACAGCAGAAATAACAACACAAGAGATTAGAGATGTGATTAAGTCGCTTAAAAACGGTAAATCACCAGGTAGTGATGGATACCCGTCTGAGTTTTATAAACTGTTTATAGAAGAACTCATGCCACAGCTCCTAAAGTCATTTAATTGGACGTTGAACAACAACAAAATACCTCCATCATGGAACGAAGCTATTATTTCAGTTATTTTAAAGCCAGGGAAAGATGGAGAACAATGCGGAAACTATAGACCAATCTCTTTATTAAATGTGGATTATAAAATATATACAACAATTATATGTAAACGAATAAAGACATTCTTGACGGAATTGATAGATGATGATCAAACTGGTTTCATAGAGGGACGCCAAACACATGACAATATCAGGAGAACAATACATATAATTAATCAAATACATAAAGAAAAGAAAAGCGCAGTAATAATGAGTTTAGACGCAGAAAAAGCATTTGACAGGGTTAACTGGAAATTCCTATATAGTGTGCTGGAACGCTTTGGATTTAACGAAAAATCAGTACAATGCATAAGGACGCTGTATCAAGAACCTGTGGCAAGAATCAAGATAAACGGTAGCTTAACAGACAAAGTAAATATACAAAGATCAACTAGGCAGGGATGCTGCTTATCGCCCACCTTGTTTGCTCTGTTCATAGAGCCACTGGCTCAAGCGATACGACAAAATAAGAAATTAAAAGGTGTAACAATAAAGGGGGTGGAACACAAGATTGGGCTATTTGCAGACGATATTATAGTTTACCTTGAACAACCAGATGAATCAATAATGGAAATGATGAACTTGATAGAAAATTTTGGAAAATTATCAGGATACAAGATAAACATAACAAAAACACAAATACTGACATTCCACCATAACCCTCTAAACCAGATAACTGATAAGATCAAACTAAACTGGAAACAAAAAGAAATAAAATACCTTGGAGTGAACATACCTAAAGATCTAAGCAAAATCTATAAAGCAAACTATGATAGGTTGGAACAAGAAATAAAAGAAGATATTGATAGATGGTCAATCTTAAATATGGATCTGAATTCAAAAATTGAGACAGTCAAAATCAGCATACAACCTAGATTACTTTACCTCTTCCAGGCTCTACCAACAGAGATTCCAGATGCCCAGTTCTCAGAGTGGGACAGGATGATATCGAGATTTGTTTGGGGAGGTAAAAAGCCAAGAGTGAAATATAAAACTCTCCAGTTACCAAAAGAGAAAGGAGGCATGGGCCTACCGAGTCTAAAGGAATATTACTACTCGGCACAAATAAGATATATCATATTGAGGCGGCATGAAAAAATAAGCAGCAGTGCTGTGGTTTTAAGCAGGTTTTATTATATCATGTCGCCTTCACGGGATCCCCTCTCCGGTGCATAGTGGAGCAGCCCGGAGCGGGATCCCTAAGCTCTCAGAGAAGGCGGACACAGTGTGTCCACCTGTTGCAGGATCAGAGTGAGAGAGTAAGAGAGAGATTGCGTTACAGAGTTGCACCTTAAATACTTGATCATAACAATACATCAAAAAGACATACCCCACAGTCTAGAATGATCAAAGGGACAACAGAACAGGCAGGAGGTATTTGCATTTGTAAGCCATACATCACAATGGGCAGATTAGCTAGACCTCGCTCTAAGTGCAAGACAAAGAGGCTAACAAGCACATCTACATATTGATCTGAGTCTCTAGGTTACAGTAAGGACAGGATGCATGAGTACAAAGGATGAAAGGCATCGATTAACATCACATAGGTGAGACAGAAGAAACTCGTCTACCTGTAGACATTAATACACCAAAGCACATCTAAGATGCTCAGAAAAAGCATAGTAAGGACAAGCCATATGCACACTATACAGAATGGCGCATTACATCACAACACATGCATGTTTGCATCACAAATACATGAATGGCACATTGCTTCTCAGTAATGCAGCAGAAAAACAGAAAAGAGGGCTGAGTGTCCTTAGTCTGTTGTGGGGTTAAAACGAACCGCCACACACGCTCCCCCCCAGAGGACGCGGCAGGGGGTCGCGACCTCGATAATCCATCTGTGTGAGCGAGCTGTGGGAGAAGCTCGCTGCAGGCGGAGGGGGAGGGAGGGGAGGGGTAGTAAGTGCCGGCAGGAGCTGTGAAATCGTCCTGAGCCGTGCAAAAATTGCTTGCTGCTCCGTGACGTCGAGGGTTTGTCCTGTTGCACGTGCGGAGATCACAAGAAGAAAAATTAGTCTCTGACTCCTCTCGTGGCCATGAAGAAAAGCAGGAGCGGCTGTAAGAGAAAAATTAAACAAAGCAGGGGGACTGTTGGCTTTGGGTGCTGAAGCAACCCCAAAGCTCCCGGGAACAGCTGACGGCTGAAATCCCGTTGTGCCGTGGCTAAGACCATTAAAAAATCCAGTGGCGAGCTGCGTGCTTGCTTCAGGTGAACGAGCAACCCTGAAGGTTCTGTGGGCAGCGGCGGAGGACGATGGCGGTCTGTGGCGTGGCTGAGACTGTTAACAAATCCTTCCAGTATGCTGCATGCGTGCCTCAGGTGAGCGAGCAGCCCTGAAAGGCAGCGGCGAAGGAGGAAGGCAGTCTGTGGAGCCGTTACTTGTCCCATGCGTGATGCGCCGTCCTTGTAACTCCCCGATACGTGCGCGGGGGTTCAGTGCGTGGGTGGGCCGCTGGAGTGGTGAGTCAGGGTGCAGAAACTTGGTGGAGAACGGCGCAGACGGCGCCGGTAAAATCCAGGTTGAGCTGTGGCTGTAGATTGGCCATGGTGCGTTGGAGCGGTGAGAGGAAATAGACGATCTTTAGTCCCTCAGGCCCGTGCAGAGGCGTTGGAGCGGCGGGAGGGAATAGACGATCTTATGTTCCTCAGGCTCATGCAGCTGCGTTGGAGCGGTGTGAGGAAGTAGACGATCTCCGTCCCTCGGGCTCGTGGAGACGCGTTGGTGCGGTGCGAGGCAATAGACGATCTTTGTGCCCCGGGCTCGTGCAGCAGCGTTGGAGCGGTGAGAGGGAGGAGGCGATCGTTGTCGCTCGTGCGGCCATGGTGCGTTCAGTTCCACGCGCTGCGCTCCCCGTCGGCCCTGGAGGTTGCCGTCGCGGAGAGAGGACGAGGTGCGTGCGCTCTCAGTGAGAGCGGCCGGTCCAGCGTGGTTGTGCAGATCTCAGGCGACGGAGCATTCATGCCCGGGTGTTGCGTTCGCTGGCCGCTCGTTTTTTTCAGCGTCGGTTCGCCAGCGTGGCCATCCAAAACAGAAGGCTGCGTTGCACAAAGCGTGTGCGTCTTCAAGGGGCCACCAACGCAGCTGTGTGGCTGTCCAGCTCGGAAGGTTGCTTTCGCACAAAACGTGTGCGTGTTCGAGGGGTCACCAGTGAGGCGGCATGAAAAAATAAGCAGTGATGCTGTGGTTTTAAGCAGGTTTTATTATATCATGTCGCCTTCACGGGATCCCCTCTCCGGTGCATAGTGGAGCAGCCCGGAGCGGGATCCCTAAGCTCTCAGAGAAGGCGGACACAGTGTGTCCACCTGTTGCAGGATCAGAGTGAGAGAGTAAGAGAGAGATTGCGTTACAGAGTTGCACCTTAAATACTTGATCATAACAATACATCAAAAAGACATACCCCACAGTCTAGAATGATCAAAGGGACAACAGAACAGGCAGGAGGTATTTGCATTTGTAAGCCATACATCACAATGGGCAGATTAGCTAGACCTCGCTCTAAGTGCAAGACAAAGAGGCTAACAAGCACATCTACATATTGATCTGAGTCTCTAGGTCACAGTAAGGACAGGATGCATGAGTACAAAGGATGAAAGGCATCGATTAACATCACATAGGTGAGACAGAAGAAACTCGTCTACCTGTAGACATTAATACACCAAAGCACATCTAAGATGCTCAGAAAAAGCATAGTAAGGACAAGCCATATGCACACTATACAGAATGGCGCATTACATCACAACACATGCATGTTTGCATCACAAATACATGAATGGCACATTGCTTCTCAGTAATGCAGCAGAAAAACAGAAAAGAGGGCTGAGTGTCCTTAGTCTGTTGTGGGGTTAAAACGAACCGCCACAATATGTTGGTGCGACGAGGGATATGAGGCAAAATGGAAAGAAATGGAAAAGGAAATTGAGGGACTCCCAGTACAAAGCATAATAGGAGATAAAGATGCATATAAGCAAATCAAACAAATAGACCCAATCACTAAATTTACTTTAGAACTGTGGTATAAAATAGTACAAAAGTATAATATAAAGGAAGACATAAAACTATTGAAATGGGTAGCATTTGACAGTCAGTTTGAACCAGCAAAACAAGATAGGGGATACAAAAATCTGGTGAACAAGGGAATCACAGCATGGGGCAATATCGGAAAAAAAGATCTCGGGAGCTTTGTAAACATCAGGAGAAAATTTAAACTAGAAAAATCGGAATTCTTCAGATATCTGCAGATGAGAGACTATTATATGAAGAAGATTAGGCATAACCTCCAAACAGATGTGAGCGAGATTATACAATTCATTTTAAGCTCATATACAGGAAATAAAATAAGAATTATTTCAAAGCTATATCAGAAACTTATGGCAAACAATCATTCAAGTAACTATATAAAGGAGAAATGGGAGAAAGAGCTCAATTTAAACATAACAGAAGAAAGCTGGCAGGAAATATGGAAAACACAACACACATCAACAAATTCAAGGACATGGAGGGAATTTGGATGGAAAAACCTGATTCGCTTTTTCATTACACCACAGATTCAAGGAAAATATACAAATACCCAATCTTTATGCTGGAGGGGATGTGGGGCTCAAAATGCAGACCACTCACATATGTTTTGGAAATGCTGCAAAATCTCATCATTCTGGAAATCTATACATATGACAATACAGAGGATATTAGGATATACCAATGAACTGTAACCTGATGTACTTATGTGATCTTAAAAGAGACAATGTTATACAGGCTGAGGACAGATATCTAGTTAAAATCTTGTTGATTGCATGTAAAAAAACAATCACAAAAAAATGGCGATCAGAAGTTCTTCTTGACCAAGAGCAATGGACTGACATTGTTGAGGACATACGTATGATGGAAAAACTAACATATCGACAAAGAATGCAAGGACTATGGGAAAAAAAATGGCGGAAATGGACACACTACAAAGTGCAACAACGAGACAGAAATTGAAAGAATAACCAAAGACGCTGGAAAAACCAGAAGAATTAAGAGATGGAAACTAAAAACTTGATGCTCCAACATTTGCCCCCCCCCTTTTTTTTTTTTTTTTCCTTTCTTACCCTAGCCCCTTTGTTTTTAAATGTAGACTGTGATCTGAATGCAATATATATGATGAAAAATGAATAAAAATCTAAGTTACAAAAAATGTCTGTGAAGACAGGAGCCAGCTCTTTCGCACAGTGTCTCAGGGTGGAGGGAGACACGCCGTCCGGACCGGGGGCCTTGCGCGGGTTCAGTCTGGAGAACTGTTTGAGCACGTCCTGCTCACTGATGACAAGGGCAGGGGGGAGGAGGGGGGGCGCCTTTGATGAAGTAGGGACCGTGGAGGCTGTGGAGCTGGAGGGAGGGGGGGAGTTGGACACAGATGACGGGGTGTCAAAACGGGCATAGTGTTGGGACAGTCTTTAACAAAGGGCTTTGTCATCCTGACCTTTAGGAGCCTGAGGCCGATAGTTGGTGATTTGCCTCAGTCCTCTCCACACAGAAGCCGAGTCATTAGCAGTGAACTGCTGCTGGAGTCTCTCAGAATACACAGATTTAGCTCTCCTCAGCTCTCTGTTAAACCGATATTTAACCTCCCTGTAGCAGCCCCTGTCTCCACTTTTCAGCGCTGCTTCCTTCTCCTTCCTGATCTGTCTGAGCTTAGCAGTGAACCAGGGCTTATCATTAGAGTACCTCACCCTGGTGCGCGATGGAAGAATGCTCTCCTCACAAAAGTGGATATAAGAGTTCACAGTGTCCGTGTATTCATTCAGATCATGCGTGGCTCCTTTAAACATGCCCCAATCAGTTATTTCCATGCACGTTTCCAGCTTCTCCTCAGCTTCACTGGTCCATTTCTTCGTAGTGCTCACAACAGGTTTAGTGAGCTTTAATCTCTGTCTGTATGTGGGAAAGAGGTGGACCATCACGTGATCAGATAGTCCGAGCGCAGCGCGGGGAACAGCGCGATATGCGTCTTTCACTGTGGTGTAACAGTGATCCAGCGTGTTTTTTCCTCTGGTGGGGCACTTAATAAACTGTTTGTAGCAGGGGAGATCGTGGCTCAGATTGCTCTGGTTAAAGTCGCCAACCACAATAACCAGAGAGTCTGGAAAAATCCGCTCCGTGTGTTGGATGTGATCCGCGAGCACGCGCTGAACTTCGCGCGTGTCCGCGTCAGGAGGGACGTACACAGCGACGAGGATGAATGACGCGAACTCCCACGGGGAATAAAATGGCTTGCAGTTAATAAAAAGAAATTCCAGGGCGGGAGAACAGTGTTTGGAAATTACCGTTACATCAGAGCACCAGCTGCTGTTGATGTAGAAGCAGACTCCGCCTCCTGAGGATTTACCGGAGAGCTCTGTGTCACGATCAGCACGAAACAGCTGAAATCCCTCGAGGCGCAGCGCGCTGTCCAGTGTATTTTCCCTGAGCCAGGTCTCGGTAAAACAGAGGGCAGCCGAGGAAGAGAGGTCCTTAAAACGCATCAGCAGTCTCAGTTCCTCTACCTTGTTAGAGAGAGAATTGGCATTGGACAGAAATATGCCAGGCAAAGCCGTGCGCGTGCCTCTTCTGCGGAGCTGGACGAGAGCGCCCGCTTCCTCTCTTACGCCGTCTCACTTTTCGAGCCAAGCAATGAACCAGATCGGCGGCAGGAGCTAAAAAAACTGGGAGTAGGTCCGTGGGAGTGAAAGTCCTGATATTTAGAAGCTCTTCACGGATATAAGAGCAGGCAGACACACAATTGCGAGCTCTCATCAGAGCCTAGACCTCACTCGTCGTCCAAGGTTTCCGGTTTGGAAAGACCCTGATGTGTTTGGGGACTGTCACATTTTTTGCATAGCATTTAATGTAGAAAAGGACAGCCTTGGTGTAGGAGTCCAGGTCCTGCTGTTTAAAGATGTTCCAGTCTGTGCAGCTAAAGCAGTCCTGTAGCTGGAGGAGAACATTTTCAGGCCAGGTTTTAATTGTTTGTTTGGTTGACGGAGGGAAGTCTTCCTAAGGGGGTATAAGCAGGTATTAGAAGCAGATTTTTTAAAAAAAGCATAAAATCATCCTTGAATCTTGACATTTCATTAAAATTTGTTTTCATAACGTTCCATATTACTTTTTCATAATAATAATAATTTATTAAATTTACAGTATATGCCGCTTTACATGTCGGGTGACATCTCAAAGCGCTTACAGTGAGTCCATTATGCATTCACTCCAGACAGACATTGATAGTGGTAAGCTACTACTGTAGCTACAGCTGCCCTGGGGCAGACTGACAGAAACATGGCTGCCAATCTCCACCAACTGCCTCTCCGACCACTATCAATGTATAACATATAGCATTCCACCTTACTTATATATGATAACAATAAATACAGCAAACCATTATTTGGATGTCCCATTATCACAGTGCTGCAAGGGCTGTCAAGAGGACTTTATCCAGTACCAATATGGTACCCAAATTTGCCATTAAATTGTTAGCCATGAGCACTCTTGTCTATTCTAGCTCAGTGGGAGCCACAGTGAAACCGCAATCAGAGGCCGCAAAGACTCAGTGGCTGGGACGAGAGACCCTCAATTGGCAAAATCAACAGAAAAGTGCAGGAGCCGGTTGTTACATATGAGAATTGTGTCTTGGGGTTTGCCGTAGCCCAGCTGAAGGGTTGGGGCGATGACGTCAGGCGGGCTACAGCTGGAGTATATATGGTGTTTGTCATAACTCTGGCTCTCACGAGCCAGGAAAGGAGATACGAGGGCGACCAGTGAGTTAGCGTAGTTTATTAACAAAACACACACTACACAAACTAACGAACAGAAAAGTAAAGAGCCACGTGGGGCTAAAACACACACAGAACTAAGGGAAACATACCACCCAGGGAGAAAGGCTAGAGAGGCGGCGAGGGAGGAATACACGCCGAGTCACAACACTTACTTTGGGTGAAGCGCCGAGGTAACGGCGGACTGAAGCTAGACGTAGGAGCTAACAGTCGTGGGAACACAAGGAACGTCTTCCCATAGCGAGGTCGCAGCGACGAGTAACTCTCGGCTGCTCGCTTAAATGGGGGAGATGATTTGGAAATAGGAGACAGCTGTCCCAGCGCAGCTGAACTAGACAGCTGGCAATCAGCTGGGCGCTGTCAAAGAGCGGGCCATGGAAGACCCGGCACGGACTACCCCGGAGCAGGAGCGAACTGGACAACCTGAACGCAGAGAAAAGATAGTTCAGGTCGTGACAGTACTCCTCCCCCGAGCCGCGCCTCCTGGAGCGGCCTAACCCCCCCCCCCCCTTCCCCCCGAGGGAAGACCAGGGAGGGCGGTGGGGGCCAGATCTGGGAGAAAGGGAGGGACCAGAAAAAGGAGGCAGGGGGAAAAAAAAAAAACCTAGATACAGTATAGGGTCAGATACCATAATAATCTTAACCCCCCCCCCCCAAAAAAAACCATCACCCCCTCCCCTGCAGAGGCCAGACGGTCTGTGCAGGTGACCACAGGAGGTGGGGAGAAACGACAAGAACCAAAATGCAGAAACATAGCGACACAGTCATGGAAAAAGTTCACAATAACTTAGGGTGAGGACAATAAAAAAAAAAACTCATGTCCCCAAGGCCAAAAAATACAAAACTCTGAAAAAATAGACTTACACAAGTAAACCCCGACCAAAACAGAATATACAAAGGATGCAAACCGGGCATAAGATCCAAAAATAGAGCCTGGAACTGCAAATTGGCATGAAGATAAAAATACAAAAGGAACAACTCCTCAAACACGTATTAGCACAAAAGTGTCACTAAACAGTCTGGAGGAGGATATAAATACAGGAAAACAAGACTACTCGGAATGAGGCCAGGCAATGTGAAGCAAATGCTACTTAAGGAGAAATTAGAATAGGATCATACTGGGATTATAAAACAAAGAAAATAGTCCAAGGAAATTTTAACTGGGATAACCCCACAATAAGGACTCTAGGGCAGAGAGTTCTTTGATGTCCTGAAAAGTATTAAATTAGGGAGGACAATCCAACGCAAGGCAACAAACAGTCAGTCAATTCTTCCAGGACGTCAGCAGGTGGAGCGGGGCAGGCGATGACAGCTTGTCCGGCGGGCGGCCCGAACACCACCAGGCCAGGAACCACAACACCAGTTCGGGTGGCCTACCCGAGTCCCAGGCTAGGAGACACAGTTTCTCCGGAGGCCGACCCAGATCACCGAACCAGCCAGATGGCTTCCCAGGCGGTCGTCCCGTGACCTCAGACCACGGAGAGCTGAGGGAGAAGTCTTGGTGCAGCTTCCTCCCTGAGGGAAAAGGCAGGAGGAAACTGACCCAGGTGAGAAAAACCCCCACAGTAGTAGGGGGAGAAGAGATGGAGGCCAGGGGCAAAGTTAGCCTGCCATCTAATGGCAACAAGGGTAGGGGGAAACTGGCCCGGGTGAGAGGAACCCCAACAGCGGCAGGAGGAGAAATGATGGAGGCAAGGGACGAAGTCAGCCTGACGTCAGGCGAACACAATCCTCCAGCTCCCACACTAACCATTACCCGGACCGGTGCAGCACCCCCGGTGGACCCCGATCGGGCTGGCGCAGCACCCCCGGTGGACCCCGATCGGGCCGGCGCAGCACCCCCGGTGGACCCCGATCGGGCCGGCGCAGCACCCCCGGTGGACCCCAGCTGGACCGGCGAAACACTCCCGGTGGACCCCAGCTGGACCGGCGAAGCACTCCCGGTGGACCCCAGCTGGACCGAGACAGCACTCCCGGTGGACTCCAGCTGGACCGAGACAGCACTCCCGGTGGACTCCAGCTGGACCGGCGAAACACTCCCGGTGGACCCCAGCTGGACCGGCGAAACACTCCCGGTGGACCCCAGCTGGACCGGCGAAACACTCCCGGTGGACTCCAGCTGGACCGAGACAGCACTCCCGGTGGACTCCAGCTGGACCGAGACAGCACTCCCGGGCGCAGCATCTGAGGCGAACACCGTGCAGGGAACCGGAACCTCCGAGATGGCACCCAGAGCAGGTTCGTCTCCGGTGACCCTGGGGAGAGGCTCAGAGGGACAAAAGGAACCGGGATCAGGATCACCGGCAGCGGCAGAGCCCGGCGGAACAGGCTCGAGCGCAGCAGACGGCTGCACCCGGCCCGCCCCCCTGAGAGACAGGCAATAATGCTCCAGAATAGAGAAGAGAAAAACAAAATAGAGCACTTGCCTGATCTCGGGTTCTACCGCCATCCAGGACTTCGATGCTCCGGGCTCAGCGTGCAGGACTCCGTCCTCCGGCTCCAACTCGACTGCGAATGGCTCCGCAGCCGGCATGATGGTTTCCACAGTCAAACGACCTCCAAACGCCGAAGACCGCGTCGACAGCCCACCTGGCGTGGGGGCAGGAGATCTGGACTCTGCTGGGCCGAACCATTCCTCCGTGGAGACCCGGGGACGCTTAATCGTCGGCGCTGGCTCCAACAGGCAGTTCGACCTTCTCCTCTGCCCATAACGTGGCTGCGGGGCTGGGGCAAAACCCTCCAGGGCCGCAGGCCGCCTCCTCCTCGCGCAGCGGTGTACACCTGGCACCGGGGCACACTCAAGGGGAAGAGACACAGAGGACGCAGGTTCATATTCAGTTTTTGCAGCGGGAGGAGAGAGCTCAGGGGACTGTGAACCCTGAACTCCTCCCCCAGGAATCAAACAAGGCAATTCACTCATAATGGGAGGAGAATGAAAGAACACTTGCCTGATTCCCGGAGGGCCGGTGGAACCCGCTACAAGGGACTCGAGTCTCTCTTCTCCCAACCGGATAGAAGTGGGGAACCCCCCGGACAGATGAGGCGGTGCTACCCGCACCGGATCGGGACCTGGAACACCTGGAGATGAATTTGCGCTTCTCCCAGCGGCCGGAGTGAATGACGAAGAAGGGGATGAAACAGCTGAGGAGAGCTGGGGGCCCAAAGCTGACGGGACAGCGGGGAGAGCGGGCCCAGGAGCGGGAGCAGCTGATTCACTTCTTCGGCGAGACACGGGAGCAACAGCAGGCTGGGAGGCGGAATTCGTGTGGTTTCCTGGAGCGGGATCCGGACGGGACTCTCGCTGAAATGAGTGGGGAATTTGGGAGCGACGTCTTCTGAACGTGAGGTCGGGAAAACGCCGCTCCTGTGCGATGAGCGAAGCCAACAGGTCAGCGTATTCCGGATAATCGTTCAGCTCCGGGTTCTTCTCGACCAGCCTGACCGCCGCAATCACGTTCTTCATGGCTACGGGGGGAACGGCGGCGGAAGAAGCGGCTGCCACTCGATCCGCAATGCGCATCGCTGTCATTCTCATCTTCTCCGGGGGAAACCCGGTTGACGTCACTCTATCCTGGGGATCACCCCTGGGTGAGGCGAACTCCTGGACTAGATCGGCGGCAGGAGCGGGATTCCGAAGCGAGGAGCGAAGGCGTTCTGTCCTCGGCTTCCTGCCGGAGTTCTCCTCCAGCCTACGGAGCCTCTCCCAGGCCACAGAGATGTCTGCCCTCCTCGCCTTAACCTCGGGGAGAAGGAAGTAGCGAGAAAAGCAGTTAAGCATACCCTCGGCGAGCTCCAGGCGCCAGCGTATCTCGCTGGGGGCATCGTAGAGGTCCGTGGTGAACAACGTTCCGTCCACAAGGTCCAGAGTCTCCGAGAGATCGTGGCCTGGGTGCCGCATGAGTCTCTTGGAAGGAGACATGAAACTGGCTCGCCCGTACCCAGAGGAAGAGAAAAAAAAGGCGTCGAGTCCTTACAGCCAACTCACGGTCGCGGCCGTCTCACTATGGCTGCGACCTACTGTCATAACTCTGGCTCTCACGAGCCAGGAAAGGAGATACGAGGGCGACCAGTGAGTTAGCGTAGTTTATTAACAAAACACACACTACACAAACTAACGAACAGAAAAGTAAAGAGCCACGTGGGGCTAAAACACACACAGAACTAAGGGAAACATACCACCCAGGGAGAAAGGCTAGAGAGGCGGCGAGGGAGGAATACACGCCGAGTCACAACACTTACTTTGGGTGAAGCGCCGAGGTAACGGCGGACTGAAGCTAGACGTAGGAGCTAACAGTCGTGGGAACACAAGGAACGTCTTCCCATAGCGAGGTCGCAGCGACGAGTAACTCTCGGCTGCTCGCTTAAATGGGGGAGATGATTTGGAAATAGGAGACAGCTGTCCCAGCGCAGCTGAACTAGACAGCTGGCAATCAGCTGGGCGCTGTCAAAGAGCGGGCCATGGAAGACCCGGCACGGACTACCCTGGAGCAGGAGCGAACTGGACAACCTGAACGCAGAGAAAAGATAGTTCAGGTCATGACAGTGTTGTGTCCATGAATAAAGGGAGTTCAATGTTCAGCAGAGAGAAGCTCTCGCCTCACTTATTTCAGACATAACATTTGGCGACGAAGAAAAATGGGCACGTGTGTCAGGGGGCCACCTCCATTTCTTCAGTCCCCAGGCAAACTGGCTATACCATGGGCCTGCTGGAGGGGCATGTTTAACGTGCATGTGGCTGCGGCCGGCCTGGGTGACACAAGCGAGGAGAGACTGAGGAGCTTGTTGGTCCACCACCTCGGTGTAGAGGGACAGCAAATATTTTTTGGACTGTGCGGCAGAGGTTCGCTGGAAAGCCTGTTAGAATTGATGGACAGTACCTTCGGAGACCACTCCACTGTCACTGAGCAGTGGTACGACATTTTTGACCACCAACAGCAAACGGGTAAGTCCACTCAGTCTTTCATTACAGAGCTCCGCAGCCTAGCAAAGGAGTGTGCTTTTGGGCCTATTGAGGAGGAGCTAGTCTGGGACAAGCTAGCCCACAGCACCAACAACGTGTAGCTAAAAAATAAGCTAAGGCAACCAAAGACGCTCTTTCACTTGAACACGTGTTGGACATGGTTAGACAGAGGGAATCCATAATGCTGAGGAACCTGTCAGCGTTAGCTGGCGAGGATTCGGCTAACCACGTTTTCCCACTGAGCACGGGGGTTAACATGCTAGCTAAGCCTCGGGGGCAGATTTGCAAGAAGAGGCGGACGAAGGGGAGGGACAGGGCCCACACCATCACTGCTAGCCCGCTGGCGGTGGAGCCCAACAGCACCAGATGGGTGTGTGTGGCATGTATGGGAAAGGGGCCATTGAAGTGGTATGTACTTAAGCTGGACGGAGTTGACGTGCCTCTTATGGTGGACTCAGGGGCCAGCAGGTCTATCCTGTGCATGACCATGATGAGGAGACTGTTCCCCAGGAAAACCATCAATGCTGGGGCAGTGAAGATGTTTGGCTACAGCCATGCAGAGATTGAAATGGTGGGTATGGCTGATTTCTCGGTGACGTGTGGGTCGAAGATGGTGCCCAATTTCATGTTCCAGGTAATGCGCCCAGGGGCGGACCTGCTGGGTGAGCTGGGGTTTTCCATCAGGAACCCGGAGGGCTCGATGGTGCTAACGGTGTACTGCGATTGGCACCTCCGGTGGCCGGTGTTGTTTAAGGACCTGGAATATATCAGGGCGTTCTATCACCGCCCGCTCATTGATACAAGCATGGCGCCAAAGATCCAGCCACTACGGCGGCTTCCCCTTGCGCTGCGGGATGATGTCACGGCAGAATTGTCTAAACTACTGGAGGCTGGCATCATCAAGAGGGTGGAAGCCTCGCCTTGGATATCCAACATCATGGTGGCCAAGAAGAAATCAGGGGGCATCAGACCATGCATAGACCTCAGGATGGTGAACAAGGCCGTTATCCCAGACAAATAGCCACTTCCGACTATGGAGGAGCTCACGGCAACGTTCAGTGGGTCACAGGTATTCACAATGCCTTCGCCAGGTTTACCTGCAGGTGCCCCTTCACCCTGCCGGCAGAAACCTGACGGCGTTCGTGACCCATATGGGGGTCTTTAGGTACACCTGGATGCCCTTTGGCCTAAGCTCAGCACCCAGCTGTTTCCAGAAGATTATGTCGATGATCCTGGCCAGTTTCAAGGGCATGGTAGCATATTTGGACGACATTGTGGTGCATGGCGCGTAGCAGGAGGAGCACGATGAGTGGTTGGAACGGGTCTTGGAGGTACTACGAGAGTACGGGGTCACTTTGAGTGGTGAAAAATGCATCTTTGTGTCCATAGAGTTTGTGGGGTTCCGGCTGACCAGGAGGGGGCTGCAGCCTGAACATTCAAACGTGGAGGCGGTCCTACGTCTTCCGGAACCTTCAATGCCCGCACAGATCTCCTCAGTTTTGGGACTTTGTAAAGGGGGGGGGAGGGGAGGAAATGTTACATATGAGAATTGTGTCTTGGAGTCTGCTGTAGCCCAGCCGAGGGGTTGGGGCGATGACGTCAGGCAGGCTATGGCTGGAGTACACTACCGTTCAAAAGTTTGGGGTCACCCAGACAATTATTTTGTGTTTTCCATGAAAAGTCACACTTATTTACCACCATGAGTTGTAAAATGAATAGAAAATATAGTCAAGACATTGACACGGTTAGAAATAATGATTTGTATTTGAAATAATAATTTTTTCCAGATAGTCAACCTGCTCAAAGGAAGGTCACTTTTATAGCTTCTCTAACCAGCTGAACTGTTTTCAGCTGTGCTAACTTGATTGCACAAGGGTTTTTCTAATCATCCATTAGCCTTCTGACGCAATGAGCAAACACATTGTACCATTAGAACACTGGAGTGATAGTTGCTGGAAATGGGCCTCTATACACCTATGTAGATATTGCACCAAAAACCAGACATTTGCAGCTAGAATAGTCATTTACCAGATTAGCAATGTATATTAGATATTAGAGTGTATTTCTGATTAGTTTAAAGTTATCTTCATTGAAAAAAACAGTGCTTTTCTTTCAAAAATAAGGAAATTTCTAAGTGACCCCAAACTTTTGAACGGTAGTGTATATATGGTGTTGTGTGTATGAATAAAGGGAGTTCAGTGTTCAGCAGAGAGAAGCTCTCACCTCACTTATTTCAGACATAACACCGGTGTTCTGCCATTTTACCATGCTTTCTCAGAATATCATACCCATAGGGAAAACCAATAGATATAGCTATCTGTTTAGCATACTTTGTCAGAATCAGTTGCACTGCAAATATGACACTAACATTACATAATTTATATATAGATAGATACATACTTTATTTCAAACAAAAAAGTAAAAAAAAACAACAAATGACAAGTGCGACAAAGTGACAGTATACAGTGCTCAAAAGGGAGAAGGAAGAAGTGAACACTTATTAACTCCAACTCCTCTTTTCCATAAATACAACCCATGTGAAATATATTCAGTTTACCACATTTAAGACCCCAAGTAAACAATTAACTATATTTTGTACATATCAACATTAACACCCATCCATCCCAACATACATACAGTCCATACATCAAAACCAGCCCCAAACAACACAGATATACACAGCACTGTCCCACCCACCATTTCATAGTGTCTCAGAGTGAGCATAGTGAATCGTACATATAAATACTACCCTTCTAACATATATTCTTTAAGCAAATAATGTTTATACCTATTTTTGAATTGATATCTGTTTGTACATAGTTTCAGTTCCAGCTCCAGACTGTTCCACAAATCCACCCCACAGACAGATATGCACATACTTTTCTTAGTTGTTTGTATCTTAGGTTTTGTAAAGTTTAAGTCTCCTCTCAAATTATAATCATTGTCTCTTTTTTTGAATATTTTTTGTATATTAGTTGGGAGTTGATTATTAATTGCCCTGTACATGACTTGTGCTGTCTTAAATTTAACTAAATCCATGAACTTATGACATGTGACTTTAAAAACAACGAATTGGTATGGTCTCTATATCCTACATTATTTATTATCCTTATAGCTTTTTTTTGTAATGTGCATATTGGCTGTAGGTTGGTCTTGTAGGTGTTTCCCCAGACTTCTACACAGTAGTTAAGATAAGGTAGAAACAGTGAATTGTACAGTAAGAACAATGATTTGTAGTCCAAGATGTGTCTTGTCTTCTCCAGTATCCCTGTACATTTTGCCAACTTGGCCCAGATGTGACTAATGTGAGGTTTTCAGCAGATTTTATTGTCTAGCGTCACCCCCAGAAACTTATTTTCCTGTACTGTTTCTATTCTGGCATCATCTATCGTTACCATTATTTCATGATTTATTTTATAATTTCTAAACAACATAATCTTTGTTTTTTTCAGATTTAGAGATAATTTATTTTTGTTGAACCACTGCGTTAACTTTTTCATTTCAGTTGTGACCACCTCTAAAACCTGCTGCAAATTCTCACCAGTGCAAAGGATATTTGTGTCATCCACAAGCAAAATAAATTTCAGAATTTTTGATACTTGGCATATGTCATTTATATACAAGATAAAGAGTTTGGGTCCCAAAACTGACCCCTGGGGCACACCACAAGTGATGTCCATGAAGGGTGATTTGTGCTCACCAATTTGTACAAATCATTGTCTGTTACTTAAATAACTTTCCACCCAACTGAGTCCGACCCCTCTTATCCCATACCTTTCCAATTTCCACAGTAGAATTCTGTGGTCAATGGTGTCAAAAGCTTTCTTTAAATCTATAAATAACTCCTGCAGCAAACTTTTTTTTATCTATACAACTAGTAATTTCTTCTATAAGTTCGATCAGTGCCAAAGATGTAGATTTATCTGCTCTAAAACCATACTGGCTGTCTGTAAGGAGGTTGTGTTTTTCAATGAAATCATCCAGTCTCTTAGTGAAGATTTTTTCAAGTATTTTAGAGAATTGTGAGAGTAAAGAGACCGGCCTGTAATTTGTAAAATAATGACTGTCTCCTATTTTATATAGTGGTATTACTTTTGCTGTTTTCATTTTGTTTGGAAATTTACCAGTTTGAAATGACAGGTTACAGATGTGGGTGAGTGGTTTAACAATTCCTTCAATTACTTTTTTCACTATTGTCATGTCAATTTCATTCCAATCCGTTGATTTTTTGTTCTTAAATTTACTCACAGTCTCGATAATTTCCTTTTCAGTAACTGCACCCAAAAAGATTGATTAATAATTGCTCACCTTCCATCAGCTGGGCCACAGTATTGTAGCGAACTCAATATGAGCACCCTACTTGGCTTGCCAAGTGGGTTGACCCTATTGGCGACACAGGTAGAGTGCGGGACTCCGGAGCGGGAGGCATGAGTTCAAACCTCCCGGTGGGACGTCGCCATGTCGAGCAGCACGTTACATTGGTGTCAGAAGTGGGATCTCCTGTCCAAAGCAGTAATGGGGCGCTGACATCGGGACGATGTCGAGAACCAGAGGGGAGTAGTGTAGCGAACTCAATATGAGCACCCTACTTGGCTTGCCAAGTGGGTTGACCCTATTGGCGACACAGGTAGAGTGCGGGACTCCGGAGCGGGAGGCATGAGTTCAAACCTCCCGGTGGGACGTCGCCATGTCGAGCAGCACGTTACATTGGTGTCAGAAGTGGGATCTCCTGTCCAAAGCAGTAATGGGGCGCTGACATCGGGACGATGTCGAGAACCAGAGGGGAGTAGTGTAGCGAACTCAATATGAGCACCCTACTTGGCTTGCCAAGTGGGTTGACCCTATTGGCGACACAGGTAGAGTGCGGGACTCCGGAGCGGGAGGCATGAGTTCGAACCTCCCGGTGGGACGTCGCCATGTCGAGCAGCACGTTACAGTATGCTATTGTTTACCTTCCATCAGCTGTATCGAGTAATTTTTAACAGCAAGAAATATATATAATAATATAAAAATAGACACACATCAAATCGCACCACATTTTTGGATCAGCCAATCACGGTGCAGCGCCCCGGCCCTTTTCTGTTATACACATGTGCATTGCTTTCCTTCCGTCAGCCATTTCTGTCAGCTGTATCATATGCTGAAATTATAGGTGGAAGCGTATTTTGTCCACATGCGTAGTAACCCAGGGTATGGCTGTTCTGGTAAGTATGGTAAAATATTAGAACACCGGCCCACTGCTGACAGAGTTGTGGTTAGCCATTAGCAGAGTCCATAGTAGGTGGAATAGGAGGTGGCGATGGCCAGAGGTAAGGTAAGTAGCCAAGTTACAGTATAGCTTTGTAAAAATCGTGAGTTCTCCTTTAAAGCTCCAAACTCAAATGTGTTTTGCTGCTTTGTGCAGACTTCTTCTCCAGTAATTACTCTAACTGGCTCTTTCCATAGTAGAAGCTGCTAATAACACCGGTCCAAACTACAGGTGCAGCTCAATAAATTTGAATGTCATCAAAAAGTTGATTTATTTCAGTAATTCAATTCAAAAAATAAAACTCATATCGATTCGTTACACACAGAGTGATATATTTTAAGTGTGTATTTCTTTTCATTTTTATTGTTATGGCTAGGGCAGCTCGTTGGCATAGTGGTTAGCACTATGGCAGCACAGCAAGAAGGTCATGGGATTGACTGCACCCTTGACCACCGTGGGTTTTGTTGTGTCTCTAATGAAGAAGGAGTCAAGGTAACGTTTTATAGTTTTATTAAGAACATGAACACAGGAGACTCTAACGCGAGCACAGGAGCCACAGCGAAAAGACAAGATGTCTCCCGCAGCTGGCTTATATACTCCAGGTGACGCCACCTCCCAGAGGTGGGGCGTTACCCCTCTCTACCCTAGGGCACCGCCATAATAATATATATATATGATATGCGATCCAACATTCCCGTTGGAAGCCATAGAACGGAAGACGTGAGGATGTGAACTAGATCACATATGACGGTAAGCTAATGATTGTTAATGCTAATTTGCGTTACGTCCACCATACTACGTTGTAATGTCTGCAAGTTATCGCTACTAGGTACTAAAATATGTATGCTGTGTGTGGGTGTTTCAGATGGCTCTGTTGTGGGAAAATTACCACTTCAAGCCATCGGTCTAGGCACTCAAGACAGCCTCTCACTGCTGTCACCCCAGCTTCACAAACGATCAGTGGTTATAGAGCTTAAGAATGTCTGTAGAATTGTTTAGGTTCCTGTGCAACAAATTGCTCTGATCTGTGTGAAAATCATGGAGAGACTGTTGAAACATCATGTAATGTAGCTGCTCCAGCAGCACTGAATCTGTGGTGGTGTCATGGCAAAAACTGTTCAGCTGACACAACTTGATCACCAGGCTATAGTTATGGGGTTATATTAGCCACAAAATATATATTCAAAAGGTAAACAGTACTGAGTTAGGTATAATAAGATATATTTGACAATTACGATGCATTTTAGGCCAAAAACAAACTTGATCTAGGATTAAAAGCAATTAAAATAATGCAGTCACAAGGTTATATGGAAAATACTTGATTTACTAGATACACGTAGATACTGTATAAATATATATTCTCTGCATCAACGATGTACTATACATGTATTCATGTAGTATTGTACAGGGAATTTTGACAATAATCCTTTGGAATTTTTGCAGATGTGTCTCTTTTGTTTTATATGTGAAGGTTACCACCAAGTGACATAAATTAAATACTAAAAAATTGGCAAAGCTATCTAAGAACAATCCAGCAGTTTGAGAAATCACTTTTGGTTTGGTGTAAGTCTGTCAACAGAATTATGAACCATAAAGCAGTTTGTGTTAAAATGTTAAATCCCATTAAACCCTAACCCAGGGGTGTCCAAACATGTACCATGGAGGGCCATGACCCTTCAGGTTCTCTCTTCTACCCAGTCTCTTCAGCAGGTGTTTTCACTGATCAGCAGTCAGTGGAAGAAATTCAGTGGAATCTGCTGTTGAAGACACTGTTTGGAGGTAAAGCCTATAGGGTCTTGTCCCTCCATGGCACATGATTGGACACCCCTGCCCTAACCTATTATGATAAAGTACAGATGCTAATATGGCCCAGAATTCCTCTATACACTGGTACTATCACTAAAGTGTGCAGTGACTTCTGCACTGGCACATCCAGCAATACAGTCTTCAGTAAATAAAATAATTGTTTTTGTTACTTTTTCTTAAAAATGAGCCATTATTTTCAAAGTATAAACTTTTTCATGATATTCTAATTTTTGGAGATGTACTGTACCTGTATTAGGGAAATACACTTGTGACAGTCAGTGGTGGGATATGACAAAAATGCTTTGTTTGCCTGACAAGTGAGTACCCCAGGATCCACTCTGTACATGTACAGCCGTGGACAAAATTGTTGGTACCCCTCTGTTAATGAAAGAAAAACCCACAATGGTCACAGAAATAACTTGAATCTGACAAAAGTGGTAATAAATAAAAATTCTATGAAAATTAACCAATGAAAATCAGATAATGCTTTTGAATTGTGGTTCAACAGAATTACTTTAAAAACCAAACTCATGAAACAGGCCTGGACAAAAATGATGGTACCCCTAGAAAAGATTGAAAATAATGTGACCATAGGGACATGTTCAACCAAGATGTGTCCTCTAATTAGCATCACAGGTGTCTACAAACTTGTAATCAGTCAGTCGACCTATTTAAAGGGTGACAAGTAGTCACTGTGCTGTTTGGTGACATGGTGTGTACCACACTAAACATGGACCAGAGGAAGCAAAGGAGAGAGTTGTCTCAGGAGATTAGAAAGAAAATTATAGACAAGCATGTTAAAGGTAAAGGCTATAAGACCATCTCTAAGCAGCTTGATGTTCCTGTGACTACAGTTGCACATATTATTCAGAAATGTAAGCTCCACGGGACTGTAGCCAACCTCCCTGGACGTGGTCACAGGAGGAGATGGATAATACGAATGGTAACAAAAGAGCCCAGAACAACCTCTAAACACATTCATGGTGAACAACAAGGTCAAGGTACATCAGTGTCAGATCGCACCATCCATCATTGTTTGAGCCAAAGTGGACTTCATGGGAGATGACCAAGGAGGACACTACTGTTGAAAACAAATCATAAAAAAGCCAGACTGGAATTTGCCAGACTGCATGTTGACAAGCCACAAAGCTTCTGGGAGAATGTCCTATGGACAGACAAGACAAAACTGGAACTTTTTGGCAAGGCACATCAGCTCTATGTTCACAGACGCAAAAATGAAGCATACCAAGAAAAGAACACTGTCCCTACTGTGAAACATGGAGGAGGTTCTGTTATGTTCTGGGGTTGCTTTGCTGCATCTGGCACCGGGTGTCTTGAATCTGTGCAGGGTACAATGAAATCTCAAGACTATCAAGGTATTCTAGAGAGAAATGTGCTGCCCAGTGTCAGACAGCTTGGTCTCAGTCACAGGTCATGGGTCTTGCAACAGGGTAATGACCCAAAACACACAGCTAAAAACACCCAAGAATGGCTAAGAGGGAAACATTGGACTACTCTAAAGTGGCCTTCTATGAGCCCTGATCTAAATCCTATTCAACATCTGTGGAAGGAGCTGAAACATGCCATCTGGAGAAGGCACCCTTCAAACCTGAGACAACTGGAGCAGTTTGTTCATGAGGAGTGGGCCAAAATACCTGCTGAGAGGTGCAGAAGTCTCATTGACAGTTACAGAAATCGTTTGATTGTAGTGATTGCTTCAAAAGGTTGTGCAACAAAATCTTAAGTTAAGGGTACCATCATTTTTGTCCAGGCCTGTTTCGTGAGTTTGTTTTTTTTAAAATAATTCTGTTGAACCACAATTCAAAAGCATTGTGTGATTTTCATTGGTTAATTTTCATAGAATTTTTATTTATTACCACTTTTGTCAGATTCAAGTTATTTCTGTGACAACACAGCTTGTTGTTACGAGCTATTCGGTCTCTGTACGACCGTTGTGAGAGTTTGGTTCGTATTGCCAACACTCGGTCAGAGTCATTCCCAGTGAGAGTTGGACTCCGCCAGGGCTGCTCTTTGTCACCGATCCTGTTCATAATTTTTATGGACAGGATTTCTAGGCGCAGCCAGGGAATGGAGGGTGTCATGCTTGGTGACCACAGGATCTCATCTCTGTTGTTTGCAGATGATGTTGTCCTGTTGGCTTCATCCAGCAATGACCTACAGCTCTTGCTGGGACGGTTTGCCGCTGAGTGTGAAGCGGCTGGGATGAGAATCAGCACCTCCAAGTCCGAGTCCATGGTCCTCAGCCGGAAAAAGGTGGATTGTCCTCTCCGGGTTGGGGACAGGCTCCTGCCCCAAGTGGAGGAGTTTAAGTATCTTGGGGTCTTGTTCACGAGTGAGGGGAAAATGGAGCGAGAGATCGACAGACGGATTGGAGCAGCATCTGCAGTGATGCGGACGTTGTACCGGTCTGTTGTGGTGAAGAGGGAGCTTAGTTCTAAGGCAAAGCTGTCGATTTACCAGTCAATCTACGTTCCTACTCTCACCTATGGTCACGAGCTTTGGGTAATGACCGAAAGAACGAGATCGCGGATACAAGCGGCTGAAATGAGCTTTCTCCGTAGGATTGCTGGACTCACCCTCAGAGATAGGGTGAGGAGCTCAGTCATCTGGGAGAGGCTCAGAGTAGAATCGCTGCTCCTCCACATTGAAAGGAGTCAGTTGAGGTGGTATGGGCATCTGATTAGGATGCCTCCTGGATGCCTTCCACTTGAGGTGTTTCAGGTACGTCCCACTGGGAGGAGACCCCGAGGCAGACCCAGGACTCGGTGGAGAGACTATGTCTCCCAGCTGGTCTGGGAACGCCTTGGTATCCCCTCTGAAGAGCTGGAGCAGGTGGCTGGGGAGAGGGAAGTCTGGGCTTCTCTGCTTGAACTGCTGCCTCCGCGACCCGGACCTCCGGAAAAGCGGTAGAAGATGGATGGATGGATGGAAGTTATTTCTGTGACCATTGTGGGTTTTTCTTTCATTAACAGAGGGGTACCAACAATTTTGTCCACGTCTGTACAAGTACATTTTCAATCCAAGGATTTATGGTGGAACACAAACACTGTTCCAACACTTTTTTTTGGAAAATCCACAGAATAGGTACTGTATGTGGGTCTATTCTGAGGCTTTAGAAAATTATATGAATCACTTTATAAATCACTGGTTTGAAAATGCGCTTGTATATGTTAAGATTTTGGAGCCTGGGGTCCTCTTAACCTGTATCCATATAAACAACATGCTGAGGGAGGCAGACCCCTGGCATGTGGAAACACATTCTAGAAAGAAATTACACACAACTTAATACATAGCACCAAAGTGCAACACGTACACAAACTAGGACTTTAACTAGGATTAACATATTTCATCATTTTTCTTTCACAAGCGAATACTTCGAACAAAGCAAGCACGAATCAGCAGAGTTGGCTACTAGCTAGCTAGCTGCTAGCTAACGCTTGTTAGCCAGTATAGGACAGCATTGTATTGCTCAAAAAAGTGAGCTGACCACCAACAGGATAAATAAGTGAAAAGATGCACAATATCACAAATCACTCACCATCGATGGTTCTCTTACTTTCATCTTCAGCTTGTCCGTAGTCCGGTTCTATGCTGGGCTGCCATCTGTTTCGTTGCGGGGTCGCTCCTGACTGTCCCTCTGGATACGATCTGCCACCAAGCACAGAAAACGCCGCACCTCTTCGTTGGACCACGGTGTAGATTTCCGTGAAACCTGAGAAGCCATCTCTATTAATATTGTCTTTACTCGGTGACCATGTTTACTCCGTGAACTTTTGCAAATGGCGGTTTGGAAATTCTGCAGAAGACGAGATGCTTTCATGACATTACGCCCTGACCAATCAGTTGACGTCTGTTGACGTCACATTTTCGGCCCTACTCAGCGCGGCTGTACCCTGACCTCAAATAGGTACTAAAAAAGTACCTGGAACCAGGTACTAATGGAAAAGGGTACAAAGCGGGTAGAGTAGAGTAGGGCTGAGTGGGGACTAGTGGAAAAGGGGCTTATGTAAAAAAAAAAAAAAAAAAAACAGTCACTGAACATAAAAGGGCCACACACCAAAATAAATTATTCATTCATTCATTCATTCATCTTCTTCCTCTTAATCCTTTTCGGGCCGCGAATCCCGAAATAAATAAACACACACATTACAATCACAAAATATATACGAATATGAACAATGGCGGTACCCAACTTAACAGACCAGCATTTCCACCTCATAAACTGGGCACAGAGACTCCAGAGCAAAATACGGCAATAAAGCACACAACATAGGGCATTTACTTTAGTTTCACATACTCCTTACGAACTTTCACACACAGGTGTTACTGCACCTACCCACACACACATTCACAACACCCTCACAGCTACGTGGCATTCACAACAAACAACGGTTGTCACATAACACATTCAGATTACATTTACAGATTCATCTGGTTCTTTTCTTCATTTTTTTAAACATTAACCTTAGCAAACACTCTGCAGAACACACTACAACTAGACACACCGTAAGCCCCAATAAAAGTCCTAACCCGGGTCTCCTGTAGGCCCCCCTCTGGAGTGTCCATCCCATGGCCCACTTCCAGAGCGCCTCCGTTTCTTCATGACCGGAGACGGGCTGCACTGGCGTTCCTTTCTTCCCGAATGCTGCAGTTTGTTCAGGTGCCGTCTCGACCCATCTGTCAGCTTCAGGTAACCATCGTCGTCAGCTCGTACCACACGCAGACCACCCTGTCCATCTCTCTGCTCCCTTGACCTGGGCACACGTCCTAGTTGAGGCTTGACCCTAGGGCGCACACCATCGCCCTCGCCCAGGGGAGCACTCACTGGCTTCCTTCTTCTTCTGCATCGCGAACCGGCACCCATATGGCTCTTCAGCATCCTGCTAAGCTTGCTCGAGCCTTGTCCCTTGTTTTCATTCTGGGCACGTCTAGGGTTCGTGCTATCTGGTCTCACCCTGATCACTTTCATTTCTTGCGTTGGAGTGGCACTGGCAGTGCCCATCTCAACAGTAGTATTTGGCCGGCCACTGGAGCCTCGCTGTGCCTGCTCTCTGGAACCATCCACCTCCACAGGGGCTAAACCATGCCGTTCAGGTCCCGCATCCACAGGACCGCAAACACTGGCACGGAGTTCCCATCGTGTCGGCGCACTCTGGTGCTGGCGGCATCCCTTTTCACTTGGAATGGGCCACCCTAAGTCCCACGATTCTTCACCACTTCCCGAGTAAAATGGCCGGTCCCATAGTCCACCACCTGACCACTCCTCCACTTCTCCACAGGCGATGGAGAACCCAAGCCCATAAAACAAATCGCCACCATGAACTCGACTGCACACATAGAGGCTTTCTCGTACCTCACCGACAGCCACACCGAGCCTACAATGTCCAAAGGGTTGTCACCATACCCTTAACAGGCAATGTTCATTGTACTCATGGTGTAATGGAGGAAGAACTTCTTTACCGTTGCCAAATTCAGGATGGAGGCTGCCGACCCCGTGTCCACCATCATCGGTATTAACGTCCCATCCAACAGTATGTTACACAGAATACGACCATCAGTGTTGGGCAAGACAGTATGGACCACTGTAGGCATCTTCTTTGCTGAAGTTGCCTTTCCAGGTCTCCGTTCCTCCTTCTCGAAATTTCGGCAAACCCTGGCGAAGTGGTGGAACAAACCACACCGTCCACAACACTTGGCCCTTGCTGCGCACTCCCTCGCTCTGTAGCGGTGCCTGCTGGATCCGCAGCTGTAACATCTCGACGTCCCCAGGGCGGACCTAATCACAATGGCCGCGTATTCATCTTCGCTGCCATCGTCCAAATCCAAGGCCAGTGCCTTCCACTGTTTATCGTTCCTGGGCAGGGCCTCCTGTCACCAAGATTCTTTGTTAGCCTTTCTGCTGCCTCGTGTTGTTGCGCTAGCTCCATGGCTGGTAGCAATGTTAGCTCACCAGCGTGGGTTAGCAGGCAGACCCTCGTGGAGGAATAGACCACGCGTTCTGCTAGCTGGTCGCAGACCATCTCCTCCTCCAAAGCCCTGAACCTGCACTCACCCGCCAGCTGCCGAAGGTCTGCCACGAACTGTTGAACCGACTGTCCGGGGCACTGGCGCTGCTGTCTGAACTGTATGCGTTGCATTATGGTGTTCTCAGGGGCGCGAAAGTAGCCTGCCATGAGTCTTACGACATTGCCAAATGAGTCACCTCCTCCAAGCATGCTCAGGATCCTCTGGCCTTCCATACCGGGGTTGTGGACCAGAATAGCCCTTGCACATAATTTGTCTAGGTTGATGAGGTCCAGCGCCGTAAGATAGTTCTCAAAGACCGCATACCATCTGGCCCAAGGGACCAACAGCTCACCTGGAGCCTCCAAAAATGGACAGAACGCGGTAGCAGCCTTCTCCATCTCCGTATATCCTCGTCATCAAATGTTGTGACGTTTTATAATTTTATTAAGAACACAAACTCAGGAATACAGGAGACTCTAACGCGAGCACAGGAGCCACAGCGAAGAGACAAGATGTCTCCCGCAGCTGGCTTATACACTCCAGGTGATGGCACCTCCCAGAGGTGGGGCGTCACCCCTCTCTACCCTAGGGCACCGCCATAATGATATATAATTCCCTGCCTCTCACCCAAAGATGCTGGGATAGGCTCCAGCCCCCCAACACCCCCCCACAACCCGAAAAGGATTAAGCGGGAGAAGATGGATGGATGATTATGGCTTACAGCTCATGAAAATCCCAAATTCAGTTTCTCAAAAAATTAGAATATTGTGGAAAAAGTTCAATATTGTAAACTCCTGGTGTCACATTCTAATCAGCTAATTAACTCCAAACACCTGCAATGGTTTCCTGAGCCTTTAAATGGTCTCTGTCTGGTTCAGTGTACACAATCATGGGGAAGACTGCTGACTCAACAGTTGTCCAGAAGACCATCACTGACACCCTCCACAAGGAGGGAAAGCCATAAAAGGTTCTAGCTAAAGAAGCTGGCTGTTCACAAGATACTGTATCCAAGCATATTAATGGAAAGTTGAGTGGAAGGAAAAAATCTGGCAGAAAAAGGTGCACAAGCAACAGGGATAACTGCAGCCTTCAGCTTTGAGAGGATTGTGAAGCAAAGCCCATTCAAAAATTTTGGGGAGATTCACAAGGAGTGGACTGTAGCTAGAGTCAGTGCTTCAAGACCCACCACACACAGACATATCCAGGACATAGGCTTCAACTGTTGCATTCCTTGTGTCAAGCCACTCCTGAACTAGAGACAGTGCAGAAGCATCTTACCTGGGCTAAGGAGAAATCAGAATGGACTGTTGCTCAGTGGTCTAAAGTCCTCTTTTCTGATGAGAGTAAATTTTGCATTTCATTTGGAAATCATGGTCCCAGAGTCTGGAGGAAGAGTGGAGAGGCACAAAATCCAAGTTGCTTGAGGTCCAGTGTGAAGTTTCCACAGTCACTGATGATTTGGGGAGTCATATCATCTGCTGGCGTTGGTCCACTGTGTTTTATCAAGTCCAAAGTCAGTGCAGCCATCTACCAGAGCACTTCATGCTTCATGGAGATGCTGATTTCATTTTCCAGCAGGACTTGGCGCCTGTCCGCACTGCCAAAAGTACCAAAACCTGGTTAATGACCATGGTATCACTGTGTTTGACTGGCCAGCAAACTCTCCTGACCTAAACCCCATAGAGGAGATATAGAGTATTGTCAATAGGAAGATGAGCGACACCTGACCAGACAATACAGATGAGCAGAAGGCTGCTATCAAAGCAACCTGGGACTCCACAACACCTCAGCAGTACCACAGGTTGATCACTGTCATGCCACGCCACATTGATGCAGTAATTCATGCAAAAGGAGCCCCAACCAAGTACTGAGTGTGTATGGACATACTTTTCAGTCGGCCAACATTTCTATTAAAAGTAATTTTTAAAATTAATTTTATGTAATACTTTATTTTTTGAGAAATTGAATTTGAGATTTTCATGATCAAGAAACCATAACCATCAAAATTAGAAGAAAATCCATCCATCCTTCCATCCATCTCCTACTGCTTTTCCGGAGGTCCGGGTCAAGGAAGCAGCGGTTCAAGCAGAGAAGCCAAGACTTCCCTCTCCCCAGCCACCTGCTCCAGCTCTTCAGAGGGGATACCAAGGTGTTCCCAGACCAACTGCGAGACGTAGTCTCTCCAGTGAGTCCTGGGTCTGCCCCGGGATCTCCTTCCAGCAGAACGTGCCCGAAACACCTCACCTCACTCCCTCTACACCCATGACTGCAGGCCTATGTATGGATCCAATTCCATCATAAAGTTCGCAGATGACACCACGGTGATTGGACTCATCAGGGACAACGACGAGTCAGATTACAGGGCAGAGGTTGAGCACTTGGCTACTTGGTGCGCTGACAATAACCTGCTCCTTAACACCAGCAAAACCAAGGAGCTCATAGTGGACTACAGGAAGGAGAGGGAAGAGACACATGACCCCATCCATATCAATGGCATAGCTGTTGAACGTGTCCCCAGCTTCAAATTCCTGGGGACCCACATCTCGGAGGACCTGTCCTGGTCAGTTAACACCACCAGCCTGATCAAGAAGGCCCATCAGCGCCTCTTCTTCTTGAGGACACTGAAGAAGAACCATCTGTCAACTGACATCCTGGGCAACTTCTACCGCTGCGTGATAGAGAGCACCCTGACCAACTGTATCACAGTCTGGTATGGGAGCTGCTCTGTCGCTGACCGCAAGGCGCTGCAGCGGGTGGTGAAAACCGCCCAACGCATCACAGGGACTCCACTTTCGTTTATAGAGGACGTCTACAGGAAAAGATGTCTGCGCCGGGCACGCAGCATCCTTAGGGACTCCAATCATCCTGCTCATGGACTGTTCCAGCTTCTCCCCTCCAGAAGACGTTTCAGAAGCCTTCGGACTAGAACCAGCAGGTTTAGGAACAGTTTCTTTCCAACAGCTGTCACGTTATTGAACTTAGTTCCCCGCTGACTCTCTTACCATCATCTCTTACCATCCTCACCTGTACATAACTGCATAACTACATAACTACATCTAACTTATTGCACATTATTTGCACATAACAGTACTCTTAACTTTCTGCACTGCTGCATATATTTGCATATATTTGCTTAAATTGCACATACTGTTAATTACCGTATATACTGCACTGCTGTCCTTTGCACTCCTGATTGGATGCTAAACTGTGTTTCGTTACCTTGTATTCATACATGTGTAATGACAATAAAGTTGAATCTAATCTAATCTAATCTAATCTAAGTGGGAGGCATCCAGGAGGCATCCTGATCAGATGCCCAAACCACCTCAACTAGCTCCTTTCAATGTGGAGGAGCAGCGGTTCTACTCTGAGCCTCTCCCAGATGACTGAGCTCCTCACCCTATCTCTAAGGGTGAGTCCAGCAATCCTACGAAGAAAGCTCCTTTCAGCCACTGATATCCATGATCTTATTCTTTCGTCATTACCCAAAGCTTGTGACCATAGGTGAAGGTAAGAACGTAGACTGACTGGTAAATCGACAGCTTTGCCTTAAAGCTTAGCTCCCTCTTCACCACAACGGATCAGTACAACGTTCACATCACTGCAGATGCTGCTCTGATCCGCCCTTTTTCTAGCTGAGGGCCATGGACTCGGACTTGGAGGTGCTGATTCTCATCCCAGCTGCTTCACACTCGGCGGCAAATGGTCACAGTAAGACCTGTAGGTCATTGCTGGATGAAGCCAACAGGACAACATCATCTGCAAACAGCAGAGATGAGATCCTGTGGTCACAAAGCATGACACCCTCCGTTCCCTGGCTGCACCTAGAAATCCTGTCCATAAAAATTATGAACATGATCAGTGACAAAGGGCAGCCCTGGCGGAGTCCAACTCTCACTGGGAATGAGTCCGACCGAGTGTTGGCAATACGAACCAAACTCTCACAACGGTCGTATAGAGACCGGATAGCTCTTAACAACAAGCCTGATACCCCATACTTCTGAAGCACCCCCCACAAAAAACCACGAGGGACACAGTCAAATGCCTTCTCCAAGTCCATAAAACACATGTAAACTGGTTGGGCAAACTCCCACAAACCCTCAAGGATTCTTGAGAGGGTAAAGAGTTGGTCCGATGTGCCATGGCCATAACGAAAACCACATTGCTCCCTCTGAATCTGAGGTTCGGCCAACGGCCGGACTCTCCTCTCCAGTACCTTGGCATAGACCTTCCCATGGAGGCTGAGGAGTGTGATCCCTCTAAAGTTGGAGCACACCCTCTGGTCTCCTTTCTTGAAGAGAGGAACCACCACCCCAGTTTGCCATGCCAAAGGCACTGTCCCCGACCTCCACGCAATGTTGCAGAGGTGTTTCAACCATAACAGCCCTACAACATCCAGGGCCTTGAGGTACTCAAGGTGAATGTCATCCACCCCCGGGGCCTGGTCACCAAGGAGCTTTTTAACCACCTTGGCAACCTCAGCCCCTGTGATGGGTGAGTTGTCCCCCTCGTCCACAAGCCCTGCATTCTCTGTGGAAGGCGTGTCAGTGGGATTGAGGAGATCCTCAAAGTATGCCTTCCACCGCCTGACGATATCCCCAGTTGAAGTCAGCAGTGCCCCAGCCGCACCATACAGTGTGGACAGGGAGCTGCTTCCCCCTCCTGAGCCGCTGGACAGTTTGTCAGAATCTCGTCGAGGCTGACCGAAAGTCTTGTTCCATGAGCTCACCGAACTCCCCCCACACCCGAGTTTGTGCTTCAGCAACCACCCGAACTGCACTCCGCTTGGCCTGCCGGTACACCTCAGCTGCTTTGGGAGTTCCACAAGCCAACCAAGCTCGATAGGACTCCTTCTTCAGCTTAATGCCCCCCCACCACCACCACCACCACTGGTGTCCACCATTTGGTTCGGGGGTTGCCACCACGAGATGCACCGACGACCTTGCGGCCACAGCTCTGGGCAGCTGCTTCAACAATGGAGGTGGAGAACATGGCCCATTCAGACTCCATGTCTCCAGACTCCCTCGGAATGTGGTCAAAGTTCTTCCGGAGGTGGGAGTTGAAGACCTCCCGGACCGAGGCCAGACATTCTCAGCACACCCTCACTATACGTTTGGGTCTACCAGGTCTGAATGGCATCCTCCCCTACCATCGGATCCAACTCACCACCAGGTGATGATCAGTTGACAACTCTGCACCTCTCTTTACCCGAGTGTCCAAGACATATGGTCAAAGGTCTGACGACACGATAACAAACTTGATCATCAACCTGCCACCTAGGGTGTCCTCGTGCCAGGTGCACATATGGACACCCTTATGCTTGAACATGGTGTTTGTTATGAACAAACTGTGATTAGCACAGAAGTCTAATAACTGAACACCACTCGGGTTCAGATCGGGCAGGCCGTTCCTCCCAATCACCCCCTTCCAGGTTTCATTGTTGTTGCCCAGGTGTGCATTGAAATCCCCCAGTAGGACAATGGAGTCTCCAAGAGGTGCACCCTCCAGCACCCCGGTCAGAGACTCCAAAAAGGGTGGGTACTCTGAACCATCATTTGGTGCATAGGCACAAATGATGGTCAGGAGCAGTTTCCCACCCCGAAGGGGCAGGGAAACAACCCTTTCGTCCACCGGGGAAAACTCCAATGTAGAGACAGCAAGGTGGGGGGATACAAGAATACCCATCCCTGCTTGTCGCCTCTCACCCGGGGCAACTCCAGAGTTAGCCAAGCTCCAGCCCATCTACAGGAGACTGGTTCCAGAACCAGAGCTGTGTGTTAAGGCGAGGCTGACTATATCTAACCGGTATCCCTCAACCTCATGCACCAGCTCAGGCTCCTTCCCCACCAGAGAGGTGACGTTCCACGTCCCAGAAGCCACTTTAGGAAGCCTGGGATCAGACGGCCAAGGTCTCTGCCTTCGACCGCCGCCTGTGCTATGTGAATGTGCTAGAAGAAATTAACAGTTGAAATATATCACTCTGTGTGTAATGAATCTATATATGGGTTTGAGTTTTTGAATTGAATTGCTGAAATAAATCAACTTTTCGATGACATTCTAATTTTCTGAGATGCAGTTGTATATTCAAGGTAGCTTATACAGTATAGTATAAATATGTGATTATTAGGTCACAGATCGTAGGTCATTTGTGTCAGGTCAGGCATTGGCTTGCTTGCTACCGGATAACCATGAAAACCGGTACTACCTGTCTCATGGGTCTGGCCGTCAGCGATTCAACCGGCATCCCCGCCCTTCCGAGGGCGTGGAGGGTGAAACAGGGCATCCTGGCAGAACTAAAAACAATATCTGACACAGGTCTGTGGTGGACCACTCCCAGTTACACAGGGTGAGACTGGACATCCTGGCAGATAAACACATCTGTCTCAAGGTCTGTGGTGGACTGTGCCAGTCAGTGCATTGTGACATGTACTACACAAAGAGCAGAGATAAACAAACCTATCATCTGGTCAGTCACTACAACAGATACTGGAGTCAGTTTGTCTTGGCTTGTCCTTGCCACTGATAATACCTTTATCTGCCAAGAATGTGCTGCTAGTCCAGCAAAAGCTAGCAGTACTCAAATACTTTGCAAGCAGTTTCATGAAATGGTCAATCAGAAAGCAACTTATACCGGCTCGGACGTCGCCCAGGCTTACAAGGTCTGCGCTGATCTGTTCACACTCCGACAGGCAGCGAAAAGTAAGCTAGGAGCAGGAAGACAAAAGAAGAGGAAAACAGCAGCCTTGTGTGTAGCAGAATGGAATGTATGCACTCTGTTGGACAGAACAACATCACAGCGCCCAGAAAGACAGACCACGCTTGTGGCCCTGGAAATGAACAGGTACAATGCAGACATAGCTGCACTTAGTGAAACAAGATTGCCTGGATATGACAGCTTGGAAGACCATGGGTACATCTTCTTTTGGAGTGGGAGATCAACTCAAGAAAGGAGAAAGTTAGAAAGGAGATAGCAAGGAGTTAGAAAGGAGATAGAAAGGAGATAGCAGCAATGCTTGATGAGGAACCGGTGCCAATCAATGACAGGATAATGACTATGAGACTCCCACTACAGCGGAAGATGTATGCCACACTCATCAGTGTATATGCCTCAACAATGACCAACACAGAGGAAGTGAAGGAAGAGTTCTACAGTGATTTACGTGAGACTATCAGGTGTGTACCAACTGATGACAGGCTGATAGTCGTTGGACATTTTAATGCCAGAGTTGGTTCGGACACTGAGAAATGGAAAGGAGTGCTAGGCAGTCATGGAGTAGGCAAGTGCAATGCTATTGGAGAACTTCTACTTGCACTATGTTCAAAGTACAACCTTGTGATAACCAACACTCTATTTAAAGTCCAAATGTCACGTAATACGGTCCTTAAAATGTCTTGAAACTAGATAAAAAAAAGGGAACCGATCCGTTCGGGTCTTGGTGCATATGCTTCAGTAACGCCGGAACATTCGTTAATTTAAAACTGCCGCGCTTGGCCTGACGTTCCCACTCAGAGCCGCCGGAATCGCCTGGGGAAGAAGGTGGAAGTGACGTAACAGATTGTACCCTAGTTTGATGCTTGGGGTATCCCGATTGATTGTTTATATGGAGACTGGAAGATTGAAGTGAGCAACAAGAAAGAAAAAAATGGATATTTCACCATGCCTGGCAGTGGTGGGAAACGTTGTATCGCTGGCTATTGCAGCAATACCAACAAGGATGGTGTTTCACTATTTACTTTCCCGAAAGATCACCAAGTAGCGGCAAAACTATTTTGTTTTTGTTTTCACATAAAACAAAAAGCACACATTTGGTATGCTACTTATTTTTGTTTATGATAAGTCATAGTCAGAACTAGTAAATTAAATTGGCACATCATAATAATAACCACAAAGTCAGCTTTTAGTAATGTGATAAAACATATTGTAATGTGCCAAATTTATTGCTAAAATTGATGTGCCCAAAATTCCTATATGCCAAAATTGCTGTGGCCAAAGTGCCTGTGCCGAAAGTTCCTGTGCCCAAAATTCCATACCCCCTTGGACCCACCCCTGTTAAACTTCTATTGACAAATGTATCTCGATGTGAAGTGCTTAGGTTAGATCCATAATTTTAAAATGATATATTTTCCCCCAGCTTATGTGGACCAACTGATGGCTGAGGTGAAGGAGCTGTGTAGCACCCCGGTGGATGAGAGAGAACCAGATATAGAGATACCACCCTCTCTATGTGCTGGATTTCATCATCCAGACAAAGAAGAAGCCATCAAAGAACATCGAAGCCATTTTCAACAGCGATAGGCCTAGGACAGTGAAACTGTTCTCACCTGTAACCAACTTGGTTCACCACTACTAGTACATGTGTAAATTGTGAAACCGGAAGTCTAGTAGAAGGGAAAATATATTTGTACAGATGGCTGGTATATTCTGTGAAACTTTCAGAGAATTTCAATGTGAGACCATTGACAAGGAATAAAATTAATCCCAGGGTGAAATATTTGCATTTACTGTATTTATTTTCATCATCACATTTTAATGGCAGTAACACTGTACATGAAACAATGCAAGAGCATTCAGCAACTGTCCAAGTTTGTACATATATACAAGTCAATGATCAGGCTCTAGTTGGGATACTTAAATCCCACATGGTCGATTCCATGGTATCGATCTCTTATGGCCCGGACTGCACATGATGGTAGTGGAACCCTGATCTCTCGTCCAAGGTAGCCCCAACACCACCGAACCAACTGGCGGTATGCTGTGTATCTTAGGCGTCTAAAACAGAAATGTTGAAATTGTTGATAACATATGATGCCATGTTAATTATATGAAATTGTATTTTATATTGTGATATCTGTCTGAAGTTATATATTACAAATGAACTGTCTTGTGTGTGAATATATTTGAAGTAAGTTATGATGTTATCTAATTTCTGTAAAATATTTCAGACACTGTATTTTTTTAATCTGAATTTCTGTGATGAAAAAGAGTACTCACTCATTCACAGGTTGATCTTGTGGCCTCTGCCTCTCCCTGTATGCATAATAGGCGGTTTCAAGGACATCCCTGTCCAGGCAGACACTGTGGAAGCCTTGGACCTGTGTTATACATGTGACCTGATGCCCCTCCATTCTCATTCTGATCTGGTCAATTTCTTGACAGCAGCGGCTCTCCTCCACTGTTGGCATTGCTTGGCAACACTCACAGGTGCACCTATTGAAAAATTCAAGTACAAGAATTTGCAAATATTTTCTGAATGCCTGTATACATAAATATGCTTGTTTGTTGATATTGTAAGCACAGGTTTGTTGATATTGCAATTGTGAGCTTTTATAAATTTTGTAACAATAATATACTGTATATAATATTCAATAATGTGTTCACATCCTGTCCATATTATTTACACCATATCCACCTCATAAATGCCTTGCAGAACTCATGTAAAATAAAGTGAAAAGATCCATTGCATTATTCATGTTGTCTTTGTTTATTAATATAACTTTCAAGCCCTCCCCATAAAGTGCCATGTGCTAGAGACATAGTTTTTTCCCAATTATTTCTAGTTATCAAACCTTGAAGCTGGCGTACAAAACAACAAGCTAGATTTCTAATTCGTCTACAGTGAGAAAGGAACATTCCTGGTTATGGCCCTATACACACGATCCTGGGGATTTTAATACAAGTCATTTTCCACAATTACTTCCATTTCATCCTTGATTTTGTTGCTACAACTGAATGAGGAAAGAAAGGGTTCTACTGTAAGCTAGCGCCCCACTGTATCGTCATAATAATGGCTTCCGAAAAATCGATATTTATGGGGCGCCCTCGACAGACCCCCTTCGGCTTCCCAATTTTGCCGGTGGTTATAATTAATTTATTAAACATAACAGATTTCTTTTGGCTTACCATTCAACATTCTGGAGGTGATTAATGTCCAGTTCAATGACATTTTCCACTGGTTCTGCTCTTTGGTCATCGTCGGAACTGTTGTCATCAGACAAAGCATCTGATTCCGTCTCGGACGGCTCGAACCTGTAAGGATCTATGCCTCTGTCACTGTCTGAACCACTGTCATCAGTATCTGGGGTGTCGTCTTCCCTGAATTCCAAGTCCGATTCACCAGAGGACAAAACTAAACTAATTTCATCACAATCGCTGTCACTTTCTGTCATGATTGTCCAATGTTGATAAGTGTGAATGTGGATACGGCAGGGCAGCCAGGGTGAAATTTGTGACGTCAAAAACATGGCCGCGGTCTGGATTGGCTGTCACAAGCCAGCGAGCAAGGCGGGGCCTTCGCCTGGTGTATTTTGTGCAATTATGTAAATACGGGTGGGTGATATGGTCTCCGGTATGAATATTTGGTTTAAGCTATGTGTATTTTATCAAAATTCGTTGGCATTTGGCAAAAAAAATTACATGACATTTGGACTTTAAGCACAAGGACACACACAAGAAGACATGGATGCACCCAAGATCCAAGCACTGGCACTTATTAGACTACATCATAGTCAGGCAGAGAGACTTAAGGGATGTATTGGACACCAGAGCAATGAGAGGCGCAGACTGTGGTACTGATCATGTTATGCTGAGATCTAGATTAAGGATTTGCAGACGAAAACAGCACTGCAGGACGGGTGCAAAGCCACCACGGAAGCTAAACACGAGTGCACTGAAAGGCCAAAAGAAGCAGGAAGAACTTACACAGGAAATGGATGAAAACTTGAAAGACTGGGACAGCAACAACTCAGAGAATGACATAGAAGAGAAATGGGCAACACTGAAGGATACGGTGTATCAGACTGCAAGTGATGTATTAGGCTACCCTGAGAAGAAACATCAAGATTGGTATGATGAGCATGATGAACACCTGAAGAAACTACTAGAAGCGAGGAATACAGCTAGGCAGGAAAACCTACAGTGTAACACGAGGTTGAAGAAGAAGAAATACTCAAAGGCTCAGAGTGAGCTACAGAAGTACACCAGAGAGATGAAGTCCAACTGGTGAGATGAAAAAGCGGAGAAACTTCAAACTGCAGCAGACAGGAAGGACATGAAAACATTCTTCACAGGTTTGAGAGAAATCTACGGCCCTAAACCAAGAGGATTGATCCAACCAAAGGCTCTGGATGGTGAAACGGTTTTGCAGGAAAAAGACAAGATCCTGGACAGATTTGCAGACCACTTTGACCAACTACTAAACAACCCTGGAGATCTCACTGAAGAGGCTAAAGAAGCTCTAGTGCAGCGACCAGATGTATCACGTCTGGATGAACCACCAAATTTTGATGAACTAATGGCAACTAACTAACAACTAACTAGTGTGGAAATTTGGTGGTGTTCAGCTGACCAACTGCCTGCACAAGCTCATCCAAGAGATATGGGATGCCCAGAAAGTACCTCAAGACTGGAAGGATGCAAGTATTGTGCCTTTGTTCAAGAAGGGTGACAGAAAAGATTGTGGAAATTACCGAGGTATATCACTGCTAGCCACTGGTGGTAAGATTCTCTCACGTGTACTACTTAACAGACTCAGTGAACACATCTCTCCGAATGTACTACCGGAAACCCAGTGCGGCTTTAGAAGTGGAAGAAGCACAATGGACATGATTTCCTGCTTGAAATAGGTTCAAGAAAAGTGTATCGAACAGAACATGCCACTTTATGTAGTCTTCATAGACTTCAGTAAAGCCTTCGATACTGTTTCGCGACAAGGACTTTGGCAGGTACTCAAGAAATATGGTTGTACAGAGAAGTTTGTCAGCCTGATCGAGGCACTCCATACAGGTATGCAAGCAAACATGGCAATGAGTGGTTCAGTATCTAAAGACTTTTCAGTAAGCAACGGGGTGAAACAAGGGTGTGTGCTGGCACCTACACTCTTCTCGCTATATCTGGCAGCCATGCTTGAGGTGGCCTTCAAAGACACTTCAGAAGGAGTATACATTCAAACAAGGAAAGAAGCAGACTTGTTCAATGTGGCACAGTTTAAAGCCAAGAGTAAGACATTGATAAAGGTAGTAAGAGAAATGCTCTTTGCCGACGACAGTGCCCTAGTTACACACAGCGTGAAAGATATGCAATCTTTGGTGGAGAAATTTGCAAGAGCAGTTAGCCAATTCAGCCTCCAAATCAACATCAAGAAGACAGAGTGCCTTTTTCAACCACCAAAGTTCCAGTTATCAACATCACTACCAGAAGAGATCAGCATTGGTACAGAGCCACTAGTCAAGTGCAAGACTTTCAAGTACCTAGGGAGTACTGTTTCAGAGAATGCTAGGCTGGAGAATGAACTATCTCTCAGAATGGGAAGAGCGAGTGCTGTGTTTGGAAACTTGAGGGAGAGACTGTGGAACAATCGACATGTGTCTATCCGTGTGAAATGCATAGTGTACAGAGCGACAGTACTGGCTACTCTATTGTACGGTGCTGAAACTTGGACTGTCTACAGAGTGCAGGTGAAGAAACTCCACGCGTATGTGATGAGACACCTTCGAGCCATAATGAACATCTCATGGAAAGACAAGATAACCAACATACAGTAGAAGTGTTGAAACGAGCTGGTCTACCATCAATGGAGGACATGCTAATACAGATGAACCTGAGATGGCTCGGACATGTTGAGAGGATGGACCACCAGCATCTCCCTCGGCAGTTACTCTACTCACAGTTATGCGAGGGCAAACGCAATCAGGGTAGACCAAGGCTCAGATTTAAAGACACTGTAAAAAGAAACTTGAAGAAGCTGCACATAGACAGGAGTTCCTGGCAGCGGAAGGCTAAGGACAGAGCTGTGTGGAGGAATCTGATCAGACCTAAATGAAACAGTCATTGTTGCCCATGACAGACTGCTATGATGATGATGATGATTAGGTCACAATCAAATCTGATGCTTTAGAAAGAAGAACGATTTGTCACAGCTACATTCATAGTCTACCACTTGAAAAATCAAGGTTAGTTATTAGTGTAACTCACACTCAAAAGTCAAAGCCTACTTTATGGTTTTATATGTCTTTGGTTTTGATAATCAAATACATGAAAGACATGAAAGAAGTGTAAAAGACAATTTCCAAAAATAAGAAGCAGGTTGTGTTGGTTTTGGTGCCATTTTCTGGCAACTTCTTTTTTTTCAAATAACTTCAATAACTGCATGGATTTATTATTATTATTATTATTTTTAACCCAGCCACAGAGGGTGCACAACCCAGTGTACTCCTAGTGCCGGTCCCAAGCCCGGGCAAATGGTGAGGGTTGTGTCAGGAAGGGCATCCAATGTTAGGTTAATTGGCTGTTCTAAATTGTCCCTAGATATTTGTTTCCTATAGGCCCTTAGAATAGAGGGTTAGTATTAATGAAAGCGCTTTGAGTGGTCTTTGTGACTTGAAAAGCGCTATATAAGTACAGGTTAGTTAGTTAGTTAGTTAGTTACAGTGCATTTGGAAACTATTCATAGCGCTTCACTTTTTCGACATTTTGTTGTATGTTACAGCCTTATTCCAAAATGGATTAAATTCATTTTTTCCTCAAAATTTTGCACACAATACCCCATAATCACAACATGAAAAAAAATTAATTTTTTTTTAGATTTTTGCAAATTTATTAAAAATAAAAAACTAAGAAATCACATGCACATACGTATTCACAGCTTTTTCCATGAAGCTCAAAATTGAGCTCAGCTGCATCCTGTTTCCACTGATCATCCTTGAGATGTTTCTACAGCTTAATTGGAGTCCACCTGTGGTACATTCAGTTGATTGGACGTGATTTGGAAAGGTACACACCTGTCTATATAAGGTCCCACAGTTGACAGTGCATGACAGAGCACAAACCAAGCATGAAGTCAAAGGAATTGTCTGAAGACCTCTGAGACAGGATTGTCTTGAGGCACAAATCTGGGGAAGGGTACAAAAAAAATTTCTGCTGCTTTGAAGGTCCCCATGAGCGTAGTGGCCTCCATCATCCATTAATGAAAGAAGTTCGGAACCACCTGGACTCTTCCTAGAACTGGCCGGCCATCTAAACTGAGCGATCGGGGAAAAAGGCCTTAGTCACTCTGCCAGAGCTCCAGCGTTCCTCTATGGAGAAAGGAGAACCTTCCAGAAGGACAACCATCTCTGCAGCAATCCACCAATCAGGCCTATATAGAAGAGTGGCCAGACAGAAGCCACTCCTTAGTAAAAGGCACATGGCAGCCCGCTTGGAGTTTGCCAAAAGGCACATGAAGGAATCTCAGACCATGAAAAACAAAATTCTCTGGTCTGATGAGACAAAGATTGAACTCTTTGACGTGAATGCCAGGTGTCATGTTTGGAGGAAACCAGGCACCGCTCATCATCAGGCCAATACCATCCCTACAGTGAAGCATGGTGGTGGCAGTATCATGCTGTGGGGGATGTTTTTCAGCAGCAGGAACTGGGAGACGAGTCAGGATAGAGGGAAAGATGAATGCAGCAATGTACAGAGACATCCTGGATGAAAACCTGCTCCAGAGCGCTCTTGACCTTAGACTGGGGTGATGGTTCATCTTTCAGCAGGACAAGGACCCTAAGCACGCAACCAAGATATCAAAGGAGCTGCTTCAGGACAACTCTGTGAATGTCCTTGAGTGGCCCAGCCAGAGCCCAGACTTGAATCCAATTGTACATATCTGGAGAGATCTGAAAATGGCTGTGCACCAACACTTCCCATCCAACCTGATGGTGCTTGAGAGGTGCTGCAAAGAGTAATGGGCGAATCTGCCCAAAGACAGGTGTGCCAAGCTTGTGGCATCATATTCATAAAGACTTGAGGCTGTAATTGCTGCTAAAGGTGCATCAACAAAGTATTGAGCAAAGGCTGTGAATACTTATGCAAACGTGATTTCTTAGTTTTTTATTTTTAATAAATTTACAAAAATTGAAAAAAAAAACTTTTTTCACATTGTCATTATGGGGTGTTGTGTGAAGAATTTTGAGGAAATAAATTAATTTAATACATTTTGGAATAAGGCTGTAACTATGGCTGTGTTGTGAGACATGTATATGTTGGACACTGCATATGTGATTTAACCACGATGAAGGAGAGCCAGCCCCCTGCGGTGCGGAGCCACAGAGCCTGGACCCCCTGCGGAGGACAGGGGACAGAAGACTTCCTGACCACTGAGGCTCGGGAAGAGAGAAGGGGGAGTTATGTAAATAAAAGGCTAATGAATGTGAATAAAGAGACTTTGATATAGATGTGTGATTTCCCCCGCGAGGGAAATGGTTTGATGTGAGAAGGTTAAAATGAGAGAACTTTGGTGTGTTCACTCTCTTTGTTCGCTGCTCAAGAATAAGAGCAGACAGTGGAATGATTTCTTGAATAAACTGAAATGAAAGACAATTCGGTTTCGTTATTCAAGTCTCCCCACATTGGTGACTGACGACGTTGAGAATGAACGAAGAAATTCTCAGGGTCCCGGACTCACAGCGCGCAGAGCTGGCGAGCGCAGTGGCCGTTAGGCTGCCTGATTTCTGGCAGGATAACCCACGGTCGTGGTTTCTGCAAGCAGAGTCGCAGTTCGCGCTCGCAGGAGTAACGGTGGATGACACTAAGTTCCACCATGTCATCGCTAAACTGGACAACAGCACAGCTCGGTGCGTGCAAAGCTTGGTGGAGCAGCCACCCGCGACCGACAGGTACAGCAAGCTGAAATCCACCCTCATCAAGTTTTTCACCCCCTCGGCTGAAGTGAGGGCGAGGAGGATCCTGTCTTTGCTAGACCAGGGTGGACACAGGCCGAGCGCCCTGATGGAGGAGATGATACAGCTGAGAGGGTTGGACAACGATGATTTCATTTTTCAGTTCATCTTCCTCTCCAACCTCCCGGCGCATGCGAGAAGCACGCTGGCCGGCAAAAAGTGTCACACCCTGGAGGAGTTCCGGGAGCTGGCCCAGGAGGCAGACGGGATCCTGGACGCCTGCGGCGGGCAAGCAACCACAGCAGCGACCCGAGACAGCGGGGAGCCAGAGGCGGCAGAACCAGACTGGCCGACGATGGCGGCAACACGGCCGCGACGAGGGGGAGCCAATAGCCCGGCGACAGAGGCGCGGGCACGACACAGCGGAGGAGAAGATCTCTGCTTTTACCATCGGAGGTTCGCAGAGAAGGCACGCAGGTGTGTGCCGCCCTGCATCTTCAGGAGTTCGGGAAACGGCAAGACCGGGGGTCGCTAGCAGCTTCGACCCTCGGAGAACGCAACAAGCTGCTCTACATCACGGATGCGCGCTCCGGACGAGTGTTCCTCATTGACACCGGAGCACAAGTGAGCTTCATCACCCCAACATACGCGGACCGGGTGGCTGGACCCCACGGTGACGGAGCTACAGCGGCAAATGGCTCGAACATCAACACCTACGGGAGAAGGACCTTGCCTTTATGCTTACATGGCCGCACATATGAATGGACTTTTGTAGTAGCGGCGGTGAGTTTCAACATGTTGGGCGCGGATTTTTTGTGTTCACACAATCTGTTAGTTGATCTTGCTAATAGACGGCTGGTAAATGCACTCTCTTTTTACTCTCTCCCCTGTTCAGCTCGAGTGTCCCCGCCACCAGTACAGACCCACGTCGCTACAGCAGGTGGTAAGTTTCACACACTCCTCACCCAATTTCCAGCGCTCACTGTGCCCACTTTTTCAGCGACGGTCGCGAAGCACGGGGTGAAACACTTCATCCCCACTTCTGGTCCTCCCGTGTTTGCAAAAGCTCGGCGCTTGGATGCAGTTAAGCTCGCCATTGCGCGCGAGGAGTTCGCCAGCCTGGAGAGGCTGGGCATCGTTCGTAGGTCGAAGAGCCCGTGGGCTTCGCCGCTGCACATGGTACCGAAAGCCGATGGCTCCTGGAGACCGTGCGGGGATTACCGCAGGCTAAACAACGCTACGGCACACGATCGTTATCCCATCCCGCACATTCAGGATTTTTCGGTGCACCTGGCGGGGGCGCGCATTTTTTCAAAGATTGATCTAGTTCGCGGCTATCACCAAGTCCCGGTCCAACCGGAGGACATTCCTAAAACAGCGGTAATAACCCCGTTCGGACTTTTCGAATTTTTACGCATGCCGTTTGGTCTCAAAGGGGCGGCGCAAACATTTCAGCGGATGATGGATGCCGTGTTACGCGATCTCCCTTTCGTGTTTGTGTACCTCGACGACATTTTGGTCGCGAGTACTTCAGAGGACGAACACGAAACGCACCTCACAGCAGTTTTTAGGAGGCTGGGAGAGCACGGCTTAATAGTTAACCCAGCCAAGTGCCAGTTCGGCGTTGAGCGGATTGATTTTTTGGGTCACCGCGTCTCCCCGGAGGGAGCGGTTCCGTTACCAGAGAAAGTACGCGCGGTAGCGGATTTTCCCCGTCCACAAACGGTCAAATCACTACAGGAATTCTTGGGGATGGTGAATTTTTATAACCGGTTCCTGCCCCACGCAGCTCAAATCATGCAACCGTTATATGCCGCGCTCAAAAAACAAAAGCCGACCCAGGCGGTCGAATGGTCCCCGGAGCGGGAGCGCGCGTTCACAGAGGTTAAAAAAGCCTTGGCTGACGCTGCGCTCCTGGCCCACCCAGACCCTGCAGCACGTATCGCGCTGACGACAGACGCTTCGGATTTAGCCATAGGGGCCGTTATTGAGCAACAGGTAGCCGGAGTTTGGCAGCCTTTGGCTTTCTTTAGCAAATCTTTAAGCGCGGCTGAGCGAAAATACAGCGCGTTTGACAGAGAACTGTTGGCGCTGCATTTGGCTATTCGTCATTTCCAGTTCTGGCTGGAAGGACGGTGCTTCACCGCTTATGTGGACCACAAGCCGCTCACATACGCCATGGCCAAAATTTCAGATCCGTGGTCCGGCAGGCAGCAGAGGCAGCTGGCCGCAATCTCGGAATTTACCACTGACATTAGGCACGTCGCGGGCAAATTCAATGTAGTAGCGGATTGTCTCTCACGCGCGTTCACGACCCCGACACGCGCAGAGGCAGAACGGGCCACCGTGACCGCGCCGCAAGGGAGCGGCACGGTAGCGCGCGCAGCCCCGGTGCACGTGGGTATAGATTACGCAGCCATGGCAGCGGACCAGGGGGCGGACGCAGACGTGCGCGCGCTCCAGTCTGGACCAACAGGGTTGAGGCTGGAGAGCAAGTGTTTACAAACCGGTATGCCCCCCCTGATCTGCGACATGTCGACGGGGCGCCCGCGTCCGGTGGTTCCGGCCACGTGGCGCCGCCGTGTTTTTGACTCGGTCCACTCACTGGCGCACCCGGGGGTGCGCGCGTCGGTGAAACTAGTGGCGGAAAAGTTTGTTTGGCCGTGCCTGCGCAAGCACGTGAAGGAATGGGCAAAAACCTGCATTTCCTGTCAACGGGCCAAAATTCACAGGCACACAAGAGCCCCGTTAGAACCGTTCCGCATTCCGGCCAGAAGGTTCGACCATGTGCACGTCGACCTTGTGGGCCCCCTACCGGCATCACAGGGGTTCACGTATCTTTTGACAATGGTGGACCGCACCACACGTTGGCCGGAAGTGGTCCCACTTGCGACGACCACGGCCGCGGAGGTGGCTCGCGTTTTTTTAACGGCTTGGGTGGCGCGCTTCGGGGTTCCGTCGGACATTACGTCCGATAGAGGACCGCAATTCATCTCTGAGCTGTGGTCAGCGATGGCCAACGGCTTAGGAGCCAAAATTCACCGCACTACGGCTTACCACCCTCAGGCTAATGGTTTATGCGAGCGTTTTCATAGGTCTTTGAAGGCAGCACTCAGAGCGTCGCTCACGGATGCAGATTGGGTAAATAAACTCCCATGGGTTTTATTAGGGTTGCGTTCTGCGCCTAAAGAGGACTTAGACGCCTCCCCAGCGGAGCTGGTATTCGCACAAACTCTGAGGCTGCCGGGCGAGTTTTTACCAGAGCACCCAGAGCCCCCACCTCTCTCTGCTCTGGGACCGTTAGTTGGCACGGGGGCAGACACGCTCCCGGGTCCGGTTCATCACGCTTTTCCACGAGTTTTCGTCCCCAAGGCTTTGAAAAATGCCGATTTCGTTTTTGTCAGGCGCGAAGCCCTTAAGGCAACGCTCAAACCACCTTACGAAGGGCCATTTCGAGTGCTGGAGGCAGGTGATAAGCAATTTGTGCTAGATTTTGGGGACAGAAAAGAGACAGTCAGTATTGACAGACTAAAACCTGCTTTTGTCATGAAGGACGTGTCTGTACCGGTCGCGGTGGCGCCTCGACGAGGCAGGCCCCCGCAGAGGGCAATTAACCACTTTCTTCCTCAGTCAACAGACCCGAAGCAGAACAGCACCGCAGGCAAGGCGGGGCCAACGCACAGCAGATTCGGCAGACGGCTGAAGCCCAAGCGGCGCACAGACTGAATGTTGGTGTTGATTATTCAGTAGTGAGTAAGGTGCTATTAAATTTTGGGAATTAGTCTGTTCTTCATCGTTTGGGGGGGGGGTTATATGGCTGTGTTGTGAGACATGTATATGTTGGACACTGCATATGTGATTTAACCACGATGAAGGAGAGCCAGCCCCCTGCGGTGCGGAGCCACAGAGCCTGGACCCCCTGCGGAGGACAGGGGACAGAAGACTTCCTGACCACTGAGGCTCGGGAAGAGAGAAGGGGGAGTTATGTAAATAAAAGGCTAATGAATGTGAATAAAGAGACTTTGATATAGATGTGTGATTTCCCCCGCGAGGGAAATGGTTTGATGTGAGAAGGTTAAAATGAGAGAACTTTGGTGTGTTCACTCTCTTTGTTCGCTGCTCAAGAATAAGAGCAGACAGTGGAATGATTTCTTGAATAAACTGAAATGAAAGACAATTCGGTTTCGTTATTCAAGTCTCCCCACAGTAACATAATATGTGGAAAAAATGAAGTGCTGTGAATACTTTCTGGATGCACTGTAAAAACTTTGCCAAATCAAGCATGCGGATCATGACGAATGAGACAGTGAAGGCAGAGCTAAAGATTAAGTGGGTGAAGTTACAGAAGGATGAAGGTCACACAGAGTTCAGGAAGGAGTTGATACAGGCTCTGGGTGGTAGGAAAGAATTACAGATGACTGGGAAAGTACAGCAAAAGTATTGAGGGAAATGGGTAGAAAGGTATGTGGTGTATCCAGTGGACTGAGGAAGGAAGACAAGGAGACTTGGTGGTGGAATGAGGAGGTACAGGAACGTATCTAAAGGAAGAGGTTAGCAAAGAAAAAGTGGGATAGTCATGGAGATGAAGAAAGTAGACAGGAGTATTTGGAATCTAGGTGCACAGCAAAGAGAGAGGTGGCAAAAGCAAAGGATAAGGCATATAGTGAGTTGTATGAGAGGCTGGACACTAAGGAAGGAGAAATGGACTTGTATCGACTGGCTAGACAGAGAGATCGAGCTGAAAAGGGCGTACAGCAGGTTAGGTTGATTCAGGACAGAAATGGAAATGTACTAACAAATGAGAGTGTGTTGAGAAGGTGGAAGGAGGATGGATGAAGGAAAGTGAACAAGGAAGTCCTGAGGATTAGCAAGGCGGAAGTGAGGGCAGCTTTGAAGAGGTTGAAGAATGGAAAGGTGGATGGTCTAGATCAGGGGTGTCCAACCATGTGCCATGGAGAGCCAAGACCCTGCAGGTTTTACCTCCAACCAGTGTCTTCAACAGCAGATTTCAGTGAACTTCTTCCCACTGATTGCTGATAAGTGAAAACACCTGCTGAAGAGACTGGGTAGAAGAGAAAACCTGCAGGGTCTTGGCTCTCCATGGCACATGGTTGGACACCCCTGGTCTAGATGACATACCTGTGGAGATATGGAGATGTTTAGGAGAGATGGCAGTGGACTTTTTAATTAGATTGTTTAACACAATCTTCGGCTGCACGGTGGCGTAGTGGTTTAGCACTGTGGCAGCACAGTTTTACCCTCGGCCGGGGGACCGCGGGGATCATGAGATCGTGGGTTCGATCCCAGCCCCCGACCAACAGTGAGCTGTGTGGAGTTTGCATGTTCTCCCCGTGTTGCGCGGGTTTACTCCGGGATTTCTCCGGTTTCCTCCCGCACACCAAAAAAAAACAAAACATGTAGGTTTAGGGCACTCGCGCACGTAGCGACCAGCAGCCAGTGGCTTGTCACCGGACTGCAAACCAAGTCTACCTACGGGTACAAATAAGTAACAAAAAAAAAAAAAAAAAAATCTTGCAGAGTGAGAGGATGCCCGAGGAGTGGAGAAGAAGTGCTTTGGTACCAATTTTCAAGAACAAAGGTGATGCTCAGAGCTGTAGTAACTACAGAGGCATAAAGTTGATCAGCGATACTATGACGATATGGGAAAGCATTGTTGAAGCCAGGTTAAGAGGAAAGTTGACAATCAGTGAGCAGCAGTACGGTTTTGTGCCAAGAAAGAGTACTACAGATGCAAAGTTTGTTCTAAGAGTGCTGATGTAGAAGTATAGAGAAGGTCAGAAGGAGTTGCACTGTCTTTGTGGCTCTAGAGAAAGCATATGATAGAGTGCCAAGAGAGGAAGTGTGGTACTGTATGAGAAAGCCAGGAGTGGCAGAGAAGTATGTGAGGGTGGTGCAGGACATGCATGAGGATGGTTAGACAGTGGTGAAGTGTACTGTAGGAGTGATGGATGGATTCAAGGTGGAGGTGGGATTACATCAGGGATTGGCTCTGAGCCCCTTCTTGTTTGCCATGGTGATGGACAAGCTGACAGAAGAGGTCAGGCAGGAATCTCCGTGGACCATGATTGCAGACGACATTGTGATCTGCAGTAAGAGCCAGGAGCAGGTGAAAGAGAACCTGGAGAGATGGAGGTATGCTCTTGAGAGAAGAGGAATGAAAGTCAGTAGAAGCAAGACAGAATACATCAGTGTGAATGAGAGGGAGGCAGGGGTAACTGTGAAGATGGAAGGAGTAGCGGTAGTGAAAGTTGATGAGTTTAAATGCCTGGGGTCAACTATCCAAAGCAATGGAAAATGCACAAGAGAGGTGAAGAAGAGAGTGCAGGCAGGGTGGAGTGGGTGGAGACGAGTGTCACGTGTGATTTGTAACAGAAAGGTAGCAGCAAGTGTGAAAGGGAAGATTTACAAGACGACAGTGAGACCCGCTATGATGTATGGTTTGGAGATGGTGGTGCTGACAAAAAGACAGGAGGTGGAGCTGGAGGTGGCAGAGTTGAAGATGCTAAGATTTCCATTGGGAGTGACTGGGAGAGACAAGATTAGAAATGAGTATATCAGAGGGACAGCTCAGGTTGCGCAGTTTGGAGACAAAGTAAGAGGGGCAAGGCTGAGATGGTTTGGACATGTGCAGGGGAGGGATAGTGGATATATTGGACAAAAGATGTTGAAGACGGAGCTGCCGGGCAGGAGGAAAAGAGAAAGACCACAGAGAAGATTCATGGATGTAGTGAAGGAGGACATGGAGAGGGTTGGTGTTACAGAGGAAGATGCAAGGGATAGGGTGAGATGGAGACAGATGATCTGCTGTGGCGACCCCTAAAGGAAGCAGCTGAAAGAAGAAGAAGAAATTAGAATTATTATTATCATTATTATTGCTGCTTAAATTTCTGCTTCATGGTGCTACTAAATATGGTGTTTTGGCACCCGACCCTACAGTATAATTATCCTGGCACCATGAAAAAAAAATGACAGGACAGATTTTGCAAGACTCTTGTTCTCACAGTGATTTTAATAGGATACTTGGCAAATCATGGAGAAAGATCTAGGACAACTATTATTAAAAACAAGAACTCTCATGCTGGACCCTGACTTAGTCTAGATGCAAAAGTTCCAAAATATGCCATTATACTTATGACGATCTAATCTTCTAAAACTATTAAACACCCTACAGAAAGGGTAAAATTATATTTATGTGCCTGCCCATACCCACAGACATAAGCACAGAAGAATTTTTGCCCCCCCCCCCAGTCCCACAAAAAAACCCAAATCCTTCCTCGAATTCATGGCTTCCCCGGGTCCTTCACCCCACTCTGACCCCATGAGGCTGATGTGGCGGTTGGAGGCTGGATCATCTTCTCCAGGAGGTTCATCATGCGCTCCTGCAGCTGCAGACACTGGACCTGGAGGAGGTTCTGCTGGTGCATTGCTCTGCGGATTTCCCTGCATGTCTCCTCCAGCGCCTGACTGGACCTCTTCTGCTGCTGCAGCATGGCCTGCATGACCAGCAGCTTCTTCCGCTTCAAGGACAGGTGCTTGTTGGCTCTCCGCTTCCTGGCTGAAACAGGGTGGGAGCTGTGGAGAAGAGCAGGCAGAGGACGGGATTGACAAGCTTACAGATTATCTTGGTGGAGAATCTGGTGCCTATTAATTCAGTCAGAAATCCAGATGGAAGAGAATAATAAGATCTTTGCAGTTAATGTAAATGCTCAGGGACATTTCTGCCTATAAAGCAGAGTAGGCAAATCCCACAGCCCCCCTCAGCTATTAGGGGGTCCCCAAGCTATAAATTCAGTTTGTTTGTTAGTTTTGGGGTTTTTTGTTTGTTTGTTTGGTTTTTTTTTGGGGGGGGGGGGTGTTAAAATGGCCTTTAACTTTTTTTTTTTAATAAATTTTCAATTTTGTGCCTTTAAACTTGCAAAACTTTTCATAAATTTGCTACATTTTCTTGCAAGTTTGCAACTCTCATAAATTTGTGATTTTTTTTTTGATTGAAAATTTGCTGTTTTCTTCTACTGTAAATTGGCAACTTTTTTTTCTCATAAACTTATTTTATTTTATTATGTTTTGCTAGACTGTAAAATGGCAGAGATTTTTTTTATCCCAGTTTTAAAAGACGTTGAACTCTTCCCCGTTCCAAAAATCCCCCCCACCCCACCCCAACATCTGGAAATGACCCTGCATCTACTGAATAACTTCTTTACACACTGTCCCATATAATGTAATTACTACAAGAATATACAAGGGTAATGGGAAATATTTCATGTTATTTTATACTATTTCATGTTTCAGCTAAATAATCCAAACACAGAAGCACAGAAATAAAAGTGGAGGGTCCTAGCAGAGGTGCGTACTACAAAATAACGATCCAGGCTTTCTTTCAGCCCCAGTTAAGCATCAGAGGTGGCTAATAACTTTTACGTTTCAGTCACTCTCAGCTCTAGGGGTAATCCTAGCTAAAAAAAAAAAAAAAAAAAAAGCAAACAAAAAACAGGTTTTACTGTGTCTTCCGACTCTTTTTTTTAGCACATATGACAGGCCTCGTTTCAACCACAGACAATCAAGAGGAGATGTGGACAATATAAAAACTGAAGGTAAGAAATAGGGATTTATATGCTAATATGGCTCAAATTAGCATAAATCAGCTGACAGATTACTTCAGCTGTAAATCACAACACATGCTGCTATTTTGTGAGGAAAATGTAATTTCATGATGATGCGTTTCAGAGCCATAACTGCCTGCTCTGGATGGGGTTATGACGTTACCATGGTGATCTACACAGATAGAAAAGACAAGGAAAACTTTAACCTTTTGCAAACCTTCTTGTGGCTTCAGGCCTCTGATTGAAGCTAACAAGCTAAGGCTAGGCCAGGGCTCTGTTCTTTTGGCCCCAAAGTTGTAGATTAAGAAAAAAGTTATTTATTACAAAAAAGGCAGCATATAAAAAAGTGATATTTATAATAAAATGATTGTACAAATCAAATACAAGAGAAGAGCTACACATAAGAAAAACTTAATATTTATTTTAAAAAACTGTAAATATATGAAGAAATAGCCAATTTAAAACTGTAGAAATGTTTCGATTTCAACACAAAAAGTCTAAATCACTTAAGAGAAGATTTCAAAAATGTGAATTTAAAAGAAAACCCCCCCACAGATTTCATTTTTTAAAAAAAGTTGCAAATACAGGCTGTTTATGAGAGAACATTTGTTTAAGAAGGAAAAAAAAGTACTTTATATTAAAACTTTTGTTAATTACACACTTTATTCCGACAACTGGGCTTAAAGTTTAAACAGCATGGACATTTTATTTATTTTCTAAAGCATTTTGTTTATTTATTCACTAAAATAAACTTACATACTTACTTTTTTTATTCCTTTATATTGGACAAATTTACTCCAAATGGCTCTTTCCATAATAGAGATTACAGACCAATGAGCAAGGGAAAAAGCTCAAGAACTACACTGTAGTGAAGAAAATTCAGTGCTATGGCAACAAAATTTGTACACAACAGAGTTACCATATTCATTTTTTGGCTCCGTTTAGCCAGATAACCTAACTACAGTAATAGATAAATTATTGAATTGCTTAGGGGGAAACAAAAATCTGACCCACAGCAGGTGGTATTTTTTTTAAGTTGGATCAAAGTCAGGCTTATAAGTTTTATAAGGGAATATGCACAAATAAACCTTTTATTATTAAAAAAAACATTAGCACTGCAGGGAGCATAGATGAGGAGAAGAATTATCTGACATCTACTATGTGGAATTTCTTTTAGCATTTATCACTCCTTAAGATAAGATGACTTTGTTTTCTATACATTTGAATCAGTCAAAAAAAAGGTTAAGCAGATAGGTGGAGAATAATGCACTCAACTGATTAACAAGGAAAAAAAACAAAATATCTGACTGACATAAGACACCAAAATAATCACAATTTTTAAAGTAAAACTCGAAGGGTTTTTTTAAAAAAAAAAAAAAACAACATAAATATGATCTTGAATTCTGCACAAAAAGTTTAGTATGACCTGTTGTTGGCTTTGAGTATCTGTATTGGTCAGTCGTATAGCTTAACTTTTCTAAGAGAGATGCCTATATAGCCCATAATAAAGAAAGAAAGAAAGAAAAAAGGGACATTCCTCTATCAGTGGAGCCACAGGGGTAAAAAGCTAATTTAAAACCTACTGTAAAAACAACATCTTTCATAGATGTAGATTGACGGAGATCAGTGCAGCAGGTGTAGTAAAACTATAAACACATTAAGCTTAAACCAGTAGGCCTGCATGCATCCCTGACTACCTCCGGAGGTGGACTCCAAGCTCAGATATAAATTCGTCCCAATTGTGTTGACCCATACTTTGCCATATCTCAAAAAAGTACATTTTAATGCAAGGGGTAAATGAGGTCTCGGAAGTTTTGGATGCTGGATCTAGCAATTTTTTTTTTCTTCTTTAAATAAGAAATGTGCCCATTAATACAAGCATCTGCACTTACGTAGGTTGTGTGGCTGCATGCTGGAGAGCCAGAGGGTACCCATAATGGCACGTTTTGGCAGAGGTGTGAATTTTTGAAATCCTTCTAAGGGATAGAAGTTTTTGTCATCTTTTGGAGCATTAGCTTTTAACCTGTCACTTTCAGCAAATGAAGTTGGTTCTTTCTGGGTTGGGACATGCCATATACTTGCTGAGCTATCCAGCCAATAGACACAAAGAACAGACTCTTTAAAAACTGACCTCATGATCATGATGTCAGTGTATATGGGATTAGGAGCAACTGTTAAAAGTCACTCATTGTTCAGAATGATCCTATGGTTTAGTTGAATATATTGGCTTTTGCATTAATTAAAATGGGTCTGAAACCTATTTTATAGTTTCTGACTAAGTTTAACCACATTTTAAAAAGAAAGATTGCATGCATAACGGTATTCACATCACAGAAAACTCAGATCTTACTGGGTTTCTCACCTGAAACAGTAGAGCACAGATGTTAGTTCGTCTGTTACAATCTTTATCGATATTTCAAAGACTCACGCATGTGTCCTGTTTAGGCAGTGTTACCTGGAGCCCTGAGTGTGCTCGCTGTCACCGCTCAAAGAGTCTAGCTCTTGTTTTATCTCCATTTCATCCGAGGAGCCCGTGTACTCTGGCAGGAACCCCATCAGCGCCTCGTCTGACTGGGGCCCCAGGTTGTCTGTGGACTGGGAGGAGGTGGAAGGGCCTGCTGCAGAGTTCGGGAAGTCCAGGGAGTTCACCCGGCCGTTCTCCAGCGGCTTGTTGAGGATCTTCTCAATGGGCTTGTAGTAGGGCCAGTCCGGTGTCGTGCCGCCTTCACCGACTGTTGACTTCAGCCGCCTGTTGGGAAGAAAGGGAGTGTTTTGAGGTCATGCAGCAGATGGAAGTTTGGAGTCGGGTGTTAAGTCTGGGGTGCACTTGCCTGTACTGAAAGGACATGTTTGTGATCTTCATCTTGATCTCCTCCTTGAAGCGTTGCTCTCCGGTCAGCTGGAAGAACCTCTGGGACATCTTCTCATACACCTTGGCGTTTCGCTTGCTCACCTTCAGCTCGTTATGGTGCTCCTCCCACACGTATAGGAGTGCTTTCATCTCGCCATCAGTCCAGTTCGGGGCCCGCCTGTGTTTCTCACTGGGGGCCGGGATCAGGTAGCTAAAGGCGTCCTCTGATGCCATTTTTGAACTGGCTCTCTTGGCCTGTGCAGTTTTGCAGAAATGGGACCTTAGAGGTTGGATTTTGAAAGTCTTTTACTGTGCTGAGGAGCCTGTGCACGCAGGGAGGCACACATGCACACACACACACACACATACACACACACCACCGTCCTGCCTGTGCCTTTCCCCCGTAGTCTAGCTGAAAGAGGACTCAAAATGGGGCCTAAGGCAGGAATGGAATCCGGTTAAAAGCTTTTAGTGCCGTGTGATGTCACCATGACATCAGGTTGCCTTGGCAACGGCGAGGGAGGCCCTTCATCTCCCCTCCCCTCTCCTCTAACCACTCCCAGCTGCTCTCTTTTCCCCTCCATTCTGCTCCACTGGAAAGCATAAAAAGCTTTTAGTTGAAAGGAAGCAGGACGACAGCACAGGATTGCTGACGGTTTTGAAACATGAGCCTCCAGGGATGGGAGGGGGTGAGAGGAGAGAAGAAGAAAAAAATGAGAGAGGGAGACAGAGAGAGGGAGAGAGCTGAGACCATGGGCATGCGTTTCCCTAGCAACAAGGCTGCGGATTTGGTAGTCAGCCAGTGCGCTGCTCCCATTTAAAAGCTTTTAATAATAGACAAGTCATTTTGAGAGGAGGAGGAGAGAGGATTTGCTTTATCTGGCAGGATGCAGAAAAGAAGCTCCCAGTCTAAAATGCAGACAAAACCATTTCATGGAGGGGAAAAAAAATAGCTGTGAGGGGCTTTATGTGAAAATAATACAAGCAAATGTAAGAGCCCTGCAAAAGAATACAACAGAGTGGCTTCTGTAATCAGCTTTCTTTTCTGCTCAGTAGACAATAGACCCCTGCAGAAAAGGTTTCTCTGACCAGTTAGGGACCCCTCCCCCCCATTTAGGTCTCTGCAAGGGGCGGATCTTCTTTACACTCTGCAGTTAATCCCCTATTTTTATGGGTTTATTTTCTTCCCCTCCCTTTCTCCCAACCTCCTTCTGTGCTCTGTTATGTCTCTGAAAGGCATTTATGCACCAAAGCCTATTTTTGCACAGACAAACTTGTCCTCTGCAGCATTTCTTTGTCTCTCTCCAGTTATGTTCGACACCTTAAAAAAAAGAGCAGTAAACTGAACAATCCAAGTCATGTTTTCCCACTTCATCTCTATTAGTGCCACTAGTTGCGGTCAGTCCAGCTTAACTCATTTGGGGCCCGATTAGATCCTGGACCCATCTGCTCCTCGGGGACCTGGCAGGCACATTTTCATACTGCTAATTGTCAGCTCTGCCCGATCCGTCACATCTGTCACTTAAGATTATCTGTGTCATTGCAGAAATGGAGGCACAAATGAAAGTTGATGTGAAAGGTTTTTGGGAGGGATGAGGAAATTTGATGTGTCTTTTGGATCTCGCCTAACTCTTACAATTTACAATCATATTGTTATTTTGGTTGGTTTTTCCCTGCTCTTTTAGTCTTAAAATGAGGCTTACATTAATTGAATTTTGTCACTTAAACTTATTTTAATAGCTTGGCTCAATCCTATTCCGGGGATCCTTTATAATTGTACTTATTTACCTCCGTACATTTTCTCATTCATTAAGGTGGAGGTAATCCGGACTACTAATCCCAGAGCCAGACTAATCTGCGGATAAACTACTCATGCTCATGTCTACAGGAAGTCACTGTTGGGAGTGATCCTTGAAATCATTCAATTAAATCTAGGCAAGGATCCCAGGTCTGCCATCGAAGGCAGACCTTCGATGGCAGACCTTCGATGGGCTTCTTTTACCAATTAATAATTTCATGTTGGTAAATGTGCAGTTTGTATTTAAAGTAGGTGTTTGAACTAATTTGACAATATAGGTGTTATGGATGTCCCTTGCGGGGCATCATAGAGACGCTAGACGCCGACCAGTGAGTTTGCTTGTTTATTAGCAAAGGACTAAAATGACAAAATAAACAGCCATGTGGGGCAAAGACACAAGATAATAGACTCAGAGGATTAACTATGGACGGGAGCGATGTCGGAGCCTACGCTGTACAATAAACACAAGATGACGAATGAAGATGAATCATAAAGGAGGCTGGAGTCGGGGATAGGGGCTCCAGCTGCATGTACAGAGGTGCACGGAGTTGTGTTGTAGGTCGCAGCGAGGAGTGAGCCTCAACTGCTCCCTTAAGTGGGCCACAAAAACCAATCAGGAAAGTAATTAATGAAATGACACACAGCTGTCACAATGCGACTTGGCTTTGACAGCCGGAAGTCCCGTCGTGATGCTGTCAAAATAAGAGCCCTGGCGAAGGCCACAATAACAAGGCCCGAAATGCGATGGAATGGGGAAAATACTGGACAACCCGAGCGCGGATGGAATCGGCGCTCAGGCCATCACAATAGGATTAATCCGCATAAACATATTGCTCAGTAAAGATGCTGCCACAGTTGCAGGTTAATGATGAGAGATCAGGTTAACAGGTAGCAAGTGAATGGAACTTAAAACACAAACACACAAACAAAATCCCAGGCTAGACAAGGATACGGTGGGCAAAAGAGACACGTGAACACCAGGGGTCTGCAACCTGTGGCTCCTCTGTCCATTATCAGAGGGGCTTTTTTTTTTTTACAAAAATCATAAATCTATGGGGAAAAAAATTATAAACTGACACGTAAAATGCTGCAGTTTTATGACAAAAAAGTTGCAAATTTACAAGAAAAAAACTGGGAAATACACAAAAATGCTACAAATTTCACAAAAATAACATGAGATGGACAAAGGAAGATAATTCACATTGCGTCTGTGCCTGATAGTCCTGTATTGTACTGCGAGTACGATTCATGTATCTATGGGCCGTGGACCGGTACCGGTCCGTGGGTCATTTGGTACCGGGCCGCACAGAAAAAAATAAATAACTTACATTACGTCCGTTTTATTTATTGAGTCTGAATGATGTTTTATTTTGAAAAATTACCGGATTCTCTCCGTTACATCCGTCTATGGCTCACTCTTGACGCATGTCAAGACGCTTGTCTCGGTGACGTGATACGTTACCGCTAAAATTGAAGGCCGTTGCTAGACGGCAGACATTACTAGAGCCGCTGCAGAGATTTCTCAGGAAAAAAAGTCACCGCTGGCAGCACATTTCAGTGACGAGGAATGGGTCGCAAAACTCGCTTACTTGTGCAACATATTCAGCCTGCTCAATGAACTCAATCTGTCACTTCAGGGTAAAATGACAACTGTCTTCAAGTTGGCAGATAAAGTAGCTGCATTAAAGCCAAATTGGATTTGTGGGGACGGCGCGTGAATGGAGGTATATTTGACATGTTTCAAACATTAGCGGGGATTTTGGAAGCGACTGAGCCCGAGCCTTCATTCTCCCAGCTGGTGCACGATCACCTGTCTTTGATTTTAAAAGAGTTTGAGCGCTACTTCCCAACGACAAAAAATACACCAACTGCCAAAGAATGGATGCGCGACCCACTTCTCAACAAACCAGGTGACTCCAACATGTCTGTGCAAGAAGAAGATCAACTGCTGGAGATCGCAAATGACGGCGGCCTTAAAAGTATGTTCGAGACAACAGCTCTGCCGGTGTTCTGGATGAAAGTCATGGCTGAATACTCTGAGATCGCCACAACAGCACTGAAAACCCTGTTGCCATTTCCGACATCCTATCTGTGTGAAGCGGGGTTTTCTGCAGTGACAGCAGCCAAAACAAAATTACAAAGTATACTGGACATAAGCAACACACTTCGGGTGTCATTGTCTCCCATTACCCCTAGATGGGACCGTCTCGTTGCAGAGAAACAAGCTCAGGGCTCCCACTGATTCAGCGTTGTGGTGATTTGTATTTTTCATGCACTTTATGTTTGTGTTTGTGGTCCATCTTATATTGAAGGCATGTTTAAATGTTACCATAGCGACCAGAGAGCGTTGTGGGCAGAGAGGATGTTACTCATGTTATGTTGTCGCCATGTTAAGAGGACACTGCTAATAAAGTTGCAAACGAGTACACAGTGGATTCACGTTTATCATTATTTTTAGAAAATACCACAGTTTTTATGCCGGTCGTATCATGTTCTTTTGTTGTATTTATCTGCCACACCTTAAGGGCCGGGCCCTAAAAATATTGTCTGACATTAAACCGGTCCGTGGCGCAAAAAAGGTTGGGGACCACTGGTCTACTGTCATGTTGCTGTTACACTGTCATTTCCCAGTTTGTGATCGAGCTAATAAAAATGTTGAAAATTTAAGAGAAAAAGTCACAATTTTATGAGACCCCCCAACAATATTACAAGGAAAATGTTGCAAATTTTGTAAGAAAAAAAATGTACTTTTATTGTGAAAAAAAAAACTCAAATAGATAAGAAATAGTCACAAATTTTCACAAAAGCTTCAAATTTACAAATTAAAAGTCACACATTAATGAGAATTTTTTAAATTTACAACAAAAAAGTTGCAAAATCAGATATTCATAAGTGTCAAATAAAAAAAAACATTTGAAAAATGTGCAGATTTATCATTTACAAGATAAAAGTCTCAACTTCAAGAAGAACCGCAACATTAACGTTTAAGTAGTACATTTATAATAAAAAATGAAACCATTTTTCCTGCTAAATACCAGTGAAAATGCAATGTTTTACTGGCTTTTTTCTAATGAAATTTGCAGCTTTAAATGTGGAGGCTTCCTTTTTAAATTCAAACTTTTCCCACTTAAATTTCAAGTGATTTTTATTTCTAAATGAAAATGAGTGTTTTTTTCTGTCTATATATTCATTCATTCATTCATTCATTCATTCAGCAAAACAACTAAGGAGCCAGAGGTTGCAGCCCTCTGCCTTAAGCCTTGTTTATGTTCCACCTCCACTCTGATGTGCTGAGATGTCAAAAGTTTCACAATTAAAACTGAAAATGCAAACGAAAAAAAAAGATACTCAGTGTTTTATCATATTAGAATTAAAATTACTGATAAAAATTATATCTGCCCTGCAATGTGTGGTATATGTATTTGGGGCACTTTATTATGAAGTGCAGTGTGGTGACATCACTGCCTATATAAGATAAGATAAGATAAGCCTTTATTAGTCCCACAACGGGGAAATTCCAGGATTGCAACAGCACAGGGATAGCAACACTCAGAGCAACAATCAGAAGGCAAGAAAAAAAAAAAAAAAAAAAAAAAAAAAAACAAGCAAGCAAGAGCAGCTAATATACATATGTACATATTACTATAAAATATATACGTATATACACACACACACACACACACACAGACACACAGTGCAGAGCATTGTAGCTGGATGGAATAAATATATGAATAATGAATAATGAATATTATAATATTATAATTTAATGAATATTAATTTAATGAATATTATAATAATGAATATAGCGGGGCTAGCCACCATAGCACGGCCTCTTATGCCGGATGCCCACTCCAGGTGCCTGCCGTGTAACTGCTGCGTTTATACCATCAATAACGCTGTGTTCGACACTACCACCATCTCCGCCTCATTCATCACCAGGTTACATACATGACACAGTGGACTTGTGACCCTGCCTCTCGCCCAAAAATGCTGGGATAGGTGCCAGTCCCCCCCACTCCCCTCCCCCGCCGATCTGAAAAGAATTAAGGAGTAGAAGACGGATGGATGGATAAAACTTTATCATGACCTAATTTTTAAAACTGTCTCCATCAAAATGATGAGCAAAGAGAAATTCTGGAGAATAATTAAAACAAGTCAAGAAGAAAAGGAAATACGACGAGGCTTAGCCTGCTCTTGGATTCACTGCAGGTGTGGAGGGGCAGAGAAATAGCTGTGAGTAGGTGAGCTTGTTAAGCTTCTGGCTCCCTAAAATGGGGAATTAAAAAAAAAAAGTTGTATGAGCCACTGGTATAAATGAACAAAAAAAAAAAAATCAGATTACAACGACCACAGTCTCTGAACTTTTACTGCTGACATGGGATTGAAACTGTCAGTGCTTCAGTCTCGCTCTTTAGAAAGAAACCTGAAAGCTTTAAATCTTTTTCTGCACAATTAGATGAAAAGCCTCCGAGCTCCATGAGGCTTCACTTGCCAAACAAGAATAAATGCTACAGCTGCTCAGTAGGATTTATCCTTGTTTAAAAGCAGCCTACTTTGTACATTTACTGCTGTATACGGCCTATTAATGCTGTCTTAGCAGGCAACATACCTTACAAACACATTCTCGACTGGTGCACTGTTCCCTCTTCACATTTGCTCTGACTTGACCACTTGCACATTGCGCACCTAGGTTTCAATTAGCACTCCCTCTGCTGGTAGACTACAGTATAATTGCATTTAAGAATGCGGTTCCAAATGCGGCAAGTGTGATCTAAATAAATAACTGATTTTTGGAAAAGGACTGGCAGGCCGCAGGGGGCGGGCTGCATATGGCCCGCAGGCTGCCAGTTTAGCACAGGGACGCCAGACCAAGCGGCATCTGCAGTTTCTTCCCAGCCTGTGATAGGCAGTGCAAATGTGTTGCCGTGCGAGTTTATTCACCAGCTATACAAAACAGAAGAAGCGCGGGAGCCCCACACAGTATCAACAATGGCACCTGCATGCAGGTGCTAAGAGGAGCTCCTGTGTTTACTACCTTTGGTGGAAGAAGCTAAAAAAGAAAGAAGGTGGCATAATAGTGGGCTTTTGCTTCTGTCTTCATTTTCCTCCTCGTCTTCTTTGTATGCTGTGTCGGTAGCGCCGCCTCATGAATGGGAGATTGGATTTGCTCATGCGTAGTCAATACGCACAGGCCATGTAGTCACAAAATTTGGGCTGCACACGCTCAGCTGCAGAGGGGCTTCGCAAAGCCCAGTGGACTGGAGACAATGTCGCAAGTCGAGCAGATGCACAAACCAAGGTGGAGCATAAACCCAGCTTTAGGATGACTTGTTTTCTTTTTAGCTTACTCATTGTTGACTTCTTTGAACTTTTGCTTCTGACACTTTATTGGTCTCTATCAGATAGAGCTGTGTTTTGCAGGGTTCCTAAGAACCCGGGGGTTCCACAGGAAATTGTGTAATTTCACTTCTAAATTAGTCAAAAAAAATTACAAATCATTTGCCATTGTTGTGCAGGGATTCTGTAGGATCTCTTCAATGTCAGTTGGTGACAGTATGAATGAAGTATGGTTACAGTCTTCTTCCTCATGTGTTTTATGGAGGTTATTGACCTTGTTAAGATGTGCCACGGTGTAGTGACTAGATGAAAAACTGATAGATAATTTCTTGAAGAACAAAGATTCAGACTCTGAACTGGGCCCAGGACAACATTCTGGCCCAGGTGAAGGGCTGAGTGGTTGTCAAAAGAAAGCTAAGACAGTGAAGTCAAGGCAGTACAGCCTTTGTATGTTTCCTAGCAAACCACTCATACACTCACTTTCGTGCCCGTTTTCACACACGTCTGTTCTCTTACAGGTGCAGGTATCAGGCTCATGATACCTGATATCATGAGCCTCTGTTTTCTCTGTTCCTCTCTTTTTCTCCCCCTCCCCACCCCCTTATCTGGCACCCCTCCGACCACTTCAAATCTTTTCAGTCCCCCCCCCCTTTCAGGTCCATCATAAGTAAAACAATTTAAGTATTAAAGTTATTACAAGAGGAGTCTATAATACTATTTATGTACAGTACACATCAAATATGAGTAAAGTTCATTTTGGCAAAGTAAATCTGTTTGGCACAATATGGGAAGCAGATATCTGTTCTGCTTACCTAGCTGCTAGACAGGACGAGACGGGGGGGGGGGGGGGCCCTGGGGATCCCATTGCACCAAGCTGTTATGTTTGGTGACTGCATGGTGCCACGGCCCCATGAAAGCACTATCTCCAAACAAAACACCCTTCAATTCAAGATAAGACCACAGATTTTTTTTTTTTTTTTGTTAATCACCATGAGCATACAGAGAAACAGATATCTTTAATGAGAATAAACATTGCTTTTCAAGCCTGACTGCTATAAAAAATAAAAAGAGAGACTGGGAGCTGTGGAGGAAGAGCTTTGTTTGTGCCCTTCTTCAGTTCCTGCCAGGATATCAGCTTTGTGTTCATCTAATCTGGCCCAGGTTTCACACTGAGTATAAACTACAAGTAACATAGGCTACAAAGCATCATTTTGTAACATTTTTGGTTGGTAGGGTGCCACAAGATTTTTTTCAATGTAAAAAGGGTTCCATGGCTCAAAAAAGATTGAAAAACACTGAAATGAAGTGAAGGCTGCAAAAAGCCAAAAATCCTGAAACATAACCAGCTTTACGAGGTATTTAAATGTACCTCAGAGTTTGGTGCAATAGAAAATTCACAGCTTCCACACTCTGACACACACCAAGCATTTGTTTTTGGACAGGTTTGACGGGCTCACCCAAAGCCAGAGAATACTTCAGCTGCCTCGTTGAACCTTAGAAAAATGTTTAATGCAAATTTGTGCACATAAAACACATACATAGATTACAGTGCATACATAAAGTTCCAAAAAGCATCAATGCTTTAATTAAAATAATTTAAACTAAACATGACAGAAAATATTGATGACCACATTCTGTAGTGATTGGAGCTTTTGAGGCTGGTGTGTGTTTGTGTCCTTTTGATAGTAAGTAGAAAGCGCTGTGCAAATCTGAGCTCAGGCAGGCGGTCCAGTCCTGACTTTGAGAATTTACTCCTTTTTAGAGGGAATGGTTTAATCCAAAGTTGTTGGTTTTTTTTTACTCCAGTCACTGACATTAATGCAGATACAAGAAGTCAGAGAAAGCTATCAAAAGCACCCATACTCTGAAGAGCCAAACAATTAAGGAATGTCAGCATATCAAATACAAAAGTGATTATTTTAAACAAACTGGGCTGGTTAACAGCATTTATAGTGTCAGACTGTGGTACGTCAGCAGCTTATGTCACCCTCTGCCAAGTTTAAAATCAATAAAATAAAATGCACCATATTAAATGGAAATGAGAAATTAATACTTAAAAAAACAAATAATTGAAACCAATATCATATATCAAGTATCCATAATATACAAGAATACAAGTTAAAAATCAAACTTGAAAAGGAATGTAGTTCTGGAAAAGTACCACTAGAGGTCAGCAAATATCCATGCTCAGATAGCCACTTGTACACTTTCTGAAAAGTTGCTTCTGTGTACTGTGGACTAACTTTTATAAAAACAAAAACAGCTTTTCTTCAGCCTGTCTTCCTTTCAGTTCCACATGGCAGCACAAGCCAAAAGATTTCACTTGATTACATTCTTCATATGGAGTCTCACAGTATAAATGATTTTTTTTCTTTAAAACGCAACACCCCGGGAATGCGCGGCGGCCTCAAACATCTCACTGAACCACATCTGCAACCTTGACACTGTTGCTGCATCAGGAAAGAAAGTTGTTCCCCCATACCAAACCAACTCATGCAGTCCGAAGAGATTCTTGTGAAGTTTAGTTTTTTTTTTGTTTTTTTTTTTAGAGGAGTCAAAATTCCCGTGCTCATGTCAGATTTTGGAAAGAATTTGTCAGATCCCTTCCTGGGATTTTACGTTTAAAGACTCAACCTGGGCTACCTCTTGCGTCGCCCAGTCAGTCTCTGGGTAGACACTCCTCCTCGGTGATGCCCTGAGCCTTGAGCTCCTCGAGAACGTTGTCCAGGTGGCCCGGGTCCGGGTAGCCGTGGCCCGTCAGGTTGGAACCAAACTCGGTTTTGTGGTGGACCTCGTTCCAAATGACCGTGTCGGACTCACCGGTAGTGCTAGATGTCCCAACAGAGAAAATGAGCCTGCGGTCCCACGCTACCAGAAGCAGCCTCAGGACCTGGACGAGAAGATCAGGAAAGGACAGATGACCTTGTAAAATAATTTTTCTGCTTGTAGAAGTAGCAGACGTTTCAGGATTCAGAATATTCAGGAACATTCAGGAGCAATACAAAGCAAATATCCAAATATTCTGTATTTTCTGTTTTCTCCTGGTGTAATTTCCTCAGAAATTTGCCCCATTTCTCAGATTTTATGAACAGGGGACAAAATTCAGTACAGAGCAACGTCACAATATTTTGCACACTGATACTGTACTCATTAGAAACATTATGATAACATTTTATTTAAAAAGATTCAACTTTTTGGGTACCTGAGTAATTTAAAAAAAAAAATGACTCTTCGGTCCCTTACACCAGTGTTTTTCAACCAAGTGATCGTGACAGAATGTTCAAAATGATAACATTTTAGATTGGTGGGGTTCTGTGGGATTTTTGTAAAAAGGGTTCCATGCCTCAGAAAGGTTGAAAAACACAGGTCTAGTTGGGGCTAAAATTGTGACATCACACTGCAAATCAAGTTTCACTGTAATATCGTATCATGGGGCTTTTGGTGATTCTCAGTCTTAATAAATCTTAAACCTTTCTGTAAATTTGCAACTTTTTCCTTGCATTTTTGTGTTTTTTCTTGTCGTTCTGAAATGTGAGGCTTCTGCATGCACTGTTGTTTTTTGAAACAGCAACTTGACTGTCAGCAAAATTACTTTGTCATAAATATTTTCCTTTTAATATGGACTTTTCTTAAATTTGCAGCTTTTCTAGTAAATTTAAGACTTTTCATGTTAATTTCAGTTGTTTTTATTTGCAGTTTTATTCATATACTGTAAATATCTGACTGTTAATTTGCAAATTTTCTCATAAATTTGCTATAGTTCTTCCAGTAAATTTGCACTTGCTGGTAAATATGAGAGATAATTCTCCTATAACTTTACAATTTTTATGTTAAATTGGAATTTTTCTCTCGTACATATTTGTGGCTTTTCTCAAAAATCACATTTTCTTGTGAACTTTTAAATTTGCATAATTGCCATTTATAATTTTTTTTAAAATATGAAATTTGTATAAATTATTCCCAAATTTGCTAATTAAAAAATAAATTTAAGACTTCCTTCATGTAAATTTGAGATTTTCTTGTAGATCTGAGAATTTATTCATGTCAATTTACTTTTTTCCCCCCAATCAATAAGCTACATTTTTCCTGTGAATTTGTCATTTTTTTTTCTTGTACATTTATGCAGCAGTTTTTTCATGAATTTGTATCTTTTCCCATACATTTATGACGTTTCTTTAAAAAGACAAACTTTCTTGTAAACATTTGAATCACTGGTAAAATAAATACTTGAATATTTGTGCACATCCCTAAAAATCACTATCGGGAGAGGCTGCTTCCTCTACCTTGCGTCCCTTCTCGCTGTCAGGGAGGTAGCAGTGTCTGGGGAACCCACGGGCAGTGAAGGGTTTGCCGGGGTTTGGGTGTTCTGGGCCCTAAAGAGAAGGAGCACAATGCTGTCAACCACAAAATAAGATTTAATATATGTAGCTGCTGCTAGCATCGTAGACACTCAGATCTCTACCTGGATGCCAGGGGGGATGTTGTAGATGATCCGGATGGTTTTGCAGTCGGGGTGGCCTGGCAGCGAGTGGGGGATGACGTGGTATTCCATCTTGCCCGGGGGCTGGTTCCCGGTCTTGACCCCGTAGATGGTCTTGCAGGTGGGACACTGCAGGCTGCCGTCCTTGTTGCCGTTGTTGTACATGGCAACGAGGCATTGGAGGTGGTACTGGTGACCACACTGGGCCAGGCGGCCCACCGACTCGGCCCGGGAGATTCCCCCCACTCCAGGACCTTTGTAGCCCGATGGACCAGCCAGGGCCTCCATGCAGATGGTGCAGTCCTGATGTGGACAGGTACAGTTGAGATTTACTGCATACTCTACATCTAAATTAATATTTTTATTTATATTTATTCATGTCTATGCTCCAGGGTTCAGTAGGTTTTAGTATGACAAGAGCCAGTTTATGGCTGAAAAAAATCTGCAAAAAGCAGTAAAACATCTCTGAACCTTAAACTGAAGGTAAAATATTTGAAATATAAATATAAACTGGCCTGTCAGTGTTAACAATTCAGTGTTTTTCTACTATGCAACTTTTTTCCTGTAAATGTGTGACTTTATTCTTGTCAATAGGGCTGAGCAATATATTGAATTTAGTCGATGTATTGGTACATTTGGCCACCTGTGATACATAAAATGCTTATATCACACATATCAAGTATAGTTTGTCACGTTAATATGAGCTGGAACTTCACGATAGAGAATGGGCATTGATGTCATGCCACGGTGCATTCTGGGCCGTCATCGCCACTATCGTGGTCTAGCTTCCTTGTTTACCTGTAGTGTACGACAACTGCTAACAGACATACATTCAATGGAATGCAGCAAACAGAAAATTAAAATTCCTTATTCAGAGAAGCTGAATAAGGAAGCAAAGGAGCGCTACCTCTAAAAAATTAACAAAATAAACAGGATCGATCGGTATGAGCACAAGAAATGGACCCCGGATCACGACCAGCTGCCTCGAGTCACGCTGTCAGATGTGTTTGCCTACATGGTTTGTGGGGTGAGTGCATACACCCATGAACAATTTAAGAACTATAAATCATTACAGGCTCATGTTCAATCCATCAATGGATTGAACATGAGCCTCTAATCTCCTGGGTGAATGACCAGAAAACCGTCGTTTGTACAAAGGTAAGCAGTCGTTGTTTCTACACAGTTTTCTGCACTAGCATGTGTCTCTGCAACTACAGGCATGTCTAAGTCCCAGCGGTGAAATGTTGGATTTACAGTCATATGAAAAAAATGTGGACAACCCTTTAAATATTCAGTTCTTTCTCAAGAAATGTTCACGTATCTATGTCTAACCTTGTTTTTGTTTTTATTTGCATTTTTAACATTTATTTAGCCGCTGTAAGTGGCAATGAATGTGGGGGTGTCCTAATTTATTCCTCACCATTTGTTTAGAATTACATTTAACAGAAAATTTGAAAAAAGTCTAATTCATTTTTAATTGTTTAGTTTTATTACGTGACTCTCCCAGTATTTTTAACATTGATATTAAATATCCATATGTCCAAATATGTTAAAAAAACAGGCTTATACAGGGTGCCCTAATTTTTTCACATGACTGTATGTTCAGATTTGTCATATGATGCTTAATAATTACATAAACATTATTACACAACTGGACATGAAATACTAATTAAATAATGTGATTTAATTAAGCCTGACACTCCTGCTGGACTGAAAAAAATTACCAGTATAATTAGCCGCTATAAAAACATACTGAATCAGGACAGTGATATTTTTTTCTTCAATTGTTGCTCAAAGTTTAGACCACAATGTTTACAAAACAAGAGCAAAAGTGTATTTTAGCACAAATGTTAATGTTTAGAAATGATGTTTAACCTGTTTAGGGATTTAAACAGGATTTGGGACAAGATGAAAACAAGGAGTAAATACTCCCTTGACCCGGACATTTTTATAATCACCTGAAAGAGGACAAGCTGCTGAATCCAACAATGCCAAACATTCTACGGACTTCAATCCCCAGCTCATTTTAAATCCATGCGTAATGAAGGCAGCAACGTGCACTCTGGGAATTCCTTTCCAGTGCGCACAGAAGGGGAATCCCAGTGCCGCCTGTAGCGGTCTGTGTCCAGGTTTTGTTATTTTTTTTGATAGTTTTATCAGACGTATTTATTCCCACCTTCAGACACCACTCATTTTCATTTCCCATATCTGGCCTGCCGTCGCTCACTAGTAAACAAAGACAGGCACACCACCTTTCCCACAATTCCTTGCATTTTTCCCATCAGGTGATGTCACACGCCCATTCTCTATATGCTGTGTCTCTCTCCCTGGCTGCCGTTCCTCAGCAGCAGCAGCTCAGCACTTTTTGCTCTATAGATAGCCTAAGTCACACCCCCTCTACTTCCACATATGGGTCCTTAAATCGGAAAAATTCTCCTTTGAAATGAATGGCAAGAGTGAAATTATCTTTTGATCCCCATCAAATTTTGCCACAAGTTACATATACGATGTTTGTCAATTTAAAAGATAATTCTCCACGTAAATAAAGTTGTCGGTTGTATAACAGTAATATTTAGTTTTTGTGAAAACGGTTAGCGGACAACAACTCCCATCATGGCGGGAGATTAGTAAAACCTCACCTCCTGTTTCCTGACCGATGAAAGAAGGATCCAAAGAGGAGAAAAACACCACAAAGGTATTGTTTTGTGTTGTGAGAGCTGCAGCTGATCCAGAGGACCGTTAGCTACTTCACCCTGGGTACGCTTTGAACACGTGACGTCAGGTTTGACCTCTGGTCTTAATTTACATATTTTCAAAACCTTATAGCTTAACAGACACCAACCTACATGGTTCTTTATGTGGAAAATTCTCTTTTAAATTGTAACTTGTGGCAAAATTCGATCGGGATCAAAAGATAATTTCGCTCTTGCCAGTCATTTCAATGGAGATTTTTTTTTTCAATTTCAGGTCCCATATGTGGAAGTAGAGGGGGCGTGACTTAGACTCTCTATTGCCCAGCCCTGTGTGTAAATGTAAGAATTTTTTTTGCCCCAAATTTGCTGCTTTTCCACTTAAATCTGCTATTATTTCAAGTAAAATAATTTTGAAAGGATTTTTCATCAGTTTGTGTGAACTCTTAATGTGAAAATAAGTTAGCAACTTTCTTACAAACACATTTTTTAGACAAATTTACTCTTTTTTTCCCCTCATGAATCTGCCACTTCTGTTTTTAAAGGTGCGACTCTATTCCTCATATATTTGCATCTTTTTTCTAATAAATTAGAAGAACAAATATGTTACATTTTGATATTTTACTAAAAGTATCAAAAAATATTTACTAAAAATAATTTGTCAAAGCCATGGAAACCACAAGTTATGGGCAAAAGAGGCAGATAGGACTCTGGAGCCACAGGTTGCAGACCCTTGCTCTTCCTAATATTATACTCAAGGAAAATTTACAAGAACCAGTTCGAATCAATGAGAAAAAAAGTTACAAATTTCCACAAAAAGCCACAAATTTAAAGAAAAAGCCTTTGCAACTTTTATGAGGAAAAAAATTCCCAAATTTATGGGAGAAAATGCTTCACATTTTTCAAACTGTTATAAATTCACACAAATAAGTCACTAATTTACAAGAAATAAACTGGGCAAATTTATGAGTGAAACATCTGTAACACACAAGAAAAGTTGCTGACCCCATATTTAATTTTGTCTTGACCAATTTGAACATTAACTTTGATTTTAGGGAAAATTTGAGCCAATTTTAGAGTCGTTACTACTGTAAAATCAGAAATACAGTGGCAGGATGGTGATGATGACTCGTATTATGCTAATAAAAAGCCTTCGCTTTGGTGGTGGTATGCAGTTTTGGGCTGCTCTTGTTTGCTATTAACCCCATAAGCATGATTAAAAGGAATTCTTATGTTTCAGTGACCCCCATCCAGGTACGTTCACTTCCTCCAAAGCCGATCTCTGAGACTGAGAACTCACCTCCTCTGGGGGATTGCGGACTTTCTGAAGGTAGCGCTTCACCACCTCCTCTGGGGTCTTACCTAAAAAACAGGAATCACAAAGTCAAACCATCACATTAAGATCCACAGTGTTCAGTTTTTGTTGGGCACGTGCACCTCCTCATCAGAGCCGAACGCACCTTTCCTCGCCTGCTTCTTGGTGGTTTTGCGGCAGCAGTGGCCCAGCCCAGGTACAGGTTTGAGGTCGCTCTTGCTGACAGGCGGAGGGTGAAGCACCAGCTTGGGTGGGCGGGTCAGGCAGACAGGAAGTCCTGCTGCGCTCATCAGGATGCCTGTTATACCTGAGAAGCAGAGGGGGGGGGGCATGACAGGGTGTACGACTGCTTTCTTTGTCCATGCTAAAATACAGACTGTTGTGTGTGGGGTACAAAATCAATCAGGTCACGTTTTCTTGACGGAGGTGAAGCAGCAAAGTGAAGATGCTTCAGCAAAGTCTTATTTGCTTCATAACAGTTGAATCAACACAGGGGTCTGCAAACTGCTGCTCTGGAGCCACATGTGGCTCTTTTGCTCATAACCAGTGGCCCCCTGTGGCTTTAACATCAAGCATTAATTTAAAAAAAACCCCTCAGATTTACAAGAAAAGCATCTCAAATTTAAGAGAACAAAGCATAAGATTTATCTGAAAAAAAGACGTACAATTACAGTTAAAAAAAAAAAAGTACATTTCTAAAAGGAAAGGTTGTAAATTTAATTTAAAAAAATGCAAATTTGCAACAGAAAAGTTGTAAATGTACAAGAGAAACTCAAATTAATGAGAATATACAACAGGAGCAACTTCACAGAAACATGGTCACAAAAGGCAAATTTATGCGTTTACATTTATGAGAGTACAGTGCCAAACTTATGAGAAAAAAAGTCACAAATTTAAGAGAAAAAATTGCAAACTCATGTGAAAACACTTGTACAATAATGAAAAAGAATTCACAAAATTATGATTAAAAATGGCACTGAAAATAAAAATGCAGTTAATCTGAAAGAATGAAGTGACAAATTTATGAGAAAATAATGGCAAATTTACATGAAACAATACTAAAAATTAGCAAGAACTTAAATATATAGATTCACAAGAAAAAAAAAAACCTTTCAAATTCATGTGAGAATGTTGCAAATTAATGAGAAAAAAATCACAAATACTGTAAAGTTCTAAAAGAATAAGTCACAAACTTATGATAAAAATGGCAAATTTACAAGAGTAATATCATAAATACTATAAATGCCATAAAAAGTGAAAAACCCAAGAGAACAGAATACAAAAAATTATCAGAAAAAGTCACAAATTTGGCAGAAAAAAGGTAAAAATTCTTCAGAAGAAAGCAGCAATTTTATGAGAGGAAAAAGTCACAAATTTATGATAAACTGCAATTTCATAAGACCAAAAGTAGTAAATTCAAGAGAATAAAGTCATACATTTAGGAGAAAAAAAATGTACAAGAACAAACTACCACAAATTTGCAAAAGAGCAGCAAATTTATGCAAGAAAATTTCTACTTTGGAATTGAAGAAGCATTAATTTGTCAGTGTGTTTACCTGCCAGTGCAGGGTGGACAGGACTGGATCCATTCAGGTTCTTTACTGGAACTGTTGGCACTCTAAAAAAAACAACAACAACAACAGATATTAATCCATGGCCCACTGACTTATTAAAAAAAAAAAGCCAAACTTGCCACAGGGTGGATCAGCTCAGCCCACAGGGTGAAGGAAGCGTGCCGAGTCACAGGTAAAGCGGAGCAGAAACGCACAGCCGGTGACAGCATGTGCTGCTCAAGAGTCAGCAGGTTAAGAAGCTTTCGCCAAGTCAAACGGGGAAACAAGCAGATGCTGCTGGTCATGACTTGACATACTGTCCTATAATTACCAGATTTAATGGCAGCGGTGCACACCCACCAACACCACTGCCACAGAAAGACATCTGTCACTAATTTAGAAGTCATCGTTTGAGACAGCAGTAGATTCTCATAACACAAATGTCCAAATTAAAGCACTTTCATCTTAGCACATACAGCATAGTTTATGCCCATAACCGTGTGGCTAATTGTTGCTTATAGCAGAAACGTAAATGTAAAACTCACAATTTTACATTAGAAAATAAGTCTTAAATCATGAGAACATCAGAAAACCTTTAAAAATTAAAAAAAAGCATGTGAAAAAACAAACTTACATTACTTTGTACCGGATGTACTTTTTCCTATTAAATGCATTTTTTAAAAAAATAGCAAATTTATGAGAAATCAAGAGTGTAAACCTACAACTTTGCAGCAAGCAATGGTAAATTTATAAGAAAAAAGTTGTAAATTTAAGTTTAAAAAAAGCACAAATCTACATGTGTACGAGAAAAGTCAGGAATTTATATGAAAAAGTTCTACATTTACAGAAAGCATTTAAAATTTAGAAAAATATAAATTTTCTGTTTTAAACTCTGGCTGCTGTAAGAAAAAAAAAAATCACTATAACAGTAGCAAGTTTAAGCGGAGAAAAAAAAAAGCTAATTTATGAGAATATGGTCACAAATTTACAGGAAAGCACACATGAATATTACGGAAAAAGTCAAAGAGGAAAAAGACTTTAATACTAATGTTGACAAGCGATTTATTTTAAAGGCTTAGATACATTTTTCAGCTCAGCCTAGAAGTTTTTGGCCAAAAATGGCCGTCCTCAAAAGCACATGGATAACTAAAGGTAACCAGATTTGACGTGAAACTCAATGGCAGCACCACACAGTCAAGTTTAAATTTAATATTTTGTTCTTCAAGAAACTTCCCACTACTAAAGAATCCCACATGCTTTTATTTTGCTGAAACCATGGCTGTGAAACATTTCTAGTCACTAAAATGTAAATCAAACAAGCAGCGAAGACAAAATCGGCGGGTGATGATCTCACTGAGGTCTCTGCCACTCTCGGCCCCAACAGAGGTGCGTACTTACGGTCTGCCAGTCTTGATCACAGTCATTGTTCTCGTTTTTAAAGCGCCCGTCACAATGTTCCAGCAACAACATCCACTTGTAGCAGATTTTCTGAATTTGTTGCCCCCCCCACCGCCTCAAATCGTTCTCGGTGTCCAGCAGTCAGTGCGTCCGCCTCTGTCCCCTCGTCTGCTAGTGTGTGCCGTCTCCTTTGGTCCCTCTTTTTAAAGTCCTAATCCACCTGTTTCCATCTGTTGACTAAACTCTGGTTGTGGGCCAGTGATTCGTCACGGGAGGGATTACCTGTCAGCTTCTACGTCATACGGCCAGACTGCCATGAGGCTGACAGACACGAGCACATACAGCAGGACTGTGTCCGATCAAATCACAGACCGGTCATATTGCGCATTAAGAACTTTTAGCTTCTCTTCACTCATTTTTTTTGTGGATGGAGCACGGGAGTTCCATTCTCTTCTGTCTCATTTTAGACATTTTAAATGCACTTTTAAATAAAAAGCCTACAGTAATTTTCCCAGGCATGTTTCTAACGAAAGGTGGAACAAAATGCAAAGTTTCAGCTCCTCTTTAACTCCATCTACTGCAGAAATCCAACTGTCTGGAAATAATTTTACATTTTAGCCTATAGGAACTTTTTTGGGAGCTCTCCAAACAAAATAATATCAATAACAGTTTATGAATAAGTGATATAACACCGACATGGACAAAAACTGCTGTACTGTTCCAGTCAATCTAATTACACAGCACTGAGTCACTAAATTTATTTGTTTACTAACAAAGTGTCCTGGCTGTGGGTTTAATTCCCTGCCTTTAGTCTCCATACGTGACTCAAAATGGCACGGACCAGAATGGGGGCGGGGAGTTGACTGACATTTATGTGTCGGGAGCGAAAACGTGAGCAGCATGATGAAAAGATTAATGGAGGTGGGAGAAAAGTGGAGAAAGGTGTGTGTGTGTTGTGGGGGGCAAGAGGAGGTGTGTGAGTGTGAACCGGTCACGTTTCTTTGATCCTCAGCTAAGCTAGGAGCATTTGAGCAGCCTCCATCTGGAGCGCTGGATAATAGAGGAACACACGAGCCATCGCATATGGCAACGCTTGCATATTGGGAAGCTAGTTAACGTCCCAAAACTGAACGCCTTAAGATGGCAGAAGATGCTGAGTAAAGGTGTTCAGTTTGTTTATGTCAAGACATTTAAACTGTTGAAGCTTTTGTGTAACTGGCTGGCAACAATATGCCCGCGCGTTTTAGATGGGGCCACCTGACCACAAGGAAAAATTATTGTGCAAGTGTGTCACTAAGTTATGATGCAGCACTTACTGTATTTCAAAAAAAGTGGACATATGAAAGTAAATCATCTACTTCTTCTGGCTGCTCCTTTCAGGGGTCGCCACAGTGGATCATCTGCCTCCATCTCACTATCCTTTGTGACACCAACCCTCTCATCCTCCCTCACTGCATCCACAAATCTTCTATGGTCTTCCTTGTTTCCTCCTGCCAGCAGCTCCATTTTCAACATCCTTTGTCCAATATATCCACTGTCCTCCTCTGCACATGTCCAAACCATCTCAGCCTTGCCTCTCTTACTTTGTCTCCAAAGCACTCAACCTGAGCTGTCCCTCTGATATACTCATTCTAATCCTGTCCCTCTTAGTCACTCCCAATGAGAATCTTAGCATCTACAATGCCACCTCTTGTCTTTTTGTCAGTGCCACTGTCTCCAAACCATGTCTCACTACTGTCTTGTAAATCTTCCCTTTCATTCTTGCTGCTATCCTTCTGTCACAAATCACCCCTGGCACTTGTCTCCACCCAGTCCACCCTGCCTGCACTTGCTTCTCTTCTTGTGCATTTTCCATTGCTTTGGATGGTTGACCCTCTACTCCTTGTATCTTTATCGTCACACCTGCCTCCCTTTCATTCACACACATGTATTCCGTCTTGCTTCTACTGACTTTTATTCCTCTTCTCTCCAGAGCATACTTCCACCTGCTCCCTATTGTCACTACAGTTCACAATGTCATCTGCAAACATCATGGTCTACGGAGAATTATACCTGACCTCATCTGGCAGCCTGTCCATCACCATGGCAAACAAGGGGTTCACAGCTGATCCCTGATGTAATCCTACCCCCACCTTGAATCCATCTGTCACTCCTACAGCGCACCTCACCACCATCTCACTGTTCATATACATGTCCTGCACCACCCTCACATACTTCTCTGCCCCTCCTGAATTCCTCATACAGTACCACACTTCCTCTCTTGGCACCCTATCAGTGCCTTCTATAGATCCACAAAGACAGTGCAGTTCCTTCTGACCTTCTCTATGCTTCTCCATCAACACTCTTAAAGGGGTCATTGATTGAAAAATGGTTTGTTTGTAGGTTTTAATTATCTGAAATGTGTCTATTGGTCAAGTAATTATCCAAAAAAATTATCAAAACAGTCAATTCTCAAAGAAAAACATACAGCATTTATCTTGTTTTTCTTTCCCAAAAACATTTTTGACTCTTTCGGGTCAATCATACAACATCATGATTAGAAAAAGCCAACCCACCACCATCCTGGGATGGGACAGCATCCCTGGGATGGGACCAGGGACAGCGCAAGCTGTTCCTACTGAGGAGGCTCAGGTCTTTTGATGTACAAGGGGCGCTGCTGAAGACATTCTACGACACGGTGGTGGCATCGGCCATCACTTTTGGTGTGGTCTGCTGGGGCAACAGCATCACAGCAGCCGATAGGAGGAGACTGAACAAACTGATCAAGAAAGCTAGATCTGTCCTGGGGCAACGCCTTGACCCAGTGGAGGAGATAGGAGAGAGAAGGATGGTGGCTAAACTGTCATCTCTGCTGGAGTCCGAGTCCCACCCTATGCAGGACATATTGAACGCACTGAGGAGCTCATTTAGCAGTAGACTACATCATCCTAGGTGCGCAACCGAGAGGTTTCACAGGTCCTTCCTACCTACGGCTGTCAGACTGTATAACCTAAGCAGGGCTGCTCGCAGAGATAACAAAAAAAAAAAACGTGATGACCTAATAGTATTGAATGCAAAAGACGCAACAGACTTACACAAATGGTCCCCTCCAGTTTACAACTAGGACAATATCAGTCACTATGGAGGGTGACAATATGTATGGGTACATATTCATACTATGTAGGATAACTAAGTAGACAGTGATACTGTTTATTCCATCTTGCTACAATGCTCTGCACTTTGTATATATATTTATATATTTATGTGTACATATGTATACCCACTGCTCTTATTTATATTTTTCGTATCTTCTTAATTATTGCTCTGAGTGTTGCTATCCCTGTGCTGTTGCAATCCTGGAATTTCCCCATTGTGGGACTAATAAAGGCTTATCTTATCTTATCCTTGAGAACCGCCCACTGTTTATTATTGGCCCACCTAGCTGTGTCATGTAGATGGAAGGGGTGCTAAAGGGAGCCTGTTAGCCCCCAAGCTAACACTGATACCAGGAGACTCACAGCAAGCACAGCTTATATTGTTATTTTCTTCAGATTTAGTCACCCTAATAGCCATCCCTGTTACCACCTGGTTCACCAGTCCACAGTTCACAATATACTCAGTATCTCTCCAGCCCATCTCCCAATAATTTCACCATGATTCCACAGCAAATTAACAGCACCAGTGCACTGGACACGGGAACCGCCTGCACTGGGACCCGAGGCTTCTGGCTCTCACGGCCAACTCCCCCACCATCCTCCGGGGCTCCGTGAGACTCTGCTTTGCTTTCATGGGTAGTGTAGGGGAGCAGACTCGTGACAGGGCGCCCCCCACCTGGCCGTGGGAGTTGAGTGAAGTCCTGCAGAGCGAGACATTGCCCTTTGAAATCCCATGGTTCAGCAAGCAACCTTGTGTTCTGGGCCAGATCAGTTGTGGCGATCAGGGGGCTGCCCGACATGGGGTGCTACTGATTTGTTCTGGAATCACGGCAAAAATATTGAGAGTTAGGCCGGAGTGATGCGAGATGTACAACTGACTGGATCAGTGAACCAGCATTGCTCATCCAAGCTAGAAGGCTAGAGGCTAGTCAGCTAATGGCTACCTGATGTATGAAGGAGGGCGGAGTTGAATAGGTGAAGGATGTTTCTTAAAGTGACAGGCTTTAAATCAGAGTGTTTCAAGACAGACAAGAAAAATACAAAGCAAATTTGCTTCAATAATTAAAAAAAAAGAAAATGTGAACAAAATATGTCAAACTTTTCATTAAGACATGTGTGAGCCGTTAAAATGTGGAAAAAAGTGTCATAATCTTTCCTCTGGGCAAATGAGCATTTGTGAACAGGACTCACTGTCATGAGTCTGAACTCAAATATTCCGTCTGAGCTCAGACTCAGTTTATTTCTGAGTTTTGTATGTGTGTCATTTTGTTGTCAGTTTTCTATATTCATTTTGGGTTTTTGTCCCTTATGAGCCCCCCTCTCTCGGATACTCCCCCTTGCTGTTCACAGTCCATTTCCCAGCTGTGGGCAGTTGGGTAATTAAGGCCACCTGTCCGCTCATCTACCTGCCCATTATCTGCTTTTGACTATTCAAGAGCTGCCGTTTTGTATCTCAGTGCGGCAGCATTACATGGACAGCATTGTCTATTGCAGTATGTCTAATGCCTATGGACTACTCTTCTCATAACCCCCTAAGCGTTCCCTGCTCAGGAGAGTCAGTCTTGTAAGTTACTTTGTATTTTTATGTTTGCAAGGTTCTGGACTTTTTGTTAATAAATGTCAATAAACAGTAGTGATGGCAGAAATGGAATGTTCGAGAGATCGAATCATTTGGAACAACAGATTCAGAAAAAGAATCGATCTTTGGGAACATTTGAAACACCTCCCCACAGCAACATCTGGTGGCCAAATGTTATAATACTACACTCAAACAGTCGAGTGTTTTTGTGTGTGTTTCTGGATGGAAGGATGTAATTGGGATCAAGTTTGTTGACAAAGTGCCTGAAACCCTCGTCTTCCACAATTGAAAAAGATTGAGTCCTTCACAATAAGGTCAACTAGTGCCTCGTCTAATTCTTTTTGCCTTCCTGTCAAGGAACAACAAAAAGACTGAGTTAGGAGGAATGCTGCCATGCAACTTGATGTATTGTATGGTAAATATTGTAAATATATGCAACTATATGTAAATGTGGGGAAGGAGCCTGAGCTGGTGTACGAGGTTGAGAGATACCGGCTAGATATATTCGGCCTCACCTCAACACACAGCTCCGGTTCCGGAACCAGTCTCCTGGAGAGGGGCTGGAGCTTGGCCTTTTCTGGAGTTGCCCCGGGCGAGTGGCGACGAGCAGGAGTGGGTATTCTTGTATCCCCCCACCTTGCTGCCTCTATATTGGAGTTTTCCCCGGTGGATGAAAGGGTTGCTTCCCTGTGCCTTCGGGTTGGGAAACGGGTCCTGACCATCATTTGTGCCTATGCACCAAATGATGTTTCAGAGTACCCACCCTTTTTGGAGTTTGTGACTGGGGTGCTGGAGGGTGCTCCTCTTGGAGACTCCATTGTCCTTCTGGGGGACTTCAATGCGCACGTGGGCAACGACAGTGAAACCTGGAGGGGAGTGATTGGGAGGAACGGTCTGCCCGATCTGAACCCGAGTGGTGTTCAGTTATTGGACTTCTGTGCTAACCACAGTTTGTCCATAACAAATACCATGTTCAAGCATAAGGGTGTTCATATGTGCACCTGGCACCAGGACACCCTAGGTCGCAGGTCAATGATCGATTTTGTTATCGTGTCATCAGACCTGTGACCGTATGTCTTGGACACTCGGGTAAAGAGAGGTGCAGAGCTGTCAACTGATCACCTGGTGGTGAGTTGGATCCAATGGCAGGGGAGGAAGCCATTCAGACCTGGTAGACCCAAACGTATAGTGAGGGTGTGCTGGGAATGTCTGGCTGAGGCCCCTGTCAGGAGGTCTTCAACTCCCACCTCCGGAAGAACTTCAACCACATTCCGAGGGAGTCTGGAGACATGGAGTCTGAATGGGCCATGTTCTCCATCTCTGTTGTTGAAGCAGCGGCCCAGAGCTGCGGCCGCAAGGTGGTTGGTGCATCTCGTGGTGGCAACCCCCGAACCAAATGGTGGACACCTGTGGTGAGGGGGGCCATTAAGCTGAAGAACTAACTAACTAACTAACCTGCACTTATATAGCGCTTTTCTAGTCACAAAGACCACTCAAAGCGCTTTCACTAATACTAACCCTCTATTCTAAGGGCCTATAGGAAACAGATATCTAGGGACAATTTAGAACAGCCAATTAACCTAACATGCATGTCTTTGGATTGTGGGAGTAAACCCACGCAGCACAGGGAGAACATGCAAACTCCACACAGAAAGGTTCCAACCCCTGCCAACCTGGGGAGTCCTATCAAGCTTGGTTGGCTTGTGGGACTCCCGAAGCAGCTGAGGTGTACCAGCAGGCCAAGCGGAGTGCAGCTCGGGTGGTTGCTGAAGCCAAAACCCGGGTATGGGAGGAGTTCAGTGAGGCCATGGAACAAGACTTTCGGTCGGCCTTGAAGAGATTCTGGCAAACTGTCCGGCGGCTCAGGAGGGGAGAGCAGCTCCCTGTCCACACTGTGTATGGTGCGGATGGGGTGCTGTTGACTTCAACTGGGGATATCGTCGGGCGGTGGAAGGAATACTTCGAGGATCTCCTCAATCCCACTGATATGGGATATGGGATATATCCCCTCCCCCCTGACTGCACAACAACCACTGCTGCCTCTAAAGAAATCAAGTCCTGCTGCCCACTCCCCACTCTACCAACACCCCCCCACTCCCAACACACAGCCCCCCATCCTGACCCTGACCAGGACCCAGGTGAGGACGGAGCTGAGGAAGATCAAGGCGAGGAAGGCGCCGGGACCGGACGGCATCAGCGCAAAGCTCCTCAAGTCCTGTGCAGACCAGCTGTGTGGGATTGTGACGTATATCTTCAACATGAGCCTGAAACTGGGGAGGGTACCACAGCTGTGGAAAACATCTTGTGTGGTACCTGTACCAAAAACTTCCCACCCCAAAGACCTGAACAGCTACAGACCGGTGGCCTTGACGTCCCACTTGATGAAGACCCTGGAGAGACTGCTCCTTGCTCACCTCCGCCCCCTGGTGGAACCAGCGATGGATCCACTCCAGTTCGCCTACCAGCATGGCATTGGGGTGGAGGATGCGGTGATCTTCCTCCTTCACCGTTCTCTGTCCCACCTGGAGAAGCCCGGGAATATGGTTAGGATCATGTTCTTTGACTTCTCCAGTGCTTTCAACACCATCCAACCGATGATCCTGAAGGACAAGCTGCTGCGCGCAGGGGTGGACCAGCACCTGTCATCATGGATCCTGGACTACCTCACGAACCGGCCTCAGTTTGTGAGAACCCGGGACTGTGTGTCCGACACGATCATCAGTAGCACGGGGGCCCCCCAGGGAACGGTGCTGGCTCCCTTCCTGTTCACTCTTTATACTGCGGACTTCTCACACAACACAACACACTGCCATCTACAGAAGTTCTCTGATGACTCTGCGATCGTTGGCCTCATCTCCAATGGAGATGAAGCTGAGTACAGAGGGCTTATCCAGGACTTCGTGGACTGGTGCCATCGGAACTGCCTCCAGATCAACGCGAGGAAAACTAAGGAGCTGGTGGTGGACTGCCGCAGGCATGGGCAGCCCCTCACAGTACCAGTAAATATACAGGGAACAGACATCGAGATGGTGACATCCTATAAGTACCTGGGTATTCATCTGAACAATAAACTAGACTGGTCACACAATACTGATGCACTCTACAAGAAGGGACAGCGCAGGCTGTTCCTGCTGAGGAGACTCAGGTCTTTTGGTGTACAAGGGGCGCTGCTGAAGTCATTCTATGACACGGTGGTGGCATCAGCCATCACTTTTGGAGTGGTCTGCTGGGGCAGTGGCATTACTGCAGCCGATAGGAAGAGACTGAACAAACTGATTAAGAAAGCTAGCTCTGTCCTGGGGCAGCGCCTTGATCCGATGGAGGAGATAGGAGAGAGAAGGACGGTGGCTAAACTGTCATCTCTGCTGGAGTCCGAGTTCCACCCTATGCAGGACATACTGAATGCACTGAGGAGCTCATTTAGCAGCAGACTACATCATCCCAGGTGCACAACCGAGAGGTTTCGTAGGTCCTTCCTACCAACGGCTGTCAGACTGTACAACCTAAGCAGGGCTGCTCGCAGAGATAGCAAAAAAGACGTAACAAACTAATAGTTTTTTGAATGCAGAAGATGCAATAGACTTACACAGTGGTCCTCTCCGGCATACAACTAGGAGCATGCCGGTCGCTATGGAGGGTGAGAGTGTGTATGGGCACATAATCATACCATGCAGGATAGCTGGGTAGACGGTTATGCTGTTTCATTCCATCTAGCGGCAATGCTCTGCACTGTGTGTGTTTATATATTTGCATATTTGTTCCGTCTAGCTGCAATGCTCCGTACTGTGGGTGTTTATATATTTATATATCTACATGTTATTCCATCTAGCTACATTGCTCCGCACTGTGTGTGTTTATATACTTGCATATTTATTCCACCTAGCTGCAATGCTCCGTACTGTGGGTGTTTATATATTTACATATTTATTCCATCTAGCTACAATGCTCTGCACTGTGTGTTCATATATTCATATATTTATTCCATCCAGCTACAATGCTCTGCACTGTGTGTCTGTGTGTGTGTGTATATATATATATTTTATAGTAATACGTACATATGTTTATTAGCTGCTCTTGCTTGCTTGTTTTTTTTTTCTTGCCTTCTGATTGTTGCTCTGAGTGTTGCTATCCCTGTGCTGTTGCAATCCTGGAATTTCCCCGTTGTGGGACTAATAAAGGCTTATCTTATCTTATCTTATTTTATGCCTTCCACAGAGGAAGCAGGGTTTGTGGACGAGGAGGACGACTCGCCTATCACAGGGGCTGAGGTCGCCAAGGTGGTTAAAAAGCTCCTTGGTGGCTGGGCCCCAGGGGTGGACGAGATTTGCCCTGAGTACCTCAAGGCCCTGGATGTTGTAGGGCTGTCATGGTGGACACGCCTCTGCAACATTGCGTGGAGGTCGGGGGCAGTGCCTTTGGCATGGCAAACCGGGGTGGTGGTTCCTCTCTCCAAAAAAGGGGACCGGAGGGTGTGCTCCAACTTTAGAGGGATCACACTCCTCAGCCTCCCTGGGAAAGTCTATGCCAAGGTACTGGAGAGGAGAGTCTGGCCATTGGTCGAACCTTGGATTCAGGAGGAGCAATGTGGTTTTCGTCCTGGCCGTGGCACATCGGACCAGCTCTTTACCCTCTCGAGAATTCTCGAGGGTTCGTGGGAGTTTGCCCAACCAGTTTCCATGTGTTTTGTGGACTTGGAGAAGGCATTTGACCACGTCCCTTGTGGTTTTTTGTGGGGGGTGCTTCAGGAGTATGGGGTATCGGGCTTGTTACGAGCTATTTGGTCTCTGTACGACCGTTGTGAGAGTTTGGTTCGTATTGCCAACACTCGGTCGGACTCATTCCCAGTGAGAGTTGGACTCCGCCAGGGCTGCCCTTTGTCACCGATCTTGTTCATAATTTTATTGACAGGACTTCTAGGCGCAGCCAGGGAATGGAGGGCGTCATGCTTGGTGACCACAGGATCTCATCTCTGTTGTTTGCAGATGATGTTGTCCTGTTGGCTTCATCCAGCAATGACCTACAGCTCTTGCTGGGACGGTTTGCCACTGAGTGTGAAGCAGCTGGGATGAGAATCAGCACCTCCAAGTTCGAGTCCATGGTCCTCAGCCAGAAAAAGGTGGATTGTCCTCTCTGGGTTGGGGACAGGCTCCTGCCCCAAGTGGAGGAGTTTAAGTATCTTGGGGTCTTATTCACAAGTGAAAGGAAAATGGAGCGAGAGATTGACAGATGGATCAGAGCAGCATCTGCAGTGATGCGGACGTTGTACCGGTCTGTTGTGGTGAAGAGGGAGCTGAGTTCTAAGGCAAAGCTGTCGATTTACCAGTCAATCTACGTTCCTACTCTCACCTATGGTCACGAGCTTTGGGTAATGACCGAAAGAACAAGATCGCGGATACAAGCGGCTGAAATGAGCTTTCTCCGCAGGATTGCTGGACTCACCCTCAGAGATAGGGTGTGCTCAGTCATCCGGGAGAGTCTCAGAGTAGAACCGCTGCTCCTCCACATTGAAAGGAGTCAGTTGAGGTGGTATGGGCATCTGATTAGGATGCCTCCTGGACGCCTCCCACTTGAGGTGTTTCGGGCACGTCCCATTGGGAGGAGACCCCGGGGCAGACCCAGGACTCGGTGGAGAGACTATGTCTCCCAGCTGGTCTGGGAACACCTTGGTATCCTCTCTGAAGAGCTGGAGCAGGTGTCTGGGGAGAGGGAAGTCTGGGCTTCTCTGCTTGAACTGCTGCCTCCGCGACCCGGACCTCCAGAAAAGTGGAAGAAAATGGATTGATGGATATATGTAAATGTACAACAATATGGCTTCTTTTAGTGATCAAATGCATAATTATATTTATTGTAAATAATATAGAGGTGTATAAATAATAAATGTATACTTGTATGTGTATTAAAAGACCATGAATGCATACCATGAACACGATGCTGGCCATGGCTTAATTCAGCACTCGGTTGTGTTGTGCTAGGAATGCAGGCGCCAGGATGTTTTGTTCGTAGGTGTCCCCACATACAGTAATGTGAAAAAATTAGGATACCCTGTATAAGCCTGTTTTTTTTGTTTGTTTTGTTTTTTTAACATATTTGGACATATGGATTTTTAATATCAGTGTTTAAAATAATGGGAGATTCATGTAAAACGACTAAACAGTTAAAAATGAATTAAAGACTTTTTTAAATTTTCTGTAAAACATAGTGAGGAATAAGTTAGGATACCCCCCATCTTTTTTAGGACACCCCCACATTCATTCCCACTTAAAATGGCTAAAATAAATGTTAAAAAATGCAAATAAAAACAAAAACAAGGTTAGACATAGATATGTAAACATTTCTTAATAAAGAACTGAATATTTAATGGGGTATCCTAATTTATTCACATGACTGTAGTTGTATTATTCCAAAATGTAAGATGCTGCATACAATGCATACATTAATAAACATTTAACTTTTCCCCTCAAGAAGGTCAAAGTGATCCCAGACAGCTGACCTGGGATGCTTTCTACCCCCAGTAGAAAGCAGTTTTACCCTCGGCCGGGGGATCGCGGGGATCGTGAGTTCGATTCCAGCCCCCGACCAACAGTGAGCTGTGTGGAGTTTGCATGTTCTCCCCGTGTTGCGCGGGTTTACTCCGGGATTTCTCCGGTTTCCTCCCGCATACCAAAAAAAAACCATGTAGGTTTAGGGCGCTCGCGCACGCAGCGACCAGCAGCCGGTGGCTTGTCACCAGACTGCAAACCGAATCTACCTACGGGTACAAATAAGTAACAAAAAAAAAAAAAAAAAAAAAAAAAAAAATCCATTTCCAAATAGTGGAAATCCAAAAGCACGCTCAGTACAAGACACTCAGACAAGCAAGACTTCGCAAACAAACTGTACTTTAGAAGAGCTTTTAAATGCTTTAGGCATGTGGGGTGATGAATCAGCAGCCAATCAGGCAAGGACACGAGAAATTAGTATTTTACATACAAAGTATTTATATAATACATATATTGTGCATAGAATATGCATTTTCATATTGTGTAATGGCAGTATTTTATTTATTATTCCATTTTAGAAACGGGATAACAAAATCACTGCATATTCACTTGTGTTTCACTGATTTAAAACAACTGACGTTTCTACAGTCGGTGACGTAATGGAATGCGACATGGAACAGTCACGTGACATCCTCTTTCTGATACAGACCTCGGAACAGTGGTTCGATTCAGAAGTTCCACCTAGGTTTCGGTACGTACTAAAACACTGTTTTGACTTTGCCATCACTACTAAACAGTTCAGCATGTGAATCTGTCATGAATGCCTGAGGCCTTTCATCAAAATGGTTCACATAGACAAGGCCTCATGTGGGACTTCATTTTCTCTACCAGACCATCCAGTGGACAAAATGTATACAATATGCTGATTTTTACAAGGGTATTGTTGGTTTAATGTGTGTTTTTTCAATTTAATAAATGGGGTGTCTTAAGAAATATAAATGATAATAAGGCAAAAAAATAAAATTGAGGTGACTACAATGAATGTGCTTGCGCTACTTGTCCATTTTTTTTTTTTAAGAAATAACGTTTCAACAGTCATACTGTCTCTCAGTACATTCATCTGTCCTTATTGTCATGCAAGGCACAAAAGTGCCTCAGCATAATGATGTGTTATTGTTGTATCCAAGATCTTTGAAACAATAGATACTTCACTGTGCAAATAAACTATTAGAATGACCCAACTGGGACTTAAACCCCAGCTTCCCAATTACAGAACAGATATTTTACCTCTAAGCTATTACTTAGTCATGAGTAACTGAGGCTTTCTTGAACACTTGAGCCTTTCTTCAAAATGGTTCACATAGATGAGGTCTCATGTGGAACTTCCTTTGCTCTACTAGGCCATGTAGTCAACAAAAAGTATACAGCATGCAGATTTTTACAATGTGTATTTTTCAATTTCAGTAAATGTGCTGTCTTTTAAGAAATGGCAATGATCATAAGGGAAAAAAAATAAAACTGGGGTGACTCCAGTGAATGTGTCTGTTACTTCATGTGCTTGTACTACTTATCCATTTTTATTAAGAAATAATACATTTAACAGTCTTATACTGTCCCAGTATATTCAACTCGGGCCTTATTCTCATGCAGGGCACAATGACAATAGTACCTCAGCATAATGAGGCTTAATGATCCAAGTTCTTTGAAACACAAGAGACACTTCACCTTGCAGATAAAAATGAAATTAAAAGAATAACACAGCTGGGATTCAAACCCAGGTCTCCCGCTTGCAAAAGCAGTGTATTACCACTAAGCCATCACCCCATTTGCAATAAATAGCCACCATTTGTCAAAAATACATCAATGGGAGAAATATGCTCAAACTGTTCCCAAACAGGAGCAGTCCATGTTTTTGGCGCTGGCTACATCTGAAAATTGGCTGTGACAAATCCCTTACGGTCAAACATGACAAAAAACGTGAGGGACGGGGATTTCCATTGGGTACCACTGCACACTTTATTTCATGTTGCGTGCAAAATCATGAACAGATTCCTGACCCAGTCACGTGGTCCATCAATACATACATCACGATGCACGCCTCGCCAAATATTTCCTGGACAAGATCGGAGCACCTTTCAGAGCACTGGTACCTGCCTTCCCATCACTATGAACACCCCTTGGGGTAGAGAGAGACAGATTCACATGCTGGACTGTATAGTGACATTAACAAAAAGTCCAGAACCGTGCACAAACATAGTAACTTACAAGAATGACACTCTGCGCAGGGAACACTTAGGTTGTTATGAGGAGAAGAGTAGTCCATAGGCATTAGACATACTGCAATAGACAATGCTGTCCATGTAATGCTGCCACACTAAGAGACAAAATAGCAGCCCTTAAACAGTCAACAGCAGATTAGGGACAGGTAGATGAGCAGCAGGTGTGAGCTGAGCAGACAGATGGCCTTAACCCCTTGCACTCCGGGCAATTTTCCTAAAAATGCCAAAAAATAACGTGCCCAAAGTAAATCGAAAGCTGTTATTCAACCCTTTGCAGCATCTTCATGGGGTTGGTCTCATTTAAAAGAAAACACTTTGAATTTTTTGGCAAAAAAAACATAATCTCTCTACGTGCTCCGGCCACTGAGTTACAGTCATCTAAACATACTGAACTTGAAGAAAATAAATTTGGACACAGTGTTTTTTTGGATACAAATGCTTGCAAATAACACACAGCTGTCCGATCCGGCTGGAAAATGCAACAGAAATGTAGAACCAAGTGTTATCAAGCTGAGATCCAAATTTGGTAACAATACCACAAAAAATGAATATTTTACACAGCTTTGTTCTCAGGTAGTTCCCAGGCGTTTTGGAACTGTGCCAAATTGTGCCAAATGGCACAGTTTGGAAAAACATCTGTAACTTTTGAATAATTCAATGTAGAATCTTCATTTTGGGCTCTAATGAAAGGTCACACTCAGGGCTGTGTCTGTGTGTGTGTGTGTGTGTGGGGGGGGGGGGGTTGTCCCCCACCCCCCGCTACAAAAGACGGGAGTTCGGCCCTCGCTACATGATGGATTACACTCCTTGCATGTTTTCACAGCGGCTCTCCCCCCCCCCTCGCTACTGTGTGTGTGTGTGGGGGGGGTTGTCCCCCCCCCTCGCTACAGAAGACGGCCATCACTACATGAAGGAATAGACTCATATGCTTCCCCCCGCGGACCGGGGGGCGTTCGGACCGTGAACGCCCCCCCCCCCGCTCCTCTTCTGCAGTGGAGGGGGGGGGGGGCGTTCACGGTCCGAACACGGCAAATGAACCGTTTATCGCGGCGCACGCACTTCGTACTTCGTGCGCAGTACAGTTGTAATTTACCGATCGGTCAAAAGTCATTTTTGGATTACAGTTTTCAGGGAGAAATAATAATTTAGCTTATAACATCTTACCTCTTCACAGCAGCAGAGTCCTGGCGAACTTCTCTTCCCCATTGTCAGACGAACGCGACGCTGCTCCGCTCGTGGATCCCGATCAAAACATAATTCCAATATTGCGGTTTTGGTGAATGATTTACGACCTTTGTCGTCGGCCTCCGTCGGTCTATGATGACGGAAGAGAATCCTAAACGTCTATTCTGCTGGAATGAGTGCAGGTCCCACTTGTGGGTGTTCTTCATGCTGCTGGGTGAGCCTGGGTCTGTAGCAGATTCGTCCAGCGTCCTTTGTTTTCATCTGCTGCAGCAGTAAATCTCTCTTCACCCAGCCTGAATTTCTGTGCTTCAATTGGCTCCTGCATTCACAGTAGGCGGGTCCTCCTTCCTAGGTTTTCATTCATTGGCTCTTCAAGGTTTCAGAAACCCAATTCAAGGCTCTTATTAGTCGAATCAGAGGTCAATCAGATGAACTAATCTGTTCGCGGCTGTGTCTGCAGTTTTTTTTTTAGTGGCGCTCGAACGCAACTACATCACCATCACCACCTACATCACCCCAATCTGGACTATGCGTCCGAGTGCGCACGAGGGCGCAAGAGTGCGTCCTCGTGCGTCCTAGGACGCAGAGACTTGCCCGCTCGCGGAACAACGGAGCGCAAGTGGTTAATTACCCAACTGCCCACAGCTGGGAAATGGACTGTGAACAGCAAGTGGGAGTGTCCGCGAGAGGAGGGTTCATAAGTGACAAAAAACCAAAATGAATACAGAAAACTGACACCAAAATAATAACACACATACAAAACTCAGAAATAAATTCAGTCTGAGCTCAGAAGGAATATTTGAGCTCAGACTCATGACACTCATAGTGCAAGCAGGATCAGGTGCAATGATTATTTATTCAACAGAAAATCAGGAACAAAATAGACTGAAAACAAACTAGGCAAAACAAACTCACAGGAAAGACACAAATTGATCCTGGCAGGATAGACAACAGCCTCTCACAGAACAGAGCAGAGAGATGCACATATATAGGGGCAGGAACAATTAACAAGACACAGGACAGCTGGGAGAGTAATCAGGGACTGAACAATGCACACATGAGGAAGAGTTGCTATGGATACGGAAACATGAGGGGCTGAGGACACGAGGCAAACAAATAGGCACACAAGACTAAGGTGATGACAGACAGGAGATGACAACATGACTTAAGACTAGTGATGGCCAAATGAGGCTTTCTGGAGGACTTGAGGCCTTTCATCAAAATGGCTCATATAGACGAGGTCTCATGTGAGACTTCATTTTCTCTACCAGGCCATCTAGTGGACAAAACGTACACAACATGCAGATTTTTGCAAGGGCATTTTTTTCCCATTTCAATATATGCAAATAAATGACTACAGTGAATGTGCTTGTGGTACTTATACACGGCACAATAGTGCCTCAGCATAATGATGTGTTGTTGTATCCAAGCTCTTTCAAACACAACAGACATTTCACTGTGCACATAAAAATAAATTATTAAAATACCCCAGCTTCCCAGTTGCAAGACAATTATTTTTACCTTTAAGCTACTACTTAATTATGTGTAGTGGAGGCTTTCTTGAACACTTGAGCCTTTCATCAAAATGGTTCCTATAGACAAGGCCTCATGTGAAACTTCATTTGCTCTACTAGGCCATGTAATCAACAAAAAGTATACAGCATGCAGATTTTTACAAGGGCATTATTGGTTTAATATGTATTTTTTCAATTTCAATAAATGTGCTGTCTTTTAAGAAATATCAATGATCATAAGGGAAAAAAGAAATAATAAAACTGGGGTGACTCCAGTGAATGTGTCTGTGTCACTTTGTGTGCTTGTACTACTTATCCATTTTTATTAAGAAATAATAAATTTTCAACAGTCTTATACTGTCTCAGTATATTCAACTCTGGCCTTATTCTCATGCAGGGCACAATAGCAATAGTGCCTCAGCATAATGATACGTGATAATGATCCAAGCTCTTTGAAACACAACAGACACTTCACCTTGCAAATAAAATGACAAGAGTGACACAACTGGGATTCAAACCCTGACCTCCCACTTGTAGTGCAGATACTTTACCACTAATCCATCACCTTAGCTGCATTAAATAGCCACTATTTGTGGAAAATACATTAATGGGAGAAATTCGCTCAAAATGTTCCCAAACAGGAGAAGTCCGTCTTTTTGCTACTGCCTCCATGCGAAAATTGGCTGTGACAAATCCCTTACATAGTCAAACATGACAACACAAAATGTGAGAGACGGGGATTTCCATTGGGTATCACTGCTCGCTTTATTTCATGTTGCGTGCAAAATCATGAACGGCTTCCTGACCCAGTCACGTGGTCCGACGTCAACACATATGTCACAATGCACGCCTCGAAACGCGCTTTGCCAAATATTTCCTGGTGAAGCTCGGAGCACCCCTTGGAGCTCCGGAGCCTCCCTTCCCATCACTACTAAAGACACAAGGACAATAACACTAAACATTAAAAATAAACCATGTGTTATGTATGGAAATTGGACTTTGGGGTTTGCCGTAGCACCGCCAGGGTGGGGGGAGTGAGTGATGTCAGGCGGGCTATGGTAGGGATATAAATTGGAATGAAAACTCAATAAAGTTCAGTTTTATGTTCCCAGGGACAGCTCTCCGTCCTGTGTTATTCCCGATATAACATTTGGCGATGATAGAAAAGAAATGGGCGCGTGTATCACAGAGCCACCTCCGTTCCTGCAGTGCCAGGGTACGCCAGCTATACCATGGGCACGGTGGAAAAATATGTTCGAGGTCTATGTGACAGCGGCCGGACTCGGCGATATCACCAACGAAAGACGGAGGAGCTTGTTGGTGCACCATCTTGGCGCGAAAGGACAGCACATTTTCTTTGAGCTGTGTGGTGACAGTCCACTGGAAGAGGGTTTGTTAATGAAGGACAAAACTTTCGGTGACCACTCTACCGTCACCGAAAGAAGATATGAGTTTTTTGACCGTCAACAGCATGCTGGTGAGTCTACTCTTTCATTTATCATGGAGCTATGCAGCCTAGCGGGAAAATGCACCTTTGGGCCGCTAGCGGATGAGCTAGTGAGGGACAACTTAGCCCACAGCACAAACAGTTTGTGGCTGGGAAGCATGCTAAGATTAGCCCAACAGCCTTTATCCCTAGACGGTGTAGTGGACTTTGTGAAACAATGGGAGTCCGCGGCTCTAAAGAGATTAAGCATGTCAGCTAGTGAGGAGCTGGTGGATTGTGTTTCCCCGCCAGGCGCGATGATTAACATGCTAACTGGGCCTCGAGGGTCCTCGAGGGCCTCGAAGTGGCCGGAGGTGCTCCCTACTAGCTCAGTAACGACAGAAGTGGTCACGGGGTTCCTGGCATCTTTGTTTGCTAGGCGGGGGACCCCGAACATGCTCACAATGGACAATGGCCCACAGTTTGAATCAGGGGCATTTGAGGAGTTTTTGAGCAGCAGGGGTGTGGAGCATGTGAAGACAGCATTCTATCATCCGCAGGCCAATGGAGGGGTCGAGAGGTTTAATAAGACCCTAAAGAATGGACTGAAAGCACATCTGGTGGACAGCTTCACCTTCTCGGATGCCCTCCAGAACACACTGCCTCACTGCAGGGCGTCGGTCCACGCCACGATGGGCTGTTCCCCAGCAGCTCTCATGCTGGGGTGAGAACTACCCTTGCCAGTGAACCATCTGAGGCCACCAGTGGTGTCTCCCCAGAGGAACATGGGGGCACTAAGGAGCAGCGTCACCAGTCAGAAGCGCAAGATGAAGCAGCAGTTCGATAAGAAGCACAGAGTGAGGGACCACAGCCTGAGGGAGAGGGATTGAGTTTGGATCAAGCATCCTGTCCGGACTCACAAGTTGCAGCCACTGTGGACGGGGCCGCGGCAGATCGTGAGGCAGCGGGGCCTGGACACTTTTGAACTCGATGATGGGTCCAGGTGGCATGCCAGCAGACTGAGATGTTCGTTGCCTAGCCAGAGGGATTCAGAGGCCACGAGGCATCTCAGTGAGAGCTGGGACTAGGCAGTCCCACCTGCTGTGGACTCACAGGCTGGACCGACGGTGCCCCTCCTTGTAGGGGACACCCGGCTAGAGTGCGCCGTTGTTGTGTTGTGTTTGCAACTTGGGGGGGGGGGGCGAGGTTATGTATGGAAATTGGACTTAGGGGTTTGCTGTAGCACCACCAGGGTGGGGGGAGTGAGTGATGTCAGGGGGGCTACGGTAGGGATATAAATTGGAATGAAAACTCAATAAAGTTCAGTTGTATGTTCCCATTATCTCCACCTGTGATGATTCGCTCTGCCTGCTTAATTATCCACAGCTGTGCACACACCTGCTCTCCCTCATCACCGGAGCTATTTAGGCCGCGCTGTCCACAGATCAGCGCGGAGTCGTCTTTCTCCATGGTCCGATGAGACCAGCACACGCCTTCATCTTCCTCGTAGTCTTCCTCGTCGCAGCCTACATTCTTCAAAGAACCTCGCTTCTCTTCATCTGTCATCACGAAGGATTCTCACTTCCACGACAAGTAAGCCATCTCTACTCTCATCATTTTCTATGCTCATCCCCTGTGCACAGGCAGAGATCCGTGGCGGCGGACCTCTCCCTCCTGGCGGTGGACTGAGCTACACCACATCTCCACGAACACTTCCATCCTCTCCAGCAGCAAACGGGACAGCGGGCGCTATCTCCCTGGCCGGAGCCTTCGGGTCGAACCTGAGCGGTCCACCATCTCATCGAACAGTAAGCACTGGACATCCCTGTACATTCCCTCTGGGGTCAGACACTAATCCTCCCTGTCTTTGCTCATCCATAGGGTTGCCAGGCTGCACGGTGCTCTGTTCGCCCCCGGCTGTTACAGCTACACACACAAGCATGGACGCACACACTCTGCACATAATAAAGATAAATGAATCTGCTTTTGAGTCTGTGTCTGCTCACTGGGTCCTAAAACCATGTCACCACCACACGTCCACCTTGTTCTGACATATGGCATAGAAATAGAAAATCTGGTAGTGTCTCCTCATAATCCTGTACTGTCAGACCACTGTCTGTTAACTTTTGATTTCACTATTCCAGACTATTTGATTCCTAAAGAAAAATATTACTACAGCAGATGTCTTTCAGATGATGTTGTTACCAAATTTATGCAGATTGTCTCCTCTATGCCATGTGTCAACACAACGGAAATAAGCTATGGAGAGCTTGCTCCTTCTGTAATTGATAGCATGGTAGATAGTGTTACAGCTTCTCTGCATCAGACTCTAGACTTGGTGGCCCCTTTAAAAAAGAAAAAGTCTAATCAGAGATTTCTAACCCCTTGGTTTAACACAGAAACTCATAGCTTAAAACAGAAGACTCGTCAATTAGAAAGAAAATGGCATTCCACTAATCTAGATGAAAACTATTCAGCTTGGAGAAATCATCTTTTAATTTATAAAAAAAATCTCTTAGAAAAGCTAGAACAAGTTATTACTTGGCATTTATTTATTTATTTATTATATTATTTATTTGGCATTAATAGAAGAGAACAAGAATAATCCCAGGTTTCTTTTCAGCACTGTAGCCAGGCTGACAAAGAGTCAGGACTCTGTCAATCCTTACATTCCCTTAGAGTTTACTCGTCAGGACTTTATGAACTTTTGTAATCATAAAATTTCATCTATTAGAGATAAAATCAGTCAGATTCTTCACACCATTAACTTAAAAGGTACTCCGATTATATTGGCATGTTAGCTCTATATGCTTTATTTTTATGTTAGTAACATAACTATAATATAATTTTTTTAAAAATAATTCCCAGTTTTATATATTTTAAAAAAACTTCATTACGATGTAAATTGCCATTTTTGTTTACGTCACAATGCATTCTGGGTAGTGATGTAGAATGGTTGCAGCCGTTTTTTCTGTCTTATACAAGCCAAGAAGCGAAGCTACGAACTACTGCCATTTGTCAGTGAAAATGCCACATTGCGCGGCTTTTAAGATAAGATAAGATAAGCCTTTATTAGTCCCACAACGGGGAAATTCCAGGATTGCAACAGCACAGGGATAGCAACACTCAGAGCAACAATCAGAAGGCAAGAAAAAACAAGCAAGCAAGAGCAGCTAATATACATATGTACATATTACTATAAAATATATATATACACACACACACACACACAGACACACAGTGCAGAGCATTGTAGCTGGATGGAATAAATATATGAATATATGAACACACAGTGCAGAGCATTGTAGCTAGATGGAATAAATATGTAAATATATAAACACCCACAGTATGGAGCATTGCAGCTAGGTGGAATAAATATGCAAGTATATAAACACACACAGTGCGGAGCAATGTAGCTAGATGGAATAATATGTAGATATATAAAAACACAGTGCGGAGCATTGTAGCTAGATGGAATAAATATATAGATATATAAATATAAACACACCCAGTGCAGAGCATTGTAGCTAGATGGAATAAATATGTAAATATATAAACACACACAGTGCAGAGCACTGTTGCTAGGTGGGATGAAACAGCATAACCGTCTATTTAGTTATCCTACATGGTATGATTATGTGCCCATACATATTCTCACCCTCCATAGCGACCGGTATGTTCCTAGTTGTATGCCGGAGAGGACCATTGTGTAAGTCTATTGCATCTTTTGCATTCAAAAAAAAAAAAAAAAAAAAAAAAAAAAAAAAAAAAAAAAAAAAAACCTATTAGTTTGTTACGTCTTTTTGCTATCTCTGCGAGCAGCCCTGCTTAGGTTGTACAGTCTGACAGCCGTTGGTAGGAAGGACCTACGAAACCTCTCGGTTGTGCACCTGGGATGATGTAGTCTGCTGCTAAATGAGCTCCTCAGTGCATCCAGTATGTCCTGCATAGGGTGGAACTCGGACTCCAGCAGAGATGACAGTTTAGCCACCGTCCTTCTCTCTCCTATCTCCTCCATCGGATCAAGGCGTTGCCCCAGGACAGAGCTAGCTTTCTTAATCAGTTTGTTCAGTCTCTTCCTATCGGCTGCAGTAATGCCACTGCCCCAGCAGACCACTCCAAAAGTGATGGCTGATGCCACCACCGTGTCATAGAATGACTTCAGCAGCGCCCCTTGTACACCAAAAGACCTGAGTCTCCTCAGCAGGAACAGCCTGCGCTGTCCCTTCTTGTAGAGTGCGTCAGTATTGTGTGACCAGTCTAGTTTATTGTTCAGATGAATACCCAGGTACTTGTAGGATGTCACCATCTCGATGTCTGTTCCCTGTATATTTACTGGTGCTGTGAGGGGCTGCCCATGCCTGCGGCAGTCCACCACCAGCTCCTTAGTTTTCCTCGCGTTGATCTGGAGGCAGTTCCGATGGCACCAGTCCACAAAGTCCTGGATAAGCCCTCTGTACTCAGCTTCATCTCCGCTGGAGATGAGACCAACGATCGCAGAGTCATCAGAGAACTTCTGTAGATGGCAATGTGTTGTGTTGTGTGAGAAGTCCGCAGTATAAAGAGTGAACAAGAAGGGAGCCAGCACCGTTCCCTGGGGGGCCCCCGTGCTACTGATGATCGTGTCGGAAACACAGTCCCGGGTTCTCACAAACTGAGGCCGGTTCGTGAGGTAGTCCAGGATCCATGATGACAGGTGCTGGTCCACCCCTGCGCGCAGCAGCTTGTCCTTCAGGATCATCGGTTGGATGGTGTTGAAAGCACTGGAGAAGTCAAAGAACATGATCCTCACCATATTCCCGGGCTTTTGGATGTAATTTCCAATCAAAGGGAAATAGAGTGGGGTAAGCCTCCATAGCTTTCCTAAAGAGGGAAAGTTGAGGAAAAAGTGGGGCGGCAGCAGCTCAGGAGGTAGAGCAGGTCGTCTAATAACCCGATGGTTGGCGGTTCAAATCACACTCTCCCCAGATATCCTGCCGTTGTGTCCCTGGGCAAGACACTTCACCCGCATTGCCTCCAGTGCCCATCACACTGGGTATGAAAGTGTAAAAATGTTTAAATGTTCGGTGGTGGCCGGAGAGGCCGTTGGCACCAATTGGCAGCCACATTTCCCTCACTCTGAGTGTCTGTGATCACGCACTATAGTGCACACTTGATAAAGCTGACATATATATTAATCACGCTATGATAAAGCACAATATCACTCAAAGCACACACATGAGACATGTCTGTGATCACACACTGTAGCGCACACCTGATAAAGCTGACGTATGTATTAATCACACTGTGATAAAGCACACAAGCGTGTGCAAATCACAGTTCAAATTTTGTCACGGCATACCTGTCAAGTGATACGGTTTCGCCGTATTTTAATACAGGGAAAATGCAATTTTAGCAAATACGGGCGTATTGCCATTTCTGTACGCCAAAAAGAAAAATATACGGGAAAAAAATTATTGAGAGTGTGGAGGAACACCTCGTGTGTGACCCCCACAGCGTACGGGGCTGGCAGAGCGCTCAGCGTGAGCAATTATCACAACAGTGAGAGGTGTGGACTGATCATTATGCAGATGCACCTCGCATCTTGATCACTGGCATTGTTTGTTGCTGACTTTGAGACGCAGGGCTCGTGCTTTATCATAGCGTGATTAATACATATGTCAGCTTTATCAGGCGTGCGCTATAGCACGTGATCATAGACATGTCTCATGCGCGCGCTTTGAGTGATATCGTGCTAAATAAAAAAACAATATTTTTCAAATTTACATTAGCACAAGGTAGATTGCTTAATTTGAAAGTACATAATAAGAATAATTCTGAATATAGTTCTTAATTGTCAGCTAGATATATACACTTGGAATTAAAGAGTTTTTAATTGTCAGCTTTGTTACACTAACGCACTTGGATGAACTTGGTTAGGTGCGCTCAATTTCGCCAGGCATCGAATTACTGTTCAGTTGATTTTAGGTTCTCTTGTGGAGGAACAAAATAAGTGCAGGCGGACACGGCGAACTGAAGTTTAAAAGGGTGTTTTAGTCATCCTCCACGAGGCTCGCTCGCTGTGGCAGCGTGCTGGAGCGAGCCCTGCATCTCAAAGTCAGCAACAAACAATGCCAGTGATCAAGATGCGAGGCGCATCTGCATAATGATCAGTCCATACCTCTCACTGTTCTGATAATTGCTCACGCTGAGCGCTCTGCCAGCCCCGTACGCTGTGGGGGTCACACACGAGGTGTTCCTCCACACTCTCAATAATTATTTTTCCCGTATATTTTTCTTTTTGGCGTACAGAAATGGCAATACGCCCGTATTTGCTAAAATTGCGTTTTCCCCGTATTAAAATACGGCGAAACCGTATCACTTGACAGGTATGCCGTGACAAAATTCGAACCGTGATTCGCGCACACTCGTGTGCTTTGAGCGATATCGTGCTTTATCACAGTGTGATTAATACATATGTTATGGGTAACCCCCACAACAGCCACGGACAAGCAGAGCGCTCAGCGGGAGCAATTAACATAGCAGTGTGATCTATGGACTGAGGACAATATGTAGATGTGCCTGGTAACCTCTTTTGTCCTACAGCCCCGGAGCAGAGGAGAATCCAGGCGCCAGTATCCTGCTGTTATGTATGACTTCCTGCTCTGTACTCAAATGTAAATGTCCCATGCCTGACTGCAGTTTATTTGATGATAACATGCCTTTCATGTATTGTCTGTAACTGGGTATAAATACCGCACATGTTCTGTAACTCATCCTCTTTTCCCTCTGACTGCTCAACTGACCATACCATTGCCTGAGAGCCTGAGGACCAGCCAGCCCGTCTCCACAGGGCTGGAGTGAGTTCCTATGATGGCGATGATCGATGAATAAACTTCCTTAAAAACTCCAGATCGCCGTGCCTTATTTTAACATCGCCACACTGGTGACCCGACGCTGAAAAGAACACGCTGACAACGAATGCAGCCCCGATGGTATCTCCGACGACAAGCGAACGCAGCAGCCTGACGCAAGAGCTCTGCCCTCCCTTCTGCCACACGGGAGACCTCGACGCAGAACCGACATCAGGCGAACTCCCTCGGAGATCATCCACGACCGAGAAAGCTGCAGAAAGCGTCATTGTGCGATCCACGCCTGAGATCTGCACATCCACGGCTCACGACGGGAATTCAGCCGTCAGCTGTCCCCGAGGGCTTTAGGGCCGCGCACGCGCCTAAAGCCAAAACGCCAAGTCCCTCACACAGCTTCAGCTCCTGTTTTTCTTCATTACCGGACTGAATCGCGAGAGGAATCAGAGACTAATTTTTCTTCTCACAGCCGCTGTGGTCCTCCGCCACATTAACGGACAGCCTTTGCGCGGCCCAGACAACGGGCCGGCAACTTGCTACCCCCCCCCCCCCCCCACCGCCGCCTGCAACGAGCCGTCCCCGCAGCTCACCACCAAAGCCGGACTATCGAGGCCTCAGCTCCCCGCTAAGCCCTCTGGGGGGGAGTGTATGGGTAACCCCCACAACAGCCACGGACAAGCAGAGCGCTCAGCGGGAGCAATTAACATAGCAGTGTGATCTATGGACTGAGGACAATATGTAGATGTGCCTGGTAACCTCTTTTGTCCTACAGCCCCGGAGCAGAGGAGAATCCAGGCGCCAGTATCCTGCTGTTATGTATGACTTCCTGCTCTGTACTCAAATGTAAATGTCCCATGCCTGACTGCAGTTTCTTTGATGATAACATGCCTTTCATGTATTGTCTGTAACTGGGTATAAATACCGCACATGTTCTGTAACTCATCCTCTTTTCCCTCTGACTGCTCAACTGACCATACCATTGCCTGAGAGCCTGAGGACCAGCCAGCCCGTCTCCACAGGGTGGGAGTGAGTTCCTATGATGGCGATGATCGATGAATAAACTTCCTTAAAAACTCCAGATCGCCGTGCCTTATTTTAACATCGCTATAATGTCAGCTTTATCAAGCGTGCGCTATAGCGCGTGATCACAGACATGTCTCATGCGCGCGCTTTGAGCGATATCGTGCTTTATTATAGCGTGATTAATATACAGTATATGTCAGCTTTATCAAGCGTGTGATCACAGACACTCAGAGTGACGGAAATGTGGTTGCCAATCCGCGCCAACGGCCTCTCCGGCCACCACCGAGCATTTGAACATTTTTACACATTCATACCCAGTGTGATGGGCACTGGAGGCAATGCGGGTGAAGTGTCTTGCCCAGGGACACAACGGCAGGATATCTGGGGAGAGCGTGATGCGAACCGCCAACCATCGGGTTATTAGACGACCTGCTCTACCTCCTGAGCCGCTGCCGCCCCACTTTTTCCTCAACTTTCCCTCTTTAGGAAAACTATGGAGGCTTACCCCGCTCTCTTTATTTCCCTTTGATTGGAAATTACATCCAAAAGCCGCGTAATGTGGCATTTTCACTGACAAATGGCAGTAGTTAGTAGCTTCGCTTCTTGGCTTGTGTAAGACAGAAAAAATGGCTGCAACCATTCTACGTCACTACCCAGAATGCATTGCAACGTAAACAAAAATGGCAATTTACATCGTAATAAAGTTTTTTAAAAATATAAAAAACTGGGAATTATTTTCAAAAAAATTATATTATAGTTATGTTACTAACATAAAATTAAAGCATATAGAGCTAACATGCCAATATAATCGGAGTTCCTTTTAAATACAGTAACTACTACAACTCCTTCAACTGATATCTGTTTGGATAAGTTTTCTCCAATTGACCTTTTAGAGATAGATAAAATAATTTCCTCATCCAAGCCTTCAACTTGGCTTTAGACCCTATTCCAACCAGGTTATTTAAAAAAAAGTCTTTCCATTTATTGGCAGCCATATTCTTCAAATAATCAATTCTTCTTTAACATTAGGTCATGTACAACAGGCTTTTAAAACTGCTGTAATTAAACCCTTACTCAAAAGGCCAACGCTGGATCCAGGAGTTTTAGCTAACTATAGACCAATCTCTAATCTGCCTTTCATTTCAAAAATCTTAGAAGTTGCTACACAATTATTTGATCACTTGCAGGGAAATGGTTTATTTGAAGAGTTTCAATCTGGGTTTAGAATCCATCATAGTACTGAAACAGCCTTAGTGAAGGTCACTAATGACCTCCTTATCGCATCTGATAATGGACTTGTTTCTGTACTTGTCCTTTTAGACCTTAGTGCAGCCTTTGATACTATCAACCATAATATTCTACTTGATAGATTAGAACACTATGTTGGACTTAATGGAACTTCACTGCAGTGGTTTAGATCTTATTTGTCTGATAGGCTCCAGTTTGTTCATGTCAATAATGAATTTTCTTCCAACTCAAAACTCAGTCATGGAGTTCCACAGGGATCTGTGCAAGGCCCTACTCTTTTTTTTTTTTTTTCCACAATATCTTTATTGAACCTTTTTTTTTTTTTTAACAAACATGATACAAACAATCAAACACTAACGCTAAAGTACTACAAAAAAAAAAAAATGCACTAAAAACACCAACAACCACCAACAAAATCAAGTCTTCAACAATGCTCCTCTGTTTAGTCTAGACAATCCAATACATAAGTATACATATTATGTTCACCAGTTTGGAATTTACAAGGTCCACACACATCATTCACCTTCTTCTTCAAGAGTTATGTTTAAATTTTTTACATAATCAATAAAAGGTCTCCATATATTCTCAAACACAATTTCCTTTGATTTCAGTATATATGTTATTCTTTCTAATGGAAGGTTTGTTAACATCTGTCTTAACCACTGAGTCACATCTGGTCTATGAGTCTTTTTCCATAATAGTGCAATACATTTTTTGGCATTAAGCAAACTGAGGTCTATGAATGTTCTTTCACTTTTATTAAAATTATGCTTTTCTGGGTACAGACCCAACAAAAACAGTTTAGGATTCAGTATGATTTGTTTTGAGATTATTTTTTCAATTGTTACCCTCACCTCTTCCCAAAACATTCTTATTAATCTACATTCCCATAAACAATGAAATAGGGTTCCTTTACTTTCCATGCATTTTGTGCATGTATCTGGTATATTTTTGTTATATCTATTTAACTCCTCCGGTGTAACATACATCCGCATTAACCATTTGAAATGTATCAATTTAAGGCGTGCATTTATTGATTTGGTTTGAGCTTCTGTACAAGCCAATTCCCATTGTTCCTCCGAAATTTCAATTTGCAGATCTTCTTTCCAGTAGTTTAATCTTTTCAGTGAATTTTCACTTGAAGATAGTGTCAATGAGTTATAAAACTCTGAAATAATACCCTTTCTTTTACTATCTTTCATCATCGTTTTTTCCAAGGATGAATAAATAGGTCGAGTGAGAGCTTTATTTTGATTTGATCGAATAAAGTTTCTAAGTTGAAGATATTTAAAAAAATGTGTTCTATTGAGATTAAATTTGATCCTCAGCTCTTCAAAAGACATTATGTTGTCTGCACATGGCAAATATAAATCCTGAATCTTTTGTATCCCTTTTAAATTCCATACTTTAAATACAGCGTCCGCTCTCCCTGGTTTAAAATATTGATTACCCCATATTGGACTAAATTGTGACAATAACTGTGGTTCTTTTAAATAGTTTTTAGCTTCACACCATATTTTGATCATATGCTTTACAAATGGATTTTTAACTTGTTTTTGTAATTTTTTTGCCGAATCTGAGTATATGAATATGGGAAGAGGTAAAGGTAAATTGTATGATTCCATTTCAGTCCAGTGAGGGAGATCATTTGATGAAAAATAATATGTCATAGACCTCAGTTGTGCCGACCAATAATACAACATAAAATTTGGACATTTCAGACCTCCACGATCAAATGGTAAATATAATAAAGACAGACGTAATCTAGCCCTCCTGTTGTTCCATATAAATTCCACTAACTTTTTTTTTATTCTTGAGAATAGATCTAAAGGTGGTGATAAGGGAATGTATTGAAATAAATAAAGTATTTTAGGTAAAATATTACTTTTAAGTATATTGATTCTCCCGATCATCGACATTGGTAGTGACATCCATCTCTGAGTTAACTCATTGATATCTGACATTAAGGCTTCATAGTTGACGCTGGCGACTGATTCTAGCTTAGGCATAATTTGGATTCCTAAATATTTAAACTGATTTACAACATTGAATTGATTTGCCTCAGGGGCTGGGTAATTTCTCTGGGTCTCATTTAGCATTAATATTGAAGATTTAGTTTTATTTATTTTATATCCTGATATTTCCCCAAAATTCTTTATTAAATTCAACAAGGTTGGAATTGATTTTTTTAGATTCGACATAAACAAAATTATATCATCGGCGTACAGGGAGATTTTATGTTCTGTTGGTCCAACTTTAATTCCATATATTTGTGAATGTAAACGTATCGCTATCGCTAAAGGTTCAATTGCCATAGTAAACAGTAAAGGTGAAAGTGGACAGCCTTGTCGACATCCTCTATTGATTTTTATTGGTTTTGAAATATTGTTATTTGTTAGGATTTCTGCTGTAGCATTATTGTATATTATTTGAACCCATTTTATGAAATTATTTCCAAGTCCAAACCTTTGTAGGACTTCAAAAAGAAAGGGCCATTCAACTCTATCAAAGGCCTTTTCGGCGTCCAATGATAGGAGAGCTGTATCCGGTGCTTCTTTATTAAAATAAATAATATTAAATAGTCTTCTTACATTATGGAAGCCTTGTCTACCCTTTATAAAGCCATTCTGATCTCGATTAATAATATTTGGTAAAATTTCTTGTATTCGTCTTGCTAAAATTTTACAGATTATCTTAAGGTCGGCGTTTAATAGGCTTATTGGTCTCATATTTTCACATTTATTAGAGGGCTTACCTGGTTTTGGCAGCAGTATAATTAAGGCATTATTTATGTATGATGGTAAATTATTATTTTGAAATGCTTCTAAAACCATTTCCAAAAAAGGTTTTATTAATTTATTCTTAAATTTTTTATAAAGGTCAACTGGAAGACCATCTGGTCCTGCACTTTTTCCTGATTTCATATTATCAATGGCTAGCCCAACTTCTTCTTGACTAATTTTAGACTCCAATATCTCCCTGTTTTCATTTGGTATACACGGTATAGATAGTTCGTTCAAAACCCCATTTAGTTTTGTTAAATCAGGTTCATTTTTGGTATCATATAATTTTTCATAGTAATCTCTAAAGGCTCTATTAATTTCTAAAGGATCTATAACTACCTGTCCGTTACTTATAATACTGGTAATTGGTGTTTTAATTTCCAATTGTTTAATCTGCCATGCTAATAATTTTCCTGATTTTTCACCTTGTTCATAAAAAGATTGTTTCAATCTTAGAAGACTCGAGGCAGCTCTATTCGCTGATTTTTTGTCGTATTCAGCTCTCAAAATCAGTAATTCATTCTCCAACCTTGGGTCACTTCCTGCATACACTTTTTCCTGAAGACTTTTTATTTTATGTTCCAATTTAGCTCTCTCCTCTCGAGTCTTCTTAGATTTTGATCCTGTATAACTAATAATATGTCCCCTAATAAAAGCTTTGAAAGCCTCCCACTTTACACATGCTGATGTTTGTGTAGTATTGATGTCAAAGAACTCGTCTATCTGTTTTTCTATATACTTGACAAATTCCTCATCCTGAAGCCATTTATGCTGAAATTGCCATCTACCTGATTCCTTTGTCAATTTTTTATCTACATATATTAGACAACAGGGTGCATGATCAGAGATCACGATGTTATCATAAAAGCAGTTTTGAATCTTGGACCTTAATTCTGTGGAAATCAAAAAATAATCAACACGTGAGAATGTCTTGTAGGTACTGGAATAACAAGAATAGGCTTTAACTTGTGGTTTCATTTCTCTCCATATATCTAACAATCTCAATTCTTTCATAAAATGATTAATAGTCATCCTACATCCAATGTGCGTACAATCCAGTCCTGTTGATCTATCCACACCTGGATTCAATGTACAATTAAAATCCCCTGCTATTATATGTTGCCCTGTAAGTGATGATAAGATGAGAAATAAATTAGCAAAGAACTTCTGATCATCTATATTTGGGACCATATAAGTTCACAAGATTTATATTTTCTAATAGCAAAGAACCTTGAATGATTACATATCTTCCAAATTTGTCTCCAATTACATTTTTCACTTGAAAAGGAACTGATTTATGTATGAGAGTCATAACTCCCCTGGCTCGGGAATGAAAATGAAGAGGTGAATACACTTCCCTGCCATCTACTCCTAATTCTTTTAACATCCTCCTCTATCAGATGAGTTTCTTGTAAAACACAATTCTTGAACCCATGTCCTTTATTTTATTCATAACTTGTTTAAGTTTTTTTAAATTTTGTAGACCTCTGCAATTCCATGAAGTTAAATTAAGATTAACACTTTGGTCCATGATCAATAGAGAGTTTGGGATTACCTTGCAGTGTAAACATGCTCATACAGAGAAGCAAAAACATGAGTGGTTGAACATTCATCCTACAAACTACACACAAACAAATTTCCCCTTCCCACACTTGTGGCAAACCCCCCAAAATCAAAAGAAAAATTCTGTCTCCCGATATAGCCATCGACCGTTCCACACCCACGAGGATCAGCCTAAGCCACTCCTTCTTCATCCTCCCAATCATCCTAACTCTACTGCTTTTAATGACGTAACATTAACTCTCCTCTGTAGTTTTCCAACTTAACTCCAAAATTTTTAACAACTTTGTACATCATAGTTGTTTTTTTTTTTGTTTGTTTTGTTTTTGTTTTGTTTTTTTAATATATAATACAATCTATATTTTGTAAACTTACTATTTACTTCAAGTCAGTCAGATGCCTGTGCAAATGCTTAATTATTCTACCTTATATTTTGTTCATGCTTAGCTCCCACCAGTCTCTTCTTCTTCTTTGAGCTTCTTGATGAACTCCTGCGCCTCCTCTGGGGTCTTGAAGATGTGGGTTCTGCCCTCATACGTGGTCAGCAGTCTCGCAGGATAGATTACACCATGACGAATCCCAAGGTTGCGCAGCTCCTTACGTACGGGATCAAACTGCTTCCTCAATTGCTGGATTCCTGTGGCCAAATCTGGGTAGAACCGCACCTGCTGGTCCTGGTGTTTAATCTCTCCTTTAGCACGTGCAGCGTTGAAGATCTTCATCCTGTCTCTGTTGCTAAGAAACTTCATAATTAAGGTCCTCGGCGGTCCCTTATCTCTCCGTGGGCCAATACGATGTGCTTTTTCCAGAACCACTGCTGATTGCAACTCCTCGCTGCCCAGCACCTCCGGAATCCACTTTTCCAGAAAGGAACATACGTCCCGACCTTCTGATTCCTCTGGAAGACCCACCAGCCTCAAATTATTCTGTCTCGACCGAGATTCCAAATCCAAAATATTATCTTCCAGAGATTTATTTTTTTTTTCCAAAGTGCGCACCTTTAATTGAAGACGGGTGACGTCATCTTCAGCACTAGCGAGACGGAGCTCCATCTGCGCCGTTCGTTCTACACAGTCACCCAATTCCTTTCTTATTCCTTCCAACGCTGTCATAATCCCATCAAATCTAGAGGAAAAGTCCGCTCTCATTGAACTCATGGCAGCCATCAGCGCATCTGCGCCATTCCCCGCAGATATCGCAGCGTTGCCAGCCTCCTCCGCCATATATGGAGTTTTGTTTACTGCGTCACAGACCTGAAAGTCCGTTAATTTGGACTGTTTCGGCGGCTCGCTTTTTCCTTTTCCTGGTTTTCCAGCCTTAGGCTTCGCCGACATATCTTCGCCCAAATGCTGGGATACGTTCTGTCCCAAATGAGAGAGTTATTTGCCGATTTTTTTTTTTTCCAGGAGCAGAGCAGAGCGAGACACGTCCGTCCTACGTGGCAGCCATAACCGGAAGTGAGGCCCTACTCTTTTTAGTTTATATATGCTTCGGTTAGGCAACATCATTAGAAAGCACTGTATACATTTTCATTGTTATGCAGATGACACACAATTATACCTGTCAATGAAGCCAGATGATAGTAATCAATTAGCCAAGTTCGAAGCCTATCTTAAGGAAACCAAAGCTTGGATGACTTGTAATTTCCTGCTATTAAACTCGGATAAGACTGAAGTCATTCTTGTTGGTCCAAAAAACCTTAGAAATACCTTTCCAAATCAAACTCTTAGTTTGGATGTGGTTACTCTTTCTCTTAATAGTTCTGTGAGGAACCTTGGAGTTATTTTTGATCAAGATCTGTTTTTCAATTCACATATTGAATTTGTTTCTAAGGTTGTCTTCCATCATTTGCGTAATATTGCCAAGATTAAGAGCATCTTGCCTCAGAGTGATGTTGAGAAACTGATCCACACTTTTGTTAGCTCTAGATTAGATTATTGTAACTCTTTATTATCAGGTTGTCCTAAAATGTCTTTAAAAAGTCTTCAGTTGATCCAAAATGCTGCTGCAAGAGTTTCAACAGGTACTAGAAAGAGAGATCATATCTCTCTGGTTTTGGCCTCCCTTCACTGGCTTCCCATAGAGTTTAGAATTAAGTTTAAAATCCTTCTTCTCACTTACAAAGCTCTTAACAATCAGGCCCCTTTTTATTTAAAAGATCTGATACTACCCTATCATCCTAATAGAGCATTACACTCCCAAAATGCTGGATTACTTGTAATACCTAGAATCTCCAAAAGTACAATGGGAGGCAGAGCCTTCAGTTATCAAGCTTCTTTCCTGTGGAACCGGTTACCAATCTGTATTCGGGAGTCAGACTCGATCTCTGTTTTTAAGAATAGGGTAAAAGCCTTCCTTTTCAATATAGCTTACAATTAGGAGGGATCATGTGTCTCTAAACCCTCCCTTAGTTATGCTGCTAATAGATTTAGACAGCTGGGGGACCTCCAATAATGTACTGGGCTTCTCCCCTTTAATGTTTGCTCTCTACATGTCTGTTCGTCTCATCTTCTCTATCCCCTCACCCCCCAGCCAGTCGCAGCAGATGACTGCCCCTCCCTGAGCCTGGTTCTGCTAGAGGTTTCCTCCTGTTAAAAGGGAGTTTTTCCTCTCCACCGTCACCAAGCACTTGCTCACAGGGGATCGCCTGATTGCTGGGGTCTTTCTACAATTGTGGGGGTTTCCCCTACATTTGAAAGTGCTATGAGATGACTGTTGTTGTGAAATGGCGCTATATAAATAAAGTTGAATTGAATTGATCATAGAATATAACCAAATACAAAAGGCAACCAAAAGACACAGACAACAGGGGATGACATGACATGACAGACAATGATCAGGGAACACAGGGGCACTTAATAATAATGATAATCATAACCAGAGTAATGATACTGTGAAAAAAGCAAAGACTAACATGAACACAAAGCGTGGGCACGGTCCCTGGCCGCACCCCGGTTATGACAAAAAGTGCAGTCAATGATCCCTTTAAAGCAAACATTGCATCTGTAGTACTCTTTCTTGGCATGAAACTGTACTGCTGCTCACTGATTGTCACCTCTCTTCTTGACCTGGATTCAACAACTCTTTCCCATATCTTCATCGTGTGGCGGATCAACTTTATGCCTCTGTAGTTGCTATAGCTCTGAACATCACCCTTGTTCTTGAAAATTGCTTCCACAAGACTTCTCCCCCACTCCTCAGGCATTCTCTTACTCTCCAAGATTATGTTAAACAATCTGGTTAAAAAGTCCACGGTTCTCTCTCCTAAACACCATACCTTCACAGGTATGTCATCTGGACCAACTGTCTTTCCACTCTTCATCATGCCCTCACTTCCACCTTGCTAATCCTCAGAATTTCCTGACTCACCATCTTTCCTTCATCTATCCTCCTCTATCTCCCATTTTCTTCATTCATCATCTCTTCAAAGTACTCCTTCCACCTTCTCAACACACTCTCTTCACTTGTTAGTACATTACCATCTCTGTCCTTACTATTAACCTAACTTGCTGCACATCCTTTCCAGCTCGATCTCTCTGTCTCTAGCCAATCGATACAAGTCCTCTTCTCCTTCCTTAGCGTCCAGCCTTTCATACAATTCAATATATGCCTTTTCCTTTTCCTTTGCTACCTCTCTCTTTGCCATGCACGTTGATTGCAAATATTTCTGTCTACTTTCTTTATCTCCTTAACTATCCCACATGAATGTAAATGAATTACACAAAAGCTACAACAGTGTAAACAGCATTTTTTGTCATTATACAGCATTTTGTTTTGGTGTGTTAATGTGGACGGCTAACTAGGCTACAACAGGGGTGGGTAGTGACTACATTTACTCATGTATCCAAGTAACTTTTTCACATAATTGTACTTTTGTGAGTAGTTTTACTGCAGAAAATAAGAGAAAACACTCTCACTTGAATATTTTTTAAAGAAAAACCTGTACTTTTACTGAAGTGCTTTTCATTTCACTGAGCTTGATTTGAGTCGTTTTCTCATCAGTTGCTCTTATCAGATTTGAAATCATTGTTTTTCTTTTTTGGTTCAGGAAATCTTCTTTCGGCTGCTCCGGGTCATGGGTCTGCATAGTTGATTTAGCAGAATTTTGCAGCAGATACCCTCCCCATTTACCTGTGGCTGGGACCTGCACAATGAGTACAAGCAACTAGGAGTGAAAGCAAGACAAAATTTACAAAAAAAAAAAATCTGCAAGTTTGCATGAAAAAGTCAAATCTATGAGAAAATTTAACTAATTTCAGAGAACATTTCTAAAAATCCATCCATCAGTTGTACCACTTATCTAGGGGTCTGGGTCACAGGGGCAGCAGTACTAGCTCAGAGTGCCGCCCGGTTCACATAACACCATGATCCCCATAATCCCTCCTGTAAGTGGTAAGCCCACTGGAGGGCGGACCCATGTAACTGTTTGGGTACCCTGGGTCCTTGTTGTAACTTTTTCCATAAGGATCTACTGGACCGCTCTTGGTCTGGCCCTTCAACCAGGACCAATTTGTCTTGGGAGAACCTACCAGGGCCAAGTTGCCCCTGACAACATAGCCCCTGGGATCACTAGGGCATACAAACCCCTCCACCATGGCACGGTAACGATCCACAGTGGGGATTTCTAAAGTTGAAGTGAAAAATGTCAGATTTATAAGAAAAATCTCACTTGTACTAACTGCTCAAGTATGTTTTTAGTAGATACTTTGTTATGTGCATTTTTTTTGGCAGGGGGTGAAAACTCTTACTTGTTAATATGATGGTAATGCTACTTTTACTTGAGTACAATTTCTGACTATCCACTTCAGCTAGAAAACTAGACATATTGGGCCAAAGGCTTTTCATACTTGCATTGTTTGGAGATACAAGCCAGCACCTGGAATGAACAGCAATTAAAAACAAAGGAGACACACTTAACGCACAAATGATGAAAGCCTTCTCCTGGTAAGATAATCACCTCAGGAGCAGCAGCAGGAGAAAGGATCTCCACAGGTGTGCAGGCCAAAGTCAGCTCTCGTCACTGTGACGAATCTGTGATGCCGGAGACCCCTCAGACATTAACAGCTTACCGAGAGACCATCTGCTCATTTTCACTCTCTCAGCAGGACCAAATGTTAACAGCGAAGTCACAAATCCACCTGCAGCGCACCGTTATTTACCAACTGCACTTAAAATGATAATTACATTCTTTTATTGTGTTAAAAATATTCTTTGGAGCCCAACTTGGTGAACTTTTTTATTCCATAATTTATTTGCACTTTCTCATCTACAGATATGTACACTGCTGTAAATGCTGTACATGCTTTTCATGCTGTGAAACTTTACTTCTGCACATTCAGTTTATCTGATATTAACAGGGAAATTGAAATATGTCTGGTGAAAAGTGTTCAGTCAGCTCTCTACAGGGTTTAAATGTCTTTTCTGTCACTGCTGATTTGAATCGTTTGACCTTTTTTCCTCATATCTTTACACATTCATATTAAACTGAAAGGATCAACATGTGAAGATATCACAAATTCCATAAACTAACCCTAATCCAGATATTTTTTTTATCTAATTTAACAATTCTAAGCTTTCAGACTTGACAAATTTAGACTGTTTTGAACTACTCTTGTGTTTTTCAACCAGCGTGCCCTGGTACGTTCAGGTTTCTGTGGGAAATTATTTTATTTCTCTTGTTAATTGGTCCAAAAAAATTGCAATTAGTTTGCCATTGTTGTGCATAGATTCTGTAGGCACCCAAGCACCCATGCACAACAAAGGCAAATTATTTGCATTTTCTGAACCAATTAAGAAGTGAAATTAGATCATTTCCCACAGAAACCTGAACGTACCAGGGCACCTTGGTTGGAAAAAAAACACTGCTCTGAACAGTATTTCAGTGATGGCTGTAGAAAATGTCAAATGTCAAACCCCCAATGAGGTAGTGCACTCCAAAACTGTGTAAATATCGCAGGGAAATTTTCTCTTATCTTTATTTTTAAGCTCATCAGTTTAATTTGAACATGTCTGTGAGTGTGCACTATTTTTTTGTCCTTTTGGCAATACTTTTAGGTATTAAATTTTTCATTTACTGTATATAAAGTTGAACACACAAATCTGTCACCAGGTAAAATCCAAAATATCATGTTTTATAGTACAGTTAATTCCAACCAAGCAACCTGATGGGACAATAGTGGTTCCAGGAGTTACTATATTTCTCAATAATCGCACTCAGATGTTTCACCAATATGTATCACTGCGCTTCAGCTGTGTTTGAATAATCTTTAAATCATAGTTAATATCGCTGGCTTCTTATAATATCTGATAATTGTAATACTGTGTTGGATACCTTAATTTCCAAAGGAAGGCACTGTTTGAAAAGAGACGGTCCTAAAAAAAAATCAGACCTCCATGACCCAGAAGTCCCATCCTTGTAAACATCTGGCAAGATATTTTACATCTGTTTACAACAAAATAGACAAGCTAAAGTTGGATTTATCGTCTGGATTAACCAACCATAATAACTTTGTGGTGATGGACTCTTTCTTTCATCTGAAAATGCCAAGAAAAAGTGAGCAAACTCCGCGGAAACTAAAACGGAAATGCACTGAAGCTAAATCACTAACTAGCTACCAGCACGAGTCACGTGACCCACAAAGCCAATTCAGCAGGTGACTATATATACATAAACTGCACTGGACAATATTTAATTTGGTTACATGCATATGACATGAATATAGACTTATTCTTTTCTATATTATGCTCATTAGGTGGTTAGCAACAGTTAACTGGGTACATTCTGAAGGGACTATTTTTCTCAGTGGAGTAAAATAACTGGAAAAACAACAAAAATCATAATATTTTGTCCTGTAGTGCTGTCATTTAATAAAGTATGCTTGTGGAACTGTTGTATAAAAACAATATTACACTCAAGGCTTGTAGGCTGTCCGCTTCACGTTGGGCCTACGACTAAATCACAACAGTGATATAATCATTGACAGTGCACTCCCTCTGGTGTAATATTGCTGAACAAGAAAAGCAGTCAGAGAGCGCATACCTCCGCCAAGGCTCCTTCCCTCCCTCCCTTTGTCCAGCCACCTGTCTGTACCTCCCTACCTTCATCCCGCCATACACTGCAAGATAGTGCCTTGGTGGAGGTTTGCACTCATGGATCACCTCCAAAATGTAATGGGTTCACGTGTAGCCCAAGAGACACCTCTGGTGAAAATTACATCAAAGTCTGTCCAGTAGTTTTGGAGTATTCTTGCTAACACATGGTGAAAAGATAAGAGTCTTGGCGGAGGTATGCATTTTCAGATCATCACCAAAACGTAATGGGTTCCTCTGTAGTCCAAGGACCACCTCTGGTGAAAATTTCATCCAAATCCATCCAGTAGTTTTTTGTGTAATCCTGCTGCACAAATACAAGCAAGGCCACCAAAATCTAATCATCTGTTCCCCGTGCCATTACACACCTTTCCTGAAAATTTAATCAAAATCCATTTATAACTTTTTGAGGAATGTTGCTAACAGACAGACAGACAAATGTCGGCAAAACGTTACCTCCTTGGTGGAGGTAATAAACATGAGAATCACCAAACCCAACAACACAGATGAGCTAAAAGCTGCTATCAAAGCAATTTGGGCACGTCAGTAGAGTGACAAGCTGATCAGTTCCACGTCAGGAGCCACAACCAAATGAATGTAAAAAAAAAAAATAACAGTTCAACATGTGTAATTAATACATTGAGCAAAGCATACAGCACATCTGAAGAAAATAATATCACGTCACATAAGCTTAAATAATCAGATGTTGCTGTTTTGTGGATTATTGGTGTTTTCACGTTCAAACCGCTGCATAATTCAAGCAAAAAACTTATTTGAACTGTTTCCGCCTTCATTCTGCTTCTGTCTGAGCCAAGAAAAAAAAAAAAAGAAAGAAAAAGCCAGGCTGATCCACGCACTAAATGCTGGAATAAGTTAGGGCCACAAGGATCCTCTTCCTGTATCCTTCGTTTTCGGGCTTTTGAAGGCTGCATTTGTCCGCCGCATGTGAAGGAGCCCACAGAATGGGTCACCCTTCTGACGCAGCACATAGACATAGCTGGCCTCGAAATGCGCACTTGGACGACGCAGAACCTGAATTGAGACACAGAATCTGTGGACACGTCTTAAAGGGAAAGCTCAATAAGCTCAATATTATTATTATTATCCCACCCAAAAATGTCTGGATCGAGATCATGATATGGATCACCACCAAAATCTAACCATCTGTTCCCCGTGACATTACACACCTTTCCTGAAAATTTCATCAAAATCTGTCCTTAACTTTTGGAGTAATGTTGCAAACAGACAGACAAACCAACCAACGCCACTAAATCATTACCTTCTCCCCTTGGCAGAGGTAAGTATAGTACTGTAAGGCTCTCGGGCACTTTATTTTCAAGTCAGGGCTGTCCTAGATATGGCAGACTTTTTTTTAAAATAGCAGCACTGCCATAAATGTAAGAAATAGTCTTTTTAAGTTGTACCTTCATATGTGTTATTCTTGACTCTAGCAGGTGTTTAGCACTGCTGATGTCCTTGACTTGCAAAGTTAAAAGATAAGATGGTGTACAAGAAAAAGTTCTAAATCTATAATAAAAAAGGCACAAATTTATGGGAAAAAGTTGCAAATTCATGTGAAATGTTGCTATTTTCAGAGAGAAAGTCATAAATTTATTTATCAAGTCATAAATCTCCAAGTAAAAGATACAGTTTTATGAGAAAAAAAATCAACAAATTTTTAAAAAGTCAAAAAGAAAAGTTGCATAATTCTTTGACTCATATTGACAGACAAGTTTATACTTAGACAAACTGAATAATCATATTATTGATTTTACATTCATTTAAAGGCTCAAATTGGTTTTGAGGTTTCATGCAGATTTTTTTTTTTTCTAAAAATGACTGAAAATGACTCTTTCCATTGTAGACATTGCTCAGTACTGCTCACTTGATTTATGACTGTAGGAAACAAATTTTTAACATGTTTATGGTTCCGCTTGCAAGTGTTATAGGTTTTTAAATGAAGTACTTTGTATATAAGCAAAGAAAAATTAAACATAAAACAGTGATTTAATTGTTATTTCCTTACTTTCCACATATGAACTTATGAGTGATCAGCGGTTTAACCAGCAGGTTTTTTTGTTGTTGTGTGAGAGTCCAAAAGTGATGAGCAGCTTTGAAGATAAAGGGTGGTGCTTCCTGATTGGCTTCAGGTGTGCTGGCAATGGAGTAGGTGTGTGCGTTGCTGGCTCCTGCTATATTTTTTTTTTCTTTACTTTTTAAACCCTATTTTGTTGTAAGCTGTTAATGTTTTGGACATTTAATACATGCAGAATCTGTTTTGAAATATGTCCAAAACAAGAAAGCAGACTGAAAAGGAGGCAGCAGGGAACAATACTAACACCAGCTTAGCTGAGGATGCTAATATCAGCCTTAACCCTGCACTTGTTGCCTTGCTAGAGCAACACAGAATGTCCATAGCTGCTGACTTCAAAGCTTCATTTGAACTTATTAATGGTAAGCTGGACAAAATTCAAGCAGATGTGGCGAACCAGGAGCAACGCATTGGCGACCTTGAAAACAACGTGGAGGACGTCAGCCAGCGCCTAGCGGCGCTTGAAGTTACATGCGAGTCAATACAGGAGGAGAACAAACTTTTGAAAAACAAACTTTCTGACCTGGAGGGAAGAAGCAGGAGGCTGAATATTCGTCTGGTGGGTCTGCCGGAGTCCTTTGATGTGGGTCCACGGCCATCTGAATTTTTTTCTCAGCTGTTGGTGGACGTCTTTGGCGCACAAACTTTGCCATCTCTCCCAGAGCTGGATAGAGCCCACCGCAGCTTCAGGTCCAAGCCGGGTCCGAATGGGAAGCCGCGCGCTGTCATTATTTGTTTCCACCGGTTTCGGACCAAAGACTTGGTGATGAGAGAAGCGCGGAGACGCCGTGGGACTTTGGAATATCGTGGGCATAAACTTCAGTTCTACGAGGATTATAACGCCGACGTTCAGAGGCAGCGAGCCGAATATAAGGAGGTTATGTCCGAGTTGTACAAGAGAGGTTTTCGTCCTTCTCTTCTTTTCCCCGCCAGGCTCCGGATAACTCTTCCAGACGGCAGAAACCAGTGGCTGGCGTCCGTCTCAGAGGCCACCCGCTTCATGCAAACTATGAAGAGAAACTAGCAATTTTCGCCTTGAACTGGACATTTCTGGGTTGACCAGCTGCCGCGCTGGGCTGCTTGTTACTTCATTGAAGCTGCACTGACTGGACATTGATGCATTTTTAGATGTTTAAAAACAAGGTAAAATTGGCTCCCTATACGTTGTTGTTTACTTAATTCTTTTTTTTTAATTTTATCTTATTTATTTATTATTTTTTTTTTAGGGTAAAACGTTCATATTATGCAGGATTGAAGCCAGTTGTATGGGAGCATTCTGTTAGGATGAAAATAGAGCAGGAGATGGAGCGGTTGCTGTTTTTTTGCAACCGGCTGGAGTGTTGTTATAGGTTTGGTTGTTGGATTTTTTTATTTATTTATTTATTTCTTAATTTTTATTTTTTTATTTATTTATTTATTTTTTTGTTTTGTTTTGTTTTTTTGTTATGGTTTTATTTACACCCCCCTTACCCCTTCCTTTTTTTTTTTTTTTTTTTTACCCGTATCTCACTTTATTCTTCTTTGGGCTACACAACATAATATATAAATTTTACTCTTTGAATGAATAGTAATCTTACTTTGGTAAGCTGGAATGTGAAGGGGTTGAACCATCCAATTAAACGAAAGAGAGTCATGTCACGTCTAAAGCAATTTAAGCCTGGGGTACTGTTTTTGCAGGAAACCCATTTGCAGGATTCCGACCACTTGCGTTTGTCAAAATGTTGGTCAGGACAATTTTTTCATTCAAATTTTAAAGCTAAGGCCAGGGGCGCTGCTATTCTTATTGATCGAAATATCCCATTTATTCCCTCTAATGTTGTATCAGATAAAAATGGACGATTTGTAATAGTATCAGGTAAACTTGGCGATAAACATGTCACTTTGGCTAATCTGTATGCACCGAATTTTGATGATGTGCACTTTTTTCGCAACCTTTTTTCGCAACTTCTAGATTTAAATACTCATTCTCTAATTCTTGGGGGTGACTTTAATTTGTATATGGATCCGATCTTAGATCGCTCATCCTCAAAACCTGCTAGTCTTAATAAATCTGCAACTTATGTTAAGTCTTTTCTTGAGGAATATAGCCTTACAGATCCTTGGCGTTTTTTACATCCTAACGGCAGGGACTATTCTTTTTTCTCTCACGTACACCATACTTATACCAGAATAGATTATTTTTTTGTTGACAATTTATTAATTAATAACCTTTGCTCTTGCAGTTATGATAGCATCTCGGTTTCTGATCATGCCCCTCTTGTACTTAAAATGATCCTCCATGGATGTGACTCCATGAGAAAGCATTGGAGATTGGATCCATTATTACTTACAGATGAAAAATTGGTTGCGAATATTTCTTCTAAAATTAATTTTTTTTTGAAAGAAAATAAAACTCCTGGTATGTCAAATAAAACGATATGGGAGGCCATGAAGGCATTTCTTAGGGGGGAATTTATTTCATTGGCAGCATTTAAAAGACGATCCTTAATACAGGAACAGAAGGTTATTTTAGATCAAATCCTGGACATTGACAGACAATATGCTCAATCTCCATCACCCGTTCTGTACAAGGAACGTATGACATTACAAACTAAATTTAATTTACTTTCTACTCGACAAATTGAAGGTTGTTTAATAAGGAACAAGAGTGAATTTTATGAACATGGCGAAAAAACCAGTAAACTTCTAGCTAATCAACTGCGTGGTATTAGAGCTAAGCAAATTATTACTGGAGTTAGGACAGATAAAGGAGAGGTGACATCTGACCAACAAGCGATTAATGATATTTTCAGGTCATTTTATTCCAAATTATATACCTCAGAATATACAACAAACTTAAAGGATTTGGAAATTTTTTTTGATTCTATTGATATTCCTTTGATTTCTTCAGAATCTCGGCAAATTTTAGAAGCTCCCATCACAAAAGAAGAAATTCAGCTGGCAATATCATCCATGCAATCAGGAAAATCTCCAGGACCTGATGGGTTTTCCGCTGATTTTTTCAAAAAATTCTCTGATGACCTCGCCCCTTTCCTTTGTCAAGTTTTTACAGAGTCGCTTGACTCTGGTACACTTCCTCCTTCATGCTATCAGGCCTGTATCACTGTGTTGCTTAAAAAGGATAAGGATCCTGTTGATTGTGCTTCTTACAGGCCTATTTCCTTGTTAAATACCGATGTTAAAATTTTGTCAAAGTTGTTAGCTTCAAGGTTGGAAAAGATTCTTCCTTTTATAATTTCACAGGACCAAACCGGTTTCATTAAAAATCGCCATTCTTTTTTTAACTTGCGGCGGTTGTTTAATATTATTTATACTCCTCACCACAACATACCTGAATGTCTTATTAGTTTGGACGCTGAAAAGGCATTCGATAGGGTTGAGTGGGAGTATTTGTTTTTTACTTTGGAGAGGTTCGGTTTTGGTCCTTCCTTCTGTTCCTGGATTAAACTTCTCTATGCTAGTCCTTTAGCTTCAGTGTTAACTAATTGTCGCTATTCTGACTATTTTAGACTTTACCGTGGTACGAGGCAAGGCTGTCCTTTGAGCCCGTTGCTCTTTGCCTTGGCAGTTGAGCCGTTAGCTATTGCAATCCGTGGGAGCCGGGACTTTCTAGGCATTCGTAGGGGTGGCATTGAGCATAGGGTTTCACTCTATGCTGATGATCTTTTATTATTTCTCTCCAACCCACTTACTTCATTACCTGCTATACTTAATATTTTGGATAGTTTTAGTAGGTTTTCTGGTTATAAAATTAATCTTAATAAGAGTGAACTGTTTCTGATTAATGAGAAGATTCAAGTTCAGGATTTTGAAAATTTTCCTTTCAAGGTTGTTATTGATCATTTTAATTATCTTGGGATATGTGTCACTAAACAATTTAATTACTTGTTTAAAAATAATTTTCTCCCCTTACTTGACCAGTGCAAGTTAATACTTTCCAAATGGTCCCCATTATCCTTGTCTTTAATTGGCAGAATCAATTCTGTAAAAATGATGTTACTTCCAAAGTTTCTATATTTGTTTCAATGTCTCCCCATTTTTATTCCTAAATCCTTTTTTAAGTCCTTGGACTCTCTGATTACCTCATTTATTTGGAATGGTAAACATCCGAGATTGAGGAAAGTTTTTCTTCAAAGACCCAAATCAGTAGGTGGCATGGCTCTGCCTAACTTTCAATATTACTACTGGGCAGCAAATATCAGGTGCATGTTATATTGGAAACATTTTTATCTGGAACCCAAATCACCTATTTGGATCCTTATGGAGTCACATGTGGACAATCAAACTTCCCTACCGGCAATTTTAGGTTCACCACTTCCCCTTGCTTTGTTTACACTGGGTAATAATAAAGTAGTTCGTCAGTCTCTTAGAATTTGGTCTCAATTCAGGAAAAATTTCGGTCTTCAGTTTTTTTCCATTAGAAGTCCAATTGCCGCAAATCATTTATTTACCCCATCAACTATTGATAGTGCATTTCATATATGGCACAGAAAAGGTTTAAAATCTTTTGCGGATTTATATTTTGATGGTCAATTTGCAAGTTTTTCTCAACTTTCCACCAAATTCGACATCACTTCTATACACTTTTTCCGCTTCCTCCAGGTCAGACATTATGTGCAAACCATGACAAAACAATTCCCTCAAAAACCTTCTGATAATCCTCTAGATGATTTTTTATTAGTTAAACCAACTTCTAAGGGGGTAATGTCAGTTTTATATAATTTAATTTCAAATTTACAATCTTCTTCTCTGGCCGCTATCAAATTGAACTGGGAACAAGATCTTAATTTTACTTTTACTGATGAACTGTGGGACTCTATTCTTGGCCAGGTTCACACTGTATCAATGTGTGCTCGTCACGCTCTTATTCAATTTAAGATTGTACACCGGATGCACCTGTCCAAGGTTAAGTTAGCACGTATTTACTCGGATATAGACCCAACTTGTGAAAAGTGTGGTAGCGCTCCTGGCACTTTGCTTCACATGTATTGGTCCTGCCCGGCATTGATGAATTTTTGGCATTCTGTTTTTATCACTATGTCTGAAGTCCTGCAATATCAAATTAAACTTGATCCATTATGCGCCATTTTTGGTGTGGCTCCAGAACTTGTCTTGCCAAGTTCCAAATTAAAAGTATTCAAATTTTCATTATTATTGGCCAGACGTGCTGTATTACTGAAGTGGAAAGACTCTTCGCCCCCTTCACATTTACAGTGGATAAAAGATATAATGTCCTGTTTGGATTTAGAAAAAATCAGATATACAGTCTGTGGCTCTGAAAACAAATTCTATAAATTATGGCGCCCGTTTCTTGATTTCTTTGAAAGACCCACGATTATAGTTTCTGAGTAGCTCATATCCCCTTTACCCCAACCCCATTTTACACACATAATTTTTTTTTTTTTTTTTTTTTTTATTGATTATTTAAAGGTTTTTGTGCTTTGAAGCATTTACATTTGTTGGCTTTAAGTTCTAGTTTTTTACTGTTTGGTTGAAACAAAAATGAAAATTTCTAATACTTTGTATTGTATTGATACTTCAATTAATAATAATAAAAAGACCTTTGAAAGAAGATAAAGGGTGAACGGAGAATCTGGGGCTGACCGGATCAGTGACGTATAGGTGGTTTTACTGCAGCAGCAGGCATGGCCATCTGCTGGACTCTCACCTGACGTTTGAACCGCTCTGCCACACAGCTCACCTGACACAGATTATTACTGAGGACGGAATATAAATCCTGCCATGCTGGTATTAATATAACGCTCTGCTGTTGTAAAAATTGGAGGCTGATTCAGGTTATCGCATGATTCACAGAGCTGGGTTGCTCTGCGGGGGGACGGTTGGATTATTACCGCCATCAGTGTGTGAATGTGTGTGTGAATGAGTGGATAGCAGGATCTGTAGAGCGCTTTGGTCATCAAGAGATGAGAATAAGAGCGCTATATAAGTGAATGCCATTTACCATTTACATGTGATCATGTTTTATTGTTTGGTCATGGTAGCTTGAGTTCATCCAGACTGCATTTGGCTTTGGGATTTTTATAGTAAATTTGTTTCCATTTCTCCAAAATGTGTGACTTTTTTGCCCCCCTCAAAATTATGGGAAGCATGTGGCCCTGGAGCTGTAGGTGGAAGACCCGTCTATTAGACCTAATTACTGGCAGGAAGATGCTTCCAAAAGGAAACCTGAGACTGGAATCTGATGAAATGAAAGCACCAAGGTGCTGATGCCTTGGTGCCAGAGCCTTAGCGGAGGTATGCGTTCTCGGATCATCACCAAAATGTTATGGGTTCCTCTTTAGCCCAAGGACCACCTCTGGTAAAAATTTCATCCACATCCATCCAGTAGTTGTGGAGTATTCTTGCTAACACACTGTCAGAAGATAAGAGCCTTGGTGGAGGTATGCATTCTGGGATCATCACCAAAATGTTATGGGTTCATCACCAACAGTCATTGACTGAAACTCCACAAGTAGTATTTTAACATTTAACGACCACAAACCACACATGGCTCTTTTACCATCATCTACCACTGTTGTCTTCTGTGGACGTCCAAGCCTTAATGAGCTGCCGAGCTCACCAGAGCACTCTTTTTTTTTTTTTCTCAGAATGTACCAAACTGTAGATGTGGCCACTCCTAACATTTCTGCCATCTCTCTGATGGATTTCTTCTTTGTTTTAGCCTAAGGATGGTCTGTTTCACTTCCACTGAGAGCTCCTTTGGCCACATGTTGTGGGTTCACAGCAACAGCTTCCAAATCCAAATGCAACACCTGGAATCAACTCCAGACCTTTTACGTGCTTGACTGATGATAAATTAACAAGAGAATAGCCCATGCAGCCCATGCAGACTCAAAATAGCTTTTGAGTCAATTGTCCAAATAGTTTTGAGCCCCTGAAATGAGAATTTTTTTTTGTGTGTAAAATGGTTGCAATTCCTAAACCGCAACTCCAGTGAGGAGCTGAGAGTCTGCCCTTTAAAGCCCATGCTGATTATATAACTGTATCTTGAATATGTTTTGGGAAACAGCTAAAACAACAAAACTTGTCAGGACCTAACTGTATTTATCATGATATACGTACAGAGGTGTGAAAAAGTGTTTGCCCCCTTCCTGATTTCTCATTTTTTTGTATGTTTGTCACACTTAAATGTATCAGATCATCAAACAAATTTAAATATTACACAAAGATAACACAAGTAAACACAAAATGCAGTTTTTAAATGAAGGTGTTTGTTATTAAGGGGGAAAAAAAAATGCAAACCTACATGGCCCTGTGTGAAAAAGTGATTGCCCCCAAACCTAATAACTGGTTGGGCCACCCTTAGCAGCAACAACTGCAATCAAGCATTTGCAATAACAGGCAATGAGTCTTTTCCAGCACTGTGGAGGAATTCTGGCCCACTCATCTTTGCAGAATTGTTGTAATTCTGCCACACTGGAGGGTTTTCGAGCATGAACCGCCTTTTTAAGGGCATGCCACAGCATCTCAATCGGATTCAGGTCAGGACTTTGACTAGGCCACTCCAAAGTCTTCATTTTGTTTTTCTTAAGCCATTCAAAGGTGGACTTGCTGGTGTGTTTTGGATCATTGTCCTGCTGCAGAACCCAAGTGCACTTCAGCTTGAAGTCACGGACAGAGGGCCGTACATTCTCCTTCAGGATTTTTTGGTAGACAGTAGAATTCATGGTTCCATTTACCACAGCAAGTCTTCCAGGTCCTGAAGCAGCAAAACAACCCCAGACCATCACACTACCACCACCATATTTTACTGTTGGTATGATGTTCCTTTTCTGAAATGCTGTGATACTTTTACGCCGGATGTAATGGGACACACACCTTCCAAAAAGTTCAACTTTTGTCTTGTCAGTCCACAGAGTATTTTCCCCAAAGTCTTGAGGATCATCAGGATATTTTCTGGCACAACTTAGATGAGCCTTTATGTTCTTTTTGCTCAGCAGTGGTTTCTGTCTGGGAACTCTGCCATGCAGGACATTTTTGCCCAGTCTCTTTCTTATGGTGGAGTCATGAACACTGATCTTAACTGAGGCAAGTGAGACCTGCAGTTCTTTAGATGTTGTTATGGGGTCTTTTGTGACTTCTTGGATGAGTCGTTGCTGCGCTCTTGGGGTAATTTTGGTTGGCCAGCCACTCCTGGGAAGGTTCACCACTGTTCCATGTTTTCGCCATTTGTGGATAATGGTTTTCACTGTGGTTCGCTGGAGTCCCAACGCTTTAGAAATGACTTTATAACCTTTTCCAGACTGATAGACCTCAGTTGCTTTGGTTCTCATTTGTTCCTGAATTTCTTTGGATCATAGCATGATGTCTAGCTTTTGAGGATATTTTGGTCTACTTCACTTTGTCAGGCAGGTCCTATTAAAGTGATTTCTTGATTGAAAACAGGTGTGGCAGTAATCAGGCCTTGGTGTGGCTAGAGAAATTGAACTCAGCTTTCCAAAGATATGATAAACCATAATTAATTTGTGTTTTAACAAGGGTGGACAATCACTTTTTCACACAGGGCTATGTAGGTTTGGATTTTTTTACCCTTAATAATAAACACCTTCATTTAAAAACTGCATTTTGCGTTTACTTGTGTTATCTTTGTCTAATATTTAAATTACTTTGATGATCTGAAACATTTAAGTGTGACAAAATTACAAAACAATGAGAAATCAGGAAGGGGGCAAATACTTTTTCACACCACTGTATATTGTGTGCACTGAATGTCCTTTAAACATTTCATTTTACTTACATGTTTATTAGAAAAGAATAAAAAATCATATTCAGTGCCAGAATGATGGAGTAGCTCATTCTGGCAAGATAAAACAACTCTGAGATTATACATAAGCTTTGTATCTCTGTTTAAACAAATACTATATAGTTTAGGTTTACTAAAATCTGAAATAACATGTACTCATATCTTTTGATGTCTGACCTACAATTTCAGCCTGAGCACAACCTTAATATAGAGAGCTGTACATTAACTTTTTTTCTCAGAGCACTGGTGCTGCAGAGGTTCACAGTCATGTAGCACAAGCCAAAAACTTGTAGCACAATAAAAAAAATCTGTTACTTCTCTAAAACTGACTGCAAGTAAGGATCTGTACTTGTGTAGCGCTCTTCTAGTCTCAAAGACCACTCAGACCATTTTACTAGTACTAACCCTCTATTCTACGAGCCTATCAGAGGAGTTTGCATGTTCTCCCCGTGTTGCGTGGGTTTACTCCGGGATTTCTCCGGTTTCCTCCCACATGCCAAAAACATGCATGTTAGGTTAATTGGCTGTTCTAAATTGTCCCTAGATATCTGTTTCCTATAGGCCCTTAGAATAGAGGGTTAGTATTAATGAAAGCGCTTTGAGTGGTCTTTGTGACTAGAAAAGCGCTATATAAGTGCAGGTTAGTTAGTTAGTTAGTTAGATACCAAGGGACAATTTAGAATTACCAATTAACCTCCCACAATCCAAATGTGGGAGGAAACCAGCTCACCTGGAGTAAACCCACACAGCACAGGGAGAACATGCAAACTCCACATAGAAAGGTTCCTACCCCTACCAGCCTGAAGATTCAAACATGTAACCTTCTAGCTGTTAGGCAACAGTGCTAATCCCTGTACCACCGTGCAAGTAGTGCAGTTTAAACATTAAAAATATAGTATTTCACTTTATGATAAAAACAACTTCTCAAGATCTAGAAATTATTTAAATTTAAATACATTTCCACATCAGTCAGCAATCCTAACCACCTAACCAGACTCACCACATCATACAAACTAATGGGCCAGTTTTGGCCCGTGGGCTGTATGTTTGACAACCCTGGACTAGACCGTAAAAATACTGTAGCGTACATTGCCCCATAGAGCTTCCTTTTTCTCCGTTGCACTCCTCCAGACACCTGTGCAGAATGAACCCACTGTGGGCCCAGGAGAAGCCAGAAGAAACAGAAAAAAAAGGGGGTTTTATAACAGCATTTTTTCAGTCATAGCCTCAGAGCCTGCAGCAGCTGTTACTATCCTTCGGCTGCTGCCGGAACCTGTCCTGTTGGTAAGAGGGAATCTACAGTAAGCATCCCGCCCAGTTCACCTGGCATATCCTCTACTCCTCTTTTTTTTCCATGACAGCCCCCTCCGAAATAAAACATATCCCGCTTTGTGTGGCACTAAATGCAGCACACAAACACACAGTGTCTGTAGTGTCTGTTCTTGTAAACATGAAAGCTGTTCTGTTCCGCTATGAAAAAAAAAATGCCGGATGCATTTTGCAGTCTTCTACATTGTAATGGAGATTGATGTATTCTACCATCAATCTGCACTGAGTATGACACAGGGCTGACAAAATTTAAAGACTTATAAAAATGCTAGTCACTGTCAATAGTGGCCTGCATCACCAGCTTCTGGGCTGACCGGCACGATCAGTGATGTGAGGACATGAAACTTGATATCCCGGAGAAATGCACAGTTATCTGTGGGAGATTGTTAAGGTGTGAATTTATGGTAATGGAACCTGCGACTGCAGCTCACCAATTTCAGTTTAAAAGTGACTTAATTGTAGTTTAGAAGCGACTATACACACAAATGGGTCTGTTTCTCATTACACCGGTGCTACTTCAGTTCATTTTTTCATAGGCCAATTTTTATGTTGCACGTGTGACATACAGTGGCGAAAATAAGTATTGAACACGTCAACATTTTTCTTATTAAACATGTTTCTGATGGAGCCATTGACCTGAGATTTTCACCAGATATCAGTAACAACCCAAGTAATCCATACATACAAAGAAATCAAGGCAACTGTATTCACAAAACAAGTTATATTTAATAAAGTGGAATTCCACAGGGAATAAGTATTGAACACACTTGGTGAAATTCATTTAATATTCAGTAGAAAAGCCTTTGTTGGTAATAACAGCTTCCAGACTCCTGTACAGTGAAACTTGGTGCAGGCATTGCTCAGGAGTGATTTTAGCCCATTCTTCCACACAAACTGTCTTCAAATCTTGAAGGTTCTGTGGGTATCTTCTATGAACTCTGATTTTAAGTTCATTCCATAGATTTTCAATTGGATTCAGGTCTGGCGACTGACTGGGCCATTCTAGCAGCTTTATTTTCCTTCTCTGGAATCGGTTGAGTTTCCTTGGCTGTGTGTTTGGGACCATTGTCTTGCTGAAATGTCCACCCTTGTTCCATCTTCAGTTTCTTGGCAGATGGCAACAAGTTCTTATCAAGGATGTCCCTGTACATTTGCCCATTCATTTTTCCTTCAATTATATGAAGTCTGCCTGTACCATGTGCTGAAAAACCCCCCCACACCATGAAGCTCCCACCTCCAAACTTCACTGTTGGTGTGGTATTTTGTTGCTGATGTGCAGTGCCATTTCTCCTCTAAACATGCTGTGTGTTGTGGCATCTAAAAAGATCAGTTTGGGTTTCATGTGACCAGACTATGTGACCCAGTATTTTGCTGACTTGCCCAAAGGTTTTGCAGCAAACTTTAAATGAGCTTCAACATGCTTTTTCTTCAGCAATGGAGTCTTGCGAGGTGAGCGGGCACAGAGCCCATGTCGGTTGAGTGCACTAATCGTTGTTTTCTTTGAAACAGCAGTACCTGCTAACTCCAGGTCTTTCTGGAGCTCTCCACGAGTGGTCTTTGGCTGTTGGATAACTTCTGATAATTCTTCTGACTTCTCTGTCAGAAATCTTGAGGAGCTCCTGGTCGTGGCCGGTTTATGGTAAAATGATGTTCTTTCCACTTCCGAATGATGCCTCCAACAGTGCTCACAGGAAAATTCAGCAATTTAGAAATGTGCCTGTAACCAATGCAATCATTATGTTTTGCAACAATCAGGTTATGAAGGTCTAGATAGAGCTCTTTGCTTCTACCCATCATGAGTTCTTTGTGGTATGACAATCTGATATTCACAGACCTTTGTAAAGGCTATCAGTCAGGGCTTAACCAGCTGAAATTAGTTTCCACTCATGGGGGACAGGATGGCTTCCTACATCCTGATGGATTTCAGCAGGTTTCGTGGTTTTCTTTGCCTTTTTGCACCTGTTTTTCTTCATGTGTTCAATACTTATTCCCTGTGTCATTCCACTTTATTAAATATAACTTGTTTTGTGAACACAGTTGCCTTGATTTCTTTGTATGTATAGATTACTTTGGTTGTTACAGATATTTGGTGAATATCTCAGGTGAATGGCTCCATCAGAAATATGCTTAATGAGAAAAATGCTGATGTGTTCAAAACTTATTTTCCCCGCTGTACATGTCACACTGTACAGCCCTGATGTAGACCCACTTGAGTATCACTGTGTGTGGGTTTGGTGAGCACTCGGATAATTGCCTAGTAGGAGGAGTGATTCCCATGAAATGTGGATGGGTGGACAGACGATGGGTGCAACACGACAGCATTAGCTCCTTTCGTCTTTGCTGGAATGAGCTAATAAAATTCTCAAATTTTAAACTGTCTAGACTTAAACAAATTCCCAGTGAATGGCAATGATAAAAAAATATATATTTTCTTTGTATAGAAATTATAGTAATTCAGTTTTTCAGCAGACAAAAATATAATAAAATAACAGTATCTATATGGGGTTTTTTTTTAAATAGGAGACAAAATATCTCCTTTGCATCAATGCCTTTTATTTTAGTTAACAAAGTATTGTCTAAAGGGCAGCTTAGTGGTGCAGTGGTTAGCACTGTGGCAGCACAGAAAGAAGGTCGTGGGCTCAATACCACCCCGACCATCGGTGACCCTTCTGTGGGGAGTTTGCATGTACTCCCTGTATCTGCGTGGGTTTTCTCGGGTTACTCTGGTTTCCTCCCACAGGCCAAAGACATGCAGTTTAGGTTAACTGGCATCAACTGGGGAATCTACATTGTCCTTAGGTATGAATGTGACAGTGAAAGGTTGTCTGTCTCTCTGTGTTGGCCCTGCGATGGACCGGTGATCTGTCCAGGGTGCACCCTGCCTCTCGCACAAAGATGCTGGGATAGACTCCAGCCCCCTGCAATCTGAAAAGGATTAAACGGTAGAAGATGGATGGATGGATGGAGTATTGTCTAGATGGGTTTGATTGCGAGTTATTTGTTCCAGAAATCAAGACTGAATACAAAAGGCAAACCTACATTTCATCAGCCTCACTCAATTAAAAAGTGAGTATAAAAACTGAGTTTCCCAAGATTTCTGGGAAACACTTTTGACAATCCCACAAGTGTGCCTGTGCAAATTAGTCTTGCTATTTTATGGATGGTGGGGTGAACTGGGGCTCATTAGGATTTAAAATTCTGAAATCAGTAATTCTGAGGAACGTTGTTAAAATGGGTTGAAAATTGTGCTGACATAATCAACCAGACCATAAATGACAGAGTAGCTTGTTGTACCAGCATGATAAAATCACCCCGAGAGTGCTAAGATCTCCTGACCATTGACCTTGATCTTGAACATCTAGAGCACAGTCTAGATGCAAACCCACTTGCAGGTCATCTTGCCTAAGCTTGCGAAACATTAGGGCAATTGCCTTGAAGGAGTAAAGATTTTCATGAAATCATAAATGCACAGATCTGACCTTTGACAATGACCTTGACCTTGAGCACAACATGGGTGCAGACCAATGTGAGGATCTTTCAGGGTGAGTTTGGTCAGCAATGAGGCAAATGCCTAGGAGGAGTAGTGATTTCTCTGAAATCACATAAGTGCCCAGAACTCCTGACCTTCAACCCGGACCTTGACCTTGAGCACAACCTAGAGGCAGACCCGCCTAAGGATCATTGCAAGTTTGGTGACCACTGGGGCAAATGCTTAGGAGTAGCAATTTTTCTGAAATCATATAAGTACCTAGATCTCCTGACCTTTCACCTTGACTTTAACCTTGACTTTGAGCACATCCAGGATGCAGACCTACCTGAGGATCATTTTGAGTGAGTTTGGTGACTATTGGGGCAAATGCCTAGGAGAAGTAGTGATTCCTGTGAAATGTGGATGGACGGACGGATGGACAGACAGAGGACGGATGTCACATCATTGCATTAGCTCCTTTTGGCTTTGCCAGAATGAGCTAAAATCTGATGTATTTTGATCAAAGCATGTCAGACATTTCATTAAAACCTCCAGGAATTGTGTCAGTATGTGGAAAAAGTCCAGCTTTAATAATATTAATAAAACAAATAATACTTCTCTAATATTATTGAAAAAAAATCTACATTTTACATTCACTGGCTCAGTACAGGACCACCTTTATGCATGTGTTTAAAGTATTATCATTAGTAGCTGTTTGTGCGACAAATATCTGGAATGCGTAAAACTCAAATTGTTCAGCATGAATAGCCTCTGTTGTTTTTCCGCTGAAATGACTGAGCGCCGTGAACTTTGTCACAAAGATTAAAGGCTCACAAATGCTAATGAGCACTGGTGTGAGACACTTTGTGATGATGGCTTTAAGGAAAAATAAAATGCTTCTTTAAACCAATTTCCCTGTGACACATTATTTAACTGGGCTCCATTTGTGTTGTTTTGTGACAATAGATTCAATTCAATTCAACTTTATTTATATAGCGCCATTTCACAACAACAGTCATCTCATAGCACTTTCAGCTGTAGGGGAAACCCCCACAATTGCAGAAAGACCCCAGCAGTCAGGCGATCCCCTGTGAGCAAGTGCTTGGCGACGGTGGAGAGGAAAAACTCCCTATTAACAAGAAGAAACCTCCAGCAGAACCAGGCTCAGGGAGGGGCAGTCATCTGCTATGACTATTGAAGAATAGATGCGAATCCCAGAATCCCATGAATAGATGCGAATCCCAGAAACAATTCTTTTGATTAAAATGACCCTATTGTTGTGATATAGCTATTATGGCTTTGATATAACTCACACAAGCACACAAGCTGCTGTAAAAGTTTAAAAACAAGTCTTTGCTCCCCTTTTCTGAACTGAAGCAGTAACAGGAAAACAATGAGCTGAAGGATGTTTAAAACTATTATAGCTGAGAGGAAGTGCAGAGGTGGGTGATAATTACAGTATCTGGGTGTGTGATGCTAAAGCAGCTTGAGCACATCCTGACACACCAGAGAGAAGTGGAGACTTAAGCGAATATTTGGTAGGTGAATAGATTACACATCTGTCCACCATCTTTTTCCCAATCAGTTCAGTAAGAGCGCAGAAAAGAAAACCGAAAAAAAAAAGACTTTTCACAGTCCACAATATAGACCGCTGTGGCATCCACTTCAGTTACAACCCTTATAAGAGGCTAAAGCCAAAATCACGCTGCTTCAAAACCCTCCTTAAACTCACAAATATCCACCTTTTTTCTGTGATTGGAATGCCTTCACCCAGCAAAAACACGCCTGTGCCAAATTACTGTGCAGTAGTAATTTCTATCAACCTCTGATCAGCTGCGGTGTGAACAGTACACCCTGGTGATGCAACAATTTATGGTACATATCTAGGTGTTTTTAAGGATTTGCCGATTGTGAAATTTTGTGCCGATACTGATACCATTAAAAATGACTATTGGCCCATAACACTGGTCAACACCAAATTTATTGTCTAAGTTGTTTTAGCTGATTTAGGACAATTTGGATGTGCTGAATCCAAAAATCACATTGGTTTTGCTCAATCAGGTCAACTTTTTGAACTATGGCCACATGTTTTCTTACATTTTTGTTTACATGTACGGGTATTTTCAATTTATATGATGCAAAATTCTTTTTTATTTCTTGAAATTCTATGAATTTTGAACAATGATGACATAACATTCAGTTTACATGTACTTACCTTTATCAATGTCTACTATTCAATTTACAGTGCAACTGTATAACTGCTGTACAACTGCTTATAACTTAACATAAAAACCTGACCTGATCGAGAGAAACGGATGTCATTTTCGAATTCAGCGGTGCAAAACTGTCTTAAATCAGCCGAAAAAAACACAGACAACTTACAAAAAAAAATATTTTTGTTATGTTGTGTAATCATGTATCCTTCCTTCATGCCAGGGAAACAAAGAAATACATGTTTATGCATTATCATAAATAGCTGAATTCAGCCCTTCATCACACCATATTTGAAAGCACAAATTCAATCATACAAATGTCTCATACAACTTTAACTAATCATAACCTACCACATAACAAAGATAAGTTCTGTGAAAAATAACTACTTTGTCAATGAAAAGCTAAGAGTCACGTGTGTCTTTTCTGCTTCATTTCTTTCACTAGCTTCATGGGCAATGTAGTTTTTATGTGCACAATACTGGAAGTTCAACTGGCTTGTTTCTAACAACACAGTGAATCTATGGGTAAATATCTCCATAATCACGTGGCTGGAGAATAAATCTTACTCGAATGGATCTACTGGACCTGTACCAATGACACAGGACTGGATTTGTTGGATTTAAATTAATTCTTCGAAATTAATTCTTCAATGCAAGGAAGCATCTTTGGTGAGTCACTGCTATTACCCTATGCTATTGTGCTAGCTCGATTGATGCGCTATTTACAGTGCTGTGAAAAAGTATTTGCCCTCTTCCTGATTTCTTATATATCTGCATGTTTGTCACACTTCAGTGTTTCAGATCATCAAACAAATTTTAATATCAGACAAAGATAACATGAATAAATACAAAATGCAGTTTTCAAATGATGATTTCATGTATTAAAGTAAAAAAACTATCCAAACCTAACTGGCCCTATGTGAAAAAGTAATTGCCCCTCTTGTTACATCATGAATTAGCTGTGATTAATCACATTTTTTGGAAAACTGAGTTCAGTTTCAGTAGCTACACCCAAGCCTGATTACTGCCAGACTTGTTGAATCAAGAAATCACTTCAATACATGCAGGTTAGGGAGTTAAGGGACGCTTGCGCACGCAGCGACCGGCAGCTGGTGGTTTGTCACCAGTCTGCAAAACAAATCTGCCTACGGGTACAAAATAAGTAATAAAAATTAAAAAAAAAAAAATAGAACCTGTTTGACAACCTGAAGTAGGCTAAAAGATCTCAAAAAGCAACACATCCCACTATGAGCTAAAGAAATTCAAGAACAGATGAGAAACAAAAACCCAGAACAACAGCTAGAGAACTGCAGGCCTCGCTTGCCTCAGTTTGGACACTGGTCCACAATGGAACAATAAGAAAGAGACTGAGCAAAAATGGCATCCATGGGAGAGTTCCAAGACAAAAACCGCTTCTGGACAAAAAGAACAGAGACTCGTCTCACATTTGCCAGAAAACATCTAGATGATCCTCAAGACTTTTGGGAAAATATTTTGGCGACTGATGAGACAAAAGTTGAACTTTCTGGAAGACGTGTGTCCTGTTTTATCTGGCATAAAACTACCACAGAATTTCATAAAAAGGCCATTGTATCAACAGTCAAACACGGTGGTGGTAGTGTCATGGTCTGGGGCTGCTTTGTTGTTTCAGGACCTAGACAACTTGCCTTAATTGACAGAACCAAGAACTCTGCTCTCTACCAGAAAATCCTGGAGGAGAATGTGTGGCCACCAGTTCATGAAGCCCTCCAATGTGACTGAATTTAAATAATCCTGCACAGAAGAGTGGGTCGAAATTCCTCAACAGCGATGTAAAAGACTCATTGCTAGTGGTTGGCACCAAGGGTGGCACAATCAGTTATTAGGTTTAGGGGGCAGTTAGGGGGCAACTACTTTTTCACATATGGCCAGGTAGATTTGGATAGCATTTTTCCCTTAATAAATGAAACCATCATTTGAAAACTGCATTTTGCATTTACTTGAGTTATCTTTGTCTATCATTAAAATTTGCTTGATAATTCGAAATATTTAAGTGTGACAAATGTGCAAAAATATAAAAAATCAGGAAGGGGGCAAATACTTTTTCACAGCACTGTACTTCTGCTGCTGTGATTGTATGTCATATCTGTTTTAATAGCCAAATAGACAAAGTTCTAAGCTTTCAAACGATGTATGGCATGACTCCAAACTCCAAAAGAGTTTACTACGCTTCACTGTGTGGTAACAAAAATGTTGCGTAGGGCTCGCAAACATCATGAGGTGAAACCATCGGCTACTGCCATTGGTAAATACGAAATTTTTTTTCCAATGGCAGTTGACCATGTGACTATTGGTCGATATCGCTGGTCAGCCAATATATTGGTGCATCCCTATTGTTTTTCAGTGGAAGGGGATTGTACCATTTCCCAAGATCGAAAGTGTTACAAGCATGCATGGTGCGTAACCAGGAGAGCCACAACAAATGACTGATAGATAGGGTCTGCTGCTTGGCCAAACACAAGGGGTCCACCCCACTGATGGGTCGTCTATTCCAGTACTTTGCTTGCATCCAAGACGGCTTCAACACAAACTTTTTCCTGTATCTTAAAAATGAAAACCATGTGGCAAGAAATAAGTTATTTAGTTGCTGAATATGCATTTACTTTTCACTAACAGCTACTAGTCTAAAAGTTCAGCATGAGCTCCCTGAAGTGACCTCCTCGAGGTGTCCACAGCTTATTTGCATAAATTACAAACGATCTCACATCTAAGGTAATAAAGGAGCACACAACATGGAATTACCTCCCGTCATTCTAGCCACAGTGGTACTAGAAAGTATTGCAAAGTACACTGCGTACATCGATAGTGAATTGGAAGCAATACTAAGATAATGATAACTGTGACCCAAAACCATCGAGCCAATGAACATGGGTTCTTCGCACAACTGTAGTTTTCATTGTTTGGATAATTATGAACACTGGAAAAGCAAGACATGAACAATATGTCTTCCTGAGCACCTATCACCTCACCGACGTGATGTCATCAAACATTTGAGAAAAAATACAGAAATGCAAGGTGATCAGACCCTCATCTGTTGGCAGTGGGAAAAGAGTCAATAGGCGATTGTTAGCAGGTTTAGCTGCATCCAGAACACCCTTGTATAATTTTGTTGTGAAAGCAGGTTAAATGATACAGACAGCAATGAATTTCCAAGCTTGTTCTGACAGTCAACTGGAGTGGTGCCACATAACATGCATCACTCTTCATGAATCACATCCCAGATACACCCTTCTAATTCAGCAGGCGACTTAACAAACAAAACTTCTCCAATCTCCACCTCTGATAATTGTATGCCACACTGCCCTGTAGGCCTAGATACCAAAATAAATATACTTTCTTTAGTTATAGGCTTTGCGGTATGGACAGTATATTAAAAAACGTGAGAACTGATACTGATATAGTTATTGATTTTTTGTGCACTTTTATACAGTTATACAGGGAGCTGAAAAGTTCATAGTGGTCAACTTTGGCCAAATGTGGTTTATTTTTAACATCGTCTCCCCTTCGGTCCACACTTCTTCCATCAGTGTTGCAGTGCTTGGATCCCTGTGGTTGAAAAATAAACCACATTTGGTCGAATTTGACCATTATGAACTTTTCAGCCCCCCATCGCATATACAGTATATACTAAAACAACACACAGTAAGCAAGATTAAAGACCAATTTGACTGACAGTATTAATATTGTTTTGTTTTCTCATTTTCCACAATCACTATTACGAGATTGTAATATTCCAGACCATGATTACTGTGATGTGAAAAGCTGATATGACTGGCCTTGTTTCAATAAATTTGCTCAAATGTGGCTTTGAGGGCTACAACTTGAAATTTGTGGTCATTTTTTTTAAATTGCTATAATAAAAAAAGTGTCAAAGCACCTGCTTTGACACATCAAATGTAACCTTTTCTCAAACGTTAGTTACCCACACCACAGGAGTTTGACCAAAAGCGCATTGCTTGAAGTATGAAATATCACCATAAAATGTACCTCGGTATTATACCCTCATTCCACATAAAATGAGAAATTGGTTTGATTCGTTGCTTTAGGGGACACTGATTGGTGTAGCCAGCCAAGGAACTGGTATGATTCTCAATTTCCATACATAGAGTAGTTTCCTTCCTCCTGGGTTTTGTGATGATGTTTAAGATCCAGAAAATCTTAGACATCACTATCCTATCTGTCAGCCATCTGGAATGAATATCTAATTTTTTAACTAATTTAAAAAAACATTATAAAAGGACAACAGAAAAGTGATACGGCTGGAGCATGTTCTGTGCCACATTAATTGGATTAACAGGTGCTGACAAACTACATCAATACATAGTTTTCTACTCACCCGGAGGCGATAAGGGCACGTGACTGAGCCATGGCGATGCGTTGCAGAGCCGGACGGCTCAGCCCTGCGAGGCTGGACCGAGGTGGCAGAGGGGCCGCACAGGCAGCAGCATTGGATGAAGACACCGGACCCAGGACGCGGGCAGAAGGCGAGGGTGTGCACGTGGAGGCAGCTGTGGAGATGAGCGCCGGACTTTGGGCAGGGGCTGTGGGGGCAGAAGAGGATGGGCAAAGGGTGGAGGAGGCGGCGGACAGATGCGGAGGGGACATCACGGACGATGAGGGAGTAGTGGAGGGAGGAGGAGGGGGTGGAGGAGGAGGTGGGAGAGGAGGAGGCGGGGGTCGAGTGGAGGAGATGGAGAGGGCAGCAGTGGCTGATCCAAGAAGGGAGAGGGAATGGGTGAAGCTTCCACCGTAGCCAAGGTTGGTGCTGCTAACACCACCAGCACCAAACATACCTAGACCTCCTGCACCGCTCATGCCACCTACACTGAAACCACCTGTCGCCCCAACTATGGACGTCCTGTGGGGGGAGAGAGACCTTGACAGAGTTGGAGGACGGGGGAGAGTTAGTGAGTAAGACCCTCCTGGGATAGGGTGACTAGTTATTTTGGGACTAGGTGGCTTCGTCTGTGGTGGTCTTCGACCAAGAGTGTGAGCGGTCGACATGGCGCCTGCTTTGACACTTAGCACCAGCATGCACTGCTGACAGGCACACGGTTGTCCCAACGAGGTGATGGCTGAGGCGGGGAGTGCCCCGCTTGGGTACGCGCTCCCGTTTCCAGTCCCACTGCTGCTCATCCTCAGCCCCATGCCCACTCCGGACACATCAACACCTAGAAGACCTCCATGTCCGGGCATGGACGTAGGCCCCCATGCATGATGGGACTTTGGTAGGGGCCCGGAGACCAGTGGGTAAGCCAGGTCAGCGCGGCGCTGGATGCGTCTGCAGCGCTGCGTCTGTCCGTTAATTTGGGTCATGCTGTCAAAGTCAATTAGGTAGCAGAACCCCAGTGGCGCCAGGTCCAGCCAGGGCTGCTGACGGTCGTGTGCTGCCTGGATGGCGATGCCCACTTCGGTGTCGTATGCCGTCCAACTGCCAGTGTCGTTCTCCCACTCCCACAACCAGCCCTGGCCTGGCGCCGACGTGGGATCGTAGAAGCTACGTCGTACCGGTCGAAGGGTACCTGAAATGGTCAGGACATAAGGTAGACAGTGATTCAATGGAGTGCATGTCTTCATAGTCAAGTGTAAAAAGACTGTAAATATGGAATTACATGGAGCTCAAATGGCAGCATTTTCCTATCGATTCAGTCCACAGGTCTGCAACCTGCAGCTCATTTTTCAATAACCAGTAGCTCTCTGTGCCTTTAACAAAAAAAGAAAAAGCTCACAAATGTACAAAAAGGAAGCCTTCAATTTACTACAGAAAGCCTGGAATTTAAAAGAAAAAAAAATCTTAAATTTATGAGTAAAAGTTGTAAGTTTAAAAGAAAATAAGTTGCAAATTTATGAAAAAAAGCTAAAACAAACAAACAAACAAGCAAACTGGTACTAAGTACCACACCCCTACGATAAAGCTAAAAAACCAAGACTTGGCACAAGGGGGTCTTTAACCAGTGGCTCTGAAGCCACATAAACCTCCTGGACTGTCAACACTAAGGCCCTGGTGAAGAAAGCCCAGCAGCGGCTGCACTTCCTCCGTGTCCTGAGGAAGAACAACCTGGACCAGAAGCTGCTGCTGGCCTTTTACCACTGCTCAGTGGAGAGCGTGCTCACCTACTGTCTGGGTGTGTGGTACGCCGGCTCCACGGCCGAGAACAGGAAGGGTGTGCAGAGGGTCATCAACACCGCCCAAAAAATTATCGGCGACCCTCTGCCCTCCCTGGAAGACATCTCCAGATCCTCCTGTCTCAGAAGGATCAAGGCCATCACAGGAGACCCCTCACATCCCGCCCACCACCTGTTCGACCTGCTTCCTTCTGGACGACGGTTCAGATCAATCAGGTCCCACACCTCCAGACTGACAAACAATTTCTTCCCCTGGGCCATCCGAAGTGCAAACAGTCAGAGCCCCCCAAACGCTCACATGCACACAACTGAGGACCTTTTAATTATCACAATAATTCACCTGTCTTTGCACTCCTCACTTTCATGTATATTGACCCATCCATGAAACCACTACTATGTATATTTGTATATTCTTCATAATCCTTGGGCCATTCTACTCAATTGTGTGTTCAATTGTGTGTTCTGCACTCCACACTCTTATGTACATAGCTCCACCCGCGTAGCCACTACCATACCTGCGTATATTTCCATAATCCTGGGCCATTTTTATTCTTATTTTATTTTTATTTCAGTCGCGTGTTTAATCGTGTGCTCTGTAACTGTGTTTTATCTAATCCTTCTCCTTTACTTTATTGCACAGTAGCCTGGTGAAATACCCACAATTTCAATGTACTGTACTACTGAACAATGACAATAAAGCCTATTCTATTCTATTCTATTCTTTGCCCATACCTAAAAGCTCCCTGTGAGTCTCACAAAAAAAAAAAACTTTTTCAAATGTATATTTGAGAGGAAGTTACAAACTTTTAAAAGTTGCAAATTAATGGGAAAAATAGCAACTATACATTGAAAAAGTCTTGAATTTTTGTGGATAAAATTGACAAATTTACACTTGAAAATAATTAATTTATGAGAAAAGCTGCAAATGTAAAAGAAAAGCTTCACAAGTTTACAAGAAAAAAAATGCAAATTTGTTTAAAAACAAGCACTAAATTTAAGATGGGCAAAAAACACACAAATTAAAAAAAAAAAAAAAGTTTCGACTTAATAGAGAGAATTCATCACTCATCTTCAACTTCTTTAATCCTTTTCGGGTTGTGGGGGAGCCGGAGCCTATCTCAGCAACTTTGGACGAGGGGCAGGGTACACCCTGGACAGACTTAATAGAGAAAATGTTTCAAAAATACGAGAAAAATTGCACGTTTAATTCAATAAAACATTGTGTGTTTGTGGGTTTAAACTTTATAAAATACTTTTGTGGGTTATACAATTACCGTAAAAATATTAAAACCTCCCTTCTCTTTGAAATATTTGTATTTATACACTCTAGCAGAAGCTCAAAGCTCTTCCGGGATGCATTTCCCACTGTCACTAAAACAAAGAGCTGCCTTCAGTTATAACCATCACTGCGCTACTATTGCCTTTGATATTGATCCAGCCCAGCCCAGAGTTTCTGAGCCCAAGGCCCATTAGCTTCAGAGCTAACGATAACAACACCACAAGCTGGCCCACAAAACCATGAACCTTACGGGGGATAAACTGGTTATTTATCCACCTCCGTGGAGCTGCAGTATTTACTGATAAACACAGTGGTTCCAGACACTGCAGGTTAGCAGCTTTTAGTCGACGGCAGCGACAAGGCTCTCACCAGTGCTTGTCACCACCGCCTCCTCTACCCAGAGCTCAGACCACCTCAGCTGCAGCAGCCGCACAAAGCAGTACGAAGAGAAAGACTCAAAGATCCCAGAGCGGCGTGCTAGCGTCAGAGCTGAGGCTAGCTAACAGCTTGAATAAAACAAAGCTTGTGTTTTGTTGTGAAGCTATTTCTTAGGGATCCCTCTGCCGTCGCACTCTCAAGCCAAGCTTCTGACTGCTGACACTGTTAGCCTAGCGTCGACACGCTGCTGACATAAGACAAGACGGGTAGGACTTGCTATCTATGCCTGTGTTTGTGGCAGTTTAACTTTTATTGTTGGAATTGTGGCTATCCGACTTTTTGTACAAATGCTAATGTGATGGCTGAACGGGTCAAGTTTAATTTAGTACAGTAACTTACTGTAGCAGTGGGTTTGCTTCACCCAGAAAAAAAACGCCCCATCAAATAAGGGCCTCACGAATGTTAATTAGCAGAAAACTGAGTATTTTAAAGAGAGGGACATGGGGGCTTTTTAAACAAGCTTCAAAGCATCACGAGAATTGCTTTTGGTCTTTAAAATTAGCGTTAACTTACAATTAAACTCTGTAAATGGCAATAAATAGAATTTTAACAGGAATTTTTTCATTGCAACTCCGTGCATACAGTTTTTGCCTAAAATCTACTGAGAGTGCTTCTCCCCATAGTAGAAGTTCATGGTTTGCAGTGCACAACAACATGATGATGGATGGTTAAAGTAGCTACCGGCAACTGCACTAATATTTGCTGTGTCTAAGTAAGATACGACCCTAACAAATTCAACATGCCTGTGTTTGCTTGCTAAGAATTTGGGCAAACAGGTTGCCCCTGGTAACAGCACACGGTGTTCTGAATTCTGATTGGCTGGCACCCTTGATCCGACCCAAAAGCTGGCCGTGTTTGCTTTCCCCGAGTGTCCAGAGAAACTCTACAGAGTATTCATACTGTAAAGCCTCCACAAACAAAATCCTGTCTCTGGGAGTTGTGCCCTGAGCTTTTTCAGATTTCATTTTTAGACCTGCACTCATATTCTTTCCCATTTCTTGAAGCAGCAAAAGCTACAGTAGATGAGATTAATCCTTTCATTACTCAGTCCTTAGTTAAGCTACATTACAGTATATTTAAAAATCCAAATCCTATCACCGTTACTTTGTCCATGTCCTCAGACTCAGGAGTGAAATTCCTGTCTCCTCGCCTCCTCTCTTGGAGCACCCTAAACATTCACCCAGTTTCAGCCTGTTTGGGGTTCAGAAAACAAAACCACACAAAAGCTTTTGTCTGCCATTGCTGAGAAAGTGGAAATGCTGGGGTCTCTGCCAAAAATCAGGTGTCCAACAATCCCTAGCTTTGTTTTACTCAGGCCCCGCTCTGTGACGGTTTGGAGGACGACTCCTTGTGTCCACATTTCCCTGTAAAATTAATGGGATATTTTCCTTTTAAACTAATTTGTCCATAGACACGTATAACATTGTGGACTACTGTTGCTTACCACACTGTAAAACCCAATTTACTTAGTCAACTTAGAAACTGATTTAAGAAAAAGTTTGAATCCTTTTTAGAATAAAGTCTTTTTGCTTGTGGGGAAAAAAAGTGTCAGTGTTATTCTTTACATTTTTTTTTTTCCGTGAGACAAACACTGACATGTTTATGTTCTGATGTGTTAATAAAATGGGAGCTCCTTATAGCACTTAACAGTAAAAGGATATGAATGAGAATAAAATCACTACATTATGAGCAAAAGTTGCATATTTAGGAGAAAAAGTCACACATTTATGAGAAAAAGTTTTACATTTATGAACAATTTCACAAAGAATGAAAAAAGGCGCAAATTTGCAGGAAAGCATAAAAAAATATAAAATTGAAACAATAAACGAAGAAATTCAAATTAATGTGAACAGTCTCAAATCTGCAAGAGAAAATATGGAGATTTAAGAAGAGAAGCTCCTATTACTAATGGTGACAGGTCAATTTTACTTGCAGCTCTGCTGTTGACACCTCTCTTGTGGCTTCATGCAAATGTTTTTGGACAAAAATTGCTCAAAATGGCTCTTTCCATAGCAAGGGTTGTAGATCCCAGTGCAATGAGACAGTGTGGTATATATTATGACATGCAAATGCTGCCATTTGTGTCATTGCACAATGGTTTTCAAACACCCCCCTCATAAAGAATGATCACACGGGTCTGGAAAAGTAAAGCAGACCCACATAAGCAATAATAATAAAGGCCTCATCTATGCTCCTGCTGCTTCCACCCCCCCACCCTGTGTCTCCATCCTCTCCCCTCTTCTTTGCTAACCTGTATCCTGTCGGAACTGGTGCATGGAATGCAAATCGATGATGTAGGGTGAGAGGCGAGAGTCCACCTGGCCGAGGACGACACTACCACAGCGGGGGTCGCTCCGGATGACTGCCTCGATGTGATGACAGACAGCCGGGCTGTAGGGCCGCCAGCGTCCGTGCTCGTTCAGCCATTCCCATACCACCACCGCGGATGCTAGTAACATCCTAGTCCTGGAAAGATGAAAAAGGCAACGATAACAGTCACACATAAACGACGGAGGGACCGGGTGGAGGTGGGGGGTGGGGGGGGCATTTAAATCCACCCTGCAGCCGCGCCGCCGTGCAGCCGTGCGCACAGCGGCGCTGCATCCATCTTGGACAGTTTTGCAGTCCAGATGTGTTTTAGTCTAGCCCGTCTCTTGGACTGCATTTTTTTTTTTTTTTTATAACTCGGAATGACAGCACATGCAAACCGTACCTTCCATGTTTGTAGTTTCGGAGATGCAGCAATTAATCGGTCCTTTTTAATCCCGCGCACGGTACAATGGAGAGGAAAAACACGGACCCTTTTTCAGCGTGCAAAAGAAGCCTTGCAGGATGGTTGCATTTTACTCCCTATGCAGATGAGTGACGTCTACCGAAATCAATTCTCAGGCACAGTCAAGTTTGGGTGAGAGGAGGAGAAAATGCAACTCGGGTGAGCTCGTGAAATAGGTTACACTGTCAGGCTGACTTTCATAGTACAAAAAAAAAATAAAAAATAAATCTGTTCTGTATGTTGATTAAAGGGAAAACAAAATATGAGATATTTATCAGGTTAGATTGATCCTCCTTCAGCTGTTAACTAATAATCCGTCACTGTCATAATTTCTTCGGTCTCCTGGTAAAATCCCAGGTCCTTCTTGCTTAAATAGAGGGACAGTTTTTGTCATCTAATTTGACTGAGGTCCTCTCCTTATTGACCCGATGGAGCGACTTTCGTCCTAACTGTAAGAAATTATACCGGTGAAATTTACACTCTCAGGCATTCAGCATCCAATCAGATTCAAGCGAGTGCTGTTCTCAGCCAATCACAAACGTCTCTCATTCCAATCAACTATTATTGTTGACAATGTGTTACGTTCGTGTTTGTTTCGTGTCATCGAAAACCGACCGTTTTAATCATTAATCTGTTGTATAATGGTGGTGATTTTAATCATAATGAAAACACAAATTAAAACTAAATGCTTGGAGATGCCGGGGATTGAACCCGGGACCTCATACATGCGAAGCATGCGCTCTACCACTGAGCTACATCCCCATTGGCTGATTGCACCCACTAGACATTATATATCGATAAATACGCATACTTGGGAACAGTTACTTTTTATTACTATTTCTATATTGCGACATTGAACGTGTATATAGCCTAACAATCACCCGTGACTCACAGGAAGTCAGTCTGACGTCAACTACACTCGGAAGTCAGTAAGTAGTCAGGTGGCGACAGAAAATTCCTCGAATTACGAGTTTATACCAACTATTACTATCAACAAATGTGTTACTTCTCATAAGACACTCTCTATTTAGGTACAAAGACTTAAAAGTTATTGTTAGTGTTACCTGTGCTTATTATTCAGCAATTTTTCTTTCCAATTCCAGGAGAGGTAACCTTTACTAAAGAACCATTCTGAGAAATCTTTGGGGAAAAACATCTTGAAATCATGGACCTTTTCACAAATACCGCTATATTTGACGCACGCAAAGCAGTATGGGATTGTTTGGGGGCATGGAAATTGGCTTGGGCTTGCTTATAGTAGATATTTCACTTTTAGATATTATTTGTGAATATTCAGGCATTTCCAGCAGACAAGAAGACTGTGATTGTTGCAGAGAAATAAGAGAAGAAAAAAATAATATTGTAAGGTTGGTGCTGTGTTAAGGGGGGGAGCAGGGATTTCCCCAACATGCTTTGCAACAGAGGATGTTATTTTGTGTATATGCTTAAATGTTATTACTGAGTTATTATACTGCTGTGTCATTATAACTGCGTTATAATGACCCAGCAGTGTTTATAGGCAGGATTAGGGCAAGATATATCATGTGTTTTATAACCATGATTGAAATGGAGGTCTGGGAGAATGACCTCCCCTCCTGTCTGTGCTCAGTGGTTGGTTGGGTGGTGTGTTTGAATAAAGCCTGTTCGTCACAACCATCTGCTCCTCTTCTTTGTGTGAACCTCGCCTACGTCACACTGGTGTCAGAAGTGGGATGGAGCAGATGGAAGCCAGGATCCGAGCGGAGATTCAGCAGCTGGAGCGATTCATCGCTCAGCTGGGAACGGACAACAGAGCTGAGACACCGACCCCCGGAGTGGCTCGCCGGGATGAATGGAGCAGCGGACCCGACGGCACCAGCATACCCCGCCTTCTGCCTTTTTCAAGGCAGAGCGGGCCGAGTGGCGCAAACCTGCCCCGCTTCCCGTCCTTTTCAGGGCAGGACGGGCTGGCGATTCCACAGCGATCAGGAGCGGCGATCGACCGGGAGGCGACCGTCCCATCCATCCGGCAGCGGGCCAAGATTCCCTGCTTCAACGGCGAGACCATGTTGGATGACTACCTGGTCCAGATCGAGCTGGCCGCCGCGCTGAACGACTGGTCACCAGAGGAAACCACCGTGCAGGTCGCGCTGGCCTTGGAAGGGAGGGTTGTCTGTACGCTCTCTGATCTCTGGCCCGAGGAGCGCTGCAGCTGGCTAGCACTAAAAGGAGCACTCCGGAGACGATTTGGGAGAACGGCCGACGCCGAGCACGCCCAGAAACAGCTGACCAACCGCCGTCGAAGCAGCCAGGAAAGCCTAGGAGCCTACGCGGCGGACATACAGCTGCTAACACGGCGCAGCTACCCGGACTTCGCACCGGAGGTGGTAGAGAAGCTCACCCTCCGGAACTTCATCCAAGGTCTCCGCCCGGCCCATCTCCAGAGCCACGTCCGGATCAACGCCGCGAGCAACTGGGAGACTGCGGTGAGGAACAGCCGAGAGGAATTACTGTGTGACTCGCAGAGAGCTGCTGGCTGTCATTCAAGGACTGCGTCATTTCCGCCCGTATGTGTACGGGGGGAGGTTCCAGCTCAGGATGGATCATGCTTCCCTGACCTGGTTATTGAACTTTAAAGAGCCAGATGGACAGTTGACGAGATGGCTGCAGGATTATAATTTTCAGATTGTGCATCGGGCAGGCTGCCTCCATGCCAACGCTGACGCGCTGTCTCGGCGCCCCTGTGCGACAGAGGAGTGTCGTCACTGCCAGCGGGCTGAAGATCGAGACCGAGCCGTCCCACGGGCTGCTGCTCTCCGGACCGCTGCGAGTAGGAATAACGCAGCGATGCGCAGCCCCTCCTCGGACGATCAGGCAGCCCCCCCCAGCGATGACGTCACAGAGGTCCTTGGCACGCAGCAGCTGCAGAGCAAGCAGTATAGAGACCCGGTCATTTCTCAGGTTCGGCAGTGGCTGGACATAGGACAGCGGCCCGCCTGGGAGGTTGTGTCAGCGCTGGATCCAGAGACTGGATCCAGAGACAGGCCCTACACTCCCAGTGGGCCAACCTCCGCTGCCACGAGGGCGTGGTGTATCGACAGTGGCAGACTCCAGCTGGGCAGCGGCACGTCTGGCAGCTGCTGGTTCCTCGTCGACTCCGGCCCAAGGTACTCCAGCTGGTTCATGGGGCAGTAGGAGCGGGCCACTTCGGGGTGACAAAGACACTGCAGCATCTTCGAGCCCGGTTCTACTTGCCCGGTTGTCATCAGGACGTGGAGCGGAAGACCCGGACCACCCCGCTGCATCCACAGAGCGACAGCCTGATCAAACGATTCAACCGGACTCTAGCCACCCAGCTCGCTATCCTAGTGGACCAGCGACAGCGAGACTGGGACCTGCATCTGCCTTTTGTTTTGTGGGCATACCGGACGGCAGCTCAGGAATCTACTCAGTGCTCCCCTGCAGCGCTCATGTTTGGACACGAGCTGCGCACACTGGTGGATTTGGTATTCGCCCCCCCCCCCTTCCCGAGCCGGAGGTGGAGGGAAAACCCGGGTTGGATTATTTGTTTTGTTTAAAGGAACGTCTCCACACAGTACATGAACTGGCTCGGGAGGCCCTGGCAGCGGCGGGGGGTCGGCAGGGGCCAGGGGAGGGACTTTGCACCGGGAGATCGAGTCTAGGTTTTCTGCCCTGAGAGAAAGAGAGGACAATCACCGAAGTTGGCGAGCCATTGGTCGGGACCATGCGTGGTCCTGCAGAGACTGTCGGATGTGGTGTACAGGGTGAGGCTAAAGAAAAGGGACCGGGTCGTGGTGCTCCACCGTGACCATCTCGCCCCGTATCAGCCATCCATCCCGCTGGTGGTCGAACCGGAGCTTTCATCCCGACCAGATACTCCGACCGAGACTCAGATGGACACTAGGGGGCCTGTACGTGCTGGTCGTCGGCATCGAAGGCTGCCCCGGCACCTGGACGAGTTCATATTGGACTTTTGAATTGGACTTTAATTTTTCTGGGGACAGAAACCAGTCCGGGGGGGGGGGGGCAGTGTAACGTCAGGGCTGTGTTAAGGGGTGGGGGGAGCAGGGATTTCCCCAACATGCTTTGCAACAGAGGATGTTATTTTGTGTGTATGCTTAAATGTTATTACTGAGTTATTATACTGCTGTGTCATTATAACTGCGCTATAATGACCCAGCAGTGTTTATAGGCAGGATTAGGGCAAGAAGTATCATGTGTTGTATAACCATGACTGAAACGGAGGTCTGGGAGAATGACCTCCCCTCCTGTCTGTGCTCAGTGGTTGGTTGGGTGGTGTGTTTGAATAAAGCCTGTTCGTCTCAACCATCTGCTCCTCTTCTTTGTGTGAACCTCGCCTACGTCACAATATTGTATGGCAGGCAGCCTCAAAAGTCACATTTATGTCTAAAGAACCATGTTTTGGTGGAGACAAGTGTTGCACAACACCGTTGGTTTGACCAGCTAATCACCATCTGAGGATTAATAAAAACAAAGTAGTGTGTGCCGGCATTAAAACTGTCATTAAAGGCAGAAGACAGACGGTGGGAATGAAATTCATGATGTGCAACACTGGGGTGAACTCAGGTTGATGGAAATAATTAAAATTTATACAGCCATGATACACAATGTTGTGGAGAAAGGAGGCAGGCGAGGCAACGAGCTAGACGACATAGAAACTTTATTCCTTCTCCAACATAACTTACAGCAAAAGAGAATCCCAGGTCTCTGTGCATTCCTCTTTTATCTCTTTATTTCCATGCATCGAGACCCGGACTTCCGACCATACACATTGTTGTATGAACAAAGAATTGTGTGGCACATTAACATAACATAATGCCGGTTCCGCTTAACACCTTTCTTCTCTCCGCGGCCCCGGCATCTCTTACTCTCCCTCGGGGGCACATTGAATCCACAGTCCCATCTGATGCCCCCCGGTGACACCTCCTCCTTTGGTCCATTGTCCTCCTCTTCCCTTTGCCCTCTCTGGGTGGAGAAACCCCCACCCCGTTCCCCCACAAAGTAAATGAGCTCATCGGTTTGGTTACAGGCACTGGTGAAATAAGTGAATAAAATGTTTTAAGTGTTAGTTGCCTGGTCATTTTAAAAGTATACATGTTAAACCTTAAGAATTTATACTTACATTTTAGAATAGATGAAGTTGTGGCTCACATATTTTGACTACATATGTATAAGCACAGGAGTGAGATGCTTAGGACTGCATGTGTTTTGTGACCTCACGTCTTTGAAGGAACAATACGTCTGGACCTCCTGAGGACAACAGCAGGAGGTGAAGGTGCCGTGATGTGGACTCTGAGAGGACTTCCTGACCTCCTGGGGTCAGACGGAAGGGACTCGGGGGGAGAATTATTGTCAATGGGGGGTTTGGCAACAATGTGATTCTGTTCTTTGATGTCCCAGGTATAAAAGTGGGGGTTTGGGGGAGTTCACTCTCTTTTTCTGTTTGGAGAATGCTGGAGATGTGAAACCTTCAATAAATCTGAATTGAGAAATAAATTCAGCCTCCTTATTTCACGCTCTCCACATTGGTGACCCAAGACGTGCGATGTCCAGAAGCAATTCCCCCGAACCAGACTCGTCAGGGACCGCCCGAGCAAGCGCGGTCTCGATCAAGCTACCAGAGTTCTGGCAGGACAACCCGGACTCGTGGTTCCTCCTGGCCGAAGCCCAGTTCGCACTTGGGGAAATAACAGCGGATGAAACCAAATTCTACCACGTCATAGCCAAGCTCGACAACCGCACAGCCCGATACGTGCGGAGCCTGGTGCAGCAACCGCCCGCTGGCGACAAATACAGCGGGCTGAAAGCTGCCCTCATCCAGTGTTTCACGCCCTCAGCCGAGGCGAGGGCTAGGAGGCTCCTAGCCCTACACAACTTGGGAGGACGCAGGCCTGTCGACCTGATGGAGGACATGCTCCAGCTGAGAGGCACAGACAACGATGATTTCCTCTTCATACACATCTTCCTGAGAACCCTTCCGTCGCAGACGAGGGCGACCCTGGCAGGCACGCATTTCGTGACCCAGCGGGACTTCCGAGCGCTGGCCCGAGAAGCGCAGCGGATCCTCGACTCCTGCGAGGAGCAGGCAGCCACCGCAGCAGCGGCAGACCTTGGCGCAACAGCCGGGAGCAGCGGCGGGCCAGAGGCGGCGGAGTCAGTCCCACCCACAATGGCAGCAGCGAGGTCCCGACGCAGCGGAGGAGACGACCTCTGCTTTTACCATCGGCGCTTCACAGAGAGGGCGCGCAAGTGTGTACCGCCGTGCCAGTTCAAGAGCTCGGGAAACGCCAGGACCGGGAGTTGTTAGCAGTATCGGCCCTCGGCGAGCGAAATAAGCTGCTCTACCTCACGGATGCGCGCTCTGGGCTGCACTTCCTCGTGGACACGGGCGCCCAAGTGAGCTTTATCACCCCAACCTACGCTGACCGGCTGGCAGGCCCCCGTGGTGACGGGGCGACGGCAGCGAATGGCTCGAGCATTAAGACCTTCGGTGAAAGGACTCTGCTTCTGTCCTTACACGGCCGCACATATGAATGGACTTTTATTATAGCGGCGGTGAGTTTCAACATGTTAGGCACTGATTTTCTGTGCTCACATGGGCTGTTAGTTGATCTTGCCAATAGGCGCTTGGTTAATGCACTCTCTTTTTATTCCATTCCTTGTGCAGCTCGAGTGTCCCCGCCACCAGCACAGACCAACGTCGCCACAGCAGGCGGTAAGTTTCACACACTCCTCACCCAGTTTCCAGCACTCACAGTTCCCACTTTTTCGGCAACAGTTGCGAAACACGGGGTGGAGCACTTTATCACCACAACTGCACCCCCCCCGTCTTCGCGAAAGCTCGGCGCTTGGATGCAGCTAAACTGTCCAAAGCGCGCGAGGAGTTCGCCAACCTGGAAAGGCTGGGCATCATTCGCCATTCAAACAGCCCTTGGGCCTCCCCACTGCATATGGTCCCTAAAGCTGACGGCTCGTGGAGACCTTGCGGTGATTTCCGCAGGTTAAACAATGCCACAGCGCACGACTGCTACCCAATCCCACACATTCAGGATTTTTCGGTGCATCTGGCGGGGGCGCGCATTTTTTCTAAAATAGACTTGGTCCGTGGGTATCATCAAGTCCCAGTGCACGCCGCGGATATTCCCAAAACAGCGGTAATAACCCCGTTCGGACTTTTTGAGTTTTTACGCATGCCATTTGGCCTCAAAGGCGCCGCGCAAACCTTCCAACGCATGATGGATGCCGTGTTACGCGATCTCCCTTTCGTGTTCGTCTACCTAGACGACATTTTGGTCGCCAGCACATCCGAAGAGGAACACAAAAAGCACCTCACAGCAGTTTTTCGGAGGTTGGGAGAGCACGGGTTAATAATCAATCCAGCTAAGTGCCAGTTCGGGGTGGCGCAGATCGATTTTTTGGGGCACCGCGTCTCCCCAGAAGGGGCGGTTCTGCTACTGGACAAAGTGCGTGCAGTGGCAGATTTTCCCCGGCCTCATACGGTCAAAGCATTACAGGAGTTTTTAGGAATGGTGAATTTTTATAACCGTTTCCTTCCCCACGCAGCGCAGCTCATGCAGCCACTATATGCCGCACTTAAAAAGCAAAAACCCTCCAATGCAATCGAATGGTCCCCGGAGCGGGAGCGCGCAATCGCGGAGGTAAAAAAAGCCCTGGCAGACACTGCGTTGTTGGCTCACCCAGACCCAACGGCCCACATAGCGCTCACCACTGACGCGTCAGATTTGGCCATAGGGGCGGTTGTGGAGCAGCACGTTGCCGGGGTTTGGCAGCCGCTGGCCTTTTTCAGCAGATCCTTGCGCGAAGCCGAGCGAAAATACAGCGCATTTGACATGGAGCTGTTAGCGCTCCACTTGGCCATTCGCCACTTCCAATTCTGGCTAGAAGGTCGGCGTTTCACCGCGTTTGTCGACCACAAGCCGCTCACTTTTGCGATGGCCAAAATTTCGGAGCCTTGGTCGGGCCGGCAGCAGAGGCACCTGGCCGCAATTTCGGAATTTACTACTGATATTCAACACGTAGCGGGTAAAGTCAATGTAGTAGCAGACTGCCTCTCTCGCGCGGTAACAGCACCAGTCCGCGCAGAGGTAGATTATACTACCGCAGCCGCAGAGCAGAATAACAGTGCGGAAGCGCACGTGGCTCCAGTTCACGTGGGGATAGATTATGCGGCCATGGCAGCGGATCAGGGTAGAGATGCGGACGTGTGCGCACTCCAGTCTGGACCAACAGGGTTAAGGCTGGAGAGCAGGAGCTTACAAAATGGTATGCCCCCCCTAATCTGCGATGTCTCTACCGGGCGACCGCGCCCGGTGGTGCCGGCTGCTTGGCGCCGCCGTGTTTTTGACTCGGTTCACTCCCTGGCACGTCCGGGGGTGCGCGCATCTGTGAAAATGGTAGCAGAAAAGTTTGTTTGGCCGAGCCTGCGCAAGCACGTGAAAGAGTGGGCAAGAGCCTGTATGGCTTGCCAGCGGGCCAAAATTCACAAGCACACAAAAGCCCCCTTAGAGCCGTTTCGCATCCCGGCCAAGAGATTTGATCATGTACATGTCGACCTCGTGGGCCCCCTACCGTCATCACAGGGGTTCACACATCTTTTGACAATGGTGGACCGAACCACGCGTTGGCCGGAAGTGGTCCCACTGGCATCGACCACGACTGCAGAAGTGGCCCGTGCATTTTTGACGGCTTGGATAGCGCGTTTCGGGGTTCCGTCGGATATTATGTCCGACAGGGGACCTCAATTTGTGTCTGAGCTTTGGTCAGCGATGGCCAACAGCTTGGGTGCGACAATTCACCGCACTACCGCTTACCATCCCCAGGCTAATGGTTTATGCGAGCGTTTTCATAGATCATTGAAGGCAGCCCTCAGAGCGTCGCTTACGGATGCAAATTGGGTAAACAGACTACCATGGGTTTTATTGGGGTTGCGTTCTGTGCCCAAAGAGGACTTAAAGGCCTCCCCAGTGGAGTTGGTTTTTGCGCAGCCTCTCCGGCTGCCAGGCGAGTTTCTGCCAGATCATCCAGTGCCGGGGCATCCCCCGGCTCAGTGGTCACTGATTGGCACGGGAGCAGACATGCTTCCGGGCCCCGTTCATCACACTTTTCCACGTGTTTTTGTCCCCAAAGCTTTAAAAAATGCCGAATTTGTTTTTGTCAGGCACGAGGCTATGCGCCCAGCCCTGCGCCCACCCTACGATGGCCCATATAGGGTGCTGGAAACAGGTGATAAGCATTTTGTGCTAGATTTGGGAGACAGAAAGGAAACAATTAGTATAGACAGACTAAAGCCTGCTTTTGTGATGAACGACGAGTCTGTACGGGTGGCGAGGGCTCCTCGATGTGGCAGACCCCCCAGGAAGCATGTCCTGGAGCTCCCGCAGGGATCAAATAACGATTCTCATCCTCAGTTAACAGATTCACTGCAAGACGGCGCCGCAGGGGCTGCGAAGCCCACTTACAGCAAGTTTGGAAGACGTTTGAAGCCCAGGCGGCGTACGGACTAATGTGTGGTTTTATCATGTTGTGTGGACTATGCTGTATTGTTCCATTCTTCGACGTTTGGGGGGGGGGGGTATGTGGCACACATATTTTGACTACATATGTATAAGCTCAGGAGTGAGATGCTTAGGACTGCATGTGTTTTGTGACCTCACGTCTTTGAAGGAACAATACGTCTGGACCTCCTGAGGACAACAGCAGGAGGTGGAGGTGCCGTGATGTGGACTCTGAGAGGACTTCCTGACCTCCTGGGGTCAGACGGACGACGAAGGGACTCGGGGGGGGGGGGAGAATTATTGTCAATGGGGGGTTTGGCAACAATGTGATTCTGTTCTTTGATGTCCCAGGTATAAAAGTGGGGGTTTGGGGGAGTTCGCTCTCTTTTTCTGTTTGGAGAATGCTGGAGATGTGAAACCTTCAATAAATCTGAATTGAGAAATAAATTCAGCCTCCTTATTTCACGCTCTCCACAGAAGTAATGTCTCCCCCTCCTCCCCTTCCCTCAGCTGTACCTACAGGTGTTCTGCACAGTAGGTACAGCACAGTACCAATATCACAATGTGATGATATTCAGAGCAGGAGTTAAAATACTTTCATGACTTGTTCTGTTGTACAGCATTCATACAGGTAAAGTTATTTATTTATTTAACCCAATATAGTGACTGTATACAGCCACTGCAGCTGTGCTGTGAGCGCTGTGCTGCTGAGCCTGATGGGTTAGTTTACCTGTGGAGTTAACCAGAAAATCCATGATGGATACCGGTTATTAATTAGTAACACCAGACTCAGTCAAAGAAATATCTTCTTAGAATAGACAAATTTATCACAGTTTGTCCTTGTAGAATCAATTTACCACAGCACTGACAATGGATATGGTGACTCTCTGCACTC